>CM036558.1:10737500-11937500 GCA_020745775.1 Theristicus caerulescens | reverse complement strand
AGCTCCTACGGCCATTGAGAACAGCACCTATCACCGCACCTCTACTTCAGCATCTTGATTTGCTTTTTTCTTGCAAGGAAGGATTTAGTGTGGACACCAAGGGCAGGGCATAGGATTTGAAAGTCTGTAAAACACACTGGATATTGTCCATGTATGGTGAAATTCTTCCAATCTCCTGTGGTAGTGTTGCGTCACATAATTGTTTAGCCATGTTGTCCTTTCAAATGAAAGACTTAAAAGTACAGAAAAGACTGGGGTGAAGATTTTAATGCTATTTGAGATGGGGATGTCCAGATGTAAAACAGTCTGGTATTAGAAACTGTGACATGTGAGTAGATTGTATTAAGTAATCTGGTCATTATTCTCTCTGCTTGTGTGTCAACTACTACAAATGAATGAATAATATTTATGGGGACATGCTCTAAACCAGTTGATAGGGCACTAAGTGGAAGCATAGTTATTCTTTCTTGTGATATCTAAAAGACTCAAACTGTTAATACAAGTTTCCTTTTCCTGCTGTTTTGTTTTGCTATGAGAAGAGCTTGACAGATCATTTCATAACTGATGCATCCCCCAGGGCCATGATATGCTGATGCTCTAAGGTCCACACTTCCTACTGGTTTACGTATGTTAGATTTCTTAATGGAATTTATTAGGTTAGTTTCTGCCTATAAAGTCCTGCATTAAATGGAGTTTGATTGCTTCAGAATCAGCATTTTCTTGCTACAGTTGTGAAACAGTTCGCTAGCAGTCTTTTATAGGGCATACAGTTATAACAACATTTTATTTTTAATTTAAAATTGAGGGTGATGCAGTTGCTGCATTCAATTATGAAATTTATGTGCAAAATTTGTTTTAATTGGTAGTTAGAAATTCATACATCTACATACATTGGTAACCATTTTTTAGATTGAATTTAGTGGGAAATTTCGGGTAATGGTAGTATGGATCTGATATTTTAAGAAACTAGTGACCTCCTTTTATACATGATATAGTAGCAGGTCTCAGAGGCTACGTCTTGCCAAAGGCGTGATGTTCTCCACGGAGCACTCCAGCCCTCATCTTCCTGCCATTTGTTCTGAGGGACCTCCAAGGAGAGCCATCTCTCCTGCACTGGTCAGGCACCCACATTTCCTTCTGCTGAGCCCACTCCAGGAGTGGAGACACCAGGTCTCATCCTAATGTGGAACCAGGATCCGATCTGGCTAAGCACTTGTCCCAGGGGTTTGACAACATAGATATGGACCAGCTAACACAAGAGTCAGTGAGTACAGTAATGCTTGACAAAGCCCTTTTTGTCCTGGAAGCCCCCCTGGTGCAGGTATGGTGGGGTCAACAACATACTCCTAAAAATGTTGTTCATGGATACACCAGTATTATTATCTGTTGTTCAAAGGGTACTCTCCTTGTCTGTTTTTTTATTGGAAAAGATGATGCACAAGCTTAATTTTAAAAAGCCTTCCTGAAAAAGTACCTTGTAAATTTTTCCTGGTTTCATATGCCTTCTGGTTATAGTAAGCAAAAGCAAATGCAGTAATTCTGGGTGGAAGGAGTTACATAGCATAGTTTTGACAGATCAGTTTATTGTCTCACACTGTTTGCTCAAAGTTCTGATAATTGGTGCCATATACATATTTTGAGGTGGTATGGAAAACAAATAAGCTTTTGTTTTTCCTCTGATCTCATTGCTTCCCCATTTTAGATGGCTTTATTTGACTACATAAAAATTGCATTAAAAATTAGTCAGATAGGCTTTAGAGCTTTCTTTCCATCATACGGTTTTGCTTTGCATAAATCAATACATTAAGGCGACTGTTCTGTATTTCTGGTTGCTCCCATGGTTAAATGTGCTTTATGGTTGATTTAAAAGATATTTTAACTTGATCTTTTAAGACTCCACAGGCTATTTTCTGTAGAATCATTCTGTGAAGAAAGGGTTAATACTTCTCTGTGCATTTACATCTAGGGCTTTGCTCTGTTGAAGACCCTAGTGGATAGATGTAAGTTCATGAAAGAATCATGACAAGACACTATACATAAAGCAGACATAATGCTGTAGAAGCACAGCATCTCTTAAAGAACAGCTATGGCCTAGACTTGAAAATCATTACATGACTTTTTAGCCTTTTTAGACTATATCCCCTTGATGAAAGTAAAACGTAATGTGCTTTCTCTAATGGGCACTTGACTATCTGTAGTGCTCCTGAAATGTGTCTGTAACTACTCAATGAAATGCTTATTGACAGATCAGGTTAGATCAGCATAAGTAGTGATACTGTCACCACTGTATGCCCATCGTAACATCTTAAGAGTTGAAAGCTTTCTCCAGGTGGAAGCATCAATAACCCGTATTGTTTCCTGGAATCATCACAGAATCAGAGAATGGTTGAGGTTGGCAGAGACCTCTGAAGGTCATCTGGTCCAGCTCCCCTGCTCAAGCAGGGCTACCTAGAGGAGGTTGTCCAGGACTATGTCCAGGTGGCTTTTGAATATCTCCAAGGATGGAGACTCCACAGCCTCTCTGGGCAACCTGTGCCAGTCACCCTCACAGTAGAAAAGTGTTTCCTGATGCTCAGAGGGAACCTCCTCTGTTTCAGTTTCTGCTCATTGCCTCTGGTCCTGTCACTGGGCACCACTGGAAAGAGCCTGGCTCACTCTTCTTTACACCCTCCCTTCAGATGTTTGTACACATTGATGAGATCCCCCCCCCAAGCCTTCTCTTCTCGAGGCGGAGCAGTCCCAGCTCTTTCAGTCTTTCCTCACAGGAGAGATGCTCCAGTCCCTTAATTATCACAGTGGCCCTTTGCTGGACTCTGTCCAGTAGCTCCATGTCTTGTACTTGGAAGCCCAGAACTGGACCCAGCACTTGAGATGTGCCTCACCAGTGCTGCGTAGAGGGGAAGGATCACCTCCCTCAGCCTGCTGGCAATGCTTTGCCTAACACAGCCCAGGATACCATTTGCCTTCTTTGTGCAAGGGCACGTTGCTGGCTCACGTTCAACTTGGTGTCCACCAGGACCCCCGGGTTTTTTACTACAAAGCTGCTTTCCAGCCAGTCAGGCCCCAGCCCCTGCTGGTGCAGGGGGTTGTTCCTCCCTAGCTGCAGGACTTTGCGTTTGCCTTTGTCGAACTTTGTGAGATTCCTGTCAGCCCATTTCTCCAGGGGTCCCTCTGGATGGCACAACTCTCTGGTGTATCAGCCGCTCCTCCCAGCCACTCGTCGTCATTTCTGAAGAGATGTGAGAGCAGGCGCCATCTGATGGCTTCGGTTCTCTTTATGATTTATGTTGTGACAGACGAGAGGATATCTAGGTTGTGGGATTCCTTTGTCAATGTACAAATGAGTTTTGCTAATCAGCTAAGTTGCTTAAAGGAAAGAAACTGTTTTCCTCTCAAGATAATGTGCCAAAGGACGATAACGTTTTCAGCCTGTAATCACTTCTAATCAATTCTGTGTATTGCTTTTATTTTGTCATCTCTTAGGATGCAGGAAGTCAACAAATAGGCTTTTTGCTTGGAAGCTGTGGAGTTACCGTGGCCTTGACTAGCGACGCATGCCATAAAGGACTGCCTAAAAGCCCCACAGGGGAGATACCACAGTTCAAAGGTAAGCTAACCCTTGCTTATCGTGGATATCATGGGTCATTTACTACAATAACAGTCATTGCACTTGTTTAGTTGTAGTGGGTGAGGATCAGGCCCGTGATGAAACACTTGCGGCAGGAGCAGCCATGGCTGCTGGGACGCGATTGCCCCGGCTGTGTGTCACTGGCTGGTAGAGATGGCTGCTCCCGCCTCATGGCTGCCGAGCAGTGCGAGTGCTCCTCATCTGCTTCTCCGCTGGCTCAGCCGGGCTGCTGACATCGTCTGTGGCCACAAGCGGAATTAAACCAACAGACTTTATGACTGTAGTAGGTGAGAAGTATTTGTACGGTTCAGTCCTGTAGCTAAGTGGTAGGGACAGTAACCTCTGACAGGAGAGTGGTAATAAACTATTTGGGTCAATAACAGTTTAAACCACCCAGCCATTTCTTCAGGGATTGTCTGAGAAGATCACGATAGCCGTGTTAAGAAAGCAGTTCTGGAAAATCTCCTTTCCCATGCTACGCTGAGGTTTAAAAGAAGCAATGTTTAGGTGACAGTGACACAGGCGTTTGGGAAGAAAAACGCTGGCAGAGAAGAGTTTTGTCTTGTCTTATCCGGCAGAAACGCAGCAAAAGCTGACTTTTCTGTGTACCTCAGGCTGGCCAAAGCTGCTGTGGTTTGTCACAGAGTCTAAACACCTCTCCAAGCCGCCTCGTGACTGGTTCCCACACATCAAGGATGCAAACAATGACACAGCTTACATTGAGGTGAGTTAATGAAGATGCATCTTCTCCTCGAATCATTGCATATGGCACTTCTGGATTAGGTAAACATCATTATTCATTCACTAGTCACAGAAGCAAAGAACATCCTGTTTTAGCCTGTTAATAAGTAATATTTTCTAATAAATTATACTGGATATTGATTTCAGGAAAGTTAATGAAATGTTAAATTGCATTTTGGGGGTTTCTAACGTTAATGTTTTTATGTCATCTGTGTGGCTGCCACAATATTATATTAAACTTGCCTTGACCAATCTCGGTCTCATTCACAGTGTGGGCTTGCCCACTAGCCTTAAGAAGGATAGACAGCAAGTTTCACAGTGAAGCTTCAGTTCTCGTATCACAACCTTCAGACCCTTTGAAAGAGAAGCAACTTCTTGTTCAAATGCTTCCCTGTGCCTTACTGCTTTTTGAGTCACACTCCCCCCAAAAGACCAGCCTCAGGAAGGGAAAATTAGCAATGCTGTTAAGTTTAATTTTTCTCTTTTTTTTCCCATTCTTTTTTCCCACTTCTGCATAGACAAACTCAAATGCCTCAAATTCAGTGATGTTAGTATTGAATTTAAATGATTATTCAAAGGGAGTAAGTTCAAGTGAATGGAGCAAAGGTATTTCCTATCTTTGCACAGTCAGAACACTGGCCTAGAGAAGCAGAGATGCCTCTGTTTTCAATCATCTTGCTGATTATCATCGTCATGGAGAAAGATAAATGTTTAATTTACTTTAATTGCCACTGATAGTTTTCAGACTCTTGCATAAAGTTGCAAAAATTACTGCAATCATCAGCAATGATCTCCCACCTCTTTTTTATGCTGCTTCCTCATGATTCTTCTGATCAAATAGCTTGTGTCTTTCAGACTGTATACTTATAGATTATTATAACAGCACCCAGCAAGGGTGCTGCGGTCAGCTCTTATCCCATGCCTTATAAGACACAGAAGAGAGAAGCTCAAGTTTATTGGTTGGCCTATAAAATCTAATGTGAACACTGAGCAGACTGAACTAGGTTATTCTCTGCTAAATCTGGCCAGTCCTTTAGTCATTAACATGATCAGAATTGTTAGAATTATTTTTCCATAATGCCTGTATTCAAACAGCAGATGTATTCCTGATATCAAACCTGGGAAGCTTCAGTCAAAAAGAGAAAGCCTATCTGAAAAAAGTGTCTTTTAACAAAAAAATGCCTCACAAACTCCTCAGTACTGTTTCCCTCTTAAAATAGAGTCATTAGATGTGTCCATCATTCACCTACATAGGAAATGCTTTAAACGTAGCTATTAAATAATGGAAATAGGGCAACTATTGCACATTGACTTTCCCTGCTTATTTCTTTTTAGTACAAAACATGTAAAGATGGAAGTGTGCTTGGGGTGACCGTGACAAGGATTGCACTGCTGACGCACTGCCAAGCTCTGACCCAGGCATGTGGATACACAGAAGGTACGGAGTACACTTCCCTTGCTTCGTACATAAAATGGAGTGTGAATTTTAATTTGTTTCTCATCAGGCTCCTGTCTTATGTTTTACATATATCTGTGTCAAAGGCTTCTAGATTTAAAAACGTGATTTTTTTTTTCATTGGTTTTAGAAAATATGTACACATTTAAAATATCTTTGTGAGAGGTACAAATAACGTCCTAGCCAGTAGAAATCCTGCAGTGGAGACTTACTATGAAAGTTAAGCTTTGAGGTCATCAGTGATGTTATACTGAAGCTTCCTTCCTTTGAGTGGGTTTGCCTTGGGTCAATGCCATGTTCTAAAAAATAAACTCTGTTTTGTTTTTGTTGGACAGCTGAAACAATCGTGAATGTATTAGATTTCAAGAAGGATGTTGGTTTATGGCATGGGATTCTTACAGTAAGTATGTTTTTTTTATTTTGTGTGAGTATTTGAAAATTAACTAACTTAATATGCTTATTACTGTCACAAACTGGGATGTCCTACAGTTTCTTCTAATACAAATTTTTCTGCTTTGAAAGCAAAAAATATGTGACTTAAACCCATGATCTTCTGCTAGTGCACATCACTCATAATGAGCACGGTAAAGATGCAAATGTATTTTGATGCAACATGTCAAGTACTCTGGCCTCATTCTTACCATGTTATTCTGATCTTACTGATGCATGATTTTGAGATCATACTTTACAGCAGAAACAATTTAAATTAGTACCTGCCTCTGTAAGAATATGATCCAATGACATAGCTATATTGTCACTGACTAGCTTCTCTATCCAAACTTCCACCAACAGGTGGTTTTGCTAACATTAAAGCATTTCTGATACTTTAAATTTCATAAATTGTCTACTTGCTGTTTGAATGTCTTCCTCGATTGACATGATAAGCAATTGACGTATTGTTAAGGATTGCTTCTAAAGGTGCTGCTGCAGTCAATAACTGACAAAATACTTACTATTCACTGATCATTTTAAGAGCAGATATCAAGTTTTGAAGGGTCACTGTTTTGGGGTCCCAGGATGTACATGCTATGATTGCCAGGGATCCGATATACTTTTCGCATGCAGTGTTATACTGTTCTTAATATCAAAGGGCAGTAATAACACATCTGAAGCAGAAACGATCTATTTAGGCTTAACGCCCATAAGTATCTCATGTTAAAAAACCATCTTTATCACTGAAGTTGAAAGCAAGCATCTACTAGAGCTTTTCTATGCCTTCCTTTGCTATTAATCTTGGTATGAACTTCATTTTTTTCTTGGCTTGCCTGTGAGTGCTTTTCCTGTACCTACGCTTGTGCCAGACTGAAAGGAGAACTATCTTTTGCACTTCTACAAGTGTTTAGATGACTAATCTACTTGGACGCTCAACCTGTCTTAAGCCTAGGTTTTCCAGAACAAATACTGTATTTAACTTGTGCTGCTATGGTGGAGACGCGTTGCTCTCAGAAGATGTTTCTAAATGGTAACAGAAGTAAAGCAGCAGCTCATTTACAGGCTGTTTGTTTAGTAGTAACACTGAGAAATCACTAAAGCAATGGACTGCTTCAGACTGAGAGATCAGTTTTGGATCTGTCATTGGTTTCACTCGCTGCTTTTTCTAAACTTCCTGCAACTTTTCGTGACCTTGTTGAAAATACTGGAATTAGCCCACCTGGAGAATGACTAGCAACAACTTCAATTATTTTCTGTTAAAATAAATTGATCTCTGCTTAATCTGTGACTCCAATTTCTCTGTCTACTGTCTTTGTAAATAATCTGTGCCCCGCTACCATTAGTAGTTTTTCAGTCTTCACAGAGATGGATTTCTTTAGACAGATATGTTACTGTCACTTGTCCTTTTGAGTGAAGAGTCTTCATATATGCTGAAGTTTAGCAGGCTTAGGGATACTATTAACCTACATAGCAAACATGCAGACATTGTTCATCCAGTGTTTTTTATATTTTTTCTGTTTAAAGTGAATCACTTAGAGTAAAATAGAAAGAAAATCTGTTTTATTTTTTTCAGTACCCCTTCAAAGTTATGATCTGATTAGTCTAAATCCTTAATCCTTAATTAAAGCATTAGAAAACAGGGGTCTGTTTCATCTTAATGTAGATAGCTAGATAGGAAAAGATAAATGCCAACATTGACAATAAAACAAGCATAGAGTGATTTGTATAGACGCCCCTGCCCATAACGCAATATAAATAATTACCACGATTGTTGTATAAAACTCATTTATCTTACTTGATTTCAGAGTGTCATGAACATGATGCATGTTATAAGTATTCCATACTCCTTAATGAAAGTGAATCCACTCTCATGGATACAAAAAGTCTGTCAATACAAAGGTAAGGAACAAGAATATACAAAAGTATGCTTGATAGTCAAAATCAAAAGTACAAATTGATAATACAGCTGTATAACTTTTATATGGTGTATTAGTAAAATCTTCCCATTCTCATTGCAGCAAAAGTTGCCTGTGTAAAATCCAGAGACATGCACTGGGCATTGGTGGCACATCGGGATCAGAGAGACATCAACCTTTCCTCACTGCGTATGCTAATAGTGGCTGATGGTGCAAACCCATGTAAGCTTTGCTTCTGCAGTCCAGTAGAGAATAGGAAGTGTTTTCTGTCTTGCATTTAAAGTTTCAATCTTCAGTCATCTTAGCTAAAATATTTACAAAGTATAGGCTTTGTCTGCTGCAAACTATATGATATTTATGGAAACAGTAATTAATTTTGGATGTTATTAAAATATATTTTTCTTTAGCTAATCCTGAAGCAAACTTGGTATTCCACAGAACGTAAGTTGCAGTAAATCCAGTTTTGTTTAATATGGCAGTCATGTATAAAGACTGAAGCAAATAACCTTAAGCTGTAGAAAGGATCAGAACATTTCTTCTGAATGATGGCGCTCAGATGCAGAAGTAACTGAGAATTTTAGGGGAATACTTATACTACTCTAGAGAACCACATCTGGATCACTTCATGACAATTAATCACATGAACTGTTGCTCTGTATTATTTAAGATACCAACGTATAGGTGTTCTGCTTGTTTGTAGTAGTTTGCTTTGTGTTTCTGAATTAAATCTTTAATTTGCCTCATCCTAAAAAAGAAAACTGCAATAGCTATTCCACGTAAGCATAGTGAAAGGACTTTATGCTCAAAAATTAGTCTTTATTCTCTGTATGCATACACAACTGTATATACATATCTATAGCTGTAGCAGCTATGACTTCTTTCCCAGTGGACATGGGTCCTTTTTAAATTTTTTCTCCTGAAAAGCATATATATATTCAATAGTAAGTTTGCAGTTTGAATAGCATCACTTCAGAAATCAGATTATTTTTCTCCTCTGATGTTGTTTTTCTTTACCCCAGGGTCTATTTCTTCCTGTGATGCATTTCTCAATGTCTTCCAAAGTAAAGGTCTAAGACAGGAGGTCATTTGTCCCTGTGCTAGTTCACCGGAAGCTCTCACTGTGGCTATTCGAAGGTACTGTGTTACACCAGTGGAAATAGACCCACTGTAGAATATATGTGGTAATTTGAAAAGAAATGAAAAAATTATTCAAGTATGAATCTGCATACTTAACTTCTGAATGACATTTTTAGTTTTCATTTTGTTTATGTCCAAAGAAGACACACAAGAAGTGTAATAATTTAACTTCAGAGTGCTTTATAATATAGTTCCCATTTCTGTAATTTTATCTAATTTTAAATGAAACAGACTGAAATGCAAAAGCTAGTTCTGTAAAAAGAAGTGGAAAAATGCCACTGTAAGCATAAAATTAATGAAAATGTGGGAATTTAAGTGGAATTGCTGTCAAGGAAAATCATGCTTTAAAGTAGTCTGTTTAAAGAATTATGACATTCTGCAGGTTGTTTTTGGCTGACTGGTGCTTTTTAACCATTTATAGATGCTCAGTAATCATCTGGAAATGCCCTTTGAGTCTGGGGGATTTGGGCATAGAAATAAAATTGATAAATTCTAATAAAACTGTTAAGCCTTATGTATGTGAATGTCAGTATGCAGCAGTCAGCTGTCATGAGTGTGGTAGCACACAGTAAATGGCATAACTGTTGTCTGTTTTGGCAGAGTTTTCCAAAAGTTATACCTTGAACAGTAGGCACTTTGTTTTTAAGTTCAGATCCCTGCAGCCATTTGTAATTGTTTCACATGTTAAAACGTGCAGTATAAAAGTGTAAAGCACTGTAATAGCATAAAGTAAAATACTTCCTGCCACAAAGTTTAAAATACATTGTACAAGTGAAATTTAACTAGATTTTCAATTAGCTTTCCAACAAAACATCACAGGAAGAAAGACATGAGGCCAAGAGTGTGGTTAACTTTCAGCCACCTCATTATTAGCTTAAAACATCTGAAAGCTGTCCATCAGGGACTTATCCTGTCCAGGTTAGTTGCCTTTCTGTGAACTATGCGATCTCAGAGAGCCCTTCCTTCAGCTCCACCAGCCTGTTCTCAGCTTTATGCCAAGGAGTACATTGTTTTTCCCTTGCGATGAGTTTCCCGGCCATAGGCTGTGCAGACCTTCGCTCCCTTGGAATGAGCTCTTGCTTGTAAATGCAGAGAGGAGGTGGATGGGCAGTGGATGTCGCTTGTGCTGAGCACTGATTAACAGGAGAGGGATTTCATTTCCTGTGCTAGCCCTGGAAAAGCTGCCCCAGATCACAGGTTATGAAGTGGGAGAACTCACTGTATCTCAACATGCGATGGCTGGCGTGCCCTTTCTAGACTTAAACTCTATGCTTGTAGCCATCTGAAGCACTAGAGATTCATTTTGAAATTAACTAGCGTTGAGAGCTTACATAAAAAAAAAATTATTAGCACATAAAATAGTGGATAATTAAAAAAAAAAACCCAACATTTTTATCTTCAATGTCTCTCTGTGTAATTACAGAGCAGTTCTTACTACAGTGAATGTTACTGAACACGTATCTCTTTTTTTTGAAGTCTGTTTAATGGTAGGATAATACCAGCTGAACTTGGGAGCTTTAGTATTTTTCATTTTATTCAAGCCATCTCCACTGACAGTAAAGTCATTATCATACAAGTTCCAAAGAGTTACAGCTGAGAAGCATGCATTAAAATGACTCCCTGCAGAGCACAGATCCAGAGAGCTCCCTGGTAATGCTCCGACTCTTTCAAAATCTATGGTGTATTTTTACTGATCTTCCTACAAGGAAGAGTAACAAAACCAGTTCGCTGTTGAAATACCCTTATAGTTTAGAAAAAGGCAGTCAGCAATAGATTAATAGGTACTTTAGCCTTAGAGCTGAATCATGAAGCCTAATATTTAAAGGAATGTGTCATGCAAATAATTCTTTATGGTATTTCCCTTTAGTTTATTGCATATTAGTCTGCACCCACTTGCTTAAGGGAGTGCAAAACTTTAAGAATAGGTTTTTTCCCATTTAAACCACTGGCAAAAAATAGTGGTAAAATAGATTGTATCTGTAAATGGTAGTAGCAACTGTTCTCAAAATGCTCTACAGCTACTCAGTATGAACAAATTCGCTTTGAAGT
The DNA here is from genome assembly GCA_020745775.1 of Theristicus caerulescens. Classification (NCBI taxonomy): domain Eukaryota; kingdom Metazoa; phylum Chordata; class Aves; order Pelecaniformes; family Threskiornithidae; genus Theristicus; species Theristicus caerulescens. The sequence continues at coordinate 11,926,141 of CM036558.1, read as the reverse complement.
AGATGTACGTTGTCCCTCTTTCATGGTTAAGGAAACTAAAGGGGTAGTTTTGTCTGGTGGTTTAAGCTACATTTATTTAGTTTGTGAAGTAGGTGGAATTATACCTTTGTTTAGTTGCTCCTACCTTAATCAAAGGATTTGTCTTTGTCTAGCAAGCAGTCTTACAGAATTCCAAATTCAGTATTAGAAATATTGAATGCATAAAGAAAATTAAAAATGTGAATGTTAAAATAAATTATAAATACATTGGAATAGGGTTGTTTATATCTCATCTTCTTTCCAAGTGATTTCTCTCCTTCTGCTTGGCAGAGATACTTGTTTTAGGGTTGTTCCCATGCGGATATCATGCACAGAACAATATAAGATACCATATATTGCAGGATTATTGCTGACAAGGTACTTTCTAAGAGGATGTATAGGTGCTGTCAGGTGCTTAGCTTCCCCGCCTCACCCCTCCGTCCTGGTCCTGTGTGTTCCCATTCGGTGTCAGACAGCTAGTTGCCCGCAGGAGGAGACTCGAGCATGGTTAACTGGTGCCTCATTCAAGGATCCACCTCAGACTACCAGGGTACCAGAAGTACTCTGAAATAGCAGCTCTGAAATGCCTGCTCTGTGGACCCCAGTTCCTCGGCACCGACTCTTTCCTTCTGCATGCCTGCTTCCATTGCACGGCACTTCTTGCTAACCCAGGCAAAGCTGTTCTCTCAATCAGGCCACACAAGCGTAGCTCTATAGAGAAGTCCCGCGCCATGATCCTGGCAGGCCCTGTGCCTCCAGCCTCCCTCCCTGCCACCCCCGCCCTGCACACAGCCAATGTCTTTCAACCCTGTGCCCGCTCTTCTTTTTAGTAGTCTTTGGATGTGCTAAGTAATGCAAGAAAATGTATGTGATGAAAGTCTAGATGTCCTCTACTACTAGAAGGCTGTGAGAAGCCGCATGTGGCTGCTGGAGACCTTTCTTCTCATGAGCAGTAAAATGTGTGTTTTGGGGAGCAAGGGTGAGAGGCAGTTGATCAATAATGTCGCTGAAAGTTCCTTTTGCAGGATGGAAATGTTATTTATCACAGCTGCTTGTTTACTAGCACCATTTGTTATGCTCTAATGCGTTTTCAAGCGTGCCCACATCCTTCTTTGTTGACAATGTCACTTGAGAAATATGCCTCGTAAAACCTATTAATTGAAATTTATAGTGCCGATCACTGCAAGGCTTACATGAGCATGATTGGCTAAGACCCATCTAGTATTTCAAGCACAGTAGAGGAGAAATGTCATATAAAAGGACATTAGCTGTTAAAAAATAGTTGTGTTATGATGGACTATTTAGGAAAAATGCAGAATCTTAAACTAAATATTGGCTGTTTATCCATCTTGAAAATGGCTGGAGTCTGGCTGCTCTACATGGGTGCATTATCCACACTCAAATCAGCATCACGTTAGCTTCTGGTTTTGTATTTTAAAATGCAGGACAGTATAAGAATCTTTCCAGACATGAAAAGCCCTGACATATTCCCTTCACTTAATAACTTGCATACATCAACATTGATTTGCTCAAGCCACACTCTACATACGTATAATTGTATCCACTGACACAGCAGGCGGTTTTATATTGAAATGAGTTGACAGACAGCTTGTGCTGATGCTGTGGAATTGTACGGCATGTTGGCAGTGAATCTGAGCAAACTGAGGCATTACAAAGAGGCTGCATCCACAACATTTTGACTGTGACTGATTAAGGTGTAATTTGTTTTAAGTTTCCTGGCGTCAATTAGAATAGGAAGAATTCAATTATATGCACTAAAACAAAGATGGTAGAGTCCTTGCAGCTTCCACAGATACTTGGCAGTGAATCTATTACAACCTAATTTCTTCTGTTTAGTAATTCTAAATGCTTAAGTATTGTGAGTGGGAAGTCATATTTGTGATTTAAACACAGCATACATATATTCTCATCTTGGCTTTGATACCAGTGTGCTAGAGTTAGGCTTTTAGTCTGGCAGGTGAGTTTGGTTTCCTAGGTTGCCCCAAAGTAGGTAACATACAGAGAGTTTATCAAGTTATTTGCTGATCAGTTCCAAATATTTAGAGTGCAGTTTCCCTCCACATCGTCTGTACTAACTTTCAGTATCTTTAAAACAAGACAAAAGGCTTTTACTTGAGTAATCAAACAATCTTTATAAATCTATCTGAAAATTAAATACAAGCTGTTTGGGGTAAATGTTAGGTGTTACTTTCATCTCTGCAGCCCCATATATGTGGGTGGCTACTGAATGGGAGAGCTGACAGGCATAATTACTCACAAATGACTGAAAAACAGGATTCTGTCAGGTCTAATAGGGAAAAAAAGAAGGTGACATTTTAAACTCTCAAATAGAGGAGTATTTGCAATAGTAGTCTATAAAAAATAAATAAGTAAATGCTTCTGTCTGCCTGATGGTGCACTGATGTTATAACCCATGGTTGCAGGCCAACAGATGACAGCAATCAGCCACCAGGCAGAGGAGTTCTGTCCATGCATGGTCTCACTTACGGAGTGATTCGAGTGGACTCTGAAGAAAAGCTTTCTGTTCTGACTGTCCAGGATGTTGGTTTAGTGATGCCAGGAGGTAAGGAACTTTCTTTGAAATTTACTATGATTCATCAGTTTAAGTAATGAGCTGTAAAAAGTCATAGGTGGGCTTACTTTGCTGTTAGATGACAAGCTTTGGGGCTAGAAGATGTGTACTTGAAAACATTTTAGTCCAAAAGCATTACTTTGTAAAACTTGGTAGTTTGGAAATCCCTAGATTTCTTCTCTCTGTTTACCTCCGTGGCTCGCATTTACCTCCGCTTTACTCGCATTAGCGGTGTGCTTTAAACAACCTGTCACCACATCCGAACATCCACTCCTTAACTGTGAGATACTCTTACAGAAAATAAGAAAGTTGGATTCCGATGTCTGGAGGCTATAAATATCCATAAGCCTGACCCAGATGAGACTCAGTAGTGAAAGTTCTCATAACCTATGCTAAGGATCAACAAAATTGTTATCTGAAGGCTTGCAGAATGTTTTTCCAAAGATCCTGTGCTATCACCCAGTTATTAGAAAGAGGAGGTATGACTGAACAGTTCATGTTGATAAATTCAGACTGAAGTCAGTACTTCTAAATATGAAGATAAGATTTTTCATAAGAGCTAGATTTTAAATGAGATGTTATAGAGACTAGAAAAGGGTAATACTGTAGTTTTTCATAAGAAGATGTCTCCTATGCACTAAAGGAATAAAACATAATGATGTATCTTATAAAATTTCAGTTGAACTACTTAAAATAAAGGAAGATAAGATTGGTTGTTGTCTAATAGTTATCGTATAAGGTATTATTATAGACATGCCATCTTGCACGTCATACTACATTCTGATCTTTTTAATAGAAGTACATGCTCCTGTTTATCCTCAGAGTGAGAGAAAGGTCATTAAAGATTCTTTACGCTTGTATTTAAAAGATGCTGATTTATTTTTGGTCTCCCTTGTTCATCATATCCTCTTTCCAACTGCAAAATCTGCACATGTTGGACTTTTACTCCAGGGATTGCAGCTAAAGCAGCATACTTGATTCTTATTCACATGGCTCACACATAAAATAGGGCTTCTTCCTCAGACCAGTGATTCCTAATCCGTCCCGTTTAGCTCCTGCTGTCTCTGCAGTCCCGTAAGACCGGTGAGAGGGAGTCTGAGCTCTGATAAATTCTTAGTAAAACAACCGTACTAGTCTCCTGGAGTATCTTGATCTTTCATATGGTGTTACTTGCTACTTTGTGAGAGGTAGATTTCCTGGTTGCCTGCCTCCCTGGCAGTGTGATTATTATCAAGAACTCCATTAGGCTATTTCATTTTGCACTGACTGCGGCAAATCTGGGCTTCAGTATGCAAAACTGGGAACACAGTCACATTTCACAGCAATATTACAGATCAACTGAAACTTTAGAGAGCAAGGCAAATTAGGTTTTGTTATCAGTGTAAAGACTAAGTTTACATAAAGATCTTTGCATTCTTTGTGTAAGTATTATAATATAAATAACATTGATAATGTTGAACACCTTAATGTTTGAGAAACTAGTTATTAGACATTAGGGTCTACATATAATTTGTTTGTTTATGTCAACTCCACCATGGTGTCTTTCCCACAGCATTGATATTATTCTGTAGTTCATTTTATAATATTTTTTAAAGTCCTTTGCTCTCCCTCTAGCTATAATGTGTTCAGTGAAGCCAGATGGAATTCCTCAGCTCTGTAAAACAGATGAAATAGGAGAACTTTGTGTATGTGCTATTGCAACGGGTACATCATATTATGGACTCTCGGGCATGACCAAAAATACTTTTGAGGTAAGCTGTCCAAAAAATGCTATATAAAATCCTTCCTTTTTAACTTTTTCTATTTCAGGATAATATTTCACATAAAATATTGATAGTAATAATATCAAAATAGCAGTAATAATCAATGCCTGTGGCTTGGGACCTTAGGTACTCTAGCCAGATAATCTGCACTGAAGCCCATTGCATTAAGTGCAGTAGCAGATCTTTATGTGGATTTAGTTTTGGCTCTGAAGAGCTTTACTTTAATTTCGAAAGAAGATATCAGGGGCTGAAACAATGAGAAGGAAAGCAGGAAGAAAGACAAAGTTCCAGAGGTAATAGCATACAAGTCTATGAGCTAGCTACGTGCAGAATTTGATTGTTGAAAACAGTAGGAAGGCTGCTGGGTATCTTTAAAAAGCATTTTCCAACATTTCCACAACGCAGCCAGCATTAAAGGCTTGTATTTATACAGAATCCTGACAGATGTAGTCTTCAAGAGGTATCTGAATAGCAAAGATATCTTTTCCTAATTAGTCCCCACCTGCTTTTGTTTGAATTGCCTTAGGTGAAAGCCTTTTTGCTTTGTGGAATCTGTTTTCCAGTAGGCTTCAGCTCCAGTGCAGAGAGCTGTATTGATAGCTGTGTTGTACCTGCTCACTTGTTATCATTAACTTCTGCTGACGCCAGTATGAAAGGCTGAACAAATCAGAGAAATACTGAAAAAAATTGAGCTCTTTATGAAGTTCTGATCCTTTTTTAATACTTGAGAAAAAGGTTAAGAAAAATACATTTACATTTTCCTTAACAAATGCTCTGATATTACCATTTTTAATAGACCAAACATGACTAATATCTCCTGCAAAATGCAGATCTGAATGTTGTAAACACTATACATTAAATAATTAATGGAGACTAGTGGATACGATTGTCCATCCTGCTATTGAAGCCAGGAGTCCTACTATGCTGTTGTGACCTGAAATTTGTTGATAGCTGATTACTGTGCTACACGTACAATTGGCAATACTCAGTGTGAATGGTAATCCCGGATTTGACATATTTCAGGGTAGAAAGGTACTTGTATTCATTTTGTAGTACTTGCTGTAATTGTAAAATCATTCATAATTCATAACTGGGTCTGCAGTTTAACAGCATATTTAGACTGATTTAGACTTATTCCTAATGGTAAGCAAATAAATTGCCATTGAGTGAGCAGGACCACTCATTTTTAAAGTTAAGCACGTTCTTAGGAGCCCTCTCCAAGTGGGCCTCTTTTCTGTTTCACTGTGTAATTCATGTTGCAGGTATTAGAGAGTCAAAGAGTTTTGTGTTCCTGAAATGAATTATGGCTGAGGATTTATAAGCATTAAATCTGTTCAATAAGAGTCACCCATGGGCATCTGGCAGCAGAATTTGACCTTTCTTTTCAGATGAGCCTTGAAGGACAACATATAGCCATGGTCTTCCACTTGCCATTGTATTAAATAACTCACCTTTAGACTATTTTAGGTTAAAGAAGCAATAGCAGGAAAGTGTGGTTGTGTCAGAATGCAGCTCAAAGTAGCTCATGTGCCAGAAGGATAACACTGTGCTAGGTAGGATAGGAAAAGTGGTAGAAATCTATCCTGTGGAAGTCATGTATGTGCCTGATGTTCAAACATTTAGAGAGCCTCTGTATAGGGCTGTATTTTCACTTTTAGACATGCTACAGAAGGCATTATCATTGGTATTGTGAGGACTTAATTGGCCGTAGATAAAAACGTGGTCAGCTGCAAGAGTCATTAATGTACAGTACCTTAAAATAGCTTCACTTCTAGCCTGCTTATTTCTCTATACTGTGCTGGAAATGAGCACGAGGTATTGAAAAGAACCTCTACTGTAATGTTTACAATTTAATCTCTCAGGTAACCTATACATAGCATCTCAGGTTAGCTGCAGGCTGCACACTGTTTGGGTTTTTTTTTTATTCAGTACTGTTTATGTTGATTTATATATTTTCTAAGGTCATAAATGATTTACAGAGCCATGGTTAGGGAAAATGTGTGTGGTAAACAGAGTGGGATTGAACTTGCTGGAACTCGGGTACTGAAAACTACACAGACTAGTCTAGGAGTTTCTTGACACTCCCTTTATGGTCAGCAAAGCGTAACGAGCATCACCAGCGACCTATTTACTTCATTCCAGCAGAGCCGTCTAAGAGAGCATGCCTGAAATATTTCACAGCATGATACCTTTATGCAGAATTGAAGATCATGTTTCTCTGTCTTACAGGTGTTTCCTATGACCAGTTCTGGTGGCCCTATCACTGAATATCCTTTCATAAGGACCGGACTACTAGGCTTTATAGGACCAGGTGGACTTGTCTTTGTTATTGGCAAAATGGATGGTTTGATGGTTGTCAGTGGAAGAAGACATAACGCTGATGACATTGTAGCAACAGCACTGGCCGTAGAACCAATGAAATTTGTCTACAGGGGAAGGTTTGATCCTTTCTTTTCTTATATTATGTAGAAATCCTTATTTTGCTTAGAACAGGTGTAAGTGACCCAAAATGCTTTCAGAAGGCAGTGCCTAATCTGCACTGGGCTTTCTGAAAGCCGCTGATATCAGTAAAGTAACAATGATACGAAATTTCTTTGCAGTTTCACTACATTGCTGTTTATATGGCTAGAACCAGGAGACAGCAGAGGGAAACCTAAGACAGTGTTGAGGCAGATACAGTTTGAAACTGTGATTATTAAAATTTCCTGTTGAACAGTTGGTTAATTCTGAAGGTGTTGACTCAACAGAATCCTAGCTCTCCGAGTGGAATGTTTCCAATGTGCCTAACACTGAAGTTCTTGAATATGACAGTGATTCCTTGTGTGACCTTCCTAAGGTGCTGAAACTAAGCAGGAGACATCTAAAACTTCTGAAGAGCCCAATGCAGTAACATGCGCTCACACGTGATCACATGGCAGACCTCTCACAAAATGATGTTGCACTTATTTTCTTCTAAGATGGGGCCAGAGAAGGTGCTTATGCTGGCTGCTATACAATAGTTTAACAGCAGCCTCGGTGTGACCCAAATGTAGTGCTTTTCTTATCCCAAGAAGGTTAACTTCTCCAACCCTGTTGTGACATGATGCCTATATTTACATGATTCTAGAAGAAGCCCCCCTATTTCTCTTCCAGAAGTTACCCAAAACTATTCTTGTTGCTTTTTGCCCGTAAAAAAAAATACTAATTGATGCACCAGTTGTCTGGGTAATAAATAACAAAATCATAGTTATGGAGGGTTAACTTAGAAGACAGGTTTTTCCATCTGTCCTGGCACTAAATACTCTTCTCTCCTTCTCTTCTATAGAATAGCAGTGTTTTCAGTGAGCGTGCTGCACGATGAGAGGATAGTTATTGTTGCTGAGCAAAGGCCAGATTCCACAGAGGAAGACAGTTTTCAATGGATGAGTAGAGTTCTCCAGGTAATGCTCTTTATGTACGTTTGGAAGCTGTTTTTTCTTGCTTTATATTCTTTTTATTGATCTTTCAGGCCCCCAAGGTAACTGACATTTGTCTTTGAATAATTGTAAGTCCACCTTCAGTTGCACTTGCACCTAATGAGCACAAAATTAGATTCTTCTGAGTGACAGTTCCTATTTAGGCCACACATATCCAGAGAGTGAGCCTTTTCCTAATCAAAATGCTGGAAGAAAACAGGGATGAATTGAAGTAAGTAATAGCAAGGAGAGAGTAGTGTATGGTTCATAAGGATATAGTCATTCATTACTTCAAAAGGGTAATGAATTAATGTATTATATACTCGTGCTGTCAAAAGTCTCTTACTAAACAGTTATTGACACTGGTATGGAGTTGACCTAATCAAAAGTAGATGTACATATCTGAGCTAGATCTCCAGATTTTTTTTTAATCAATGGAAGAGAATTATGTGTTTCTAGTGCACCATGTTGATGGCTAAAATAAACTGAATGAAACACAGCCTAAAAATGCTGATTTCTCTTCACTGAAATGAAGGGAAGTGATTGATCAGCTCAGATTTAGGTATCTACAGTGAGGCTATCTGCATAAAGGACACCCATTGCAAGGATTCCCATTCCAGTTGTCTGGTGGATCATGCAAGGCACATACCGCTGTGATGAAACCCATCTTGGTGGTGTTGTGGACACTTTGACCAGAAGGCAGAAGCTACTGAATACTAAAACATTCTGACCTTCTCCTTACATATAGCAGTCCAAGTTAAGGTAATATCATTACCATATTCAAAGTTTTTTCAACTTGAATGTCCACACACCAAAAATTAGATACTTTAGATAGCAGTTATCTTCCATCTCTTCCGTCTCCATGGTTAAGCCAATTCTCACTCAAAAGCAATAGGTTTAATGGAGATGTAGTCAAATGAAGTCAGTCTGTTGCTACCTTGTGAAGTGGTCTCAGCTCTGTCTACAGCTGGTCACTTGCTAGTTGCACTTCCCTTGCTTACCTTCCTTTCTGTCCTTCCTCAAGGACTCTTCTCAAGTAAATACATTGCAAACATCTTTTTTGCTTTAGCCAAGAGCCAAAGAAAAAGGTCCCACACAGTTCAGAGAAGATGTTTTTATTCATTATTGCTTTGTACTGAGTAAGAAAGGGAATCTATCTACCGTATCCTTGAAGAGACTGAACAAATAAGCTTTCATCCATCTCAAGACAGGTTTGTCTGCTCTCTTGATTTAGAAGATAACTACATTTCATACAGCTACAGGCATCTCATATTCACAGTAGATCTGAATTATTACCAAGAAAAGCTAGAACCTCTAGCTTGTCCATCCCACAGAAAGCCTTTGAAGCACCTAGGGCAACCTATTTTAGAAGGAGAGGCTTTCACATTGCCCATGCTTTGCTAATTTTTATCAAGTAACAAGCTCCTAAAGAAAAGGTTGGAATTCTGGACTTAATGCTTCTCCAATTTTGTCAGCTGAGCATTTTTGTGACTTTTACAGAAATCATGTCTTACACCATCATAGCCAGTAGAATTCAGTACTGAACACTGTGGGAGTCTGGTGTCAGGTTGCTCCTGCCAAAAGTCAGTCCTATTCTTCTGTGTATGATCAAGTCACAGCAATGTCTGGGGGTGGTAGGCCATGTATCGAAGTACACATATGTGTGGCTGCTTTTATCACCCATGTGTGAAGTCTGCAACTCTGGCATGCATCACTATGTGACAAGAAGTTTCTGGTTCCACTTCAGCTGAGAGTGGAGATGGAGGACAGAAGCCAGGAACATGCGGGATGCATTGTACCTCCTTCCCAATCAGATTTTTAATGACAGATGTCAGGAAGCGGTAACCAGTTGTATCCGAATCATCTGCTAGTGATGAGCAACATAACGATACTACACTTGTATCATCACTCTCAGTGATGTCCATGGTAACAAACTACCAAATTCCTACTCATTTCTGATGATATTTGTGAGACTTATCCAACATCCTGTGTGTGCTGCCCAGGGCCAGCCCTGCCCTACGCTGGCTGCTTCTGCTGTGCCTTGCCGTGTCTCTGCATCTCTTCCCTAGAGTTGAGCTGCATCGATTGGCAGGACTTGTTTCCAGTGCGTTGCACCTTGTTCTGGCTCAGCAGAGGGGTGAAGGATAGTAGGGCTGCTGTATGTATGGGACTATCTTGGACTGCATCTATGGGTTTTAGCAGAGGCATGGTTGGGAGGGAGTGGTCAGGCTGGGCAGAGAGTGTCTTGAGAGTAGTGGAGGAGTGTGGATTTTTAGTGACAGTGTGAGTGAAGATCCCAGGTCACCCAGCAGTTCAGTCAGATGGATCCTAGATCCATCATCTCCCAGACTGCTGCAAACTGATCTGACCCTTCAGGCAGAGTTGGAGTTCCTCTACCTGGCAGACTGGATGTTCATTTTACCAGTACTGGTGCACTGGCAGGACTTGACAGGACTAGGCAAAGCTAGGAGATCTACTGCAGAACTGGAGAGTGTCTGCCTGAAGAATTTTGTCAGAACGGGATGTTTTCTTAGCTTGAACAATGTAGCAATCTGGACTCTGCAAGTCCTGGTATCTCTAATCCATTTTCTCAATGAAACAGAGGGATAAAGATTGCACATACTGTGTTTACTTCTGGCTGGACAGAGCAATTTCAAAAACCAAGCCATCTCATCAAGAGGCATAAATGACAGCAGTATTAAAAATGACTGGTAATCTTCTCGTACAAAATTTTACGGCTCAGTTCATTAAGGCTCATCCTTGTGAAACAAAGTCATGCCCTGCCTCAATGCCAAATTCCAAAGTGTGAAAGATGACAATTTTGAATGACCCATGACATTTTATCAAGCCTTGTGCTGCAGAGGTGGCTATCAAAGGATACAGTTCAGAAGTCACTGGGGAATCATTATATATAACAGCCCTCATCCCACCCCAGCTGAGTATTGCTTTCCATTCACCAGCTCTCAGAGCCACACTGTCGTATGTTTGAATAAGGGTAGTTACTTGCTCCGTAACAGTTTTCCTTCAAGCTGATGTCAAGTGAGGATCCCATGATTTATCACTGCTTTTCAGAACCTACAAATAACATGATTAGGAGGTTATGATGGGTTTTGCCAGTAACATGAGACATTGTGTGTTGGCTGTCATATATATCTTGCTATTGCTGATCTTTCAGGTAAGGTGCATGTAGACCATCAGTGAGGTCTTCCAACACTACCATGAGATCTACCACTGCTAAAACTGTAATGTTTGTGAAATGAGTAACTGCTTTATTATTCTTTCTTATGAAATTTTGCAATCAAATAAAAAATGAAGCAAACAGAAGCCAAAAGCAAAGCATTACTTAGAGGCTCTGTAGAAGCAATCAGTAATTTATTGGTCTACACTTAAGTACATAACTATAAATGATTATTTGATTCTCAGAATATAGATTGTATCTTCAAGGTAACAGATGTATGCCTTCACTTTTCTCACAGTTAAAAATTCAAATGCAAGTTAAGTAAATTATATTTTTGAACATTTAACTACTCATTAGAGATGCTCTCTGTAAGTTGTTTCTCAGTCTGCTTGGATGTCTGAAGTTGTTTTTCTAACTCGCTGCAATTTTTGTTACCAAAGTAAGGAAAATAACCAGTTAAAATGTGTATGGAATTAAAATCTTAAGTGCATGGATATTCATGTTTAACTAAATGAATTACATAAGTACTGTACATTTTGGAGGTGATGCAGTTTACTCCACTTGTCAGACAATGAACATGGTTATGGTAAGATTCAGAGATGCTTATTTTTCAAGTTTTCATTCAACAGATTTTTTTTCAAGTGGATAGTTTTGTAGTTTTCCCTTATATTGTACCAATTCCCATTCCTGCCTGTGGATCTTTTACACAGTGATCAGGGAGTGAAACAGTTATTATCTTAGAAAAATTTTAAAAATTTATAAGCTACATACATCAGTAAGTACATGGTGATATACATTCAACTTTTGAAATTTTTCTTTGCTCTGCAAGATGGACTGGATGTTAAGTTGATAGGATTCCTTTGAACTTTAATTCTGAGAAGTGTGCCAGTTAAAATCAGTTTCACATGAGGTGCCAGCCCATCTTAGTAGTAAATCTCCAGGATAAGTGCTACTAACATGTGCCTAAGGGATGCCGAGGTAGCATTTCTTAATAGATTTCTGCGTATGCATCACCAGGGTTTTTTTTTTCTTTTTTATCTTCTGGAATGAGTGTAATAACATCAGTGTTACATTTCCATCCACCTGTTCCTGCTGAAAAGAACCTCCTTATCACTGACGTTGCTGAAGAGTCTTTCCATTGCCAGTTAATTATTAGGGTTGTTTTATGCAGTAACTCAGAACAACATGTGCTTATTAGAATGATGAAAAATTAGCCTTTCATTAAAATCGACTTCCTGCTTTTTTTTTAGGCTATTGACAGTATTCATCAAGTGGGAGTCTACTGCTTAGCGCTCGTACCAGCAAACACGCTTCCCAAGACGCCGCTGGGAGGAATACACCTGTCAGAAACCAAACAGCTCTTCTTGGAAGGATCGCTGCATCCTTGTAATGTGCTGATGTGTCCCCACACATGTGTAACAAACCTGCCTAAACCAAGGCAAAAACAACCAGGTAAGATGAGTGAAGGCAAAGGGACGGTGACTTAATGCTGTGTGCTCATGGTACTGTATGGAGCAAAATCAAGTAGCTGTTAATGCAGGTGAGAATCAGCTCAGTCAGCCATTCCTGTTAAATATTACAGGTGTGTTAAGGACATCATTGGTTTTGGCAGAAGCTAGAAATACCTTCACAAAGACTGCAAGGAAAAATGCTCCAAAAACCTAAGTTCAGTAAAGATGAAGACATTTTTGTCACTCTACAAGGCACTGCTGAGACCACACTTTCTTTGTAAATTCCTGGTCAGTTATGTTTAAAGAGGATGGACTGAGACCGAAACAGAGAAAGATAAAATCTTGGCTTACTTGAAGGCTGAGTTTGTAAAGTAGAAGTAGAGAGGAAGAGGACTGTTGATGCTAAATAACAAGTGTTGGAAGAAGAGCAAATACTTAAAAACTGGTCATGAATGAGGATAAAGGTTTTTACCTGAGTGGGGAGGTTCTGGATTATTCTTACAGCAGGTATATTTGAGGGCAAACCCTAACTAGTATTAAGATGGTTCTTCAGAATTTCTGCCACACTTTATGAAGAATATTAGATGAAATGGTACAGTAACTCAAACAACCGAGAAAGCCCTTGTAGCCTGCTGTAGTCCGGTTGCTGGTTACTCATGCCCAGTGAACGAGAACCTTTTTAGCAGATACTTTACTTTGAATCCAGTTGCAGGTTTTAGTACTCAGATTAGTTTCAAGGATTTCTGGATCTGTAGCCTCAGGCTTAAGATCTGAATTCAGCTACATTACACTAAGTGTTGGTTACTTTCCACTTTGAAAACCAGCTTGGAATATGAAGTGTTCTTACCCTCTGGATCTCGAATATGGGACTGTCCATCATGAATTCAGTGCAAATTTGCCAAAACCGTCAACTTGTTTCTTTATTTAAAACCCTTGGAGATATGTCTCACAAATCAAAACCATAATCTCAGTTTGCGGATACTGGGACTGTCAGAGGCTAACAGTGATTTCCACTAACTTAACGAAAGCAATGAAACCTTTAAATGCAGTGCTCACTTTGGTATTTCCTTGTTGCAAAGTAATCACAGAATTAGGATCAGTGCAGTGGAGAAACTTACAGATACATTATGTGTACATTATATATCACTATGGTAAAAGCAATGCCAGGAGCACAGAAACCAAACTGATAGCATCACATTCTCCCATTTTGTGTAGTTGTGACATGCCCAGAGGATATATTGCTTTCATCTTTTTAAAGCAGAGTAGTCTGTAGATGTTATTTATTGTACATTATCTGGTTACTTAGACATCTTGTATTTTGACACTTACACCACTTACCCTCACTGAGACGAAGCTTGGACATCATAGACTAGAAGTTAAGCCTGGTATCAGTTGCCGTTAATCAGTAATCCGTGCTGGAGAAACAGGAAACAAATGGTAACGTGACCATAAATGGTATCTGTGAGACAGGTATTTTTCCCTAATGACAGCAACAAAACATCAGTGAAATCCACCTCATGGAGAAGTGTCAGCCTTGACATCTTCCTTTCTTCCAAAGTTAAATTATCTTTCTTCAGTTTCTACCTTGTGCTAAAGGGCTTGCATATATTTTATCATATGCACCATCTGCCTTCCTAATCCTTGTCACTTCATGTCTATAGCATTACAGAATTGCTAATACAGATGCAACTTAGCCCAGGGAACAGAAGAGAGAAACAGGAACATTGTCCCTGAAGCCTGGATACATCTCATCTGGTTTTAGGCACCTGAATGGACTTGCCTAAATTAGGAGCTGAGTTTTCCAAAGATTCCCTATATCAAGGCAGACAGGATGTGTCTCTGGCTGTAGAGAGCCCATGCTAAATGGGCTCCTCAGTTAGATATGTTTAGAGAGAATGAATCCAGGCCTACATATCTTCCAGATACTTCTGGTCCATCAACCAAAGTTTGTATCAACACAGATGTGCTCAAGGTTTGGTGTTGTGGATAGCAATGAGAAAAATATCATGTAATGCAAAAGAAATAAAAATAATTTTCATCCACAAGCAAAGGATTTTTATTGCACTTAGCACATTTCTGATTTATTCTAGAAATTGGCCCTGCCTCTGTGATGGTGGGGAACTTGGTCTCTGGAAAAAGAATTGCACAGGCCAGTGGTAGAGATCTGGGGCAAATAGAAGATAATGACCAAGCCAGAAAGGTAAGCTGAACTTTTCCAGTATGGCTTATATTTAGCTAGTTAGCATCAGGACACTTAGCAGTACATAGATAGTACTAGTATTATTGCAGAATTTGTTGATTGCTTTTTCTAATTCTCACTAAAATATTTCAGAACACCCTTTACAGCTAAATATAAAATAGACATGAGGGAGGATCACTGCATTTCATCTGTATGGATTTTTTTTAATAAGTGTACATGGGACAACAGAACAAACATGGTGGAAAGTGTTAATGGGGCTTCTACCAGAAATCACCCTCTATTATATCTTTTTTACTAGTTCAAGTGGAGTCCAGGGAATTCTGTTTGCATATATGGTCCTGATTTTGATCCTGTAAAATTAACTTGAAATTCAGCTCTTTTGGGGGCTTATGTGAGTGATTAAATTAGTACATTCTAAGCTGTATAAGTATTTATATATTTGTAGTAAGAAAAAGCTAAAGAATTAAAATTGTGCTTAAATTCAGAGATATTGGTAAGAACCAGTTTATTGCTTTGAAAGTATATGTAGTAATATACCATAATCCCAGCAGTGGTTTCACTTCCAGAGAGGCTGCTGCTACCATGCAAAAGCACCTTGCTATAAATATGTGTGGTGACAAGAAAATTAATTCATGCTTAGTGCTTCTGGGTATTGATGTAAAATGTAGCATATAAATAAGAAAGACATAGCTAAACTAGCAAAAATAGTTATCTGGTTTTTAAACGCAAAAAGTTATTTAATGTCATGACTATCACTCTGCTTTATTTTAGTTCCTCTTCCTCTCAGAAGTGTTACAGTGGAGAGCTCAGACCACTCCTGACCATGTGCTTTACACTCTACTCAACTGCAGGGTAAGAAGCTCAGGCCGTTACTCTGACAGGCTGCGGTATGGAAAATGGCACACCGGTATTTCAGCTGCACCTGCTCATGCTATGGCAGAATGCGACCTTTCTGTTTCTTTTCCCATTAATAGTCAGCTGTTATATTTAATGTTCACTGAGGCAGAGAGGAAAAGAGAATAATCATTGCCAGTTGTCAAAATATAGATTGCTTTTGTATCAGACAGCGCACCTTACACATTTCTCATTTCTTTTTCCACCACATATATGTTGTGGGTGAGCTGACACTGCAAATCTATTTCAATGCTGATCATTCCTATACTGAAGAGTCGTATTTAATACTGCTCACCATCCTGATTTCCAATTTGAAAAGCACAGGCTTGGCAAAATCAAAGCATTTTCCCTAAATAAACAATGATTGTTTGTTTTGAGACTGGACCATCTGGGGGAGGTGTGAGAATGAGGAAGGAAGGTGAAGAGAAGAAGAGGTATGTCCAGAATCCAACCAGGTCTGTAGAGGATCACTAATAATCTCTCTGCATAGCCTACATGAGGTGCCAGCCTGGCAAAGCATTTCTTTGCTTATCAAAAATGAATTAATGCATGTCACGTAGTGTAGAACTTGGCTTTACTGTGGGTGATTACAGACTTCCTAGATGATTGTAGATGACAAACCAATAATTCCCAAGAGCAGTGTAGAGAATGAAAGTCTGATCTCAAACCATCCCACCGCAGTACATCTAGACCCATCTGTCAAAACTGGGAAACATGCATACTGTGTGAGGGTCTCCAGGAGAGGAGGGGCCTGGAATAGTGCTATTCCCCTGGGCCACCTGGAGTAGCTGGTGTTGTCTCAGCCCATGTGGTCCCTACGCAACTTGGATGGGTTCTTAAACCTCCAGTAATTTGTGAACCTCTTGGAAATGACCACTTACTGTGGTCAGGATATGCTTCCCCAGCCCATATTACTGTGCTGGTACCAAAGTTCAGTTTGAGGCTACCAATAAGTCATTAAATGACCTTTTTTAAATTCAGCTTAATAGCTAATATTCTGTGAACATGTGCAACTTTACAGATAATAGTGAAGTGGTAACGTAGTTGTCTGTGGCAAAGTAGAAAACTTGAGAGGCAATGCTGTTTATAGAGTCAATATTACACCATTAAAATTGTGCATTGTTCGGTCCTGTAAGTTGGGAGCAAAGATGCTGTGAGAAAGAGACAGTGATATCCACACTTGCTGTTGCTTTTGAGCTTTAAATCAAGCCAGACTTCCCATGCTGCCAGAAGGGTTCAAACAGTGGGAGGGAAGGACACAATGTGGAAAACAAAGATTAACAAAATAATCTATCATTCCATAGAAGTGAAAAATAGTTGAATTTTGAAATGCAGTTTCTCTGCTCCTTTAATACTCTCTGTGTGGAGTATCTTATATGAAATTTGTTTGAGAGATGTAATGCTTTGTGGAGAGATTTAATGTTTTACAGAAAGGAGTGACAGGTTTGGTGGGTTGTAGCTTAGGCAAGTTTTATTGCCTATCTTGAATTTTAGTTCTGGTTTGTAACTTTTCCCTTTTTGTCTTCCTTCCACGTTGTCTGTACACTTTGTTCTAAAACATCCAGGCATCTTGCAGTGGATGACTAATAGAAATCCACTGAGATTAGTTTTTTCCTGTAACCCAAGCTTTTTGAGAATTTGGAATATTTCTAAAATTAGAGCAGTGCATTGTTTTTAGTGTGTGTCATGAAGGATTGCAACACCTTTACACTGCAGGACACCTTGTATAAAAGACCCGAAGGGAATAGTTGCCTGGTGCTTGCCAATGATTCTTGTCCAACAGCAGGATTCTCCTTCCCTGCACTTCATATAAACACTGTCTTTCCGCTGGTTCACGTGCAGCAAGTGCCAGAAGTCTTAAATGTAAACTAGTTTTGCACAAATTTACATGATTTGCAGCAGTTCCCTTTCTGTGTCAGTGGGGCCTGTGCTTCTGATGTACGTGGGGATATAAAAGGTCCTTCTTCCCATGACTGTGCAAACAGGCAATTTCTTGAAAGAAGGAATGAAGAGTTTAAGCACATTCCTACTGGCAGGTCTACAGTGACGAGGACACCAAGACCTCAGGTCACTTTGGCCATATTTAGGGCTGGACAGATGGAAGCCATCTCTAGTCCAGCATCCATACAGTTGCTTATGTCTTTAGAGGAAGCTTTTGTTGTGAAATGATCTCCGCATTGTTCAGAAGACTGATTAAAATTGCCTGAAGTGCATTGCAGTAAGTATGGTTGCTGAAGATTGTGAAGAGGAATGCTAAGCCCTGACTTTGCCCTTTTTATATTCAGTTAGGTTTGTCCTCTTTGTTGACAGTGTTTGAGTTTGTGTATAGTTTGTTAGAAAGTTTGTAAATGCCAAGTGATGCCTGGTGACATGCCACTACTTCCAACACTAGACCTTTATCAAGCTTGTGGTCAGTAAATACTGCGGTGGTGTGTGGGATGGTGATGGTGGATAGAAACCAGCAATCAAGCCAAATGCCCACGATTTCTTGCCTTGTTAAAATAGAGTGTAAAGAATATTTATTTAAAAGAGAAGACCCTATTGCTTTCTCTCTTAATAAGGACAGTGATACAATATTTTTGATTGCATTGCATTGCATTTTTGATACATCGTTCTTTTTAAGTGTATGTATTGTGTGCGTGCTCAGGTGGCCAAGAGGGCCAATGGCATCCTGGCTTGTATCAGGAATAGTGTGGCCAGCAGGACCAGGAAGCTGATTGTGCCCCTGTATTTGGCACTGGTGAGGCTGCACCTCGAATACTGTGTTCAGTTTTGGGCCCCTCACTACAAGAAGGACATCGAGGTGCTGGAGCATGTCCAGCGAAGGCCAACGAAGTTGGTGAAGTGTTTAGAGCACAAGTCTTACAAGGAGCGGCTGAGGGAGCTGGGGTTGTTTAGTCTGGAGAAGAGGAGGCTGAGGGGAGACCTTGTCGCTCTCTACAACTACCTGAAAGGAGGTTGTAGTGAGGTGGGGGTCGGTCTCTTCTCCCAAGTAACAAGTGATAGGACGAAAGGAAACAGCCTCAAGTTGCACCAGGGGAAGTTTAGGTTGGACATTAGGAAAATTTCTTCACTGAAAGGGTAGTCAGGCACTGGCACAGGCTGCCCAGGGAAGTGGTTGAGTCCCCATCCCTGGAGGTATTTAAAAGATGGGTAGACGTGGTGCTTGAGGACATGGTTTAGTGGTGGACTTGGCAGTGGTAGGTTAACAGTTGGACTCCATGATCTTAAAGGTCTTTTCCAACCTTAACGATTCTATGATTCTATTTTCTTACTTTTTTTTTTCCCCAATTTCTTCAGCTTCTCTGATTTTAAGTGAACTTAGTGCTTGTGATAGGTGCCAGGTACATCATAGCAGTACTGGAGACTGAAGTCCTCTTATTCCGCAAAACAGGTACGCAGGCAGAGAGGTGCAGCCCTTCCCATACCACCCTGTCCCTTTATCTCAGCCCAGACCTTGCCAGACCAGCTCTAGGCAGTCAGTCTGTCCTGCATGTTCACTTTTAGACTTCTCTTATGAGGTGTCAACTGTGGTAGTGAATATTGTGATACAGATGTATTTATTTCTCTGAAAGTGTATTTGTGTGTGTGTGTGTATACATACACACATACATATTTTTAGGGAATGCAAGAACCATAACACTCATCCAATTTAAAATACTATAGCACTATTTGAATTGCCAAGCTATAGCATATTGTCACTTCCCCTTTTTTTTTCATGCTGACCAGAGTTACTCAAATTCAACAAATGCCTTTCTTTTCTATTTCATTTATATGCATGTGCTTAGCTTTTGTTCCAGACTAATTCTTTTCCCCATCACAAAGTATTGTTTTCTCCTGTGTCTTTTATCTCTTGTCTTTTGAAGTCTTTCTGCTCTGCCATTTGGCTTCCTTCCAGCGTGCAGACAACGAAGTGCAATTTTCAGGGTTGCTCTCCACAGATTCTCCAGATTGCTGCAGAGACCATAAAGGCACTTTCCTAGCTGTAGCAGGAATGCTGCCTGTGTAGCAAGGGAAGGAGTACAGGTTACATGGGCAGGATTTTAGCATACTACTGTACTCCTTTGGCTAGAGAGAAAACACCGTTGAGGGCAGAAGGTACAGAGAGGGGAATGGAAAACGTTCCTCTGCTTGACAAACATCTTTTTTCTTTCCAACTGCAGTTTGGCATAAGGCTGAAGGTTTCCCTATTTAAGTTGATTGCATGACTTATTGTGGCTGCACCTCATCCAGTAACTTCTAACGTGCAGCAGATAATAGAGTTTCAGCACATTGCATTATCTTCTGTGACATTTACCTTTTTTCCTGTGCAGGGAACAATAGCCAACTCGCTAACATGTGTCCAGCTACATAAACGAGCTGAGAAGATAGCTGTCATGTTGATGGAAAGGGGACATTTACAAGATGGAGACCATGTGGCTTTGGTTTACCCACCAGGTAAAGAACTGCCATGTTCGATACCTTGGTAGCCCCAAACATTTGTCAAGATCCTTTAGAACGGTGCTGCATTGGGGGTGTTACCAACTGTAAACCGTGTTAATTGGCAAAACACAAAATATTTGCTTTATGTACATTTCTTTGAACTTAGCTGAACATACTTAGAAGAATTTCTCTTTGCATATGTGCATAGATATTATTTCTCTGGGTTCAGATTAAGATTAACCTCTGTTTTTAAAACCTGTCTCTTATAAGCAGTCAAATTTAGTTACTGCTTTTCTTTTAATTTGCTGGAAATACACTATTTTATGAGCATACAGTTCTGCTAAAATATTCCATCTGCTGAGTGTTCTTAGATGCACCTGTTGAATTCCCTCTTGGAAGTGCTGCGTTTCATGAAGATAAAGCAGAAGTACCTAGGAAGTAATCCCTGGTTTTTTAGAGTAGAAATATGATGCATAAATAGCAGATGATTAAGAAATATCAAATTATAATCACTATTTTCTCTATATATCTTTAACCTAGACAGCTCTCTACGGCTTGGATTTTCATCCTTTGACATAAGGGCTTTTAAGCTTGTGTTAACTGGTACCATGTTTGACATTTGTTTGAAATTATTTCTGATCTAGTGCTTCTTTTTTATCTTTAGCATTTCATGTGTGTTGGTGAAATAAACACTCTGATTTAAGGCCTGTATTGTGATATGTGGTTTGTAAGGGCTGCAAGATACTGGTTAAATCTTTATAGGAGTAATTTCTCAACGGTTAATATGAGAAGACCTTTTCCACAAAAGAAGACTAGTATTTTAAACTTCAGGTTTTATTTTCTGTATTTCATTTCCCAAGAACAAAGCATTTTATTGAAGAAACAATAACCTATCAGTACTCCAGATCCTTTTCCACTGAAAGCATAAAACGGCCCCCATTGTCATCTTATCACGGCCTGTGTACAGCACCAGGGAGCTATCAAACAGCAGTATTCACAGGATCTTTGTGCTGTCGCCTGTTCAGCCTCCTTAGATAGCCTGAAGCGTGCTGTCCACAATCTGTCACCTGCAGTCAATTTCTATATAGAACAACACCTATTTTTATGTTAGAAGCAGGATCTCAAAATCATGACTCCCTTTTTTACTGTAAAATTTCAAGTAGGTAAGTCAAAGCTGCATATCTGAGGTTAAAAATAGCATGAGAAAGACAGTATTTAATGAAACCTCCAGTTCCTGCTGCAGCTGAGAGGAACAGACATCGTCCTACTTCATCTTTTTGCTGGGGCATCCCTCTTCTTGTAGACTCATTTGTCTATAAATGTAAATTTAGGAAGATAATTAATCTGTAGAAATCAGTCTTTTTAACAGGTTACTTCCTGATCATAAAAGTGAAGTTCACCTAAATGATGATATCTGGCTGCAGCTTTGTGTGTCGCCTTTGGTTTTTCATGCTCAGAATATCAGTACAATTGAAAGGAATCAGTGAAGCTGAACAAATACTGACAAGGGGCTGAAAAAGAAGTCTGTTAAAGGGCTTAGTCGCTCATTTAACCTTCTGAGTTGAGTTCCAAGTAATATTTATGCTGACATAAGTGTCTGTGATTAAATTATTTGATTTTCAGGGGAGGATTTTTGTTTTGTTCTTCATGCAGGAATAGACCTGATTGCCGCATTTTACGGATGCCTGTATGCAGGCTGTGTGCCAATAACAGTTCGACCTCCACATCCCCAGAACATAGCTACCACGTTACCTACAGTGAAGATGATCGTGGAGGTGAGCAGGCACCTGAAAGTGCACAAGTAGATTAAATGGGCAGTGGATTTGCGTAGTCTTTAGGAGCGGTAACTGAAGTGAGTGGTGGTGTAGGTTGAAGAGTTGTATTCCTTCCAAAGATTCAGGACTTCAGTGTGTTGCAGGGTCAACACTGCTTGACAGACACAACCTTCTGACTTCCACTGCCACATTTTGCCGCAGTTATGCTGCTCCTTTCAGGAAATATATTTGAAGTGCTTTCTTGTATTTAGCTATATGCCAAGAATGGTAGGATTCCTCACCTGGCAACGCTACACTGACTATTGAGAAAAATCCCAATGGAAGGCTTAGTTTGACCTGATGGTGATTTGTGCTCAGCTCTGTACATATAATTGTTTTGCAGTTTGAAGCAATTTCAAAGTTCTGTTGTGAAAATATTGGTCGGTATTTTGTTTCATCCATAGAAGTGTTACTCAGACTTTCTCATTCAATGCTTTCTTTTGCTATTTTGACTTTACCTAATAATGTTTAGTCTTTGCTGCAGATAAATAACTGCATTGTGCTTCTTACTGAGGGAAATAAAATGATTGCAAAGGCATAGGCTTTTACATCTGGCAGTTTCTAATCTATTGAATGGAATTCTGAGTCTCTGAAAAAACAAGTTGAAACAAATGTGACTTTAACATTTCTAATTAATGTTGATATTTTCAAGTAATAAGTACTAGAGATAGTTATAATTTGTGGCTTTCCTTATGGCATCAGATGCCACAAAGTATCAGTAGAGGTATGAGAAATTGTCCTATTGTCTTCAGGGTTCTCATTCTTTAATATTTTGGCACTCACAGTTTTTAAACATCAGTTGTTAAAATTATAGAAGTGAGGTAAAATGTGTTATTTTATTTTTCCTTTGATGTTTAATAGCCAAACTAGATCTGTTTGGTTTCATGATGGAAAACTAGGACAGGTCTAAGCTGACTTGTAGTCATCGTCCCTTCAATAGACCAACTTTAAATAAAATGTTGAAATTTATTAGCCGTATTAACACCAGTTTGACTTAAAAGCCTCTCAACTCTTATTTACACAAGATTTCCCTTTCAGGAGAGGGAAGACCTTGTAGAAATTAAAATATTGAGGCTGTTCCTTCATTGCCAATGCAATCATATAAATTTCCCGGTGAGACGGGGTCAAAGCCTGCTCTGACATGCTATATGTTGTCTACACAGCACCTTTTGAAGTCAGTAAGAATGACGTCTGAGAAAAATCTGGCCTGCATAATTGTGTTTTGGTGATGAGCTTGTAGTAGTAAAATATAACTGAACATTACTGTGTCCCATCTCAAGCAGTGGCTAACATAGCTAAGATGTCCTCTTTCTCCTTCCCACTGTCCCTACGCGTTTACCTCAGATTTGCTATTCTCCAGGCATGGACATTCTGTATTTTAATAAACCTCCTGATCCTCCAGATAATATAATTCCTGAGAGGGCTAGTAACCACCAACTCTTGAAATTCATTTTGTTTTATGGCTCTACTATGTCCCAGATCACGATTTTCATAGATTAAAGTTAGCTATGTAAGAATTACCTTGCCTTGCCATGACAGTGACATGATTGGATTGAGGGATGCTGCAGTGGCTTCATTTGTCTTCACTTTTAGCTTGAAATATTTGGATTGTCCATACAGGGAAATCACAGGGTTAGAGAAGTAGAGCTTGGGTCAGTGCTTGTATGCTCCTGATTTCCTCGTATGCTCTATAAAGTTGACCTATAAAGTTGACCTCCATGAGATTACTGTCAACAGAAGCTGATCTCTTTTGCTCAGTGGTAAAATTTAGTGTCCATATGGTTACTGATTTCCTTAGGTTGAACATTGGAAATTCAGTGTGCAATGAAATGTCTCACATTCCTTAAAGAAAAAATGCTCTTAGCAATATTTGCACAGATTCTCAAAGTTTGAGGAAAAGAAGAATGATGCTGCCTTTTCAGTTTTTCCTCTGTACTGTCTTCAGTGATTAACAGTGTTCATATTTATGTTTGTCTGAATATTTCCTTAAATATGTTAATTTTTATAATCAGTAAGAAATATTCTTGTAGTTGCTACTTATGTGTTTTTAAAAATAGCAATTCTAAAAGGAGAATACCTTCAGCATATGTCATCTAAAATTCAGTGCAGATGGTATTTGCAGTAAACTCACCATTTCATTTCTTAGTGCCACCTGCACAATTTTTGGTCTAGAGCTATTTTGCTGGTATCAGAAGAGTTCCCAGTGGTTTATCACTAGCACAGGAATCAGGAATATATGGCTAACATAAAATTGACTTAAGATAGTAAAATTACTCATATGAATGTCAGGCTAGGTTTTGGTTTATGTGAAAATATTGTTAATAAACCAAGATATATTACCATCACACAGGAAATGTTTTGGTTACAGTCTTCTGTATTGGCATTCTGGGTTGATAACTGATATAATGTGTTGGAAAAGTCACGTTCTCACTATTAAGGTGCCTTTAGTTTCATTACAACACTCTGCAAGTGTAGTTTTCATGTAATTTGTAAAACTCACATGACTTTGTCTGCTTTGTGAGCTGCATTTTTTGTGCATCTTTCCACCTCCTAATTGGAAAACATAAGACTAATATACCTGTGTCCTGTTCTGGCAGAAAATAAATCATGGTCTTGCTCATTTTCATGGGAGAATTAATCAGTATCCCATTGCATTATTATTTATTTCTTAAACTCCTAGGTAAGCCGCTCTGCCTGCTTAATGACTACACAATTAATATGTAAATTGTTACGGTCGCGAGAGGCGGCAGCAGCAGTGGATGTCAGAACGTGGCCTCCGGTACTAGATACAGGTGAGTACTAAGGCTAGGGGACCTCTGTGTCATCTTTTGTCATTGTATTTGTCAAGCACTCAGAGGTCTATCTGTCATGGGAGTAAGATACACACGTTTTCTTTCTGTATTTTCACTAGACGATTTGCCAAAGAAGCGGCCTGCACAGATCTACAAACCTTCTAACCCTGAAACGCTTGCTTACCTTGACTTCAGTGTCTCCACAACTGGCATGCTAGCAGGGGTAAAGGTAGGGACTTCTTGTTAAAGCTGGCATTCCTGCTATCACGCCTGGCTGGCAGGTGGTACGTTGCTCCTGATTTGTAACTCCTCTTGATTTTTGGTAATAGATTGAATTGCTTCCTCCCTTGCAGTCATTATTTGATTCCATTAACATGAAATTAGTTCTTCTATACTCACTACGGTACTGTGTGTGGCGAGTTTAGCCCTGCTCCTCCTTCTCAGACTAAAAATTTAATTCCAATACCCCTGCAGATAGCCCAATAGCTTGTCTGCCTGAAGCATTCTTCAACTGAAGCATCTATTCTTTCCTTTTTATGAAGAAAATGAGACCTGGTCATCCCTTTTCTACTTGTTCCAGTGCCCATCCCTGTTGGCTCTTTATTGCAACTTAACTGCTGCCCATTGGTTTTCAGTATATTCTCTTCTTCATGCTGTTAAGGGAACTGCCAATGTCTCTGGTATATTCACCTGGTACAATACTAGAGTAATCAGCAAAAAAAATTTAATTGATGGATTTGTTTGATAAACTTAGGCATCTTGAGCTCTTCAAATCTCTATCTGGCATTTTCTCCAACCCTCTAGCCACAATTTATCAAAGCTGTCTTTTCTAGCTGCTAACATACATGTTATTCCAGTGTTAGTTTCACCAACACGCAGGCAGAGGTAAGATCACTCTCTTACTCTTACCTGTTACTTCCTTACTCCTATCTGTTGCATATCTAAGGATTATGATTACTTCAGCAATTTTTGCTGATATGTCACACTTATAGCCTGTATTGAATTCCTCATACTCTTTGGCATCATGCATATATTTTCAGAAGCTGTCAGCATACTTTATGAACAAAGAAAACATCATTTTGCCAGTTTTCAGATGGAGAATCTGAAGCACAGAGCAGTGAAGTGACCAGCCCAAGGCTGACTGATGGTTAAATGGCTGAGCTGGCTGAAGGTCACATATTGGACACGCCTGGAAGATTCATTTCGTCTAACTTTAAATAGCCGTGATGCCTACAGATGTGCACTAGTCATTGGGCTCCTCAAGAATCAACAGAAAGAAACAGGGACTTTTAGGGTGTAATTTATCTGACTTATCTGAAACATCTATTTTTGAATGGGGTGAATGTCACATAAGTCTTCATTTCTTCTAAAGGGAGCCATTTAAACAATCACTTAAATGATTGTTTCAGATGGAGTCATCCATATTAAAGCAGGTCTGAATTCTGCAGGCAGAAATGAGTACTAACTATGCAAAGTCAGTATTTGGAGAGCTTCAAAGATACTCAAAGGCAGGGCAAGTCGAAGAACATTTTCTTAATGTGACTAAAGGGATATCCATATAAATCTCAAGGAATTCTTGATTAGCTTCTGATATCACAAAGCCTCCAGATCACTGACTGAGCAGGTTTATGTAAACAGATCTACTAGATCATCACTAGTGATTAATTAATTATAGAAGGATTATAAGAGGCCACAAGGCTTATATTCATAATGCAGTGATGCTAAATAAAAAAATGGCTAAACAACTTATGTGGCTTCTGAAAAGTTTGTAAATGTTTTGTAATTGCTTTGGAAGTAATAGATTCCGCTTATGTTTACTCTCAACTTTTTCACTAGCTTGCACCTAGTATGATGTCAAAATTCACAGAATAACATCAGTTCTGGCCCTACAGAGTTCAGTTTAATCCTGCATGAAAAAGTTGTCTTGGTTCAGCTAGAGTAGAACTAATCTCTGCAAACTGCAGATGATCACCGTGTGGACACCTGTTTTGAGCTGGTCTTTGTGCATCACTTGGAACATATCCAGCCTCAGTTATGGCTCTCATTGGCAATAGAGAAAAAGTCACTTCTGGACCTTTATTCCTCTGTTTACCTTAAGGTCAAATAAATTTTACCTTCCAAGTGCCTGTTCCCCTCCACTGACTCTGACAGTATATAAGGCAACTAGCTTAGTATGTGGCAGGTATCAAAGGTTAGATGAGTTAAATCCTATCCAGGCTGTCTTTTTAACATTTATATCTTTCTTGTTATTAACAGAGAGGACAAAGATTAAAAGATGTAATTCTGTTCCCACTCTAGTTAGAACTTCTGAGCCAGGATGGGTGAGTGTGGGAAACATCCTAACACCAGAAAAAAAAATCAGAATTTCTCTTGATCAGGTTTTTTGCTTCTATTTTCTACTTGTTTTATCTCTGAGAGCTTTCTTACCAAGATTTTTTAGAGCCTGTTTCTCACATAGGAGCTGGATAACATGAAGACATTTTGCAGAACCTTTACTAAGTTTATTGGGGATCTTTATCGCCAAATGATTAGGTCCTTAATACCATTTTGCATGCAAAATCCTCTTCAATTTAAAAAGTGCATTGGGATTTTTTATTTATTATTAAATATATTGTTAAATATATTATTAAATATGTACTTAGAAATATGTTACCGATGATCAACAAAGTACTTCAAATTACATTCAGATCCTGCAGCCATTCATTCCTTTGTTCTTCCAGAAAGTCTACCTTGTTATCATTAGGTTTGCATACAGCTTGGAGCACATCTTTAAACCACTCACAGCTTTCTCCCTGAATCACTTCAAACTTATCATTCATTCTGTCTCCCCTCCCCTTTCACGGTTATTTGGATGCCCTCTTGAAGGAAAATTATGTTTTCTTAGATATAAATTACAAGTGTGTTTACACTGAGCAGAAAGTCAATATTTATTTGTTTTCTTTATCCTGTAACTGATTTAAGCACTTGGCACAGTTTGGGAATGAGCCTTCTGAATGACATAGTTGATCATTTTAATTACTTTGCTGTTGTCTTTCAGATGTCTCATGCAGCCACTAGTGCCTTTTGTCGTTCTATTAAGCTGCAGTGTGAGCTTTATCCCTCCAGAGAAGTCGCTATCTGCTTGGACCCCTACTGTGGACTTGGGTTTGTCCTCTGGTGCCTCTGCAGGTGAGGTTTCTCCTCAGCCTTTTAAAATACCGTTTCCATTGTACTGTAACACAACAAACCGGATGATGTGAGTGATAAAAGGATGGTAAGAACAGACAATACCTCTGGGAGTGACATAGGCAATTGGAATTGCTGGAAGCTATATGGAGAGTGCTGTATGGAAAATACGCTTTGTTTGAGCTGGGCATGGCCGTAGGTATTTAGACTTAGAAGTGCAGAGCTTCAACACGGCTGCTTATTGACTTCCAGCTGTTTTACTGCTGTCTCTGCGGAGTCTGGCTAGTTTTCTTTGATGAAGGCAGCGCTCTGCCAATATTACCTTAAGGAAGTGATTTCTTGGTGTCTTCTTTTTCGTTCTCTAATCTGAAAGCACGAGTGGATATCGGGGACTTCCTCATTTGTGGGACTTATGGATGTGATTTTTGCAGAGACATGAAAGTGTGTTTTCTTCCAGAAGGATACTTCTATGGCAGTAGCAAAGCTAGCAGAAAAAACATATTTCTAGTGAAATGAGAATCAGCTTTTTTTGTTAATCAGAAGTTTAGAAATTTAACAATTCTGTCAATCTCTATACTCCAGGGAAGTTACAGTTGCACTGAAAGCAGTTCCATCGATTTTTTTTTCTTCCCTTTTTTTTTTTTTTTAAGTTAGCTGGTTTGATGCAGAGGCAAAGGGGAAGAGCTATGGGAGTGTTAATGGAGCACATTTTCATGAAGACATCCTAGAGTCACAGTAGTCCGACATCTTTGCTCCCTCCATAGAAAGTTCTTTGGTGTTAGCAGTACTGCTATTTTTAGTTGCTAAAATGAAGATAACCCAGGGCAATAAAAATACTCTGGATAAACTTTTTACCAATTTACTAAATACCTGAAGGAAGCATTATTTGGTAACAACTGCAACAATTTGTTTTCAGCAAATATTGTTGATTTAAAAGTAGGCTATTGGCGTGTTTTGTTGCCCTTTTAAAATATTTGTTATATTAAATGGGCCAAAGATTTATGGTATTATCTTATTCCTTCTTGATCGGTCTTTCTTGATTTAAACTATACTTGCCCTAATATTATTTCAGATTTTGCATAGGGATTAGAGATTTCTTTGTTTCGAAAGATCTTTTTTTTTCAACATCTTATTTCCCCAACACAAAAATAAAAATATTGAGGCTGCAAGAAAACTCAGAAAACCTTTCAGAAATTTTGAGATTTTAATTAAATCACTCTGTTTAAGTTAAATTTTTTAAATGTTGATTTTTTAAGTCAGTCGAGTATTTCTTATATAGACTTATGTGTTCCAGCATGCCCTGATGTCAACACTTTTAGGCCTTCATTCTGCTAGGGGCTAATCCAAATCTGCCATGATGCATTCAGTGAGACCAGGGAAGGACTGTAGAGCAGCATAGGAGAGTTCAGCTAAGGAGTATATTATTGTATGGGATGATGTTGGGACATGGAGCATCCAATAATAACTTCTATGCAACATCATGATAGAGCTGTAAAATATAGATAAATGTTGACCTGTCCAAAACCCAAGTAATTTGTGATGCACATGACTTTCCTGAATACAGAAATTTTTGTTTCTTCCAGAACCATATTTGCAACAAATAAGCATTTGCTGCCCCTAGGTCCTTCCCAATACTGATAGTATTCAGCCTTTTAGGAGGAGGAGATTGTTTATGACTAGCAAGTGAATAAAGCAGCAAGCCTTTGGGAGAAAGCAATCAAGGTCTGTGCCCCTCTGTAGCTTATAGAAGGAATAGAAAATTTTATACCGTTTTCAAAGAAGAGAAAGGAAACGACGGAGTTGAAGGAACTGAGATCAGTCCAGCAACACTAATCTTATGAACCATCATGTCAATCTCTTCTTTGCCACTAATCCCTTGTTCCTATAAAACCAGAAAAATTGCAGGCTGCTTGAATTGCGACTGTCATTTAGAGAAAGCTGACATCAGATACAGCTTCATTAATTCCACTTACAAACTTAATCTCCATTGCATTACTATTTTAGCAATGAGTATTATTTGATGGGATAGCAAAAAATACAGCCTGGAGGTTATTAGACTCTTACTCTTCATAACTTAAAACTTTGCAACTTTGCATTTTACTCTGTGTTGTTTAGCATACCCAAATCCTCCTCAACATTTTACAGCCCAGATTTCTACCTCAGAGGATTCTACTGTAAAGTTATGATTGTCTGTCACCACTCCCATTAACTAAATTAATACTTCTAGTGGCATATGGAAATGAAGTTAGATCTTCAATTTTTGATCAGCTAGGGGGTTTTGAGAGTCAAATAGGAACTCTTCATTTTAGGAGCCCAGCAGGCAGAGAAAGCAACCTCCTGTGCGGGGTGCAGTTAAAATGACAAGTACATTTTAATCCCTTTATTAACTAGACCAAAGGAGACATTAACTGAGGAATGAAAGAAAAACTAACCTTTTATCCCCATTGTAGGTGCTTAGACGTTGTGCTGGCCTGCTCCACTGCGGTGCCCCAGAATGCCCCATTCTGTGAGGTCAAAGCTACTTAGGAAAGCTGCTGGAGCATGGAGCCAGCCCTTTGGTAAGTTTGGAATATATTGCATCGTTTTGCAAAGTTTTTATTTTTAAAAAAATTATTATTTTATGGCCTAAAGGGTATAAAATAATAAAGAAAAGAAACCTTGCAAAGCAGAGCAATACATTAAAAAAAAATGGGATTTACCACGTTCCCTCTAAACGGGCTGCATGCTCCAGCGGGGTTTCCTTGGAACCTTTGTCACTGAACAGCACGTCCTGCGTGTGGCAGCAGTCATCAGCCCCATGTGAGTTCACAAACTCCAGACTTCCTAATTTTAACAGGTTCTTACTAATGACTCAATAAAAGAATACATTATTTTTGCATTTTTCTCTTTAATAATCTCATTCAAATGTATTATAGACTTTGAAAGAAAAAAAATAATTATGTCCTCCAATGTAAAAAAAAGAATACTAAATCCCATTGTTCATAAATGCTTCCTGAAATTATGATGTCCCTATCTTAATGCTGCTCACTCTGGGGCAGAATAGAGCATTCTGCAGTTCGTTAGTGAGGATTTACTTAATTGATAGTTGCTGAGTGATGCAATAGAATAAGAATTTTCCCTCCATTTTAGCCCAGCTAAGCCAGCCCATATTGCAGTTCTGCTTGTACTACTGGAAGATAGAATTGTCCTTGCTGAAATTAAGATTAAGTACATTAATAGTTTTAAATAAATTATATATATATTCTCAGAAACTGAGATTGTAATAGTACAAGTCAGTAAGACTCAAACTGAACCAGGGGAACTGAATTTTCCGGTCCACAGTGGCCACATAAATAATAACTAACTAAATAAATAAATAGCATGAATGCTATAAAATGGTCCTGGGAAGGCTTTCCAGGTAAGGTGCAATGAAGTGGCTTTCTCCTGTCCTGCTCCTGCTGTTTCTGTTTCATATCCACAAGCTGAAGTCCCCAGCGGTGCTGCTGGGTAGCTTCTGCAGCAAGAGGCTGCAAGGTTTCTTATTAACCAAACAGGTGGAACTGTGCAAGAAGTAACCAAGGAATTGCAGCATTGACACGAGAACTGCATTTTGGAAAACTTAAGTCTGCTAGGACTCATTAATTATTGTTAGTTTTTTTAGGCTAACTTGAAGACATCTGGCAGGCATGAGCATTTCACCTAATCTCCAGCCCATTTATAGCAAATTAAAGGCAAGACTGCATAAAGAACCCTAAATGCCACATCAGAAACGGATAATTCTGACATGGGAAGTGAAGGATATGAGCATAGCCATCTCTCATATGTTTTGCAAAGTGCATAACTGGGGCAGGAGGAACGTAAAGGTGCCTCTGCCCACGCACTGCCGTGTGCCCATTTCCCATGGAGTCTTTAGCCAGTGGCAATTTGCGGAAGAGGCAATTTGCATTCCTTCCACATTACAATAGGTCTGTTAAACCTGCCTCAAGTCTAGAAGGTTCAAGGGCAGCTGAAAGCCCTGACTTACCTTGATATGCGAGTTCTGCAATGTGTTGACAGACCGACTCCACCGGCTCTGTAGACCTGCCCTCACATGGGGGAGTAACTGGGGCAGGAGAGGTGGTGCTAAGGCACCACCTGAGTGGTGCTCAGGTCTGAGCAATGGCTTATAAATACAAACTGTACTGTAATCTACTGAGCCGGACATGTTTAGCCTCTGCGTGCCTTAGGGTGTCTAATGCCAATGCCAACAGAAATGACGCTGCCATCTATATCATCTAATTAACCTTGGGCTGTGGTTTCTGTATGCAGGGCAAGATGGCCGCCTCTCTTTTTTCTTCAATATGAAAAGGAAACAGTGGCCAAACTTTTAGAATTTGCTTGCCTGCTTTGAAGTATTTAGATAAAGGGACTTTGTGTTGGAATGGCACTGAGCACCCCAAGTTCTGTCCAGAGACAGTATGATTCCCACTGCTGGTGCTGCTGGGTCGTGTGTGTGTGCTCAGGAGCAGCCAGCAACACACTTCCCAGTGACAAGTTACACGTCAGTTCAGAAGTGCCCAGTAGCAGCCCAGAGCCGTGTTAGAAAGCTTCCCTTGCGAGGCTTGGAGATTGCTGAAACACGCCTCTGAAAGGAGGAGGGTAAAGCTTTTGGAGGACATGCCAGTAACAAGAAGTTCGAGTCACCTCTGGCTCTCATCCTGGGCGGACAGCATGGTCCCAGCAGGCAGTGCAGGCACTATGGGAACAAAATACTGGCATTTCAGTGTTAACCAAAGAGTTACGGGTATCTGACTGGGGTACCAGCACCAGAGCTTGGGTTAAAGCAGGGTGCTGGGTTATGGCATCACTCTCACTGGCTCCCAGTACTCTGATGTGGAAGTTGTAAAGACTGCACCTATTCTCAGCACTAGAAGCTTGTCACGGTGTATGGGTGAGGTCCTTTCCTTTCTGGGAATATTTGCGTGCCCTACACAATGATCCCTTTTGCTGTACATTAGTTAAACTTCTTTGTGAGATACCTTTGTCTCTCCAGTACTGATTGCTTATCTGCTTACCATGTGCAGCCGTGCTCTTAGTGCACTGTCTACCAGCTGGGCATCTTTGGACTCTGCAGGCGGTGTTCTCCAGAAACCCCTTTTTTGTGCGTATAGTGGGTCTCCAGGAGAACTGAAGATGTTATTTTGGCCCAAGTCCTATGAAGCCTAGGTCAGCCATATGCTCCAACACTCTCCTCTGTGGCCTGTACCTTCCTTGCTACAGGCTGTGGTCCAGATGATTGTGCAGGCTTTTGCTCTGTCCAGTTCAGGTTCCCTCAGCAAGCAGACTCTTTTCACAGACTTCAAATTATGTGCGTGGCAACTCAATTATTTCAGGCCCTACCAAATGCTCAATTCCCATATCTGTCCCCTATCACCAAATGCCAAATATCATCTGTAGAAATGCAGAAAAAAAATGAATATACTTATAAGACTTAGCAGTACCTACCTGCCTCCTGCAGTTAAGTGGGAAAGCAGCTCATATCACCTGAGAAGGACACCAGAAGTAAGGGCAATGGCGGGTCAGTAGCCTGCCAGAATACAATTCCAAATTGCAGTTGCCATTTGTCAGCATTTATTGCCCTGCTGAAATTTCTGGAACTATAATAAAACCTCAGACTTTACTGTTAATCTGCCTCAGTACAACATGGGGTAAATCTCTGATTCAGTGGAACAGTTAATTGCCAAGATGTCCTTCCAGGCATCTCGATCTGCTGCCAAAACAGCCTGCCAGGCAGTGGAACCGGTGGTGTGATCAGATGGCACCGTCATACCAAAATACACCCTGGTGCATTTAACTGGAGTATTCCTGTCCTTGGGCAGCCCTTGCTCAGTGCAGGCAGACAAGGATTTTCATTTACTGCCAAAATCTAGGGCTTTGTCCACCACATCAATACTTTTTTTCTTCCCCAGATTGCTTCCCTAAAGGAAGGCAGCATTTCTAAAAGGTGATCTCCCACCTCAGCTACCCCTGCTTTTCACTCTGCGTCTGCATCCCGAAAGTCATTGTGACAGGACGATTGGGGCGTGCTCTACAGTCACTCCTTTTTTGTCTTCTTTTTTGCCTACTCCTTTTGCATTTTCTAAAAATGGTGGAGACTGATAAACAGATGTCCAGGTCTGTCAGATAGTCTCTGCAGTTCTGCACTGTGTCTACTCCTGTTACAAGACTTATATCAGGAGACAGAGTTACTTTTGTGGCAACAGATTTCTACAGCAGTGGAAGAAACAATCTTGCTTCAATTCCTTCCCAGTATTTATATAACTAAATTCTTGCACCTACTCCAATATACCATATATTGTTGCTATTTCAGAATGGTAATTTTAGTTTCCACAATTTATATTTAAACTCCCGACTTTTCCTGATATCCCATCTGATCCCCCTGATACCACAGTGTTCACCACGATTCTGTTGCTTCCAGTATAAGAATAGCAAAGCTGACAGCGTAACCATCTCTTGATGACTGTCTAATGTTTCAAGAAGATGAGATGGAACTATTTGTTAAGTGCCTCAGTTTCAGGATTAACTCTGCCATATCTAGAACGTACCATACCTAGATGTACCTACCATACATCTCTGCCATACTTAGAATTACATAGAGGCAGCATTGACAGAACTTCCTATAGGTTTGCGGGCATATCTAGCTTTATCCAGCATCTCCAAAGCAGCCTTCCACAACTGCAGTCTGTTCAAGCACGTGGTCCTCTGCTTGATTGTCAGCATCCATACTAAGCAAACACCTTCTAACATCTCACAGTGATTTGAAACCACCGGAGCTGTAGAAATGTTTCAACCAGCTGTACAAGGGAATATCTTTCTTTTCTCAACATCTCTCCACCAAAACATTGGTGCCATACAGCTTCTCAGGGGTTAACATGGAAGTATAAAGTCTGCGAATTTGCAAGGATGTGTGGCTACCAGGAACGTTTTGTTGCTTGGAGTCATTCACAAAACCTACATAATGTTTCTGAGATTGATTCAGGGAGGTGAGCCAAGTTATGTCTGACATCGTGGTGGCCAGGTGCTGCATAAACCACTTCAGCTGTGGAACTGGCACATTCACCCCAGAAATATGTCTTTGTAGTCCTTCTCCTAGCTCCACCAACTGCTCTAGCAAATCAGATGATATGCATGGGTTACTAAACCACAGCTCGGTAGGCAAAGCCTGTGTTGGTCATCAAGTTTCCAGGCACGGTATCCTCTTTCTGTAGGTTTATGTACTGTCGACAGGAGCAGCACACGTCTGAGGTTCGGCACCACAGAAAGTTTCCTTCCTGTTAGATATTTCCGGCTGCTCTGCAGTTTAATTCTGAGCTCCTCAGCATTTCTGAGGGATTAGAAAACTCAGAAAAGGTACTAGCAACACCTTCATTTATTTTTGTCTGGTCGGAGTGATTGTTTTAGACCAAGTCTGATCATAAGAGTGTTTGTTTCCCTCAATCTGGAGAAGCTGGGGTTATTTTCCATCCAAATCTTCATGCTTTGCTGCCTGGCTGTTGGTGGGCGGTTAAGAGCAAACACAAGTATCTTTCTTACTTGTCCAGCGTAAGTTGATCAAGAGAGGGAGACAGTTCACCCCCACTCAGTACTGTTGCTGAGGGGGAAAAGATTTGTCTTTGGTGTAAATTTGTATTCCCAAGTGCCACCATTTTGGACTATTTCCTGGTAAAGTACACTTGGAATCAATTTTCTGTTCTTCTACTGAAAGCAATGCGGCTTTTTCCTCCCTTACTACTGTGGAGTTTGCGTGGGCACTTTTCAGTACAGGGATGAAGTTTGTTCTTTTGATTTTGTTTTTATTTTGGGATGTTCTGCCCAGTTGAATAAGTGGCACTTAAGGGATCTTAATGTGGTTCTGAGTAATGATTCTCCCACGTTTGACCCCCTGGCAGCTTGTTTATTATTGTGCAGATTTTTTTTTTTTCTCCTGATAGTGGTTGCATCAACTAGAGGTGTTCAGGGATGGGAGGAAGGGTTTGATGCAGAATCTCTGTATCCCATATTTGGACAGTTTGGAGCCCATCCCATGTTCTTACTTGAGTGGTTACAGCTTCCCGTTTGTAAGAATTATTTATTTACCACACAGATCACACACCTTGATTGTGGGGCCCTAGCCTTAAATTTGTGAAGAACTAAGACTTTTTGGTCTTCTCTGAAAAACTTAATAGAATTGGCTGAAAAAGAAAGAGTGAAGTAATATTTATAGTAAAAACTGTTACTACTCCCTCGCTGGGTTTGATCTGTCACTTGAGCTCAGGGCATACTCCTTTCAGGCTTGGGTAACTTTGCCAACATCTCTTTTCACTTGTTTATGAAGCACATGCTCAAGGTTCAGTCATACTTTATTCTGATTCCATAAAAGCAACATAAAAGCATAATGCTTCATTTGACCGTTCTGTGCTATAGTCGTTATGTCAGCCGTATCCAAGAACACATCGCTTCATGGCAAGTCACTGGTCATAAATCATCAAGAGTGGCATAAATGTGGACAAGCAGTCAAAGATAAAATTTTTACTGTATGATAAATGAAATTATTTGAACTGTAGTTCATACATATTCTATGACATTCCCTGGCTCATACTCCAGCAGAGACTTAAACTATTTGGATTATTAACTGCCATTGTGGCTGGACTTCTACACATTTTATGCCTTTATCATACCAAGTGAAGACGTCCAGGTCACACAAACCTGGTTCTAAATTGCACAGCTTTTGAAAGCACTCTCATCGGGGTTTGGGGGGAGTGGGGGCACTCACTCACCAAGGAGGGAGGCTGTGTGAGTAGCCCATCTTCAGGAATTGCAAAGGTGTGTATCCTCTTCCTGATGTCAAATGTTACAGAGATGGTCATATTCCTGAAAACAGAGTTCCATTTCGTGTCTTACCTTGGGCGCTTGGATTCGAAAACGTCAGCTTTACTTTACCAAGCTGGCATTTCAAGTTTTCAAGTCACAAATGAATTTCTCTCATGTGCATCATAAATCTCTGGGGCTTTATGGTCCTTTCTCAGAACTTCTATGATTTGAGGGTTTTATGCTATGACCGTTCTACAAATCACAAATTAAGATGTGAGGGGGACTGTAAAATTGATGGTAAATCTGCCTGTCTGAGATGCGTGAACAACATAGGACCCACGGGAAATAAAGACATCAAATTGGGAATATTTTTTTCCCTTGGGGAGAATCTTGGGTACCAGAGAAATTAGCTCTGACATAATTCTTTCCTTCAGGGACCCTGGTAACTGTCTTTTCTCAATACTTAGGCTCACTGGGTATCCAGTAAACAAGAGATGTAGTATATTTGGGTTTTAAAAGTTCATAAAACTTTCACAGAAGAAATTTAAAGCCACAAGGATTGTTAAATTGGGGCCAGATTTACTCCCTTGAAAATGATTGCAAACCTCTTGCTTGCCTCAGCAGGAGAGAGGTTATTTCCATATTAAGCAATCAAGTACTCTTTTAATCAAGGTATCTTAAAATGGTAATTACTCAATCTTAATTATTTGTCAGCAACACATAATTTTTGTTGATATTATAATACTGTTTATTAGCACCATTAATAACCAAGCTATTTTGCTCTCTTAGGTACAGTTCTAATAGCGAAGTCCACGGGCATTTTGAGTAAATTAGTATTTTAGGAGCATGTTCTGCCTGCATTCCTCATGATTCCTCATAGACTCTTGAAGGTATAGCAAAAAACAGAGTTAAACTTCATGTTAAAGTACTGGACCTGTAGAGCACTGTAAGACATTACATGGTTCATCCAGCGCTGTGATAAACTTTATATTCTAGTACCCCATAGCTTGTAAACAT
Organism: Theristicus caerulescens; assembly: GCA_020745775.1. Taxonomy (NCBI): domain Eukaryota; kingdom Metazoa; phylum Chordata; class Aves; order Pelecaniformes; family Threskiornithidae; genus Theristicus; species Theristicus caerulescens. The sequence goes on along the minus strand of CM036558.1, from coordinate 11,888,592 downwards.
CTGTGGACACAGGCATTTAGCATGCGTTAACGAATTTTGTGTCTTTACAGCGTTTATTCAGGACACCAGTCTATTTTGATTCCTCCCTCAGAACTGGAGACAAATCCCGCTCTGTGGCTTCTTGCCGTGAGTCAGTACAAAGTGAGAGACACTTTTTGTTCCTATTCGGTCATGGAGCTTTGTACTAAGGGACTCGGTTCACAAACAGAGTCGCTGAAGGTGAGTAATTCTGTCGTCCTGCACAACCTGCCATCTGCACGGTGGTGGTTGAGAGCCTTCCCTGCCCTGAACGGCTGCGCTAAATGTCTGCTGCGAGGAGAAAATCATCAGAGGGCAAGGGCAGCTTCCACAGAACCCGTGTTATTCCTTGCCAAAGGCTATATATGAATATCAGTCATTTTCTTTCAGATCACAAGGCTTTTAAACATCAAGGAAAGGCTTTTATTTACCTAAGCTTTCTGCTCTGTGTTGTAGTCTGTGTTGATAGGCAAGTGTTGGAAAACAGAGGTGTAAACATCCAAGAGCCCCAAGGAGTATTATATTGTATATTATGTTTTATGAATTCCCTGATTATATGCAGTAATAGTTTGGTTTTGGCCCCTGTAGTTAAATAACCACATACTTAAAAGTACTGTATTGTTTTAACTGGATTGTCCTCATTTGGGGGGGGGGGGGGAGGTGCATATCTTCTTTTTTTTTTCCCCAGAATTAAAAGCCAGGTAGCCAGTTACATTTCCATCTAGAATTTCCACTATGCTACTGAAATTAATTAGATCTTAAGATACTGATATTTATGATGTCTCCAGCCCTTACCATCCTCGCTTAATAATTTCCTAATCAGTTTTTCCAAGGCCAGACACTGCTTCCTCTTTGCTATTTTTCACTGGCTTTCTGAATTAATATTGGGAAATAGCATTCCCTCCCTTCAGAACTAACATACCCATCTCTTCCTATGTGCTAATGTTGAGATGACAAGCAAGTATGTCTGCTCTTCTACAGCTATCAGACTGTCACCTGGCCATCCAACCTCCAGGAAAGATGGAAATTATACGGGCACCTTAGCCTTTATTCCACTATTCCTCTTTAATCATAATACCTACATAATTCACTTAAGTACTACTAGTTGTTTTTCATTAAATCTGCTCATTTGTGGCTTTTGTTACATTTTAACTTCTTTTTAGGCAAGGGGACTGGACCTTTCACGTGTACGGACATGTGTAGTAGTGGCTGAAGAACGACCTCGGATAGCTCTTACTCAGTCTTTTTCAAAATTATTTAAAGACCTTGGTCTCCATCCACGGGCTGTCAGCACATCACTCGGCTGTAGAGTTAATCTGGCAATATGTTTACAGGTAAGATTTTTCACTCCTTAAGCTTGTTTTAAGAAAATGTTTTTCAATAGGAAGCATTCATTGTATTTTCTTTAACTGATTGGTTGTAGACATATTAAGAAAATGCATGTTGTACTTAATGTTCCTGCATATACAGGTAGTAAATTTCTGTTACTTCGTCAACTATTCATCCCTCTCATGTTGCAATCATAGCATTTATTCTGCCCATGAATACAGTAATTCAGAAAAGCGCATGGTAGTGACAGAATGTACTCCAACAATAGTGTTCACTCATGTAATGTAAAATCCAGTTTCCGAGTGCTTACTTTAGTATGTTACAAAATGGATTCCTTCAGTTTGTAAAATAATTCTAACCATTACTTAATTAACTAGATAGATATTTTCTGCACACAGTTTATTGCTTACAATGGGAAATTATTTTGCTACATCTCTTTCATTCTCTTTTGATCCACTAATCAGAAGAAAGTACCCAGGGATAATGTAGGATTTAACGTGCATTCTCCAGGAATCTTTACTGAGTCATGATTTTAAGGACAGATGGAGCACTGTAGCTATCTGTTCTGAATTTCTGAATAGCCTCTAGGTTTTTACCCAATAACTACACCGAGCTAATAGTTTTAGGCTGATCTACAGTATATTATTTTATCTTTCAGGACTTCAAGTGATGAAAGTTAACTTGCCTTTTTATAAGGTGTTCAATTTTTAATTAATTTTGCCTTATTTCTGGTTTAAATTTATCTGGCATTAGATTCAGCCATTTTTTTATTTTATTACATTTTTCTAGTCTAGACTAAAGAATCATATTTTTATCATGACTCTAATACACATCTTAGTCTTTGATGAATAGATAAAGAACCCTAAGACATGCTTTCCTGATCTGTGTCTTATTTTTATGACTCCTGATCTCTTTCTGTCCTTCCAAATCTGGTATCAGAACTTCACATATTATTCCTCTAATAATGCCACAGGTGTCCTACTCAGATGTAATATGATTTCTGACTTAATAGTCTTTTTAAATAACACATGAATCATCTTCTGCATTGGCAGCTGCATTGGCTGGGAAGTTCCATATCCATGTGGTCACCTACCATGTCTCTAACCTCTTCAAAGTCACTGTCTCCCCGGTATAACTTGCCTGTACGCTATATGGCGCATCCCACATTTCAAATCTGGCAGTTACCTCTAGTTTACATTAAAGGGTTTCTCATGTCTGTAACATGTGTGATTGCTCAGGAGTGGAAGCCGTAACAGATCTTCTCAGTGACACTATGAATAAGGTATTTGTGATTCTTTTCCTGATTGTCAATGTAAAGATTTTTTTATTTTATCCAAAAAATGTGACAAATACGGATGATGCGTTCAGCACAGACCTATATGTCTGTGTATTATGCCTGCATTAGCCTCTTGCCCTTTTCAACATCACTAAAGAATCTTGGCTTTCATCAGGCCTTGGCTAAAAGTGACCTTGTAGTTCAGCATGTTAGCAGAATATGAATACAGGAGGTATGCCACATCTCCAGTACTGCTTGCTTTCTCTCTGACTACCAGCAGAGTATCCCTTCAGCCCCGGGTTACTTTAATTATTATTATTATCAAACATATGACAAGGCAAAGCTGAGCAGGGTTAAAAGTCATTCTGTGTCCCAGAGGTGGAGTTCTTTAGTTTGACATTCTGTAATTGCTGCCATAAATATTCTTCAGGAATAAAAGTTTAAGAAAATCTTCTGTAGTCTCAAAAGCAGTGCTTGAGTCCTTCAAAACTAATAAAACCTAATAAATAGTCTTTAGAGAAAAATACATCTGATAGGTTAGAAACGTCTATGAACTCAAGCAGCATCTTCCCCCATATTTCTGTCATGGATTTGATACAAAAAGTACTGACTGAGGTTTTGAAATCTCTTCTACTGAATGTTTCTTTGCAAGAATATGGGCCTCTTCATTTCTTTCTCCGTATCTGGAGTCCTGGGTGATGACAAGGCAGAGAGGACGACTCAGAAAACATCTAGGAAATCTTTAGGCACTCCCACCTGAGGCAGCACAATTTGGACGGTACCAGTTTAGGCCAGTTAGCAGGCGCAGGTTGGTGTGCTTTCCCAGTCAGCAACCCAACCAAGCTTAAACGCTGGGCTGGGAGGGGCACAGCAGGCAGCAAGGACACTGGCAGCTTGCCCTCAAGTAGAAAGGGAAAACAGAGGAGAAAGAGGTGAGCTGGTTACTTGGTAACAATAGTTTTCTAATTTGCTCCTGTATCTTTAGCCATTTTGAAGTGCCCATGGGACATCTTTTACAGATGAGGGGAAGGAGGGAAGTGATGGCACACCTTCATGGCCGACTGCTCTGACTTTCCCGACAGATCAGGATGGGGCCCGTCTGCTCTCCCCTGCAGTTGTAGTGGAGACACTTCTGAAAAATAACTGAACTTCTCTGGCTTTTGGTCCATGGAGGGACCAGACATGAAGGATGCTGTAGATAATAAGGACAGATCAGCTGCAAAAGTGTGCTTGCCACTAATGAAAATCTCCATTTAAGGCTTGCAGTGATCTCCAGACTGTTTGTGGTGTCTGTTTCACTTACGAGATAAGTAATTTGTTCAGGACATAATAAAACCAGGGAATGACACTAAGCAGCAGTAAGCCAGGTTCAATGCCCAAGTATGCCTCGTTGGAAGTAATATTGTACTGGGTCTGCCTGGGATGGAGTTAACTTTTTTCATAGCAGCTCGTATGGAGCTGTGTTTTGGATTTGTGACTGAAACAATGTTGATAGCACACCAGTGGTGTAGCTATTGCTGAACAGTGCTGCACAGCATCCAGGCTTTCCCCGTTTCTCACTCTGCCCACCGCACCACCACCCCACTGCCCCAGCGAGCAGGCTGGGGGAGAGCAAGAGGCTGGGAGGGGACACAGCCGGGACAGCTGACCCCAACCCACCTGGGATATCCCATACCATATAATGTCATGCTCAGCATTAAAAAAGGGGGGAGTGGTCTTCCAAAGCAGCCATTGCTCAGAGACTGGCTGGGCATTGTTCTGCTTGTGGGAGGTGGTGAGTGATTGCTTTTGCATCACTTGGGGTTTTTTTTCTCTTTTCTTCACTTGTTAAACTGTCTTAATCTCGACCCACTGTTTTTCTCACTCTTGCTTTTCCCATTCTCTCCCCTGTCCCACTGGGAGGGGAGTGAGCGAGCGGCTGGGTGGGTGCTTAGCTGCTGTCTGGGTCAACCCGCTATAAACGTGCAGGAAAGCTGAATACACTCAGAGAAACTGGAAGTCCTAATCAGCATGCAGTTAGGCTGGATTTTTGCTTGACTATGTATATCTGGCTTTTGATTGTGTTAACTCCTTAGCTGAAGTTTGCTTCTTAGATGGTTCTTCACAGAAATTCTTGAAAGAGTTATTGAATCACACTGTAAAAGCGGGTAACTCTCTAAAGGAATATTATTAATGATACTGACTATGAATTTAAGAACAGCACAGAATGAGAGCCTTGAGTGAGGTGATTAACAGCCTGGCTGATCATGTAGCTTAGTGTCAGGCTTCACTGACTTCTACTAAGATGTTGCATCTCAGTCCATAGGACAGACGAAAAGCCATACACTGTCTAGCGTGGAATGAAGAAAAGCCATTTCAGAACAGGCTATATTTAGTAATGTTACCATTACAAGTGGAATGGGTTTTGAAGCATTTAAGCCGAGGGTAGTTTGGCAAGTTTTAAAGAGGTTTGAAAAATTACTGAAGATGTTATTTACAAGCATCACTACAAAACACGTCATTTTGATAGAGAATATAAAGATACAGGATTGCATCCTTTGAAGCATCTGGTAGTAGACACTGCCAAAGACTGGATACTGAATTAGACTGAGTGCTCTTTCCAAACTGTCTGGAAGTTTATGGCTAGTGATATTCTGGAATAGCTTGTGGGCTGTTCTGTTTTCTGGGCTGAGGAACAGAATGAATTTTAATCCTTGGTCAACAATGTTCCTCAAATTAGCGTTGTCTCCAGTATGTTCCAGAAATGGTTCATGATTTCTGGATTCTTCACACTGCATAAAAATACTTCTAAAGTTGTTGGAGTCAATAGCATCTGCCTTTGCTTTTTTTCTTCCAACTTGTGTCATCCATCAGATCAGTGTGTGGTTCCTGGAACAACATCTTCCACACGGATCACTATCATCCAGCCTACTCTACAGTCTTTCTAAAATATGTATTTGCTAATCACCTTTCTAAACATATCTCAGTATTCAGCTATTGACCCTTAACAGCAAAAAGCATATCCAGGCTTTCTTCTCTCTGGGCTGGCCCTAACACAGTTTGGATTTGATCTTTGATACCTTCTTCACTTCATTTCCAATTTTTGGGGCAAATTTAAGACTCAAGTGTCTCAAGAGGAAGGTATCCTGATTTTTCCAAAAAGCTTTTACTGTTGTTGCCCCCTACAAAAGGAAGGGGGGGGTGTGTGTGTGTGAATGTACATGTGTATGTGTGTCTGTGTGTATCTAAAAACTTGATAGCAGAATTTGAACTTTTATTAAAGATTACTTTAAAAAGGAAACCATTGTGATAATCCCGTTGGTACAAAAGAGCCTTAGTCTACCAAATGGATCTTAATTTCAGGATTAAGACACTGACAGACTAATGCATTGTCATTTGTATTCATTTCCTCTCAAATTTAGAGTAGATTTACTATGTTTCTTTTGATGTAATCATTTTGGACTAGATTTTTAGAGGTATGCTTTTGAAAATAAATAATTCTCTCCATCTTTAGGCACTTAAATACCATTAATATCTGACCTTTTATGGCTATATAGGCACAGATAATTGTCCAGGGATTTCTGAGGTGAAAAGATTGCATCCAGCACATTTTAATTCTCATTAACTAGCATCTCAGCATTCTCAAGAGAGAGAAAAATAGATATGAAAAGTAGCCTGTTTCTTACAACAGCACAGATGGTTCTCTAGGATTTTAGCTAATTTCCATTTAAACAACACTTGAAATAAATATTTTCATTTTATTCAACCTGCTACACAATTTGAGTTGAGGAAAAACTTCTAGAAGTTCTTCATTTTCCTTAGTTAACCCTGAAAATGTACTAACAAATCTGCCCAAGCTAGGATAGGAGAGCGGGATTCATCTTGCTTCTTTTATGTCACCTCTAAGTTAGATGGCAAGGTTAAGTGAGTTATTCAATATCCATCTATAGTCAGCAGAACCAAAGAAATACTTCCAGGGAGAGCTTCGTTCAGCCTATCTCAGGAGATACTTCCTACCCTATACTGCACACTTTCTTCTTTGATGGCTGGTTATATGAAATGAATCCTTCCTTCACTGTCCAGCAAAGGGAACTTTTTGTTAGTAAATTTAGGGCTTAAAGCTAATGTTACTTTTTACTTAGTGATAGATCACACTTTTTGAGGATCTTCCCTATCAAAAGTAATAAGGGATAGCTCTGTGAAGAGTGCGACAGGAGACCATGCAATTTATCAGAGGTATGATTCACACTTAGCAATGTAGTACAGCTCTGGGTGACTTCCCTCAGCTTCTGTGTTTTCCCACCTTTACTATGAGTCATGCCGTGAAGTTCTTTTCACAGCTCCAGCTGCTGTGCTTGTGTACGTGGGATTGTTAAGTGTACATCAAAACTTCCATTTCTGAGCATCGCTGGAGCAGAAGCAGACTCAGAGTAAACATTAAGGCCCCATCCTTAGATAGCAAAACAAAACAAAACCCAAAACAACAGGTTTTTTTAAAATTCTTAGGACTTCTAAAGTCTTAGGACTGGCCTAGTTCGTAGTTTTTAACTCTAGGGAGGGAAGCAGGGGAGAGCATGCAGCTTGGCCTTTGACTTCAGTGGAATTTAGGTACAGGCTGAGTGCTGGCACATGGTCATCCCTGTTGCTGACTTGTTGGGTCCCCCGTGCAGTTTTGACCTGCAATGTTTTCCCAGAGAATAAAAGCCTGGCATGTTGCAGAGGTTTGCACGGACCAGGGATGGTTCACTGGTGGCAGCCTATGCATGGCCAGAAGATGTATTTTTAGTACAAGGGATGTGACTTGTGATGTACCCGTTTTCAGATATAAAATGATGTTTGGCCCATTTTATTTCCTTGAACACTACCTAGCCTGTCCTTAGTAAGTATCAGACAAAACAGAAGTCATGGTGTTTTTTTCCTGTTACCAGCATTACAGATGCTCTCTATCTCTGTCTCACAAAATAAGACAAATTGAGTCAGTCACTCTGGTCTTGGCTAAGACTCTGCTTCTTTTGAAACACTTTCAGAGTATCTCAGCTGCAGCTGGCCGCAGAAGGACGATGCTGAGACTTCAACTGCTGTTTCTCAAGCCCTTCCTTAGTTAAAAGCCATATGAGGCTCTGGTACTCTCAAAGTCCTCTCGGGACCTGCAGAATAGTCACGAGCAATGAATTATATAACGGATGGATTTCAGCAGTTCTCCTGCTTTCTTGCAGTTACACTGCAGTGTTCAACCTGGATTATTAGTAATATTTCTATTTTGGGGCAGCAATGTAATAAGCAGATCCATCCTATTTTTTTAAATGCTTCATCTTCCCCGACATCCAAAATAAACATATTTTAAGATGCTGCTGTGGCAGCTTCCTGTAGTCTTTTAACTTTGCTGGAATTCAGAAATTTGATGAGAGGGATGCCAGCTCAGAGCTGTTTATTGTCACAAGTTGTAGGGCAAGTCCCACTGCAGCCATCTAGTGTGACACTAGTCACCACTGTGTTTTCTCTCTTTGCTGCGTTGTCGATCGTGGTGGAGAACTGATGGGTTTTTATCGGCTTTTAATTTTACTGTTCTTTATACACATTACACTGTTTATCATAGCAAATAGACTAAGAATGAAGAATTGTTGAACTATGAAGTTCCTCCATTTAGTTATGGTCTTCTAGTAATTAGGTTGTACACAACGCCTTGATTTTATTTCACTCTAGGAGCAGGTTAATCTGTATGAAACAAGGTGTAAGTATCTTTCTCTGTTGTGTACTAATTTTTTTTTTCCAAAAAGAGAGCTTACTTTGGATTTCCAGAGGACATCGCTTACAAACTTCTTTTAGTAGTGAAATGGCAGACCTGGAACCCCTGTCTCAATGGATGTGCATTAAAATAGCAGGGCCATAATGTTTACTGACTTCTTCACCAAAAACAACAAAAAAAAATCAGTATTCTAGACACATGTTTTCCACTAACAATGTTGTCTGTAGTGTCCTAAAACCATTTAAGTCTGTTTGTCCAAGGTTAGCAGTCTACAGCTGTCTCTTCTGTTGCTCTACTAAAATGTTGACACCTCATTTTTTACTTTTTTTAACCTTTAATGGTATAATGGTTAATTTGTAAGATTCCTGTATTTGACATTGTTTTTCTTTTTATTTTACTCCCTGCTTTTTGCATTCTCCTCTTTTTTTTTTCTCCCACCCTTCATTCCCATTTTTTTATTATTATTTTCGTCTTGTGTTACCTTCTTTCCTTCTCTCCCTCATCCCTGCTATTCCTGCTGCTATAGCCTCACAGGCTGGGGAAGCTGGCCGAGCAGGTAGGGGATTTTCATGTTCCCTCAATACCCACCTATCAGCTTCCAACAGTGGGACAGACTAGAAATTGAGTCTGGAGATTTGGGGATTTTCAGATCCTTCTATGAAATTATAAACAAGTCCAGTTTAGCTTTATCTGGATGCAGGTTTCATCAAATATTAGCTGTCTGTTGTAACTATTATTTCATTCACTCTGAAAATAACAAATACCATAGTGATTGTCTTTGATTTTCAAACTTGACTGTTTCCATTATTTTATAAATCAATTCAGGTTTAGTTTTGTTTTTAAAGATAACCAATTTTTTCTTTGGTTTTGTTTTTTTTTTAACATTGCATATATTTCAAATAAGTTCTCCACTCAGCACTAGTCTGTTACACTGCTGAGTTTACTAGTAGACTGAAAATTGTGTCGTTAGTAGCTAGAGAGGATATTGTATCTTGTATTGTGTATAACAAGCTAAAGAGGCTAACATGCATGTGCAGCTCTATTACTCTTTTTCTCCTCTGGTGGTGGGTCACTATGAGTATCTATACAGTAAGTATCAATTGGTAGTGATAACTCCTTCCCCCTCTAGATACAAAAATTATCTATTTGTGGAACTCCATTGCAGTTTTTAGTGCTCCACAAATTGTGGAACTACCAGCCAGCATTGCAGAAATGCAAAATTGAGCCCTAGACACTCCTAGCGTGAAGAATTATACTCTATAATGTATCCAAAAAGGGACAGAAATCACTGGGAGTTGATGCTGTCTCCTGGTTTAAGTAGTAAACATCTAAATAACTGATAAAGGAGTTCCTGTATCTGTAGATTGCCAGCGTTAGCTGAATTTATCTGCTGGAAAAAAAAAAATTTCCTAAGTTCCAGTGTTTGAAAATGAAGTTGTGCTTTTCTTTTATCTTTGTGCTTAGCAGTGATGTGAGGTATGCAGCAGAGAAACGAGCCCTAGACTAGAGCATTGACAATTCACATGGTGTTCAGTGGTGATGAGTTTGACGTTTCGGATAAGGGAAGATCATGGCAGGTTACAAAACTGCAGCAAAGCTGTGGGTGGAAGGGCCTAAAAGACTGTATCATCTCTGTATGAAAGGAAACTAAAATTAATCTACTGCTTTTCAAGTAACTAAATATTGTGACATAAAGCAAGGATTTAAATTATGCAGTGGAAGACTGAAAAGAAACAGAATAATTGCTTACAGACCTTCAGTCCACGTTGGTTCATGTCATGCGTGCTACCTTTACTATCTTTAGCTTCAAGTATATTCTCTGTTGCATGTATGGAAGACTCTCAGTAAACCATGCTTCACGTTCCTGACCATGTGCTTCTGCCATTAAGCTGTGTCTCCTCAGCAATTTCCGCGTTCCTTTATATGGCAAAATGTGTTTAACATTTTTGTATGTATCCACGTGCTGATTACTTGGCCTTTCGTAGCAAATAAAACCTATGTTGACATGTGTTTGGTTAAGTAGTATGGCCGCTTGATGTTTTTCCGAACCCCAAGGTAACAAGTACCTGACGGTAGGTATGTTTTCCAGTGCTCTTTCTGATTCTGTAAAGCTGAGCTTTGTTTGATGTATAGCTTAAATATAACTTGTCATTTGATTAGCATAATTAGCAGTGAAATGAACGTTGGGTTATTTGGGGGGTAAAGCTCTTTTCTCCTCCCAGCCTTCAGGTTCTGATTAGCTGATATTGTTGTTTACAGGGAACATCTGGACCAGATCCCACCACAGTGTATGTTGATATGAGGGCACTGAGGCATGACAGGTCGGAACCACCTTTTTCTTTTTCTTTACACACAATTAACAGAGTTTGTAGAAAGAGAGCTACTTCAGCACACCTCCCGGTCCCTGAAAACCTTTGTTATCCTCATAAATGATTTGTGCTAGCTCCTACCAGGGAGCAGACATAGATGTTTTTACTAGCTGGTTAATTAATTTTACCACTGATAAAACTGAAGCACCTGACAGAGCCATTGCAAAGACTAACAAAATTCCCTGCTTTTATTGCATTCAGGGTTTCATGACACTTGTTTCAGGTGGTGCAACCTAGCTGGTCCCTAAGAAATGGAGTCCCGTTGGGCCTCTTAGCTTCATGGAGGTGTTTCTCCTTGGGTTGGCAACTGTTAGCCAGTGGGGAGACCATGGGGGGATTTTGCCGTAATTCTTAATGCTACAGGACTACGAGGCAATGGATTATTGACTTTAGCCGTTGTGAGCAACCACGTTCTGTAACTGTGGGCATTTTCTAGTTCTGTCTGTAATGTTAGACACATATACAAAAAGAGAGAACTAAAATTTACCACTAGTGGTATTAAGGAGATGTCTGAAATCTTCTAGTTGGAGGGAAGCTTGTGATTTTATGCGTAATTTTAGAAAATACCTATGCACATATATTTCAGTTTTCCAATACTCTGGTCAAAAGGCTAGCAGGTAATCTCTTTACAAAATTTTAACAAAGCAAAAAGTTTTCTATTAACTCTGGAAAAGATGGACATTTAATTGGCAGCGTACACCAGCCCTGGGACCTTAAAAAATTATTATCCAAATAAGGCTTTTTTCCTTTTTTTTTTTTTTTGTTCTTTTTCTTTCATCCTTCTTAAAAGCTTAACAGAGAATTTGTTCCCCTTAGGTGAATACCAACTTTGGCTATATCAAAGTGAACAACTCAGCTTGCAGAGTGCAGACCTTAGGGCACTGCAGGCCCAAATTATGCTCTGGGTCATTAAGTCAGATACACATATAGATACTTTCTTGTAGCACGTGGAGTTTGGCAGGTGGAAGAAAGCAACTGCAAGATACTTGACTCTCTCACCATTTCTTTATTCCTTTTGCACACAATGTTACCAACAATAATGATCATGTCTGATCCATCCTTTGGGATACTACTGTCTGCATGACCGAGCCATAGAAAACTTGGTCTTCCTGGCCCAGCAACTGCAGTAGTGTAAGCACAGTCCATGCTCATACCCAACCCAGTGGAAAAAAAGGCCTTTTTTTAGAAAAGGTGTTATTGTTATGTGAGCTTACCCTCTCTGCATTGCACTTTCAAAAGGACGTTTACTTGAGAAGTTGAATGCTTTATGTTGTAAAAAAGAAATGAGAAGTGGAGCATTTCTTTACCTAAGAGCAGAGCAAACACTGTGACCAGGACAGAGCTCATCCAGCGTAAAGTGGTCTCCTAGGCTCTTTCTGCGGTCACTGGAAAGGCACGCACACCACCAGTGTATCGCAGCTATCTCAGACATGCACCAGCACGGGATGAATTGACCTTTTAAGGTACCTTTCTTTCTGTACTGATGAGGAAGAAAGCTTATATTACTAATTTTGGAAATCAAATGTTTATTTTTTAATGGAAACAGTAAACTGAGACTTATTTACAATTACTGTTTGCTCTAATCTCAGAACTCTGAAATAGTTGAAGTTAAGTTGAGCACAATGTAGATAGATACATGTAAGCATCATTCAAGTGCAGGAGAAAGAGCTAATGAATCACTGAAAATAAAGTTGTAGCTATAGAGGGGAAAGAAAAAAGCAGACGTAGGTTAATTCCTTATTTGGAATTATTTGTTATGAGAGGAGAAAGAAATTCATATAATATTCATGGGAAGGGAAGTATATAGAAACAAATATATATAGAAAGAGAACATAATATTCACAGTTGTTAATAAAAATTATAAACAATAAAAATAAATTTGTATATATTTATATAGAGGAAATAAGATTTACTGTTCATAAAAGCTGCATAAACCATGGGTATTCTATTTCCCTGCCTTAGCATGTCATTGAGAAGTAGGCATCATTATCGAGATCAGACTTTGCAGTGTATTAATTTATATTTAGTGACTAGTTCTACAGAACATGAAAGATGATCTTAAGAGTTGGCTTCTCAGATTGTGGTAATGTAGATTTTAATTTGATGGATTAAAGCTGTGCCTCATTTACTCAATCCTGTGGAATTTAGAATTAGATTCATGGGTCATAAATTAGGGGAGAAAACAACTTTATTTGGCATAGTCTCTTCACACTTGCTGTTTCTAACCATTTTAGTGGAACTCAATGTCACTATTGCTTAACAGTAACTGAAAGATTGCTATACATAGCTGTGAGACTGTATAGTAACAACTCACCGAGTCTTTGCAGGTCAGCCAGTCCTCTAACAATATGAAAAATTTACACTGTACACTTAACATGAGAAATTTTTTTTCATATTTTATATTTTAGAAGATATTTTCTAGAATTTGAAAAAGACTTAACATCTTTTTTTTTTTCTTTAATGCTTTCTACTTGCTGCAAAAAGCAGCTGCAGTTCATCTCTGAGATTATTCAAATCCTGTTCACATCTATAAAAATTAATAATCAGTTTGAATACAACTATTTCAAGCTCATCCGGTAATTATGTGTTTGCATACTTGACAGCTTATGAAAATGTCGTTCTTTGATGGGAGTTTAGATCAAAATACCTGTGCTATGTACAATTTGGGTAGGGATCTAGGGGTGGTCGTTCAACCAAACTAGACATTGCCTCCCAGCTCTCACTGGATTTGTATGGTTTGCTTCTTAGGCCAGGTTGGAGGTTCTCAAAACACATTTTTGTGTGTGCCTCTGTATGGTTTTGAGCCACCAGCCCACTGGTTTAGCTGCTGGGACTCTGCAACTCTGGCCATAGTTGCCAGCTGAGGGAAATGGCTGGGACTGGGCTCACCTGGAGGTTCAGCAAACTTGTCCCAAGGGATGCAACCACTCGGTCAGTGGCTGGCATCAGTTATGATACTGGAAAAAGGCTTGATTGCCTAGCTGTGAGCATCTAGTGCAGGTTTTGATGCTACAGCTACTCCAGCAGGGTCTCCCATAGAGCTCGTGTTGTATTTGCTAGCACTAATGGGATGTCCCAGGCACCCTGTGCTGTCTCAAATGGCATTAGACACCTCTGTTTGGAAACTGAGCAACGTCATAATGGCAAGAGTATACAGCTCTGGCTTGTTCTTGGTGACAATATGTCAGTATTGTTGTACTCAGCATTTCATTGATTTTCTAAAAGTCAGAGGGTCCTCAGGATGGCCACAAAAGAGTGAGCAAAGACAGGCAAGTCCTACCCAGGCTGTTTAATAAAAAAGCAGGAGAGGACTCCTGAGTTAGCACCAAGTGGCTGATATGCCCCTGCACTGCGTGCAATGCAGTTCAGAGAGGTTAACTCACAGCCAAAAGGCAAAATAGGTGGATTAATGCTTTGCAGCAGGCTGCGCTGGCACAGCACAGCTGGTCCCAGTTGCTGACCCACTGTGCAACACCAGTCATGTAAGTGTGCCCGCGTGCATCTGCCGGGAGGGCAAATGCACCAAAACTCCAGGCGTGAGCACCCTGTTGGGTCGTTGGCTGCATTTCTCTGCCGCTGCTTCTGGGAAAACAACTTTATCCCCCCCCCAAAAAAAAAAGAAAAAGAAATAAAATAAGTATATTCATATTCTTGTCCCACTGTCTAAACTGCTGCTTTTCAGATCACTCCATTGTGATTTTAAACCAGTTATGTTCTCAGAAAGCTTTTCAGATGGTTAAGGACAAGAAACGTAAATATGCTAAAAGCAGAGAAGTGCTTGGAAAATAAAAAAGACAGGAAGAGACCTTTTTCTCATCATACCAAAACACCATATACTTGAAAGATGTTGGCTTTTGTAACATTTACATGCTTTTGTAGCAGTAAAGATGTAAATGTAAAGCCCAAGCATCCCTTTTATGCAAGATGTTCTAAAACAATATGTACATGTGATTATAAAATTAAAAATGTCCAACAAAAAATACGTCTCTGATATTAGCATAAAAATTTCACAGCGTCCTCAACCTTAACAGCAGGTTAGTTCTTGGTAGAAAAACTATTTATTGGCAAAACGAGCCACTTCATCACACTGAGAATAGACCTCGTGTATTCCAAAGTAAATCTTCCTTTCACATAGACAGGGCAAAAATATTTTAAGTGTTTTTCAGGAGGTCAGGCTGGATTTTCAAATGTTTCAATATATTTGCAAATATGCGAAAACATTTTTTTAAGAATCATTCAAAACTGGTTTTGAAATGTTACTGTTTTAACCTGCTAGTTTAAATATTGAAATTACTTTAAATTTGAAACTAACCTGGTATGAATAAGAAATAAAAAATCATGAAAAATGTTGAAATATTTTGACTGCTTTGAATTTTTGCTCAAATTCTTCACATAGGAATTTTTTTTTCTGCGTTTCTGTATCTTTCATATTTAAAATGTTGTATAGAGGATTCCCTAAGAAGTTTTAATTAGTGAGCTGAAGGATCCATCTGGTGATGGCTGAGGGAGACCATTGATCTTCTCCTAAAGTTGAAACTTCCTGCAAATCCTGTAAAGACAAACATCCCCTTGCAGCCCGATATTCTCTTCTATAGCAAAACCTTATCCATAAAGAAAAAAAGATTATGAAAATCACTGTCCTGCCCTAGGTGGGGCAAGGAAAGATCTACTTTGATATCAGAGTTTATTTTAAAAGGACAAAAAAGTAAAAGGAAACAAATTCAGTGCAATCTGCGTCTACCTCCAAAAGCAATTAAAAATGTCACCGGTCTTCTTTTTCAGTAGCAGGTAGTGACGGCTTATGAGCTCTGATGGAGTGGAGGCTTAGACTTCTAGGGGGAGAGAGCCACTAATCGAGTCACATATGTATTGATGAAGATTTTTATATTATTTTGCATGCATTTGTAATAGACAGTTTCCCCTTATTTTGACTGCAAATTGTATTTAAGCTAGTTATTGAACTACATCCACATTTTGTACCAAACTGAGCAAAAATGAAGACTTTCAACCAGTCTTAGTAAACACCGTTCTCAGTTTTATTTGATAACCATCTCTAGTTTCATATATGCAGGCATCCTTACCCCTCATATCCTTCTGATCCTGCCTTTAAACTCCAGAGTTCCCTTTGGTGAAATAACAGGTGCATTAAATGATCATTTAAATTATTCGATTTCATCTAGTTAAGTCTGTATTTTTTTCAGTAGCGTTAGAAAAATGGAGAATTTAATTTATTAAACCCTTTTGTGGTTTACTAGATTTCTTTTTGAGCTACATGTAGTGGTGAGCTGCTTGGATAGTTTCTTGGTCACAGACATGGTGAGGCAGCTGGCATCAAAGAGGGAGCCAAATCCAGATGTAGGATATTGCCAAATAGACTAGAAGCACCAAGATGTATTTGGGTTCAAGTTATTAAGGTTTTAGTCTGGCTGTCATTCAATGTGTGGCTTGTGGCATCCATAGTCTCTCATTGAATACTCCCACTACATCACTGAACAATTGTTTTAATCTGATTACCCTCTGTAGAAGCAGTTTGTGGAGCTGTACAAATGGGTGTCTTCTCTTCTTGTGTGGTCACTGACATCTTCTTGGAGCGATGCAAATTAGTGTATCTCTTAAAAAGAAGTGACCCTTGTATATACTTCTGTCATTAGCAGACTTGATTTCTCAGGAAATAATTTGCATGTTGTGCTAAATCTTATTTTTTCTTTTGGACTTCAGGGGTATTCAGAGTTCTCTGAACTTCCATCAGACTTGCTCAGACATTGTCTCCTTGACAAAGGTGATTTCAGAGGGTGGAAATTCTGAATCTCATTCCCCAAGAAAAGAAGGGAACACTTGTAGCGTTTCAAAGATATGTGAAAACAGTTACTTAGGATTTATTTTTGTAGATTGCTTATATGCTGAGCCCAGTCTCAAATGCAGGCTCTGTCAAAAGCAATCAGTTAAGGCTTTGGCTTCATTTTAATATATTCCAGCATTTCAGACTTCATGCAGGAAAAGAAAAATAGCCTTTTATTCTGGCTGTCAATTGTTTATCCTTCTCCTCCATATTTTACTGAAACTTGCATGTTGTGTATACATTGTTTTGGTTAATACCAAGCAACAAAGCCACAGGAGCTTTTTTCCTAATTCTCAAACACTTCTACTCCATCTACCTTGAAAAAGACCCTTATTATAGGGTTACCAGACAAAAGAACTACTTAGCTAAATTATGATCTAAGCTATAGCTGCAGCAGTGCTCGGTAGCACAGTCACGGCATGGAGGATAACCATTATAGTCAGGTAGTAGGGAAGAGGGACTGGAGGGGAGATATGTCAGAAGGAGACACGCTAATGTCAAGTGACAATAAAATAGTTACCTTTTCTGAAACTTTAATTGATTAATCATACTTGAAAGCCATTTGCCAATGGTAGCAAAAGAGAAGCTTTGAAGAGCACTCCCTGATGCGCTGGGGAGCAGTGCTTTTTCCAGCTCTTGTAATGGGTTACAGCATACAGAGCCCAGTCACGGGTTACAGAAAATCCCAGCCCTCGGTTATTCATTCTGTGTGGGGTCCAAAGGAGTAGTTAAAATCTATTATTGCCCCCTTTGGCACCCAGCCACCTTCTCTCTTGCAGTGAGATTCAGTAGGTAAAGTGTGTAGAGTATTTTGAGGTTTGAAGTGCTATATACCTGGTGAGCTGTTCAAAACACAGACCTCACAAGTCATTGGCCTCAGACAGCCAGCAGTGCTTTATACGCAATAAGCTCATTTACAAATCGAATTGTCAAGTACTACCTCCAGCAGTGCCATTCCTGTCATCCCGAGCTTCTAGCATCTTCTTATATGGCTGGCCCCAATTCCAAGTTTCACACATCACCCATGCTTTTTTTTTTTAGATTGGCTGTTGCTTTAGCAGTTTGGTTTTTTTTCTGTTATCACAGAAACAGGGTTTTCATGGAAAAATGAAAAGACTTTCACCCTTGTGAAGTCAGTAGAAGAGGTAACTCAGCTGAGAGGAGGAGGGGTTGAGGTCTTTAGAAAAAAAACTAAGTCCCTCAAAGTTTTAAGTATAAGTAATGATGCAGTTGGATTTTGAGGAGTCTTTGTAGAAACGTCTGGCTTTTAGGCATTTTACCCATTAACTTGCAGAATCTCATTAGTGAGTTTAAGCTGTTTGTCATGGTACTGGCAAAACCTTCCTCGTTCTTCATGTTTTTGCTCAGGAGAAGATACAGCCTTGGCCTTTTAGCAGCATTGTGTTTTGTTTCTGCCATGCAAACACTGCTGTCTCAGAAATCCCCTTGGCACTGTTTCTGATCTGTGGGAAACAAATCTCCCAGAAAGAAAAGTTAATTCAGGCTGATAAGCATCATATCAACACTTCCAATTCTGACTTAGAGGAGAAGTTCCGGTCTGTCCAGAGTGGAGGAAAGGTTCTCTCTTGCTGTTCCTGCCTGCGTCAGGGGACGAACCAAGAGACTTGTTCAACCTCTGTGCACTGGATAGTCAGTGATTAGGAATAAAGCTGACGACCTGGGAAACTGAAGAAGAGCAAGTATTGTCTAAGGGATCGCACTGTTTACGTATGAGGATCCAGAGTTACAACAAGATTTGTACCTATTTTAAGAGCTTTGAAAGATGCTTCATGTTTCCAGGCATAAAGCAACTTCTGTTGCAGGGCAGGAGAAAGGGACAAACATCCAATAACTTTCAGATGGGAAGTCACCCCTCTTGTCCTGATCAGTCTGAGCTGTGAGACTGCACTAGGGGGATGGGAGTCCTACAAAGCAATATCTGTGCTTTCTAAGGCAAGATTACTAGCTCTTGAAGTATTCTTCCCTTGAAACATGTCTATTTCTTCTTTGATAAAGTCATCTTCAAGGGATCAGACTATTATGATTTTAGTGGAACAGGACAATAAGAGTTGGCTCTAAATGTGGCTTTTGAAAGAGGATGTGGTTTAGCATACTTTAACTACAAATCAAGAAATTCCAGTTATATTTCCCTGGAGGGCTTAGGGGAAAGAGAATACTGTCATGTGTATCAAGTAAGACGAAGACACAGGGAAAACAAAAAGCTGTAGCTTTCCAAGAAAGTAGGTGCACTGCAGTTGTACATTTGTGTGTTTGCAAGTGCCATTTGCATGTGATTCTTCAAACATGAGTAAAAGAACTAGGTGGAAAATGGTTCCATTTTTGTTTGTTTTTACAAACCAGTTTTGAATTTCCCAATAATATTGCAGCTTATTAAAATACACCAATATTTTTGATGATTGAAGAATGTCTGATGCTGTTAAAAAAAAAAAGGGATTTCCCATTTCAGAGTATACTGAGCTGCTTTGCTGTTACAGGACCTTCTCTTTCAATCATGCTCCTTACAGAAGCTGGGAATTGATAAAGCAAGCTGGCCACTCACATTTCTGAGGAAGATTTATTAAAAATTCTTCCTTTTTTTTCCCTACGAGCCATACTTCTTCCTTTCTCTCTCCCAGAATTTGCTGTGAGTCTAACCATACAGTTACTGGAATGTCTTAAAAAAATGGAATTTTCATTCTTCCATTTTCTTTGCAGATAAAATGTATTTTATTTTTACAGATAGTGTATTCTGAAGCATAGTTTGCTTTTTTCCCCTCATTTTGGTAAATGCTGCTAATGGAGCACTAAACAGGGATTCTTTAAAAATGCCAAGAGTGATCAACATAGAATACCTTTACTGTTTCAGTAGTGGAGGACAAAGTGCTGCTTTCTCATACTGCTACCTTAGCGTGCATTTCACAATAGAGACATCTGCTTTGGAAGGAAAAATACTTAATGAATACATGTAAAATTTGGAGCGAGCCTTTGTAGCTTCTGCAGACCTAGCCACAGCCTGTGGTGTGCTGTAAGAGATGGAGCTTCCGAAGTGCTTTCCATCCCTCTTTCCTTTCCCCTCTTCTCTTGCCAGCCTTTGCGGGAGGACAGGGTCTTTGCTCTCCCACATGCTCACAGGTTTTTGCGACAAATAATTCAGCAGAGGGGGCTGTGCTGGTGGTTACCCCTGGGAAATGGGCTCCATCACCTTTGGGACCCACTCCAGCTTTGCTAGCTTCAGGCACTCGTTTGGCTCCTGTCGTCATGGAGTCTCTGGCCGTAGGAATACTGAATGGTTAGGATTGGGAAGGAGAGCTCTGAAAAACAGTAAAAGCATCCTATATTTCTATAAGGATCCGTCACTAACTTGGTTAGAGATGTAATATCCTCTTAAATGGCTCTCTTCAATAGCTCTTAATATGTTCGTTCAAGCCTCACATATCCTTCTTAATATTGCATATACTAGAAGTGTCTGTTTGCAGAAGATGAGCTTACTTATGTGAAGAGCCTTGTGAAGCTCAGCCAGGGTTCCCAATAAGTCTCCTGTGAAAAGGACAGTCCCATTTCAGTGCCTTCAGGTGTACAAGGCACTGCTGCTCATGGCACCACTGACCTTTTCTTCAGAGTGGTAGTCTGCAGTTTTAATGCAACCAAAAAAATAGCTCTGTGTGTTGAAGTTCTCCATGCACAGGAAATGTCCCCGGTGGTTGTTAAGGAGAGGGAACTTCCTGCAAGTTCTTCCCCAAAAGTGCAGGGTGAGTCAGCTGGTGGTGTGAATTTCGAAGGTTGTAGCAAGACAAGGGGGCAGGTGAAAGAGAATGACTTGATTTCAGAAATTTCACCTTTGATTACATTGTGTGAATGTAGAATATGAATATTGCATCGGGGAAGCTAAAATTATTTCCATCATTTGTTAAAAACAAATAAGCTAATTGGATTAGATGAGGACGTTTCCAGATCCCAAGTTTGTTATAATGAAAGTTTTCCCTATGTGTGGAGTCTCTTTTTCTCAATTAGAACTGGAAGATAAAGGGTTACAAAAGAGAAAAAGCATATTGCATTAAACAGAATCATCAGATCACAATTGTGATTATGAAAAGTGCTGTAAAAACAATTAGTGATAAACACCGTGTCCTGGGAGGTTTGCAATCTAAATAAAAAGATAACAGCTGAGAGCAGCTTTATGCCTGTTTTTGCAAATATGAACCTGAAGCACAGAGAAAGGTGATGCTGTGCCTGATGGGGCAGAGTAGGTGTGAGGTAGAGCCAGGAGGGAGACCAAATTCTGCGGAGTCCCTGTCCGTTGCATTCACTTGAAGTAGTTGTGCGTTGTGCTTTACACAATGTGCAAAGTTAATTTAAACAAACTCTATGTAGTTCACATATAACGAAAGCCCAATGTTTTAAAGTGTTCCAAGGTTGAAAGCAGACATAAACATGGCTTAGTTTTTTTTATGTATTCCCATAGTGTTATATGATCAAATTGCTATTACTTTTTTAATCTCTGAAGCTTTGAATATTCGCTTCCTGAACCAGAGTTCCTGCCTCATTTCCATCCCTTTGCAACTTTCTGAACTGTCTTAAATCCTTGTGTAACCTTTTCTGCTTCTTTGTTCAACCGTCTGAAGGATTGGAATCTGTTTGCTTTTGACCTCAGGGAATTTGGGATATGAAGTGCAATTTAGGTTTATATTGAAGAAAAGTCTTTACATTAAAGGAAGTGATTTAGTGCTAATTCTTTAACTGAACTTGTTGATTATCGAATTAACAGGATTAAAATATGTCCTAGACATATAGAAGATTTAATGGTCGTTCATTTTGTTGGCTAAAGTTTGCCTCAATCCAAAACTCCCTTTTTCAGTCTCAGTTGTATTTATCCATTATCTGAATTTGTCATGTGATGGGAGGAAAACTGCTCTGAGGAAACCAGGATGATGCAGGGACACTCGTCTTCATTATCTAGATTTTCCCTTCAGCCTAACTGTTCAGCTATGCCATTTTCCTGCTTTTCTGATCTGGCTATTTGAACTGGGTATGTCATTTTGGAAGGCAGAGCTTATGTTCTTTGATCTGTATTTGCATTTTTGGTAGAATGAGCTCATTGACTTGTAAATTCTGGAATAGTTTATGTAGAAATATTTGAGTAAAGAGAAGATGCACTGAAAGTCTTGAGTGTCAAAGAACCCTGACCCCAGTCCAGGATCCCACTGTTACCTACAGGGCCCATCTTTCCTCTGACTACAGAAAATCGGAGCAGACTGCATCAGCCCTTTCCCACCATCAGTCTTACCCAGGCACCGTCTCAACATTAGACAGTGATGTATAGCTGAAAGGTGTTGATGATGGCAATGGTTCATGGCAATAGTTCCTAGCTATTTGAGTCAGAACTGGGAAATCACTGTGCTGTAGATATTGCTACACGAAAGCATATGTGCTCTCTGGCATTAAATACCTTACAATTAGATTTTGGTTAAAATTTCTAATGAATTAGGTGGTTGTCTTTTTTTGACCAGAAAAAGCTGTTGTGTTGAAATCAGAAGAGTCAGTTTTGACAGACCTTTTTCAGCTTAAGGAGAAAGATAGGATTCTCAACGTGGTCAAAACACCCTACTTTGACTTTTGAACTTTTGCTTATGATGGTGGTTAAAGCATTTTCAGTTTGGAGAGTTAATTAACTTACATTTCAAAACAGAACAAAAAACCTGAAACACTAAACGTAAATAACCTCTTTTTCTGACCTGCAACATTTTTTTTCAGATTCCATTTACAGCTTCTTTTGCTATTTCACTTTTTTGTTCCAGTGTAATAGACAAAAATTTTCAAAACATCAATTTCTTGCGGGATAAGAAAATATCCACTTTTTTCCCACAAGCTCAATGTCTAATGTAAGATGGCAATCAGCAGGAAAACTTAAGAAATAGGGCTGGAATGAAACCAGACAGACCATCAGCTGCTTCTTTCTGCCACAGAAAGGCTATGGGCAAGGAGGGGACTTATATACAGTGTATTTTCCATACATATTGGGTTGCATATGCATTACATCCTATCTGGTTTCCTCTAGGTTTTGTTGCTGAAAGTTTTCAAGAGTTGCAGCATCCCAAAACAGCTACTGAAAGAAATTAGTGTGCAAAATAGCTAGTATTAAAGAAACCAGAAAGCTGGACTTCCAAGCTGGCATGACTGCAAAGTGACATGGTGTGAGAACAGATCGCTCTGACAGGGGGAAGGGTCGGTAGGGTAGACAGGGAAACAAGAGCTTGAGATGATGGAAGGTGCAGCGCTTCAGTGCCCAAGCCCTGGCATGGAAGATGCTGGACACTGGCAAGGAGGAGGAGGGCAGTTACCACGGCTCAGCTTGTAGGAATGGCTCTAAAGGAAAGAAAGAAGTTCAAGATGTGGGGTTTGGCCAAGTGTTAGGGTAAAAGGCAAACTCTTTAGCTGAGTTATATTTAAAAAGAAAGGGGACAGTGGGAAAAACTCCTTTGAATTGGACGTGGAGAGCTAGTTAGAAATAACAAGAGGAAGCTAAGAACAGTTCATGCCAAGCATCACAGAGTAAAAAGCTTCCTGACTATGAAATACATTCAGCTGAGAAATAAACTCCGAAGGGAAGTGGAAGAAGCCCCATCATTCGGAATACTATAACAGGAGTATACAAAGCACTCAAAAGTGCACTGCAGGGAACAGCCTTTTTTTGGCAGGGAGCGAGACTTGGATGACCTCATAGCTTCTTTCCATCTCTGTTAGAATCACAGAATCCAAAGTCTTCCTCAGAGCAACAGCACAGCCAGCTTTGAAGGTTTGCCCAGTTTTGGCATCGTCATGTTGGTTAGTACCACTCTGCATGCTCCAGCCCCTGCAGATTCCCAAAGCAATAGTTAATAGCTCTGCTGACAAACTCTCCGATTAGTGTGAAATACTAGCAAGCTGTGGAATATATTTTGGTGAGTTTTAATCACTGAACAGACCAGATCTAAAAAGGACCATAAACAAAATTTGCAGTTTCATATAAGATAGTTGGGCAGAAAGACATTGTTACTGTATTTCGATATCCCCTTTGTTGCACAGTGATTACAGTGCCCAGTTAGTTACTGCTTGCCAGTTTTCATTCTAAAGTCAGATTTCAGTCCTACTTTTCCATAGTAAGTGTTTGATTTAAAGGAGGTGAAATCTGTCCAATGTATTAAATTGTAACAAGAAAAGAAGTGTAGCACATACTGGTGTTATAGCTGGATTCCCTATTAAATCCCAGTAGCCAGACTCTGAAACATAGGCAGCTTTCCCAACTGTACAGCTCCAGCTAGAGATTTTTTTAAGAAAAAAGATTAATTCTTGGGAACCAGTGAAAAACATTCTAAAAATCATACTCTCCTATACTATACTATGTAAATAGTACAGATTTGTTGTGTATCATCATCGCTTATAGCTTTGTAACAGTGCAACGATTCTTAAACATCTTCTGCCTCTCCCCTCCAGGGAGACATTTTCGTGGGAGAGAAACTCTGTGTCTGCCCTAGATTGGGTCACTCATTTATGTTTTCCCTCTCAGCTTGGCTTCAAACCACCAGAAGGTGCAAAAGTAGCTTTCACGCCCAAGGGCAGCATTTTTCTCCCATCCACTTGATTTTCAGGCTCTTTGCCCACGCTGGCTCTACTGCCGTGTTCTCCTCTGCCCTTCCCAGCACGGCGCGAAGGCAGCAGCAAGCAGCGGGAAGGCTCTGTGCTCATTTTGTAAGAGATTGTTTTCCCTCCCAACAAAGAATGGCTGGAGCACTGCAGAGAAACAGGACTTGCTTTTTCTAGACCTCTGCTGTCTGGGAGCACCTTTTGATTATTTGTGAATTTGGAGAAGGTTTACTACCGTTGTCCTAAGAAGGCTGTAAGGAGCCGTGGGTTTCTTTGCCAGCATCACCTGGGTAATTCAGAGGCGTTGTTTTTCAAGGATCTGATGGGCCCTGTGCTCTGCCTTTTTCCCTTGCCTGCCAGACCAGCCTTGATAGTGATGCTGCTCACTCGAGAGGGGAAGTGAAGAAGTTTTCAATCATGTCTGCTGTCTGTGTTTGTCAGTGGAAAAATGGAAATCTCTTGGGGAAGAGTGGGAACAATTGAATTATTTTATGCTGAGGCACAGTAAGACTCATTTTAAAAATTATTGCCTAATGTCCATAATTTATTCACAGTACTAGTCCCAATAGAGTTAATAAGACTGTTACGCACTTAAAATTAAGTATGCACATAGGAGTCGGTAACATCAGAATCTAATGTTTTACTTCTATTTTTTTGAAATCTCTTTGTGGCAAAATATCTTTTATAATTTCAGAGTTGTTAGAGGTTTAACAGTATGTTCCCAAATGGATTGTGAGCTTAGCAGAAACTTTTTAAAAAGGAGTCCCAAGTTTCTGAGCTCTAAGAGGGCCCGCGCAGAAAACCTCCAGGAAATGCCGATTCTATGTTTAGTGCGCTGCCGTGATAACTCTGTAGGGATGCGAGGTGGAAAGCACAGAGTGGGAGAGGTTTAACAGAATTGGAAACTGAGAAATTGCGCCTTCTGGATTGTCATGTGCTAAAAAATCAGACGAGGTTAAAGGAAATAGGTGGAGAAGGGAACTTGAAGAATGTGCTAGTGCTAATAAGAACAAGGTGGGAAGCACAGATGCTGAAAGCAAAGAGATGGTTGGATTTATGAATGTTGATTCATATCCAGTAGTCACTTCATTGACTATTGAATGTATAGCTTTATTATATGTGATTTCTGCTAGGCCTGGAGTTCAGCAACACTTCACTGAGGCATGTCTTAATAACGGGAAGGGAGCAGAGGCCAGCAGTATCTCTGGGCAGCTGGACAGCTCTGCATACACTTTTCCTGCCCCAGAGGTGTTTTGCTACTGTTATCCAGATCGAATTCTTTTTTAAACCAATCTTAAATTCAAATAAAGTACTTCCTGACCTTTGTTACACCATCACTCTTAGCAGTGCTTATGGCTGAGGTTTTTTAAATTGTCTCTTTTTTAAGATTTTTCTGTATTTGACAAATGTTGGTAAATAATAAATAAGATAACTCTGTCTGTTAAAGGAGATACCAAGTGGTTGAGATGATGACTAGTTCTCCTAAGAACAGCTACCTGTCTGCAAATACATGGCTAAAGATTGGAGATGTCAGTTGTTTGGAAGAACTCAGTTAAAGGCATTTTCTATTTCTACGCTAATATGGATTTTACAGAACGAAGATATATATAAAAAGGCAGAAATATATGCATAGTTAACAACTGTTTTTTGCAATATTTGATTTTGTTTCCATATGCACAGAGTTATTAAGCCTTTGCTGCATACTCCTAAATACCTATGATTTGGCTTGCCATTTGAACAGCAACGCAAGTGTGACTTATGTAGACATACCCTTTACAGAGTAGCATTAATTTAGCCTTGCACTTAGACCTTATAGTGAAGCTTCTGTGGCCTGGGTTTCTGCTGCTCCATCTCGGTGTCCCTGGCTGAAAACATGGAGGCTGTAGCTTCACTGCATTTGCTGTGAATCCAGTGGTGGCCCTGCTGCTCTTCAGCTGATGGGAGGTTCAACAGAAAATGTTGTAGAAAACATGGGCGCATGTGCAAGCCTGTAACACAACAGAGGTTTAAGAGAGCAATACAGTGTAAAACAAGGACAGTATAGCATTGAAGGTGGCACACAGAAGTGGTAATTAGTGCTTCAGGCTCTGTCTGGGAGTTTTGTGGCAGTTGAACAGACGTTGGAAGGTGGTTCCTGTTATGCACCTTGCAGGAGAGCAGGTCAGGCTGCAGCTGCCTAACCATGCCTGCTCCAGGCAGTGCTCCTTGTAGGGCACTTTACGTCCTTTTCCTCTCAAAATGACTTGGAAAAGCAGTCTGAAATTGCTGGGTATTTGGGTTGTATCTCCTTCTGTTAGTGCGAGGAACTGTTCACACTGATGTGCAATGCCTCAGGGCTTAGCCCTGCCCCATCCATCAAGGTTGAGAGACTTCCCAGAACTGCAGATAAAACACTATTGACTATTCCTGCCTTGACCTCGACAGTCCCAGCTTTTATAGAAGACTTTTGGAGCAAAGAAATAGTAAAAAAAAAAAAAAAACCCACAGATGATCTTTTTCCATCTCCCTTATGTTTAGGGGCTGAACTTGCCAAAGCTTTGTTCTTCTCCAAAGGGACCTCTAGCTGAGGTCTCTCTGTGTCTCATCCCTCCTTTCCCAAACTGAGCACTGCGGTACTCTGTCTATAAAAAGACCTCAAAACAGTCCGAAAATGATCTGTCGTGACTGCTCCTAACAAGACTGCAGTTTTATGATCAGTTTAACTAGATCCAGTTCTCCGCCCATCCACTCCTAGCTATGACTTCCTCTCTTCTGATGTTTCATCTTTACCTTTTACAGGGTTGGTTTTAGGCATCTTGTGTTGTTTTTTATTTTTCTTTCTAATCACAGGGCTGAGGGGAGGAAAGAGGTAAGAACAGCTCTTTTGACAGAAGTCCAGATTTAGCTTGGTTAAGTGGATTGTGAAAAATGTTCAGGGGTGGGAAGTTTAAGGTTTTCATGGGCTGTTAGATCTTTTCAGTTACCTCACTTAGGATACAGGAATGCCTAGATGTTACCAAATTTTCTTCACCATCTACTGGCTGAGATCATCAGCTATTTTGGGACTTTTAAGTCTCTTTCATTCTAACCTGCTGAGTACCTTTCTAAGGTTAAATCAGGAATTTCCTTCCAGACCATCATACCACTGAAGGAGAGCTGCCATTTCTGTTTCTTTAGTGGGAAAATAAGTTATCTAAGAAAGGAAGAGAGAGGACCAGAAAGCCACACTCGGAGAAAGGGTCTGACCTCAGCAGTAATAACATTTTTCATTAAATGATTTTTTTTAATATTAAAATGTTTATCAACCACTGTCCATTGAAAATAATTAAAAGATTGCAAATGCAGATTTGAAGTTGAGGCCAGGTTATGAGTTATTTCAATATGACTTCAATTTTAACTGTTAGCTACTCATGGAATGTGGTTGCTCACTCAGCTCACATGCTTTTGTGTCTGTGCCCTGGCATTTATGATGTTCTTGTGGGAAATCAATATTTTAGATCCCTCTTGTTGCGAATAAATTTGTGCATGGAATTCCATTTACCAAAGTCTATCAAAAACAAATAAAAGGCACCAACTACATTTGAAGAATTTAATATTTAAGAAAACATTCACACACATCTTTTTTTCATTATTTTCCCAGCCGTAAGTCTTGACTAAGATTAAATATTGGGCCCAATTATCTTCTACAGGATATAAGCTTCATCTGTTCCAAAAATAACATTAATCTCTGTGACCATTAACCATTCCTTTTAGAAATAAACGTTAATGAAAAGCAAATAAACGCAACCATGTATTATGCATATTATTTTTACATGTATTTTACAGAGTTCGTTTAGTCGAAAGAGGATCTCCACATAGTTTGCCCCTCATGGAGTCAGGAAAAGTAAGTACTGAAAGAAGATTTAAACATACCTTTTATGGTAAATATTTTCAGTAAATTTCCATTTCTGTTCATTTTTACGTGAATGTAGTGTTGAGGAAGGCTTTATCAGCCGTGCAGACTGAAGACCTTTCTCTACTGTTGAGGTTACAGCACGATGGCAGTAACTGATGCATTACTGCTCTCTCAGAAACTGTACCTCCCTCTCTTATGCAAAAAGCATTTATTTCTTTTATGCAAAAAGAAGGTATTTAATCCTCCGCATCTCACTTTGAACAGCCAACAAATGTGCCACTAGTGAAGGCAGTTTTATCGATGTAGACCCACCTCCGCTGAGAACTGGTCTGAGGTTACCAACGCTGTACTCATAGGCTACTGATACCTGCAGAGGGACCATCCCTGGTGGGCGGCATCGCTGTGGGGACAGGGTGAGGACAGGGGACCGGCACACAGAGATAGGGGTGCTGCTCTCAGCTCTGTCCCTGGCTGTGTGCTGGTGACTGAGGCCTGCTGCTGAGCGTGCTCTGCCTCTGGGAGAAAGGAGAGGTGCCATGGCTGCTGCGCTGAGCCACCGAGACGCTCCCTGCTCGCTGGCTGCCCTTGACGCTGTGGATGCTCGTGTCAAGCTTTCTAACCATAGCTTTGCAAACACTCATGCTCCTTTTTCTATTTTAGGGTTCAACATCTGCCCACCTCTGTAGTGGCTGGATGTCCATTACATGAAGTCATTGGCAGGGCCTTGTTCTGGGGAGATTGCATAGTGCCTCTGGCTTTCTTTTTGTTTCAGGCCAAAGTTTCATGTGGCTAGTGGTTTGTTTTGTTTTTTTTTTTCTATCCTGGTATATACTCTCAGAGAGACTTGGGCCATTTGGTAGGATTTTTGTATTGTAGTTGAACATTTGATTTCTGAGGAGTTTTTAATGATGGAACAGCTCTCACAAAGAGAAGAGGTTTTGTAGTATTTCCCAGATACTCAGAATTTATTACATCTATGGGCCATTTTTATTTTTTATGTTATAAGTCTACTTTAACTTTTTAAGGATTTCTTCTAGTTTCTAATGAAGGTTTTTTGGGGACAAAGAGTCAGCATATGATTGCATAAGCTGGTATCTGCTTTCATACTGCCTCATGTTTTCTTTCAATAGATCCTCCCAGGAGTACGTATCATTATTGCTAATCCAGAAACAAAGGGACCCTTAGGAGATTCTCATCTTGGTGAGGTGAGTCATGAAAACTTAACCTCTGTACGCTCTGAACTAAATTGCAGAGATAACGCTATCCTCGTGTACGCCAGTGGTTTCCTCTAATACATCTTATCAAATGCCCAGTTAAGAAAATTGTGAGTTCTACACATCTTAGTGTGTAGCATGATATTTGTATCATTATTAAAATTGTTAGTAACATACTTGATAAATACTAATAATAGCTCAGGTTTGTTAAAAAATTGAAAAAAAATCTGCTTTTTCTAACTGTATGTTCTACTTGGTGCTTCACTAATTCTGATGGAAACTTACAGGAAAAATAAGTTTATTGATTAGTTTAATTTCAGCTAGATGATTTTCTAGTGCTATTCTCTTTATAATCATTGTGCTTCAACGCACTGAAGTACTCTCATTAGCTGAGTTGAGCAAGGCTATATGTTTTTCCAATTTATTTTATGTTTCTAGAGAGAGAAAAAAATGTTATTTTCAATGAGCAATTAAAGATCTAATTAACAAAATGAAGAATTTGCTTAGTCATAATTAAAACTACAATCTAATTTGTGAGATTCATCTGTAAGATTTCATTACTCTGAAATCGTAAAAATTTCCATGATGCCTTGAGTTAGATGAAATGAATCCTTCTCCATAGGTGAAGGTCCCTGGTCTCACCCTTTAAAATAATGTGTCTGTCTGGTGTTCACGGAGGATGCCCTGCTGGAGTAAATACACTGAACCATGAGCAGGGGACTATGGAAAGAGCACTGGTGTATGGGCTCTTCTGAAAATTGCCATAACCAAGCAGACCTCAGAGCTAGCAGAGCCGTTCAGGGAGGCTGTGCAGGTCTTTGGCTACCAAGGGCTGCAAGGCCGGTGTTCCCGCAACCATGAGTCCAGCGTCCCTCTCCCCCAGGCACGGCTCAGATCTGCACTCTGGCTTCAGCGAGGTTAGATTGGGGTCTCTGTGCCTAAAACTGCGTCAGTCACAGGTTCAGAAACAGTGTTAAAAGTCATTACAGTATTATCTAGCTATGACTAAAAATATTTGCATCGAGAATTTTCAATAATGCTTCATTCTGGAAAGCTACTTTAATTAATACCAGTATAATTGCTTTTAACTTAGATATGGGTTCACAGCACTCACAATGCCAGTGGATATTTTACCATCTATGGAGATGAATCTTTGCAATCAGATCATTTTAATTCAAGACTCAGCTTTGGAGACACACAGACTATTTGGGCTCGAACTGGCTATCTGGGGTTCCTGAGAAGAACAGAACTCACAGATGCAAACGGAGGTAAGAGGGTTCTCATCATCTAGGCCTATGCATGTAATTTGGATTATTTTGAGGCTGGCACCGTGTCTCTTGGCCTGCACTACCTGACGTGTTCAATCTATGAAACCTGTAGAATGGCAAAAAGCCGTAGTTAAAATAATCAGAAAATAAAACAGAGGGTGAGATTTCCCTGCTGAAGCAGTTGCTTTTCCTTTGCTGTACCTCAGGTGCTATAAATCCCCTCCAGCAGTGACTCGTTGGCACTGTTAATGTGCCAGCTGCTTCAGCTTGAAAAATATGAAATGCAGCTTAAAATGCCATCATTTGCTCTTGCAGTCATATCGCAGGAATGCATTCGTGCAGACAGAAAAAGCCTTGTCGTGAGTCTGAGCCCTGTCCCTCCTGTGATGACCACCTTCTTTGATAATTCCTCTGTTATAAACTTATTTACAGAAGCTGTCAAAATTCCTCAAATTTCCCTCTCTTTAAACCTGCGGGGATCGTTACTGAAATGTAAAACAAGCAGTAGCCTGCAGGAAAAACTACGGGGTGTTTAGATTTCTGTTGGGAAGGTACAGGATTTCATTACTTGTTTTTATGACATTCCTTATCTCGTGTACACATGTAAGCAAACCAGCACTGCCAGGCACACAGTCTCTGCTTGGGAAAATGTTACTTTCCTGTGATTTTTGCAGAGCACAGTGCCACGAGCAGCGGCTGGCTGAGGTGGCAGTTGAGGCTGCTGGCAAAGTGTGGTTTCTAGCAATGCTGGGAGCACCTCCAGGAGTCATCCCAGGGCCCCGGTGTCAGCGCAATTAGAAGAGCCACTATTCAGCCAAAGAGTGAATTCATCAAATCTGAAAGCATTTTAGTAATCACTGTGGATTACAACTGCTGCTCATGTCCTTATGTTAGCATCTTCCTGAAGAGATTTACTTGCGGTTGCACAGGCTTTTTCATTCCATAATGTAGCGCAGCCTTGAGAAAATTCAGGATTCTCTGAGGATATTGCAACTTAATCATCCAAATGGCTTAAGTCTTCTCCTGGCAAGGAGTTGCTAAGTCTCCACTCTCTTCCCACTTTTAGCTCCCAGTGCAGAAAGTTCTCTGCCCTTTATTACTGGCAGAGGCTATATTGCCATTACATTACCACCATGCCACTATCTAAATTAATGTAAAAAGAGCCAGTTATCTGCTTTTAAGTCTGTTAGGGATATTATTTCTTTATGGATAACATGCAGTTGTTTATTATCAGTCTAATATCTTTTTAAAAGTGTCATTTCAGCCTCATTTATTTCTTTAGTCAGTAAAAATGTGTACTATAAGAGCATTATGCTCCAGAGCGCGCCATTTGTCTGAATGAACAATTTGCTATCTGGCACATAGCACATATTTCTAGTTTATTGATAAACACCTT
Organism: Theristicus caerulescens; assembly: GCA_020745775.1. Classification (NCBI taxonomy): domain Eukaryota; kingdom Metazoa; phylum Chordata; class Aves; order Pelecaniformes; family Threskiornithidae; genus Theristicus; species Theristicus caerulescens. The sequence continues at coordinate 11,856,664 of CM036558.1, read as the reverse complement.
TGTAATACACCTTAAGCATCAGTACTGACCATCTCAAAGTTACTGGAAGAGCATCATCCATACTGTTAGGGTCAGATCCATCCTTTCTCTTTCAAAAGAAAGAGAAAAACAAGGAGCTTATTCTCTATTTTGGGCGCCTTAGAAAAGAATGAGTCTATTCTGCATCAGCTTGGGAGAAAAACAGGAATTTATGCCACTGTCTTTGGATAAAGACTTCCACCTTTCTCTTCTTCAAATGGGAATAGTGTTCCTGCCTTCCTTTCTTCTGCTTTCTGCTCTGCATCGCACTTCAGTAATGGAAAATTCTCATTAGTTCGGAAATCGCTTTAGGGTTTCAGAAATTCAAGGATAACGTATAAGTGTTATACTTATTTTACTTATTTATTAATGTGAACATTTTTGTAATTTAATGTGCTGGAAAATAGGATCATTAATATTTTTTTTCCTCGCAACCAGAACGCCATGATGCACTTTATGTTGTGGGTGCATTAGATGAAGCCATGGAGTTACGAGGGATGAGATACCATCCGATTGATATTGAAACCTCTGTAATTAGAGCACACAAGAGCATCACAGAATGGTAAGGATTATATAACACCGGGGCCCTTATATAAAGCTGAAATATCTGTAATGTCTGGGTTTTTTTCTTGGATATTGCAATTGATCGAGGAAATGGCCTGTCAGGATGGTCACAGGATTTACAACCCAGCTGTAAATATGTCCTTAGGATGAAACTTTTCACAAACAGATTTAAGCAGGAAGGACTGTTTTCTGCTAAGATCATTCAATATGTTTCTTTTTTTTTTTGTATGGTTTTAAGTACAAGTGAAAGATTAAACTTTTAATTTGAGAAAGCCAAGCAGCTCTCAGGTATGTCAGTAGCTGTTTCTTGGAGTTTGAGATTTATATTCTAACCAAGAAAAGCAAACTGGTATGAGTGCGAACTTTAGGAGTGTTGTTATTAGAAGGAGTAAGCAAGCAAACATTTCAAATAAATGGACACACTAATAAACTTTATTAGTGAACACACTCTTAATAAATCAAGCAGTGATCAACTCAAGGTCACAATGGAAATTGAAGCAGTACATCAATGAGTTAATAACAATGTTGTCTTAATCAATGTATCACATCATCAAATGCACACAGCAGGTAATCATTTCTTGAGGCCGACATGAGAACAAATTGCTTTTCATTATTCTTGCATCAGCAGACTGAGCCAGGTAGTTGTTTTGTTTTGATATAACCTCAGCGCAGCTCTTCTCCTTTCAACCAAAACGAACTTGTCGCAACAGCCAGAGCAATTTAGTGAGTATAAGATGTGACTCTCCATTTTTCTTTTCAGTCCTGGCTGCAAAGGTGTGGCCTGGAGCAGTAAACTTAATAATGAAGCACAGCAACTGGACTGGTTTCTTTAGTCAAAACACCCTGCTTTTTTCTTAAATATCTGTTAAAATTAAGGCAGTTAATTGCTTGGTTGACTGTAACTGAGGTTTTGCCTTATTGCCTCCTCCCTAGAGCATCATCACTGCTGGTATGGTCATCTGCCAGCTAGCCATTACACAGGCTGGCAGATTCCGTGCCCTCATATAGACCAGGGTGAACACTTTAAGGATGCTGTGAAATTCTCCTTGAAAATGTGTCAGATCAGTATCAGCAGTGGATTCAAAGTTTTCAGATCAAGCTATTTAGGGACAGCTCCATTATAGGATGGCCACAGATTGATAAATCGATGTGTTCAGCAGTACCTGTTCATCAGAGATTTGTGTGTCCTCAAAGTGTGAGCTCATGGGCAGTGAATGAAGTAGCCATATCACACTGCAGAAATGGTCCTCATGGGTTTCAGTGGCCGAAAATGCTTAAATTATGTTCCTTTTTTCAAGACCATTGAAAGCACTTGGAGGATCCTTTTCCTTCCATTATCATGGAAATCCTGAGTGGGATAGTGGCAGCTGAAAAACGGTTGGGGTAAGCTGGGAGGACCAAAGAAAAAGGCCACTGAATTTCTGCAAGAAGGTAGAAGTACATGCAAATAATTCTCAGTGCTTTAGCTCTTCCCAGCAGTTGGGTGATAATGTACAAGGCACATGAGCGAGATACCAGAAAACATGCTGTACTATTCCTACCCTTTGCCCAATGGCCAAAATTGAAAGTCTTCAGGGTTGTTTTTTCCTCAAAGAAGAGAGATTGCTGATGAGTTAAATGTTTCTCTGATGTGGTCCCTGCAGAAAATGGACACACAGTAGTTCCGAGCGACAACATCTGGTGTGCTCACAGTTCCCAACATCTTACTAACCAGTGCTCTGCCTAATAGCGTTCTCAAGCCACCATCATGGAGTTTTCATTCATAGTCCTAATCCTGACTGTCCTTGACTTTTCTCACTTCTCTTTCAGTTTCTCTTAGACATCCTCCTCTTGTCTTTGTGAAACACCCCTTGATGAAGCAATAGCCAGTTAAATCTTCCTTTTTATATATACTTTGTATATGCCTTTCTTTGGACGGAGGCATAAGCCTCTGTTCTTGTTGGAGTCCGCTGTTGTTTTGGTTGCAATGACCCATTAAGGATTTAACTGCACCAATACCTATTGCAAACAAAAGGTACTGGGTACGTCCAGTCGATAGATTGTAAAAATAGCCTCAGCTTCCAAGAAACACGTGCTCATTTGTAACATTTGACACTATTGAGGGAAGTGGTGACTTGTTGACTGACGTGATCCTGCTGTGCAACTTCTGTCATTGAGGATCAGATCGAAAAGGTCATTTAAAATTATTCTTGTCTTTTAAGAAATTTTAGCACAAAATCAACAACCTCTGACTCTGGGCCTCCTGTGTCTCAGTACATAACAAGCAAAAGAGTGGCATAGTCTGTTTTTACTGCGATGTATAACTACACCAGGCATTTTTGAAAGTGTTTTTAATACTGCAGAATATCTTAAGAAATAATGCACGTGTATGTGTTTTAATTAAAGCACATTGTTGACTCATTTAAACGTCAAACCCTTGAAAGAGGAACAGAACATAGCTTCCTGGAATTTGCTAAGAAGTGGTTTTCTCTCTCTGCATGATGACAAATAGGTAAAGCTACACAAGATATTTGAAGAAGAAAACCATTATGGGCCTCTTTCTCTGGAGGCGTTTCAACAGCTTCCTTGCTTTTCCTGAAGCGTTTGGTGGGATGGAAGCAGCAGGAGGGGCCGTTCCCAGCTCAGTGCATTGGCCAGGTTGCATCTATTGGGTGTGGCTCTAAAATTTCTTGAGAAAGTGCAGCCTTCCTGGGTCCCTAGATTTTTGTTTGCTTTTTTTATTTTTGGTTCATCAGGGCTAGAAAGTTAGTGTGTTCATAAGTGATACATGCTGGGCAATATATCTTCATCTCAACTGATGAGAACATAAAGGGCAATATTTCCTTTTACTTATAGTGGTCACCAGTGAGTTAGAATCATGAGATATGAAACTAGTTTTAAATTAAATTGAAACCCTCTTAGGAGTGTCCGTGGCTCTAGGACCTAATATAAACTTCATGAAGGTTTTGGAAATCAGTCTTCTGAACTCAGAGGAACTAACTTCTCCTAAGCCATGTTTTAGGGACCTACTCCTGAATCTTGCCGTTAATTGCTTTCCCAAGTAACAAGCTAACAGTAGGTTTAAGGCATGGTTTCAAGTGCTAACTTAAATTTTAATAAAACCTCCCCAGGCTTTTTTGTTAAAATATATATAATATAATAAAAGATGGTTGTACAGCAATCCATAAAAATTCTGGGACCTCTCTGGAGATGGTCACCTGTGCAGACTGATACTTCACTTTATTAATATTCAGGATCAATCAAAACTTACTAGAATGTCTGTGAAAACATAATTGCAAATTAAAATTCATTTCATAGCAGTACTAAGTCAAAAGGAGCGTGCACAGCCTTGCTTTGGCTGCCCATTAGTTTTCCAGATCAATAAGCACATAAGAATTCAATCAAATAGTACTTTGGCAGGATCTGAAAATGAATTTTTTTTTAATAGTAAGTACTTTTCTCCTAAAATCCATTCTCTTAAGCATCAACAAAGAGCACATTTTCATAGCTAACTTTTGGGAAAAGTAAGACATGTTTCCAAAGTACAGGGCTTTTCAGAATTGTCTTAGTAGACTAAAACAGTGCACTTTTGTCTCAATCAAGCGTTGACCTTAGGGTAAATAGCTCTTCTTGAAGTTGGCTTATATACATAATATATTCTAACTTTCAGATGGTTATGCTCGAGACAGTTCTGAGAAATTATCCCTTGATTTTATAAGGTAAAGGAGGGTAAAGTACAGGGCTTGAGGTATGAGTTACATGTGTAGAATGTTATTATTTATGCTATGGAATAAGTTGGAGGATGAAATAACCATCATCTGTGTCTTAAACACCTGCAAAGAAGAATGAGATTGCTCTTTGTGGAGCCTCAGTCCTGCTGACCTCCTGTGAGACTTCAGAGGCTTTGGAGACATTCGAGAGGTGGGGAGGAGGATGGAGGGAAGCGTACACCCGACTTTCATACCCTCCCAGCCTCCATTTGGATGGAGGGAAGCGTACACCCGACTTTCATACCCTCCCAGCCTCCATTTGGAAGGATAAATGCATTATTCTTAGCCAGAAAACATGTCCAGTAGCAGAAACCAAAATTTACCTGCTTCGGCTCAAAGGCTTTTAACCAAAATTTTGAACAAAGAACAAAGTTCTTTTAGTAAAGAGGAGATACTGGTGATAATGGTGTTCCCTTGACCATCTCACCTGTTAATAAGGAATATAAAAAACTCCTGTCCCCTTAAACCCAACAGAAATAAAACACTGCTGAAACAAAACAGATGGAGACCCTGCTTATTTCTGTATATACCAATTGGTCCAGAAGAATCGCAGCTCTTTTGTGCTGAGCTCTGACCTGCCTGGACAGCAGCCAGCCCAGCTCAGAAGGCACATAGCCATGTTAGCCTCGCACCGTGCAAGCGAGGAAGCCCCCTCCCTGGCCACCCGAGGACCTCTGTGCAGCCTGCAGTATGCCACATAAACGTTCCCAGGGCTCCGCACCCCTTCACTAGGCAGAGTTTATCCCAAAGATCTTTCAGCTGGGACTATGTTCCTGCTGTTCCTTTTGGTGCCTTTTCTTTTAACCTCCTTTGCTCTTCTGGGCTGCTCTTCAAAAAAGCCCAGAGAAGACACCTCCACTCACACACCGCTCATGCACGCCTTCATGAACACAGCAGTGCTGTGACAGTTCTCTGGCTTCAGAAGGAACCGCACGTTGTCTTACTACCTCCTTGCATGATGGGCAAGGATTAGACTCGAGTTTCTGTAAAGTTTAGCCCAATACTTAGTATTGCAGCCATATTAAAGTGAGAGCTAGCGGGGCTGTTCTTCTGCCCCTGCCTGCAGACATGTTCTCTCTTGCTACTTAACGCTTTGCAGTGAGCATACAGAAGGAGCCCCAGGAGTTGAAACAAAAGGTAACCAAGGTGGAATGAAAAGGGTAAAAAATTAAATGGGTAAAAAAACCCCATCACTAATATTATATTTTCTTCCGTTCCAGTGCGGTGTTTACCTGGACAAATTTATTGGTCGTTGTAGTTGAGCTGGATGGATCGGAGCAAGAAGCTTTGGACCTGGTTCCTTTGGTCACCAACGTGGTCCTGGAGGAACACTATCTGATTGTAGGGGTGGTGGTGGTTGTGGACATTGGTGTAATTCCTATCAACTCCCGTGGAGAGAAACAACGTATGCACCTACGAGATGGATTTTTGGCAGACCAGCTAGATCCCATCTATGTGGCCTACAACATGTAGTCTTGTACCTTAAAGCTTCCATGGACTTTACTATAGATGTATAAAATTTTTTGGTGTCCACTAAAAAAGTGTGCAGATAAGATGCTGACACTCATCAGAATGGAACTGTTTCTATTACGACTTTTCAAAGCAGTCACGATTGGCAGGAAATAAAATGTGAAATGTTTTCTTTTACCACTAAATTTTAGAAAAGAAGGACTATGGGGTAAGGCCCTTCAGTGTGTTGGAAAAGCCCATTTTAAACTTTTTTTTTTTTTTGCTTATTGGACAATACTGCTTTTTGAGTAAATGTGGCTTGTATTATACATTAAGTAAGCTGAAGTAGATTTTTTTTTTATTCTGCCCTCCAAATGGATTCTTTTAAAACAATTTGCATACTAATACAAAGAATTGTTTTCTTCATTTGTTTTAATATGTCATAAAAGCTGATGAATACAGATCCGTTACTAACTTAAGCCATTTTAGATCCCACATCTTAGGAAACTATGTAGTGGTACGAGGAGAATACCCAAAGTAGCACCTTTCAATTAGAAATCTTGCAACTTTCTGTCGGAGATGCTGAAAGCCCAAAGGCCAAAGAGCCTTTGCTGTTAGCGTTAGAATGGAAGAAATTTATAAATAAGGTGTATTTCGGCAATGAACTTGCAAATATCTTTGTACTAAACTAAAAAGATAAAATAAGTTAACTACTTCTTCTGTAATTATGTACAAAACGTTTAATTTATTTTGATCTCTTTAGAAGTATAAAAGAGAAAAAACATTCAAGAATATTAAACTCTTGAAATGTTTGCTAATATAAAAACAAAGTGTTGTATTATCTTGAGTGGATAGTATCACATCAAATATATATATATGAAATATAAATTCACTAATGACAAAAGATTTTAAAGTTTAAAATGCAGTACTTGTCACTTGCATGGTGTCTCCCACTGTAGATAATCAAATGTTACTCACAAATTTTTTGAAAAAAAGAGCAATCCTGGATTGCTAAGTATCCCTGTCGAAAAGAATCCTCTAGATACCAGCAAGTGGAATTATTGCTGCCTTTAAGGCAGTGAATGAATTTAAGACTAAAAATGCACTACAATAATTTTCTTTTCTTTGCCATGGAGGCAACAATAAATATTCGTGCTGGCATGTGCATACACTTGTTAGACTTAGAAAAGGCAGGTTGAGGAATAGCACTGTTGTCTAGCTGCAGAACTTTGTTGCACAATTTTTTTCATTGTTTTAGTTGGTGTTTTTATCGCTATAAGGAAACGTTTTGGGGTTATTTGCACAGAGTTATCAATTTGCCTCTCAGCTAGGACACGTAGCTTGGTGGCCAATGCATCCAGTTTACATTTACAGGAAACGATTGTTTCGATGGTCTTTAATTTATTCCTTAACAGAGAGGAGCGTACAGTCACTACAACTGATTCGGCACGAATCGTGCATCTGCTAACTAGTCCCTAAACGCATTAAAACATCAGAGGAACCCATCTGCCTGTTCAAAGAACGGAGGAGTCCCGCGGCCTCCGATCCGAGGCCGTCCCGGGAGAAGAGTAGGAAAACATGCATCACAGCTGCCTTCATTTTACTACCTTTGGATACAAGAGAGGTTTGATTCCCCAGTTCCGTTGTCTTCCCTGCACCCCGTGCCCCTTTTTTTAAAACCTTCCCCTTCCTTCGTGTGGTTGTAACTGAATTGACCCATTTGTGATCCAGAGTGGGGTTTACCAGCTGCAGTCCAAGAATGCTTTTCTTATTGTCCCAATGCCGTTCCTGTGCTGGCTCTCGTCCGGATATGCATGACTAAGATTGTTGCAGGGCAAATGTAATCATGTTTATATCACGTATAAGGGAGTCTCAACGCTGGGTGTTTAAAATCTTTTTAAAAGGTAGGGACGTTTTAGTCTGCATGTACAGTACAGAGCATCTTGCCACGTCAGACGCGTTTTCTTTCAGACCATCCTTTCCGCCCTCACCGTCCTGTGAATAGCCCTGTTCATGCTCTGCAGACCAATCCTATATTTTGTCAGATTCATTTTCTGCTCCCTAAAAAGAATAAAATCTGTTCTTAATGGCAAGTTGTTGTAAGGTTTCAGAGAAGATGTTGATTGATTACAAACATAATTGCAGTGTGTGAACTAACTTGTGAAGTCCTGCTATCGCTGATCTCAGTACTGCAAAACAAATCTCGCTGTCGTTCAAAGCATCACTTTAACCTTCACGAAGTCAACTTTGCATTTGTAGAGAATAAAAGAACTGCAATGCAGTTGTGAAACGCAGTTAGTAACAGCTCTCTTCTGCAACCTGTCATCCGTGGTTGTTAAATCCTGAGTTAAGAGAAATGATAAACTGAGTTTCTGGTTTTGTTGTGCAAGCAAAAGGAAGGAAACATTTAAGCACCATCAGACTGAGCAATAAAGAAGGATTGTTCTGTATTAGAAATTGTACTGTAGATAAACCATTCATGAGAATGTATAAAATGTTTGTCTTGTGACCTTGTGCTTTTGGAGTCAGACAAAACCATGTAATCAACTTGATGCACATGCACAAAAAAAGAGGGTACACAATGAACATTTAAACACAAAACTAATCAAACAGGAGCAGATTCCTCATGGTGCTTGTTTATTATATATATTTAATCCTGCTTGACACTTTACCCAAGGGAAGACTGTCCCTTTTATCAGTTGAATGTTAGCAGCGTTATTTCATAGAGTGTGGTGACTGGTTAGAGAAATTCATGTAACTCAGCCAATCACAGTTTCAAACAAAAATTTTTATGTGCAAAGGACAGCAACCTTCTTGTATGTTAAACCACCAGTACGCTTTGTACATCTGTGATAACGCCTGTTTTATATTCAAATGAACAAATAAAAGCTTTTATTTTTGTTGCTCTGAAAATATCGGTTTCTTAATTAGTCATCTAAAGTGGAGCTTCCGAGAGCTGTGGACGCTCGGTGGAGGAACATGGAGAGCTATACTGTAATTTTATTTTGTTTACCTCTCTTGTTGCATAATTTATTAGTACAAATCATTATACTTTTAACAATGTTTAAATACTGGTGTGGGCATTTATTGCTGAAAGACTTTCATATGGCAACAAATGTTTTTTGTGAAATGTTTTTTTAATTCTTTTTAATATATTCAAATATACTGTTCACATTTTTGCTGAAAGTGTAAAGATTATTGTAAGCTTGGTAACATTTTGTGAGAAGCAATAACAAGCATTAGTACTGTAAAACTCCTCAAATTTGTCACTTATCACTTTTGTTGCAAGGTCTTGCTACCGGCATACTGCTAATCAGTCGCTTCAGTTACTGGTCCCGGTGCTCCGCCTCTGCCGGAGCTTTCTGCCAGGGGACATACACGGCTCGCTGCTTGGTCACACATGGGGCTAGAACCTCCGTAGCAGTTCAGAAGCCTTGGGCGACCAGATGAAACCCCTGGGAAATGGAGTCTGCCTGTTTCCATTGGCCTTTGCCAAAAATACCTGGACGGCAGAGCCGGCTCCCGGCCGCTGAGCAGCAGTGTCCTCAGAGACGGGGTTTGGCCCTAGCTCTGATTTTCCAAATGTGGTTTCAAAGGGTGAAATTCTGAGTCCTCGTTTCTTTGGTAGCCCGGCTGAGAAGTTCAAGGTACAAATCCCGTCTCCAATGGCTCTGATTTCAGGTTGCTCATCACAAGAGGTGGGTGCAGGTTAGAGGACCCACAATTTTCCAGAGCAGAGAGTGCAACCTGAAAATTGTGGGAGGGCGAGGGCAAGTTACGGGCGGCAGAAGGAAGAGGACGGCAGAACAGCAAGTAGTTCCTGACTCAATTTTACAAATCGTTCTGTAAAAAGAAGAAAGGGTTTTGATGTTTTGTGCTCATGATGAGGAGGATTTTTAAAAGGTCAAAAGTACACATTTTAAAAATTATTTTGGCAAATGGTGGCTATAGCGCTGAAAAGCAGGTGGGAAGCTCAACAAAAAAAAAATTTTGTAGCGGGGATAGAAGAATAATTTCATGCACAATAAGAACAGTATAATTTATTCATTATCAGGTTGATGCTAACAAGGTAAGAACTGGAAAAAAGCTTGATAAAAGACCTCGCAGCTTTTTGTGTATGTTTTTCAACACAGAAATTTGCTTTATGCAGCATTATCATGTATGGTGGGGAGGGAGGGACATGCACAGAGATCAACAACAAATTCTGACTGGTCACCTCGCGAATGAAATCGCAGGAGAGACAGGTCTGGGGGAACTTCTGGCTTTCTCCAACAGCGCTTTTTGCCGTCAGCCTGAGCGGTCGCAGACCCGTCCCTGCCACCTTGGGGACACAAATCCCTCTGTGGCTTCTGCGCGGGGCGTGCGGTGGTTTGGGGGCCTGGGCTGGACGCTGGCGGGGGCAGAGGGAAGATCATCCCAGTGGGGAGGGACCCCGCCGTCCCCAGGGTAAGAGCTAACCCCGATTTTGCATTTTTTGTTTGTTCTAATAGAAGAACTTTCTGCTTAAAACTGGCTGAGATTTGAAGAGGAAAAAAAAATGTAACCAGAGTCTACATTCTGAATGTAGAAGTGAATCATTTCATTTGGGGATAAAATTTAAAAGTTTAACCTGAGCTATTTTTTGGTATCAGGAGTGCTTTATTTGACAGCCCACATTCCCAAACGCTCTCACCATACCATGATTTAGATAAACAGGCTTTCCTTTCCAGGGTTTTTCTGTTCTCGTTTGAGGGGTATCACTTTAAGCTGGTCCAAAAATCCTCTCAAATCTTGCCTCATTTGTGCTGTACCTCACTGAGGTCAACATCTTTGAAACAGTGGCTCTCCCCTTCTTACCCAGCAAACCAGCATCAGCCCATTTCTGTACATTTTTGGCACGCATCCTGACGCTGGAAACTGCAGGGCATTTAAGGTCAACCATAGACTGATGACCCTAAGCAGGTCGTACTGCGTCACACCAGTCAAAATCAGTACAGGAGCACTCTTGTACTTCTTTCTGGTCTTCATGGCCAAGACTTCTTAAATGCCAAAGCCCTGTTGTCTTCTGTATGATCCACCTGGGGAAAGAAACCAGTCTTTGCCCCAGGGATCCCACAACCCAACTAATAATAATTTTTAAAATGATTGCAAAATTTTATACATCTATGGCCAGTTAATGGGCTGATCCTAAAGGCACAAAGGTGATCTCGCTTTAATTTCATGCTTTGGTAGATTAAAGATGACAGGCTTCACGCAAGGGAGTGTCCTGTGGAGGGGGCTGAAGGAGGGGACAAAACCAGTGGAAGCACCACGACGGGGAACGGCCTCCAAATGAGAGTGGCAGCGCCTGGGAAAGGTTTGGTGACGGCGGGGAGAGGCACTGAGAGAAGAGTTGTGCTGAGCCATCGCTGATGAAGAGGACACCGGGGGAGGAAGCCATCAATGGAGGGCAGGTTTAGGAAGAGCACTTGGCGTAGAAGGGAGGTAAGGCCAGAAAAAAGATCGTGTTTGTGGAGGTAAGGGTCAAGCAATGGAGACTGTCTAACCCAGTGCTATCAGGCACCGAATTTTAGGGGCCTGGATTTTAATTTTCTGACCTAGGTGAGCCCATTTCAAATCAGAGAGCTCCAGGTGCTGGGACACAGCCCTTCGCTGGGGGGGGCTAATGCAGGGCTTAGCCTTAGCCCCCCATTCCGTCCGGAGGTTTGGATGAACTACCTACCACCTGCTGAGCTCGGCCAAGGGGCTTCGGGCTAGGACCCAAGAGAGGAAATGTATGGAGGCAGGAAGACAGACGTGGTGCAAGACGAGGACAGAGGTTATCCCAACCCGAAAGGTTCAGGAAACGAAAAAAAAAAGCCCAGGTCTGTATGAGGGAAAAGGCAGGACTGAAGCAGAGAAGTGCTGAGAGAAGACTAGGGTAAGAAAAGCAGCTGCATGCAAGAAGAAAACAGTATTTCCATGAAGCAAGGGCAGGAGGGGAGCATGGCATGGCCAGCATTCACAGAGCGGAGGAAGATGAGAATTTGAGCCAACAACTGCCCAAAGGAAACCAGTGGCCAAGGAGATAGAAAGGAATTAAACTTTCCATTGCAGACACGTGTGCTCATTAACACTTCTAGGATGCCTCTCACAAACATTTGGTTTCAGATACTTTCTTGAAATCCTCAGGGGGATTTTTTTCTCCCTTTTTTCCTCCCTTCTCTCCCCACGGCAGATAGCTGCGCGCTGGGTGAGGATGCACGCTCGTGTGCGTTTGCAGGGTCTCAGCCCTGCACGTGGCCGTGCCGCAGCCGCAGCGGCGCAGCCCGGGCCAGCTGCCTGCATGGGGGCAGCGAGCGCAGCCCGGCGGTGCCAGGGTGCTGCAAGGGCGGGCGCTGGGCACCCGCAGGCACTGAGCACCTGCAGGCATGGAAACCACAGCCAGCAAAAACTGCACGGGGAATGTTTAAGTTCTTCCCTTCCCTCCTCTTACAGCTCTCTGGTTAGTAAAGAGAAAGAAAAAAGCAAACGAAGTGTGGTCTCAGCTATAACTATTTTTTCGTTCAAAGGATGGAAGTATTTTTTCATCACGGGGCAAAGCCTTTTAACAGAACAAGAGGCTTTTAACTGCTGTTTTAAGCCATAATAAAATGACTATTAGAGATCACTCAATTTTGAAATTTTTCTAAGAAACCCCAGATTTTCTTAAATTAAAAACTTTCATTAAAATGCTCCCGTTTCCAGTGAATCACGTAACAGGGCTGTAACCTCACTGCCAAAACAGCGCGACTGCATTTTTGCTGTGCATGCATGCAGACACGTGCACTTGCATTGCTCTTTACTTACAACTAACAGCACCATTTATTTCTCCCGCAGAAGAAAGCCAGCGCATCTGCAGGAGAGAGACAAAGTCAGGGTGCAACGTGTCAGTCCGAGACGTGACAAAGTGTGAGTGTCAGAGAAAGCAACCAGAAATGCAGGTTACAATAGGTCTCGTTGGCAGTTTGCCTTAATTTTAGGTGAAATATATTTATTCTATTTATCCAGTTTTGATTTGGAAATGCTGAGCCCCAGGAAGGATAATAATGAGAGGACATGTTGAGAGCACTTGCTAGGTGCAGACCTGCACTTCAAGTCATACTTTTTAAAACAAACAAACAAACAAACAAACAAACAAAAAAATCCCTGAGCCCACATTTGACTTTGGTTTTGAATAAGGATTGACTCTCTCTCAAAGGGAGAGCATTTTCATCAGGGTCCTTTTTAATGGCAGGAGTTACGGGGCTTCCTCGCTGTGCCCGGATGGTTCCCCTTAGGGCTCTTCCGAAGCCGGGCATGATCAGTCCTGCTTGGCTGGCCCGGAGCTGATACCCTGCACCCCAGTTCATGGGGCAAGGCCGGCTGGAGGAGCACCCCCATCTCGCGGTGCCCCACAGGGGACGAGTGAGGCGAGGAGCCCCGCTTTCCGGCACCGATGGTCACCCACGACCTTTGAGGTCTTAGGGGTGTGATTGTGCGATGAACTTCAGTAAATGGTAAGAAATTTGGCTGAAATTCCCTTCAGGGCAGTGTTTGCTCCACAGAAAGCCTTTGGGGAACTTCCCCTGCCCTTTCTGAGTGCCTTTGCACAAGCACATTCTTGCTCCGAACACAGGCTCAAGCCAACCAAGCCATGGCTTAAAAGGTTGCTAAAAAATATTAAAAAGTAGAGGATAAAAGAAAGTCAAAGCAAAAAAAAATCCCTCCCCTGCCCCCAGTCCCATGGTTACTCCCTTGGATCCAGTTCTGCACTTCTTTTATCCAGTCAGCCCTAGTGACGTCATGGTGATGAGTACCGAGTTGGCCCGCGTGACAGACGCTCGGGAACGTCCTGATGGGTGTCTCGAGCCCTACAGCGGAGCCACGCGTCCTGCGCAAGCAGAGTCCCCAGGGACTGCCGTTGTGTCATAAAGTGACTTTGTTACAAAGCTCTGCGGTGCCGACATGCAGAAGGACAGATTTCACCCACATACCAAATTGCCACCCCATCTTCCTGCTGCAGCTTCTGGATGGGTGACTGAAAATGGCCCTCCTCTTCCTCCTTCTCTTCCTCCTCCTCCTCTTCCTCCTCCACACGCTGCTGACACATTGCTCTGAATTTCAGCCATAGCAGCTGCCATTTAGCAAAGTTCCTCCAAGCTGCAGGAGCTCTCAAGGCTTGGGTACTCAATCAGTCAACAAGCTGGAGGACCTCACACCATCCTAAAAATGTCACGACAATTTCTGCTCTGAGGCGCTGAGCACTGGTGTATAGAAATGAGTTTCTAAATCAAAACTCAGCCTTTTTTTTTTTTTTTTAAACAAGGGCTGTTGCAGGACAGGGAACTCACTCTGGACACCGCTTTGCTGCACCAAATGGTGACTGCAGTAGGTGGGAGAGACGGAAACGCTCCCTCTGCCCAGGGAGGCCCTGACCAGAGGTCAAGATTAGGTGAAGAATCGGCAAATTCTGACCAAGCTGTTGCCAGAAAAGCCTGTAAATACGTTGTATCTCTGCAGCTGAGTCTGTACAGAGAATGTACTCCCAGGAGCCTTCTGCTAAACAGGAAGGCTTTGGGCACAGGTGTCGTGCCTGGGAGAAACCCCGCCAGAAGATGGAGCTCACCCCTGAGGGGTTTGTGTGGGCACCATGGTTAAGCTTTCCCTACGGCCCGTCACTCCAAGGCAGTGAGCAGGGATCTGGGGGAAGGGGTGGTGGCACTGACTATTTCCGAGGCGCGGGCAGGTGTAATGCCTCAGTTGACCCCAGCGCTGCCATGCCAGCAGCCATGCCGTGCCGTGCCGGTGGTCAGGGAGGGCTCGCTGCAGGCGCAGGCTGGGCCCTACCAGGCAGCTTGCAAGGGCGAAGGGCTGGCAGGCTGCGCTGTGGCAGGCTGCGTTGTGCCAGGCTGGGGAGGAGTTCGGGGAGGTCTGTAGCTCCTAAGCATGAATTCCTGGCTGCTCGTTCCCTGCCGGGCCTTTCCTGCAGCAGTTGATGCTTGTTATTGTCAATAGCTTTCAAAAGGAGCCTCCTGCACCGCACCAAGCTTGAGGTGGCTCAGGCCTTTCTCGGCGGGAGCCGGTGGCATGGCACTGCAGGACAGGGCCAGCACCCCGTGGCAGGGACCGGCTGTGTGGGCTGCCTCCTGCTCCCCTTCCCAGCCCCAAAAACCCCACATCACCCCACCAACTGGAGTGAAATACAAACTCCAAGGCTTGGGGTCTTTTTTTGCAGGTGTTGCACCCATCCAAATATTGCACAGAGACGCAGCGGGGTGGGAAGGGGTGAGCGGCCCTGGGCTCCGGCTCAGCATCCAGCACCAACCCCCAACAGCTCAGCTGGCATGGAGCAGCTTGCTCACTGCTGACATTAGGGAGCCCAGAGTCAAAATGTTGCTGGCTCCAGTGTCTGCAAGAAAAAATAACAAGCAATTGCATTCCTGAGTTTCCCATCTTTCATTTCTTCAGGGGAAAAATAAAAGGCTTTCCTGCACTTGTGGTCTTTACAGACTTGTGAAAAAGCAGGGAATGGCTCTGTCACCCAGTTAAGCGTTGTGTCAGCCAAAGAAAGTCCTTCCCTAGTGCATAAGCCACACATGGCAGAGCTTCTGGCCATGCTTTTCTTCGGAAGGAGCCAGTGTTGCTCCTTGGTGGGGGCTGAGCTGCAGCGCAGGCAGCAGAGGAGCTCCCTGCCTGCACCACACTGCCTGTGCCGCTGGGGTTTGGACGCCTCGTTTTGCTCCCTCCTAAGAGCGTGCAGACCCGCACAGCGCTCTCGCATGGAAACGGCTCTTACTCCTCCAGCCGAGGACAGCTAACGGGGTGCCCTGATCAGCCGCGGCGTGCGTGGGTGGCCCACGCCAGGCAAACCCCTCTTTCCTGCTGACAGGGGCTTCGAGAGCTGCTGTGTGCAAGGCACTGATTCCCCTTTTTGCTTTTCATGACGCCATTTTTCACCTCGAAGGCCCTGTTACGAGGGACAAAAGCGCATTGCTGTGGCCAAGCGGGGTGGGATGGTGGCTCGGCGCTGGCTCCCACACGCCCTTCCCATGGGAGCAGGAGGGAGGAGAGGCAGAGACCTCCCACGGCAGCCAGCGGGGTCCTGAGCACCTGCAGTGGCTGGCAGCGAAAGAGATTTCTCCCATGAACGAGGTAGTTAAAAATAAAATAGTGCTCTGGCTTTACTAATAAACATTGGTTTCTGCTGCAGAAGTCCTTTTCCAAACAGTAGTAAAGCATTTTGTATAACCAACTTCACAGTGTCTTCTCTATGCAGAACTCAAGTTTATTTTTAGGTACCTCCCTGGGGCAAATCCTATTTCCATTGAAGCTTTACGCCAGCTTAATTTTCACTTCCAGGGAGTTAACAGAAACTGGACGGTGGCTTCGTAAACAAACGCATCGCTCTGCCTTTTAGCATGGCCTGTTCTCGCTCTCTTAGCCTTTCTTCTGTGTGATCTTCAATTATTAGTCCCCTTCTCTGTAAACATTATCTGCAAAGCAGATGCCGTATTTAATTTCAGCCCCTCCATCGCCGTTTGCCATGCCTGAAGGCATCTTTCCGTACTTCACTTCCAGGGCCGTGGGGCTGGAGAGGTCCCAGGGCAGGCACAGCCATAGGAAGCAGGAGGGGCAATTTAATTTTCTCTGGGTTCTCGTTCTTTTTCTGATTTTACAATTTTGAACCTTTAGCAACCCAGCATTTCTTTTTTAAAAAGCATTACTTACAGTCTAATGCACTTTTGAGCCTTTTGACGTCTGGAAATAGGTTTCATTAAGATAAAATATGACTTGTTTCAAGGTTTCAGAAGGTCCAAGATAGTTGTTTTTTTTCCTTTTACAGTAGCTATAAACATCTTCCACTTAAAACCAAGAATACCCTATTATTCTCACAAATGGAGGGACCTTTCCACTTGCACTTGAATTTCCTTAACATGAAACAATGCAAGAAAGGCCTTTCTGGTTTTGATACCCCCCAATTTGATTTATGAAAGCATTTGGAAAGCATACGGACAGATCGCGTATGTGCTCTCACTCAGTGAGGCTAAAATTGGCTGGGTAGCCCCTGACTACCGGCAACAAATCCCAAACATAGTTCACATACTCGGTCATTTAAGATCTGGAAAGGCAAACAAGCCCTCAGCTGGGCGGCTCGCTCCACCTAAAGGAAGCAGGAGGCAGAAACCACTGCTGCTCCTTGTCAAAATAAAGCAATAGCCAGAGTTTTAGTAAGAAGAATGATAATAATGATAATAATAATAATAATGATGATGATGATGATATGATGATGATGATGATGATGTTAACAATAATAATGATAAAAAATGGAAATGCCAACAATAAAAAGCCAAATAATGCCTTTAAGGCTGATGCTCTAGGAGCACTAAGATACAGCCCTGCCTGCAGTGGCGAAGATGCAGCACCTCAGAGAAACCCTGCTCGTCCTAAGACTTCTGGTGGCAGGAAATTGGCAGATTTGGGGCAGGGCAAGGACAAATCTCCTGCTCTGCTCTGCAGGGGTGGTGGCGAGAAGGCCCAGCATGGGACGTGTGATGGGGTACGGCAGGTCACAGAGCCCCCGTGTTAAGCAGCGGGGCTGGGAAGCTGCCGTGGCACTTCCAAAGGATTGAACGCGTGTGGTGCCGCTGCCGGCCCCACTGGCGACACCTGCACCGGCAAACGTGCGTGGGGAGGGCGGGGGGAGCGTTTCCAGCGGGGATTTCTGCCAGTGGGGTGCTGGGGAGCGGTGCTGTGCTGGGCGCCGCCTGCAGCCGTGGCAGGGGAGGCGGCCCGGGGAGGGCAGCGCGAGGGGGACGCGCCTGCTTTGCTGCCTGCCTTCGGCAGAAATGACTCGCTTGCAATGCGGGCGCTATGCCCGTTATCTGTATTTACTCACGTTTCATCACGATGAATGAATAAAGTTTGCACTCTTGGGTAAAATGCTATGACTCGTCCAAGAGCAGAAAAGTTTGGCTAGTAAAATAATAAAAGAGGCTTTCGAAGGATCTTTAAATAGTTAAAACATTTTTTTTTATTCCCCCCCCTGGGACTAGCAGGTCTTGCCAGGTCTTAATTCCCACAGGGAAATTCGTAACTGCCACAGAGAACCCAATTCCCAGCGCATCCCTCCTGCGGCCCTGAAGTCCCGACGGGGCTCCAGGCCAACCCGCCCTGCCTGCGGCTGGTCCCCAGGCGGGCCCTTCGCCGGGGTGGCGGCGGGCGATGCCCCGTGGGCAGCAGCACCAGCACGGGCCTCCGCGCCCCCGGCACCTCGCTGGCAGCACCCGAGACTGCTTCGCAGGGCTGCGTTTCCGAGAAACACTGCCGCCATCCAGGCTGGAGCTGGATTCATGGAGTCCTCTCACTCCCTCCAGATAAAATTGTTAATAAAGGACGTAACAGGGGCAGGCTGGGGGCTGGCGACCGGGTTAGGGAGGAGGCAGAGCGGGGCACTGGTGAGAGGAAGCACAGGGCGACGGGGCTCTGCCACCCCCACCCCGGCTGCCGGCAGCGCGGGACCTGGCATTAAACCAGACCACGACGGACGCAGCCCTCGGAGGCTGCTGGCCCTGAACGGGCTGAAAAGATGCACGTTTCGTGCTGAGAGCCCTGGCAGCCCCGCCGCGAGTTCAGGCACCGCTCCCCCACCCTCAGCCCCGCTCCTTCCAGGTGAGGGCAAGTCCAAACAGCAGCCACGGGCGCAAGCACAACTGGCCAACATCAACCCAGACGCTTCCAGTGAGGGCTTTTTTTTAAATACATTTATTAACCAATGTTAACACATTAAATGACTCTATATATTGCTAGTCAGAGCAGCTTACAAAATGCCAGAATGCATCATAAACTGGACAGCCACAATGAATAATTACAATGTGCATAGTGGCTAAGCTCAACACTTTAATATAGCTTTATGATTTGCAGAAAAATTAATTTTAAATCATGATTCCTAAAACAATCAATTGTAATTTTACCTAAAACTTATACAAAACCAGGCCACAATCTTTTTTTTTTTGTTTTGTTTTTTTTTTCTTTAAAACACACAGTTTTCACGCTGTAGTAACTTGGAAATGTGCAACCGTGTCAACAGAGACAAAAAAGCCAAAGTAACACGAATCTTACTTTCATGCAGCTATCAGTTAAATATTACATATTCTGGAATGATTTTACACCAAAAATATTTCCACAATAACTTGCTTTCATAGGGGTGGATCGAAGTTTTGGAACTTGTAAAGTAATCGAACAAGATTGATTTTTAGTTGTGAAGTGTTTTACAGTCACAACACAGAGGCGACAAAAGTTAATCACACATTTATCAGGCAATAATGTAGCTGTGGTAATACAAGTTACCATCTACTTACTATTTTTCCCAATCAACTTACCACTCAATGTCTGCAACATATTGGGCATTATTTGGCAGTATCTAGTCAATTAACTTATATCACCACTGTAAGTAAAAAAGATCAGGATTTCAGTGGTAGTTCACAGAAGTCTTAGTTATATTTTCATCTTTACAATGACCCTGACAAATCCTAGAGAAAACTTTTTTAAAGGCTTTCCTCCTGATTCTTCAGCTTCCATCGTTCCATCTTGTAATTGCTTTCAATAAATATCAAAGATCTAAATAAATATTTACAAATTATTCCTCTAACTTCTCAAAAAATAGCTGGATGATTAATGGGCATATGACTTAGTCTAAGACCAATCTTTGAAAGAAACTAAAATGCGGAGACACTTTAAAAGAAAAGCTATTTAAGTAAGCTTTACATCTATTTAAAAAATTGTCTCTGAACATGGATGCAATTCATATATCTATATATAAAACAAACAAAAAGAAAATCATTTTTCAACTATCGATCCATTCCTATTGGCAATGCTTCTTAATCCAGACATTCTGCAAAATACAGACTTTTTACAAATCACGGCATCTTTAATACAAGAAAATTAACATGCATTATTCTTCATTCTGAGTACAGTGATGGAGCTCATTATTAGGCAATGACCCATTACTACAAACATAACGGCTTCTGTGAAACTTAAGTGTTTTTTCTCCTTTTATTATCAAGTTACGATGGACCAGGTGACACCAGATCATAGGCAGTCAAATGACGTTGGATTGGGGAGGCTGAAGGGGGGCGCAATAAAGAAATTTGTATGCCTCATAATTCCGTGTATGAATAAAGGTAGTTGTTTTTCTTGGTTTTTGGCTTTTCTTATTCTTGTTACAAGCACTCATGTTAGGACAAAGATGAAATGTGCAAACTTCAAAATTTAAATACTCATTTTTCTCTAAGATCCAGCTCAGTAAAAGATTACCCCAGTTCCCTGTGATTTTAAACTACAAGATCAAAGCTAATATTTTGTTATAAAAGTTATATATTGAAAAGAAATAATGAAAATAAAACACAGTTGGGAAATATTTAAGAAAAAATACGCAGGACTAGCACCTGCTGTGTCAACCCTGTTCCCTAAATTCAATCATGTACCCACTGGTATAACCAATAGATAATGCCTTTAAACAGTAAAATTAAGCTGAACAAAACCAGCTCAACAAGGTTAAGAAATAAATGTTACATCAAGGTAGTATTCTTCGCTTTTCTGAAACAGTTCTATACTTCTTACATTCAGATCTAGCTTTTAAATGTTCCTTTTGTTAAACTTGCATGATTTTTTTCTTTTTAGATCTGCTGTTTTTAAAGATTAAAATCTCTGTAAAACCTAAAAATGTTTTAAAATTTGCTGAAAATGCAACAAATCCTCTAGTTTAAAATTATTTAAAGTAACCTGCTCCCACAGATGTTAAATTCATTCCGCTGACAAAATTTTGGAGGAGCGTTAAACAGAAGATTGAAATTACTGTGCAAAATTTCTTTTACGAAAAGTGTTTAAAGGCTGGTGCAAAATGGGAAGCAAATTCTAAACAATTTTGGCTTCTTGGAAACAAAAACCGCTGTGTCTGAGAATAGCAATCATCGGGGTGGTTTTCTAGGGGAGGAATAACTCTTTCATCTTTTTCTGCGGCAGGTACGTTTGTGTTCGGCATGCCAGTGCTCCTGCTGACACTTGATGGAGCAGTAGGAAGTGTTCCAGCAGCAGTGGTACATGGCCTCCTCTTCACAGTTGTAGCACTGGAGAGAACAAACGAGACGAGATTACCACCCTCGCAGAATCCCTCCTTACCAACGCGCAAGCGTTCTCACCTGCTCCTGGATGCACCAGCACACGCAGAGCAATACTTCTCGTTTATTGATGCTCGGGGCATCCAGAGGCAGGAGGGCATTTTTCACACGTGCTGAGTAAAGCAGCAGTCTTTAGCAAATCTGCACAATGCTTTCATATTTTCCAGAGTCTGGATTATTGCTTTTGAAAAAATCATCTCTTATTTAAGAAAACTCATCTCTCAGGGCAGTGGACTGACATTTTTCAGCCACACAGTGGAAGAACCATCTTTTACCCTACATTTGTATAATAGCACCCTGATCTATGTTTTAAAAGCTACGATAAATCAACAGGCACTTCTGCGCAAGCTTGAAAATTGGTGTTTCTGAGGTTTCTTTACAAGCCTGACCTGTCCAGAGGTTGCTGGGGAAGATGCTTTTGGGCTAGTGAAATCCCAAAAGTCACAACAACATCACTGGAGAAAAGAATAATTTGTTACCAAGTGGTTTGTTATAGCCCATTTAGGGTAGGTCTGCAAGGAGGCTACTGCCACTGGGGTTTGCTGACTGCAGACAGCGCTGTGATCTCATGAAAAGAAAAGCTCATGCTACATCAGTGCTACTGAGAAGAGCAAGAAAGTGCCTTTTCCCTCAAGTCTTCCAGAGACCAGAGAAGGCCTGCTGTATACGGGATGGCTACATGGGCTCTTGCCCCGTGTCATGCCTGCCAGGATGGCACAAAACTCCTGAAAGAAAGAGATGCTGCACAGCCCGTGATTTCTGCAGAAATATTTCGTGCTGGGGAGTGCTGCAGCAAAGCGGATTTCCACCCTGGAACACACAGAACGGCCCCAGTTTCCTGGTGGCTGGAAGAGCTACCTGGAAAATAACCTGTGGCCTCTGAGGAACTCAAAAAAGGGAATTAACACGCTGGTCAACACTACAGGTGGTCAACAAGGAGGTACGGCACCCGGACAGGCAGTGTGCCCTGTCTCCAGGCGGTTTTATACCCCTTCAGGGAGTGCTGCAAAAGCATTAACTACCATTCTGACAAAATCCTGTGAGGTAGGGCGGCATTGCTGCTAAAGGAACCACTGGGACTCAGCGCCCTTGAAAGACAGGTTCTAATGATCTCAGAGTTGTCTTTCTGAATTTGGTCTGCTCAAAGTCAGAGAGTATCTTTACAAATCCAGTCTGAAATGCTCGTTGCGTGATGGGGAACAGAGGGAGGGATATCACACGGGCTGTGCAGGCTGCTATCAAACCACAGAATAACACACAATTTACTTTTTATGTCCTGTCTAGCTACAGCATTGTTAATAACACAGAGAATTACAAAGAAAACAAACCCAACTGCCTTGAAACAAAACAAAAACACAACCACCCTACACACTACTAAAAGACAGATCGAAGAAAGCCGACATTTACATTGGCTAAACCCATAACTATTTATTTACATCAGCAATAAAGGGACTGCCCTAGCTGCATGAGAAGGGAACCTCTCCATTTTCCTTTTATAACTTAGCTCCAGAGAAGTTTATTTGTAGAAATGTCTGCAAACAAGTGTCCTCTCGAGAGCTGTTTTCCTGTTTTTTCATGTTGCTGGCTGCCCACAGGCTTGCGGGAACCATTAGGATCATCCGCTGGAAAGGTGCAAGGAACAGCTGTGTCTCTCCATTATGTACAGCATGGGCCTCAGCCCAGAGATCAGCTTCACATCTGCTTGCTTGGAGAGATCAAAAAAGCTAAGACAGGAGAGGACAACTGATCTGTGGGTCCTGCACTTCCCTTTACATATGCTGGCCATAAGTGTGGGGTGTAAATCTCCACTTACAAAAGGAAAATAGTGTCATCTAAGCTGGTACCAGCACATGTGGCAGAGAAGGCAAAATGCCAGCTGGCCTCAGGCCTCCTCTTTTCTTTGTATTTTCCTCTTCCTAAACATTATCAATCACTTGGGGTTTTGTTTCCAACAGTACACACCATGGACAATGCTCATTCACTTAAAAACAACCTGTTGCAAGTTAGAATAAATATACATGTAAATACAATTAAAAGAGACAGATGATAAAAATTATCTATAAAAATCAACTATGCACCAATTTACATGAGGCTTATATGCAAATAAAAGAACTGGCAGAAATTAAAAAAGAAACATTGTCAAGACCGGCACTCTAGCCTGTGTTCTGGAGGCCATCAAACTGCATAATCTCATAATCGTTACCCCTGCCTTTACATTTCTTCCTTTCGTTTGCTATTTATTTTTCTGGAGGTATAAAAATGAAATGGGATTAAGCCAAGGGGACTGTGACCAGTTAGAGCAACAGAAAATGTTGTTGTTTAACTATGCGTTAGGCTCCTGAGGGCTGGGAACACGTCTTCTCATGTGCCTGTACACCACCAGCAAAATGATCCTTTCATCCTGACTGGATTTTTTTTTTAATGTATGAGAAAAAGACAAATATAGCGTGAATAACAGCAGCTGTATTCCCAAGCCTAGACATCTGCATTACGCAAAACCAGAGGTCTTTGCTTCTAATTAAAAAGCAAAGCCACCAAAACTCATTTAGTATGTGTGTTAATTACACGAGATTTTGGTAAGGAGGTATCATTATAATAGCAGCATACAAGAGTGATACTACACACCAGGGACTGTCATTAGCACCACCAAAGGAAAAATCACTGGGGAATGGTGTAATTGGACCAACTCCAGCCGCCTGAGGCTGTGTGTTGGCAGGCAGATCCATCAGCTTGAATGCAAAGGTGCTTATCCTTACCCTCCCTCTCCTACCACATGCAAACCAGCTGCCGGTATGATGCCTTCATTTAGGGTGGCGATTGACAGATAGTTCTGGGGCCACAGAAATAGGCAAGACTGTCAAATACTCTTTATATCTTTAACAGTCTTTCTCGGAAAGAGGCTTTATGCATATGATCATAAGATGCAGTGATGTGGTACCAGGGCACTCTCTGATTAGGCTAAAGGATATGGTAAAGGCACATCGGAGCAGATCAAAGTAAGTCTCGGGAGTCTCTTTCATAAATTCTGCCTTCAAAACCACCAAAAAGCAGCTATAGCTAAGAGTCCAGACTCAAAATCAAGTTACTGTGATTGAGTTACTGCGTATCAGCTGAAAGGTGGCAACAGTTCACATGTGCACTCTTAACTTTTGACAGAAGAGAGCCAATTTGACGTAGTTCTATAGCGGGCAACAGCAATTCAATTTTCCCCTCAAGTACCACAGGCAAAAGCATGCATGCAGACACCAGCAGCTGGTGACTCATTAAACACAGTAACTTGATCAAGTCGGAGACCTAAATAACTTCTCTAGTCTGCAGAGATAGGTAGACAGGGAGGAATTTTCTAACTGACAGAGACCCAAGCACTGCAGTATCGTAACACCCACAGTAAAGTCTCTACTAGGAACAGGAATAAAGACTCTACAGGAGCTCTGGCATTTGAAGTAATTCTTCTCTTTACAAAAAACCAAACTCGTAACTGTGATAGTTGGCAACCCATTGTCTCGCCTTCGTATTTATTTCACTCTTCTACAGAGCAGAGTTTTCTCTGCAGGGACCATCGTTTCATCTGTAAGAACAAGGACTAATGAGGCTGAACATAAACAAACAGCCCTTTTACAGCGGAAAACAAACAGGAGCTGCGGGACGGAGCCAGGGCTGGCTGTCCCCGGGCGACGGCAGCAGCGGGACGGCGGCTGTCCATCGCTGCTCAGATCAGCGTGCCATCTTGTGGCAAGGCACCCGCACGCTTCTCAGCCGCACCTGGCAAAATCAAAGCTCAAAAGGAGGAGAGTAGAGAACCTTGTACCCACCCTACTGTACATTATAGACAGCTATTACAGTGCAGTGTGATGCCCTGAACGATGGCTTCCATTTCCTTGTTCTATGAAAATTAGCAAAGAAATAGCAAAGCCTGTATGTGTGCCAGGCTCACTGCTCCTCAGCCTAACAATTGCCACCCGTATAGAAGCACAGTATTACAGTACTTGCTATAGTTTGAGTAGATACTGTACAGCCATGTGGGAGAACGCACTTCTGGCTTGAAAATAAAACACGAGACACAAACCAAACAAAAACCGGGAAAAATTTGCAGCATGTAACAGAATGGTAAGTTAGATGTCTGTTTTCACTTTTCTAAAGGGCATACAAACATGTTTTTTGTAGGTAATGCTGCAGATTTGGGCTTAAGGACTGAACAAGGGAGGGAAATATATTTCAGAAAGTCATGTCTTAAATACAAAAGAACATAAAAGAGCTGCAGAAAAACCTAGGAGAGGGAAAGGCCAAAAGGATATCACTGCCAGCACTATTAGCAGGGGAATCCAAATTGATGCAGGCAGATATTGTACCCTCTGGGGTCTTGAGATCAAAGGAGTGTGAACATAATGCAAAACATGTCTTACATGGAGTAAAACTGCATTTAGAAAAAAGTATTTTGATACTAACGTCTGATTGGACTCAAGAAGATGGTGCTGTTAACACTACATAATTAAGATGGAAAGTAATCATAAGATGGAAAGTAATCAGAACTTCCAGTTGAAATTTGGAGGTTAAGAAAATTTGAAAGCAGTAATATGAAGGAGAAAACCTTAAAGCTGAAAGACCAGTGACAGAGCGGTGCAGTTAAAAGTAAAGAAAAAATCAACTTCAATTGGCCTGCAGTATGCATTATACATTTCCACTCATTCTCTTGTAATAAATTTCTGACACTTACCCACTGCTTCTTCTTGGTCTGGGAAATCAGTTGCTTGTGCTGGCCTGCTAGCTTCTTAATTTCTTCTAAAAATTCTTCTTTGCACTTCTCCTTTACCTGCTTACATTTTCTGTCCATCTCTCCTTGTGCATTGGCCACAGCTTTATTTACAGCCTGCCTTTTCTCTTCTTCCATCTCTGTACGCAGCTGCCATAAGAAAGTCAGCAAAACAAGTCAGTGGACAGCTACTGGAATAGAAGTATCTTCTTTAAACCTCTGCTCTTTAAACCTCTATTACTGATGTGGGTGGAGGTCACATAATTAGAGATTTCTCCTATTTAGAAAACAAAAAGTTCTCTAAAGGAGAGAACTTTTAGAGTTATAACAAAATTTCCATCCCATACAAAATATTCAAAATAAAAATGTCACTGTATTTCTACTCTACTAGGCATCCACAAAACCAGTTAAATAGTTTCCATATATATTTTGCCAATGATCAGTTTACAAATTTATGAATTTATCTTAGACAAAGATTTTGTCTTTTCCAACTCTACAACTGCATATAAATCTACAGCAAGGGCACAATGGAAAATACAAGAGAACACCCCTGAGTTCAGTAAGAGGTACCTTTTAGTATTCACTGTCAGTGAGATTCCTTTGCCCTTGCTCAGTTATCTAAAAGTTTGGTGTCTTAATGCTACAGGATTAACACTTAAACTCCCTAGGTTTATTCCATAGTCCTTCATCCAGAAGGAAATTCATCCTGTCTTAAGACAGGTACTTAAGAAAGGTCAGACAAGTCGTCCTCTAAATTGTCCTGCTCTCTCCAGCCAAACGCGACCAGCTCAGGCTTAGATATTGAATTTTAAACAGGTTATCATTAGATAAGAAAATTCAAATAAATTTCAGCGAATCTATTAAGTGTTTAGGTCAGAAGATTGACAAAAGAAGAATTATTTATGAATAGCATTTAAACAATGCCATTGTTTACAACCACACTTGACAATGGAGACAAAGGCTTTGGAAATGGATACTTATGAATGAACAATTAGTTTCATTTTTGATTCAGAAACTGATTTCACTGGACAAGAATCAAAAAAAGCAGGAGTTTTCTGTTTAAACTAAGGTCTGTTGGTATAGAAATGGTCTAAAAAGCAATAATGAGACTATTTTTATGTGGTCTCTTTGGAAAAGGTTTTTTATTCATTTTCTTAAGGGTGGACGTTACAAAAATAGAAAAGAATGTGAAAAAAAATCCACACTCGTCCTCTCCTCAAACCAGAGTGTAGGTGGTGCTCGACGAGTGTTACCTTTTCCACTGCTTCTCGCACAACTCTCTCAGTTTCTCTTTTGTGATCAGCTTTCATCCTGTCCTTGAAATCATTAAAGATTTTGGTGTATTTGTCATGGCACATGTTCTGACACACTCCATCATTACTGGTCTGGGTGCTCCGATGCAGCATTTTTGGAGAAGAGGCACTTAACTTCTTGGTCTGAGTTGAGACTGAAACTTTTTCAATGGGCTGAGGCATTGTGGGAATTTCCTGGCTTGAACTTACTGCTTCAGTTTCAGGTTCTGGCTCCTAAAGAGAAAGACAAACTTGTAAATCCAGATACCAAAACAGAACAAGTTAACTTTCAGATCCCCCTGGAGAAAAAAACGTCACATGGCCAGCGCAATTAAAGTGAAAGGTGTCTGCTGAAGACCTTTAGTACTAATGGGACGTGGGATCCCTGAGGAAAATCAGCATGACAGTGGGTAGGCTCTTTGGTCAGGCTTTTCTGACTTCAGCTGGGAGCCCTCCAGAAGGAAGGACACATATGGCATCAGTATGCGACACTCACCAGCCTTGTTTCCCAAAAAGTATGACCAACATCAGCAGCTATGCTCAATCACTGCAGATCCCTTGGGATTACTAAAGGGTTGCTATAGATTTTTCCCCCTACCATTCTCCCTGAAGAGACTGTAGCTGTGTGGCCAAGGTGCCTGAATTGTTTTGGCAAACTCTGGCCCAACAGGCTCCACTGGAGCCTGTAATATTCCACTGATTTCATAGAACTGCTGCAAAGATCGATTAGTACTTCAAAGGTGCTTTGAAGATGAAAGGCTAATGAGCGTCTAAGTCTTGCTTCCAATAATATAGAACTAGACTTGGATGACCACAGAAGCTTTCTGTAATTACACAATTATGAAGAAAGAAATCATAGTTACTGTAGTGTAGTGTACTGAATTTAGCAGCCTATGTTATTACACTGTAACACCAATTGTTCCTGCTCTTTAGAACAGATAGAAGTAATAACCCTGCAAACTCTTATTGATATTTGAAGTGTCTGAAGACACAGATGAACATTATTTGTTTTTTTTTTTTAACTTAGATTTTTTAAAGCTCATTTAACAGTGTACAGACAAAGCACACAGTCCTTGTAACACCAGACTTGTTCAGGACTGGACTTTGTGCTTGTCTGTGTGATGGGGCGCTGCTCACACCAATGAAAAGGTGGACTGTGTATTCCCTTTTGCAACCAATTACTCTCTTATAGGTCACTGTGATTGACTTCTGGATCACTGACCAAATATGAGCAGAACTAAGACGGCAAATGTTAAGACATAAATACATGAAGCAAATTACAGCATTTGCTCAACAGAAAGCACAATAAAAATGATGAGACATCCTAAACTGTAGTCTCCCTATCTTGCACTCAAATACAGTTTGTGCCCCAAAACTGTGTGTCACTGCCTCCATCAATGAAGGTGCCTCACAGATACCTGCAGTATCAGATACAACAGGGAGGCAGGTGCCCAGGTATCAGCAGTGGCAATGTCTGCATTTCAGGCACCAGGGCCACCCCACATAACTCTGGTGCTAAAATACTTGAACCCTCCTCTGTAATGGAGTCCTGAGTCCTCTTCCGAGGACTGTGCATATGTGCAACTTTTTCTTAGTGTTCAACATGCAGCTGAAACAAGGCCAAGAAAAAGTACTCAGAAGTTAGGAAATATGAGATTTATGGCTGTCTCAGCAACTGCCCCCTTGTGTACAAACATAATAATACAGTCCCTTGGTTACATGATCATAGGTTTCTGTTTCCCCCGCTTCATTCAGTGTGTAAGTTGGATAAACAAGGAAGTTCCACAGACAAGGGTGGATATCACATTTTATAAACTTAATATTCTTGATTGTGCAAAATACTTTCTAATTTCTGCTGTTTATAGACTTACTAACTAGCCTGAATTTGTCTCATTTAAAAAAAAAAATGTCGTAAGCTGACTGTTGATTTATTCATGATACAGAATATTACCACAATGACATCAGTGGCTTGCATGTGGGAGATGCAATTATGTTTCTTAGCAAGGAGGACCAAGCTATGGGGCTGGAACTTCCAAGATTAATACTGTAAAATCAGTAAAAGGTGACAGAAACCGAGAGAGTGTCTATTAAAATTTCAGACTTTTTGTACTTTGCTGTCTCTACAAACATGGTAATTGAGGTTACTTACTTCTTTCTTCAGTTCCATACTCTGGTTACGTCGTCCTTTCTTTGCTCTTGGTTCCTGAGTAACCTTCAGCTGTGAACATTAAGAAAAGCATATTGAATCATTCCAAAAAGTTCATATAAGTAGCATACATTGTAACATGACCGATGTACCTTTTATTTGCAATTATTTAATTTACCATATAGAAAGTTGAATACTCTTCTTAAATAAAAAGTGCACACAATAAACTTTCCACATTATCACTGATGGCTATGACTGCATGAAGGAACAAAATTCATGAACAAGTTGTAACATTCCATATGTATTTGCTAAAATACCCTTAACCATTCTTTTCTTCATTTCACACACAAGTTCAAACACTTGTTTTCCGGAATATTCTGATATCAGTGACCCATAATTAGGCAGCAGATCTTGTTGGAAGCCAGAAAACAGCAATAATTATAAAGAGAATGTATATATGTAAAGATAGCAAGATTATCCAGACTTGCTATAATTGATTATAACTGTATGCTTGGAGGGGTATGAAACTTCATGCTTTAGAATAAAAGCCCATCTCCAGCAATAGAAACAAGGGTGAGATCTCAGTGGATGGTATATTATCTTACAATGGCTTACAGTGAAGTTCTTACTCCTGTCTTTGAAGCATCCTGTACTAGCTAGTGTTAGTGACAGGATACTGCAGATTACTGCAGAGCACCGAGTGTGATGGCTACTCTTATGTTCCTGCATCTGGGAAACTAGCGAAACAGGTACAAGCGTTAACCAAGTGAAGGATGAACAGCTGGGGTGGAAGAGAAAATATGCAAATGGACACTTTAAACCTTATGACTGACACTTCTGAAAAACTGGGAAAATGCCTCTGTTATCTTTCATAAATATTATTTGTGACCATTTTCCTGTTTCATCGTACGTTGTTGCATGACTGCATACATGACATTAAATAAAGGGGCTACAAAGGGTTAGCTAACCAAACCAGGCTAAAAAAACCTAAAACCACTTTGATAAGGAGCATCCCCTTAAAGCAACATCCAGTTTTATAAGCTTTAAGTTTTTAGCTACAAATTGGATGATGGACCTGTTTGACAAAAGGGCAAAGGAAGAGGGTCAAAACACACTGATTTTTTAAAATACAGACTTAGAGAGAGGATAGTGGTTTTAAATGAGGAAAGAAGATGTTGCCAGGGAAAAGGCTGCCAAAAATACCGAGAACTATCCTGCAAGCTATGGAAATCTTACTGCCAAGTCAGTAATAGTGAATATGTAACACCCTCTTGAACAATGAATGACTAGCAAGGTTCAGCTGTGATAAGGGAATTTCCATATGGCAATGCAAAGTTTTGTATCTTGGCTCTTTGTGCTTTTCACTTTGTTCAAGCAATATAATTTTTCTTGTTTTGCAGAATTATTTTTAATTACTTTAATCAGTTGCTGGTCATGTGGTCCTCAAGTGCAATGTTTGCAGCTAACTTTAGTTAGACTTGCTGAAAATGTCATCGTTGGTGTTACTCAGGGATCTGTAACGCAGAATACAGTCCAACGTGAACGTACTCCAGCTGTGAAAAGGCTGAACAGCTACAGGGCTGTCCCTTGATGGGAGTCCAAGAAGGCAGTGTTGCAGTCTATCTGATATCCATGACATTTAACTTGAACATTCCTATTTAACTTTAGAAATCTTGATCTGTCTCACCAAGGTGCTGTAGGTGACAAACATTTTAAAACTTCCCAGAGGTCATCCAAGAAACTGAGGAAAGAGGAAAACTCTATATTCTTGCTATTACTGAGCCACGAAACAGGGAAAATGAGCCTTTGAACCTTCTTCTTGTCACCACAAAACTGCAGACAGAGCACAAGGCTAATTTAATAGTAGGTTAATCAAAAATATGTCATCTTTGTACGCTTAAATAAATTGCCCTCATTGCTAACTTTGTGGCAGCACTCACCTGCTCATTGCTGGTGGAAGAGATACTCGACTCTGCCTCCTCTTCCCCTTTATCCTCATTCTTTGATTTCCAGAATCTCCCCTCACGAAGAAAACGCTGGTGCAGTTCCAGCTCATCACAGGCCTTCTTCCACCCCATACTGCGTTTCACATGCAGCCGATGGATGTTAACTGTGATATCTTGAATGTTTTCAGAGGGGATCCAGGCCCTTTTGAATACACAGTACAGGCAGGTTCAGAAACATTAAATACAGATGAAGGACCTTGACCTGAGAAACTGATTTCAAAAGCAGTTTTTCACAGTGGCCGATCACTGACAACTCCTTTTTACTCAGAATTTTTGTATATTCAAAACATTTGAACAAAAACGGACTGCATACCGTTAGACATTTGTGTTATTATATGCACTTGTGCGTGCTATGGCTGAAAGTCTCTTTCATTTTTGGTGAACCACAAACCTCCCCCAGCACCAACAGCAGTCACATCTCCTACCTGCTCTCTTGCTAAATGCCTTAAGTCAGACACAGAAACATCTTTACTGAAGGTTCATATGCTAATCCAATTTAGCCCTTGACCTCTTTGCTAAAACTGTCATGGAATGTACCAAATTATCACCTCAAACAGAGACATTTTGTAGTTTGGGCCCCTGTCTATCATGTGGAGACTGTCATGCTCTTTTGGACTGAATTCATGCCAGTGACTTGGTTCCAAAGGTACTTTGTCCTCTTAAACATTTTCAGAGAGTCCTCATAGAGCTCGATGTGCAGCTCTTGACATTTTGAAAGGTTATGCCAAGCAACACTGGACATTAAAGAAAAAGAGTCACTGCCATGCACATCTACATAACAGAGTAAATACCGTAACAAATTAAATGTCTGCGGACAGATTCTCAATTTTTGCAATATAAATTTCATTTCAGTGAAGTCAAAGAAACAACACTAATCTACACCAACCAGGAATTTGGCCTTTTGTCCAAGTCCAGCACAGTAACTAAGCAATGGCACTCTAGTAAAATGGATTTTGCCTTTTCTATCAGCACACGTTTAAGAAGTTGCAAGCACCTCATCCTACAAGTGTCATGTTACTTTATTAAATAGTTTGAACCTGTGTGAACTTTATGCCAAAACTACTAATGAGATAATGTGTATTTGCCAACAGATTCGAGGTAAATCATTCTGTGACTGAGACACAAATAAAGATCCTTTACCCACTTTATGCCTATTAGAAAATCTTTGTAGCTCATATAACAAATGAAAACATGTTATATACTGTGCAAGTTACATTAAAAGCAATTTAAATAAACAGCCTCATAAAACACTGTTACTGAATTGTCTAGGCCCTTTTGGAATGCACCAAAATATACCACCTTCCCAACAACCGTGAATTACTTTGCAAATGTCTCTCCTCCTCACATTATAGGCATATAAATCAAACAGCAAAAAAAATCAGTACATCCACTGGAGTAACACTACTATAACCCCCGCCCCAAATACTGAACAAACAACTGGAGATGGAAGTAAAAGCTGATCTCTAAGAGTGAAGTTTCCAATGTAAAGAGTTATTCTCTGAAATTGCAAACTGGCTCACAGCAGGAGCTCTGTCAATGTTCTAGCAGTGAGACAGAAACATTTGTGATGTATATTATACTACTAAAACACAAAATTGCAATGTGCCTGCTCAGAAGAGAAAACTGCACAAAGTCAATACTGCTGGTAGTAAGAGTACGTTTCTGTCCAATTTTCACCTTCACCTGGATTAGCAGGCTGCTACCGATTTGAAGAAACAGTTGAAGTTCACTTGCTTTATTTAATTAAAATGGCATTAAGTAACATCCCTATGGCAACTGTGGAAAGGGAATCTCTGAGCCATTTGGCAACTTCAGATGTGTTAGACTGAGCTTTAAATTTTCTGAAACAATTATGGCAAAGTACTCAGTCTTTCTAATGTTGGCAACTAGCTGAGCCAGGATTTACAACATGATAGACCAGATAAATTCTTTTAAGTATTGTTTGTAAAAATCAGCACATGGAATTAATAAATTACCTTTGGTGGTGATGGCCAAAAAAGCGAACATCAACTTGATTGTCCTCTTTCTGCATGACTTTGGCTGGCCAAAACCCAAAGCCTTTCATTTTGGCCCAAACCAACTCATGATTAGGTATCTGGAAAAAATGTTGTATTTATTATTGGATATGAAGTATTATATTGGTATCTCCCACATAGATTTTGCTGTAATACTATGCTAGTATCTTAAGAATACGGTTGCTGTTTATGTCTAGTGCTATTTTCATTTTTATCTTCTTACAACACATATTTCTCTGCCAGATTCATTGCTTGGATCAAGGTAAAAAAAATACAAAGTCTGAAAAGGGTGTAACTGGCTATTGAAAACAGAGATCTTAAGCAGCCCCAAAATTAAACTTGTCTTTATAGCTTCATCCAGGAGCAAAGTTTTATTTCTGTAAGCTCCTTATTTTCTTGTGAGACTGTTGTAACTGGCTGATAACCAAGTTTTATAACCTATATTGTTACAGCTTTGAACTTCAATCAACATTTCACTTGTGTAAAATATCTAGGCTTACAGAGTCTTAACCATGCTTTTGAAACAAGCCTACTGAAATGGAATATTCAATGCATTAATGACACCAAAACTGCAGGCTTTTATACGGAAAAGCAAACAAATAAAAATCTGTGTCAGCAACATACACAAGGATAGCAGAACCAATTGTCAGGTCGCGCGTTTGACAAATAGAAACAGTTCTTGCAAAGCTGCAGTTCATCCAGCTGAAAAACAAAAAAAAGGTAAATAAGTCAAAAAAATCCTATTTATGTGACTTCAGTAGTATCCCTCTCTCTTAAGTTGTAACATTTTTCAGCCCTGCTTGCTAATCTGGTGGAGTTACTTCTGTCTGTGCAAACTAGAGGTGTGAAACTGAGGTGAGCTGAGAGCGGATGAAAGACAAGCTGCAGAAACGTTACTCGTTTTAGAAAATCAAGGCAGAGGGAGGAGACTAATTCAACTCTTAATGACTTATTATACCTAAAATGCAAAGAATAGTTCTTTAAATTAATCAAATATTTAAAGTACATTCTGAAAGAAGTAATTCAACTGTACAAATGTTTCAATGCCAATTACAGAATTTGGTAGGAATCTCACCTCAGATTCAATTTATATTAGCAAGTACAATTACTTCTAGTCCAACTATGTATTACTAGATTATTTTCAAAACTAAAAGTTGAATATTGGTATTTTGCAAATGATCGTCTAGTTGGAAAAAAAAAAAGGAATTCTGACTCAGCTGTTAGAAAGTTAGGGGAAAATTTATAACAAACTTCACACCGTCTTTATTTTTGTAATATGAAGAATAATTTTCTTAGATTCTGAAATGAAAATCAAGTATCATGTCTACATCTTGGTTACTTGGTACTACTTACTTCATGACATGTGTCTTTGTAAAGCATCCTCGCTATATCAGCTTGTTCACTGTCCGCTATAAATTAAAAATAAATGGTATGAACAATCACAGTATGATCACAGTGCTCACAAAGATTTGCAGCTGTCATTGCTATGACTTTCATGCTGTAATTGTCTTGCTTGAGAATACAAAACATAATTTAGTCACTTGGATAACTCTTCCATTTAAAATTTTCAAACAATCAGTTCTATATTTGTTTTCTCTTTCATATTTATGTGCAAAAATACTGTTTGGAGCTTTTAAACTGAACAATACCAGTACCTATCTGAGGAGCAGCAGCAGGGAGACGGGGTTGCTCTTAATATGGATCCAGTTTCTTTCTCTGCTAGTGTCTTAATGACACACTGCAATTGTCCTAAAACATGGCTCTCTGCTATCGCCACTTGACCGGAACACAAGTACAATCACATAAGTATTTCTGCTCAGAGTAATGCTTCATAGACTATTTATCACTATGCGTTTCCCTTTACACCTGTGTATTTCTCTATTAGCACATTCACATCTCCCCCTGACAACAGCAGCGTCGATCTGATGCTGCAAATAGACTGGTCCCACCAGTGTCCCTGATGTGGGGGGTGTCTGCAGGGGAGAACCACATCCTTCCTGAAATGATGGCTCTGGAGAACCTTGTTACAGGACCTGGCTATAGCTTCTGGATGCAGTGGTGGTGTTTTTCCACTTCCAGTCAGAATGTCCCACCACATCAAACAGTCACTTATTACCTTCCCAGTGGCTGGCAGCTTCTCTGACGGCTGTACCTCCACACACTGCACCAGCAGGACACTTCTAGTGTGGATGTAGCTATATTTGCTGTTGCAATATGGCAGATATTGCCCACGAGTGAAAAATATGTGTCTGCAGTACATGTTTCTTCTGACACAGCACATCAGACATCAGACCTCTTTCCACTGTAGAACAACATATGTATACTGGCAGAAATCTTCCACTTATGACTTAGACTGCAGAGGAAACAGGATGGCAAAGGTGCAAATTCCCACTAGCAGTTTAGCCAGAGAAGATGAAAATAGTTGTGTAGTAGGTGTGCCAGAAAAGACCCTGCCAAGTCCTCTTGCAGCTTACTTTGATTTTTAAGGGCTCTCAAATGACCTCATCCACACTGAAGATTATCTAATATCAAATTCAATCCTGAACTTGTGAGTTTCCTACAGATAAAGATAGATCAAATAAAGCAAGCAGTAAATGTAGTACTTTACCTCCATAGAAAATCACTGTGTTGTGTAGAAGCAGCTGAGCATCTGCTTTGAACTCCTCATAACTCCTGTACTTTCCTTCATTTACTTTCTACACAAAAGAAAACATAGGACTGTGAAAAAACTGTTAAAGTGCTGTACCTGTTTTATGCAGAGAAGCTTTCACAGAAATCTGCATTATGCAACACAGATCAGACACTACCTTTCCTGCATACAGAAGGAATACTTACAACTCTTTGACATGGTTTGTTAGTACCTGAACACTGGCTGCTTTGGTCCCTTTATGCAATGCCCAGAAGTAAACCAGGTGCTTTAATACTTGACTAAGTTTAAAAAAAAAATTCTCTTGGTTATAACAAGCTAAATCTGGAGTAGTTTCATCATAAGGTGTGGCCCAGAACACTTGTTCAAATGAAAATATATTCCCTGAGGTGAAGATTTTGTACCTTAAAATACCAGCTAGTTTCAAATCAATGTTGACTGCCTTTATAGTTCCAGGATCTTCACTTGACAGTCAGTGTTTTCTGATGAAGGCTGATTATCTTAGTCTTCCAAACTCGTAACAAATGCCTACATGGAGCCATGCAGTTCATTTTCCTAGTGTGGTCTTTTGTCTGATAAGGAATGCAGCATTTTCAGTTGTGCTCTGTCAAGAACACCTATGAGAATTCCAATCATCAAACAAAACATCATCAGTTTCTAGTATGTTATCAAGGCCAAAAGACCTTCTGTGGAAGCAGGTGAAGGTGACACGGTGAAAGGAAGGCCTGACCTACTTTCAGGCTCAACCAGTGTTGCCAGCACTTCCAGCCAGCCAGTAGTGTTGGTCTCCAAAACTGCCAGTGAAGCTATTGTTTATCTGTGTGTTTCAATAACAATAATAAAATGAAGGCTTTTCACATCTATGGTTGTAAAGGGCAAAATATACTACAGCATTGCATAGTAATCCAGTTGCAGCAACGAATAAAGATGAATATGCTGTTCATTGTGGTCATGTGCAGTTGATTTACATGAGTCATGGTCAGACCTTGGGTTCAGAAAAAAAGGACAACGTATTTACTAGCACTTTATTTTTGGAACAATTAATGCAATACAGATGTTTTAATTGAGTCTTGGTTTTTTTGCGATCAACAAAACAATTGGCTCTATATGAATCATTTAGATGTTTACACAGTTGCCACCTACACAAGGCCTTAATGACTAAAACTGGAACATGGTCAAAAACATTGGGCCAGATATGCAAACATGGACACTCAAGTCCCTATTCAGTGTCTTAGATAAAGGGTACTTTCTCTAAAGATTTCAGCTACCTACAGTTCCTAGTAAAACCTTAGTACAGAAGGACTTGAGGGTACTCTGTGTCTGAAAACTAGGCACCACTCAAAATGGTTTTACTCGGTTACCTATTTATGAGGAAAAGTTTGAAATTTTAAGCTCCCATATCCAATACTGGATACAATACTGAAATACTGATCATAAGGAGAATTAAACAGGATTAGTACTTTAGTCCTTAAGGTTTATCTTCACTGTTAAAAGACATCATAAACAGTGTGGAAGTTAGAAATCAAGTCACTCTACCTCCTGTATAGTAGGAACATCAACAGCTGAGTGCACCAGCCTTCTATACATTGGGTGTTTGTTGTCCTTCCCTTTCTTGTTTAGATCTATAGCCTGAAAGGACCACGAGACAGTGTAAGTTATTGCATTTAGAATCTGCTTAAAACACACACATATTAAAATGCAATAGTTTGGAATATTTCCGGTGGGGAATACAGAAGGCCAAACTGTAGATCCACAATCTGACAGATTACATGTGTCTCAAACCTGAAAAATGTCCGTTTCAGAGGAGCCACAGGCCCATGGCATAAACTACTCCTTGCCAGAATGATACTAATCTGAGCAATGAGACGTGGTAAGTGTATGTTGAAATATACACACTGCTTATGACACGGGAGATAAAATGACACCCTCTTGTAGCCCTCCTCCCTGCACAGTCACACATGGCCAATCAACTGCAATGCATCCTCTACAGTGCAACCCAACACGTCGATAAACTTCCCTGTTTCAAACTCACCCGCTCCTTCATACGAGAGACTATGAATCGCAGGTATGTGCTCATCTCTTGTTTACTTGTGTTTTTCTTCTTGATACTCTGTCAAAGAAAAACAGGATCATATTATTATTTTAAACTTGACTTCAGAATTCATCCAATAAAAATTCTCTCTGCATCACAACATTATTTGAAAAGGTAACTTTGAATCATGTATCACACAATTTTTTAGGGAAAATCTTTTCTGGGAAATTAGTAACACTAACACGTCACAACAACTATATATGTTGTTTTAAATTATGTCTGGGCTGAGGACTTCAGCTACAGAAGAATTACAGCTTCTATTTCCACTTGTATCCATAATACTTTGTCAAAACCCCTCATGTAAAAAGTGTCTAATTAGAATAAAGCAATGAAGAAAGGCATTTTAGGGAGCAGTTTAAAATTTATTTAATGGTCTTTTTATTAGCAAGGCATTAATATTTTCAGTAAAATAAGAAAATATTTTTAAAATAATATCCTGTACCATCTACAAATTATGTGCTTACTAGGCAAAATGACACCGTCTAAGAGGAAGTCAAATAGGCTCTAGCCAGTAAAAACTCAGAGCACCTTTTACTGCTCGAGAAACATAGCAGTTGTTGATTTTTGTGGTTCTTCCTTCATAAAATCTAATCCAGACTGCTTCTTTTTAGCAGTTCAGGATCCAGAGTTTTTCCTCCTCATCTTAGACTAGTATAGAGACTTATCCCCCCACTTCAAAGTCAATGCAGGCTAGGGGGAAGCACTGCATACAGAAAACATGCTGCTAAAGAGAAGGTGGCTCTCTGCAAATGCCTAGCGCGCTCTTACAAACCAGCCTTTCCAATTCCAGGTCACAGCAGCTGTGCACAGTTCTGCATGGCCTTACAACAGCTGGCTGAAAAGTGCTTTCTCCTCCTTGCTCTTGCCTACAGTAGTTATCCAAAACAAAAGCACACTGAAACAACAGCATGGGTCCCAGGTTTATTATCCTGAAGTGATTTCTAACTGCTCACATCTCTTGCAAAAACGTTTACTCCTCCTCCTCACACCTCCGAATGCACTGAGTGCCAAGCTGAGTTCTCCCCTTCTCATGCCTCACATCACCACCTGTATGCAAACTGTGTGGACCAAACTGATTCAGTTACACCTGCATCCTCGAATTTTGATGGCCTTTAGCAAGATCAACGTAATTGTGCAGATGACTGTTGCTTAGCAAACACAAGAAAAAACAGAATCCATGTCCTAATAGATAGCTAAAAGAGGTACGAGGCTTATGAACTATTAATCACTAGAAGTGTGCTATTTTTAACTGAATTACTTATATATGACTCTGAACATACAGAGGGAGCAGACACATTGAGTATAGAGCAACTACTTTTATATAGTTACTTGGCAAGACTAAAAATTACACATTAGCGCAGAAAAAAATGATAGGATTTGATTGTGTCTCCTTTGCTTATATTCCTCCTGCAAGACACTGAAAATCACAGGCTGGCCCTTGTGCTACAGCAAGTGTGCAACCTATACATCTCACGATTGTACTTACTGCCTCCTTCTTAAATCAAAATTGCACACAGCACTGCCAATGAAGCTGTTTATTTGATTGCTTAACAGTATGCACAGAATCGTTACAAACTGTGCTGAAATACCAGTTCAGTCATGAACCTATATAGATACTACAGTATGCATAACAACACTATATAGCGTTTTCCTAACAGGACACTACCACTGTTGGGTAAAACTCACTATTGTGGAAAGGGCCAGCACCAGGTCTTTCTAACACTTACAGTGCTTTTAAGCATTATTTTCATAATATTAATGGTTCCCTGACCTTCCTTCCAAACTCTGGAATGAGACAGAATTTTACCCTGCGCTGTATGTCTGAATCACCTTCTGTATATTCATGTTTTACTTTGTCTGCCATGAGAATGTGCATTCTGCTGGAATTCAATTCACCTATTCAGTTTTGCATAAACCAACATTGCTACTGCAAATGCAAACCCAAATGTGCATTAAATTATCTATCTGCATTATGAAACACTGCTGTCATTTTAGGCACTGGAGTGCTGTATGCTTGCTAATGACACAGCAT
The DNA here is from genome assembly GCA_020745775.1 of Theristicus caerulescens. Lineage (NCBI taxonomy): Eukaryota > Metazoa > Chordata > Aves > Pelecaniformes > Threskiornithidae > Theristicus > Theristicus caerulescens. The sequence goes on along the minus strand of CM036558.1, from coordinate 11,816,749 downwards.
TTTAAAAGACTGAAACTTATTAGGACACAATACAATTCACTTGCACTGACTAGTCCTTCTACACCTCCTTTTCTGACATGGTTCTGAATTTATCATCTTTTGGAAGTATTTCAGAATTCATGCGAACCTTTTTTCATGCCCTGCTGGGCAAGACAGTTTGTAAGAGACTGTGTTAAGATAGATGGTTTACAGTCTTATCCTTCAGATCGTAAGAAAAGATAGATAGCTGGCTTTGTATCGTTATTGATGTCAGCAATTAATATCATCTTAAGCACCAATGAAAATGATATAACTGACTTGCCAATTCAGGCAAACTTGAATTTCTCCACTTTTCCTTCAATTCCCTACACTGATTTATTTAAAGAAAAATTTGATCTCCAGGTTCCTCTACTAAATGTTGAAAGGTAATGAATTTAGGGAATCGAAGCCTATGAGCCAGCAAAATGTCTTTTTATGGCAAGGTTGCTCACCCTTTGTAGAAAGCAAGTTATAATCCAACTGCTTCATTCACTTTTCAACAAAGATTAGCCCTTTAGGAGGTACCACTCACACATTCTTTGGAAGCTATAATGGAAAATGTGTAATTTTTTAATTAAAAAAACCCTACTTTGTATTTTGAAGACTTGTAGTGTTCTCAGAGAAGTCAACTTAGAGCCACTTAAAGCAAGAAAATAGATAATACTAGATGGGGGATATGATTCGCATAAAATCTATTTATATTGCTCTGACACAAGAAAATATACCCACTTTCAGGTCCCTTTATAGCCAGAGTGATATAGAAGTTAAGTATAAATGAAAATTAGGTCTTTTAATTTCCTACTTTTGGGAAACAAAAACAATGATGGTGGCTTGTGAATCTGTAAAAGTGGTAAGATCCACTGTGTATCTTTCCCACAGTCAGATCTACTAAGATATGCTACTGCAAACCTCATTACTTAAACAAGTTTCTTTCAAGGATACTGCTAAGATTCAATCCAGCCCCAAAAGATTATCAGGATCTTTATACTTGTAGATATCCTATTTGTAGGATATACTATCTTAATATAGGATTGTACTAGGTCTGGCTGGGATGGAGTTAATTGTCTTCATAGCAGCTCATATGGTGTTGTGGTTTAGGTTTGTGACCAAAACAGTGTTGATAACACACTGATGTTTTAGCTCTTGCTGAACAATGTTTGCACAGTGTCAAGGCCTTCACTGTTTCCCACTCTGCCCCCACCATGAATAGACTGGGGGGGTATGCAAGAGGTTGGGAGGAGACACAACCAGGCAGATGACCTGAACTAACCAAAGAGATATTCCGTGCCATATACCGTCATGCTCAGTGATAGAAAAGGGGAGGAGGGGGGTTAAGGGAATTATCCATCTTTTACTTGGGAACTGGCTGGGCACCAGTCTACCGATGGTGGGTGGTGGGTGATTGCCTTTGCATCTCGTTTTGTTATGTTTTCTTTTTCTCTTCTTCCATTTCTTCACTTATTAAACAATTTTTATCTTGACCCCAAAGTTTTCTTGCTTTTACTCATCCTTTTCTCTTTCTCTGTCCCACTGGGAGTTGGGGAGAAGTGAGAGAGTGGCTGTGTGGTGCTTAGCTGCCTACCGGAGTTAACCCACAAGGATGATTCCTAAGTCACACCAATTTTTAGAGAAATCTGCAACCCTTCTGCTTTGAATCACGGTAAACTGAAAGGCTTGGTCTGGCATATGTGTTTACGTAGGGGATGTAAGAGTGAAGTAATAACCTTCACAGTAGCAATCCTCATGTAGAAGATTAATGGGATCTGCTAGGTGGAAGGCCAAGGCTGCAACCTAACTCTTTGCTTGTGGGTGTAGGAAATACCTTACAGATGCTTTATTCTCTGCGGCACATCTATTTCTTAGAAGCTGGTACCTGAAGATTGGATTTACGTTTCTTTTTGTATTTAGTATTCCAGATTAATAATACTGCTTAGCTGTTAAAGAGGGTAGCAATATATTGCACTGTGCAGGTGGGACTTATTTAACAATTCTGACATGCTTATAGTGCAGGAATTCACTACAAAACTTTATGAACCGCACGAGGTTAGCAGCAGCGAGGGGTACTGCCAAGAAACACTCCATCCTGCAGCAGCACCGTTTATGATGGAAATGACTATCCTATGCACCCTGAGTTAGCATGTAGCTCTCAGCTCCCAGGGTGACAATGGTCACTATGCTGCAGTTGCTGCAGTCTTTCATTTGAAGAGAAAAAAAAATAGAGAAACTCTAAGAAATGCAACATGTTAGTGCCAGCATTCTGTCTAGCTATAGGCATTGAAATTACATTTTCTCCATGTAAAGAGGTTTCCTTATAATCTCCCATTAACGAATATTTTTTTTTCCCTTCCTCCCTCAACTGTCATGTGTATACGCACATCAAAGAGCTTCATTTCAGTTCAGTGATGGATTAGGTGAAGGCTGCTCAATGACAGGTACATGTTTCTAAGGCACCAGTTCCATTTTCAGAAGCAATTCAGGTTTCCAGGGGTGTATCTGCAGAGGGGAACTATGTGCATGAGCCTATCATACATTCCCCACTGCTGTTCAGAAACCCTTTGCTTTACCCACTGGCCCTTGGATTTTTTTGGGGCTTAACTTTCCAGAGGAATTTGGTGCTACATATGGAAAGCTTTACTGCTCTGCTGCCCTCTCAAACTCCCAGCCCTCAGGTCCTCAGGTTTCCTGTGCCATTAAGAAAGGTATGCAGGCACACAGGATGGGTCTCAGAGCAACCCGTGCACTGTATGCCCTCCGCAGCATACAGAAAAGCACCTGCATGAGCAGAATATGCCATAAGACCTGACTCTTTCAAGACCATATATAGTTAAAGTAGATTTTTTGAAGCATTTTGGAAATGTTACAGCTGAATCCACAAATTGGTTTGTACCTGTTTGGTGCACTGAGCACCTTCTGAATATGAAGCATCATATGAATTAAATATGCTTTTACATGCACAGAGAAGGTGGTAGGAAGCTCCAAGTGGAGGTTTCCCAGTTTTCCCACTGCTGTGGACAAATTCCTTTATTAAATACGCCCTACGCAGTGCCCAGTTCTGCTGGCTCCCTGATTTACTCAAGGGTGCATGTGGCTGTAAGGTGAATGGGAGGGACCTGCCGAGCACTAACACCGCCCCAGGTGTGGGCTCTGCACACTGAACCATGTGGTGCTAATATTGGTCCTATACTAGGACTTCCCTTCACCCACCAACTCACGGCTGTTATTTGTGTGATTATGCCAAATCCTGTTTATAGAATATTTTTCATCATGCAGTTATTTAACAAGCTCCTACCATAACACCCCATGAAGTCAATAGAGCCATATTCTTTCTTCCTTCCTTGTATTTTACATTAACCATCTTGACTGACAGCTAGTACCTAAAACCCCCTGATCTAAGTACTTGAGTTACTTCACTTAAGTAACCTTCATCTTTCTGTGCTTCTAACTTTCTACTGTTTGTCATTCTCACTTGTCAAATTATGTCTAACATTGATTGTGAACTGCATGATAGTGTATTTTTATGTACTCTATGAAATGCTTAGTACAGTACCAGAACTCAGAAATAGCCTACTTATAGAATACTTATCAGCACAGCATTTAATATCTTAAGCTCTACAGTTTACTGTACTCTTACGTATATAAAAAACAGAAATATTGAAACACCCACTACCATAGGTAAATTGGTTATTATTCCTTGTAAAGCACATGCATGGAAGATCAATCTCTGATCAGATGATTCTAAAAAATTTAGTAGTCAAGTTAATCCATATGAATAATTCTTTCTTTTTGTTTCACAAATCAAAACCTATTCCTCTGGGACAAACTATATGTCACCATGCATAATTCTGCCTTTCTATAAAATTACTTTAAAATTTGATTTTTTAAAAAAAGAAATAACAGTCTGTTACCCCAACATGTGATAAATGTTCTCCTATTCAGATTTTTGTATATATCTATTTCCTCCCCCCAAAAAACTAGTGTTTTTGCAATACTTTCTGTAGTCTTTAGATGCTAAATTAACAGCTGGAGAAAATTAACCTCCTCCTTTTATCTAACCAAAGAGCAGCAATAAATGTACAAGTCTTCTGCATCCTTCAGAGATCAAGTTGACTAACCTGTCTTGAATGGACCATTCCAGTAGTGGGAAAAGGCTAACGTAATCTCTAAGTTCATTCGATATTGAGTCTTTCTCTTGTGACCTGTCTACCAGGAATTTTGCTGATAATAGCAATTTATTTCACTTAAGACAATGATTAGTCAGCAGTCAGGGAAAATTTTCAATCACTGCAATCTGGTTTGAATTGAACTTTGTTTGACTCATGACTCCTGCTGAGAATTATGTAGGGTACAAAATATTCAGATCGGTACTGTCAAGCTAAAAAAAAAGCCAGAAACTGGACATTCTTGCTCATGGATGCAGTGGAGAAAAACCACCAGCAGGGAAACAGAGTTCAGAATAAGATTTGCAAGGGACTGTTATAAATGTTATGGGAAGAAAAATATTTTAAAGTTATGAACAAATCCTTGGCAATGTCCTTTATAAAATGTTTCTGAGTAGTCAAGTGTGCAAGATAAAGCTGCACAGGTTGATTGCACTAGCACAACCAGCAATTGTGAAATGAATAATCCAAAGGCTTGCTGACCTTGGCAGCATGACAGAAGGAGTCTTTACATAAGAATGAAGTGTTCTTAGATAATTTCTCCCAATCTATTAGGTTTCAAACATACTTTTACTTCACCTTTGTAGAGAGCTTTGAAATCCCCAGGTGAAAAGTGCTATGTCCAGTTACAAGAATAAAGTATGAAAATATACGCATCTCTCTGTCCCAGCTCTTACTTTTCTTGAACATACATATTTACTGCTGATAATGCAAAGTAAATCCCATTGCCCTTATGCAAGATAGTTAAGCTCTGTTATGTCCTCTGGACATCAGCCAGAGCTCTCCAAATTACCATAGTTTTTTGAATATAGGCCTCTCTCCTGCTTTCAAAATAAAATTAGAGCAGTCATTTCCTAGGAAGGTGGGGAGAAAGCAGCAGAATACTACTGAAGCCTGACACAAGGATGCTAACTCCCATGCCAAATTAGATCTCTCCCTTGCTTCCAGGGACAGTGCAAGCCTCTTTAGTCCAAGTTTGCAGAATTAGGGATTGAAACGATTCGAATTAATTACAAGGAAAATAGGACGCCAGCACAAAGGGAAAAAGGATGCCATGGCATTCAAAATGGCAATATTCACAAAAATAGGTTGATCATTATCTGAGGCACTGAGTGAGCCAAAGATCTCTGGGGCAGGAAGGATTTAAGAGCTCCCAAAACCTCTCCTTAGTCCTTGTATAACAAAAAGGGAACCAATATGCAGAAAGACAGACACAGTGCACATGGTCTGAGTTTCAGTTTTTTTTCAAGGTAAACATTTGTTTAATATCATTGCCATAAAAGATTTCAGGGCCCCAGGATGAAAGTCAAACTGATCTCAAAGCCGACCACCCTAGGTATCTGTGCGTATTTCATGCAATGCTTCAGCATTCCAGTCTGATGACATCCATGTTACAAGATAAATGTTTTAAGCCACCTCATATACAAGGTGGCTTAAACTATTTACATTCCCTACTCTCACCAGGTGTCATCTAAAATTACTGGTAAACTAGAGTGGAGACTGGATCCAGTTTACCTAATTTTAACTATTTATAGGAACTATCAATACTTATTACAAGAACCAACAATTATTAAAGAGATTTCTTTAAAAATCTGAAAGCAATTCACCTATACGTGGTCATTCTTTGTTTTTAACAGAGGGAATATTGAGTAGCTAAATTAAATGCTAGTAATTCAATATGGAGAGATACAGTACATGTCCCTATTTTTAACTGAGTTTTCCCTGCCACTACTTCTTTTTCATTCCTTTCCACCTCCTTGAGGCAGGCTCGATTTTCTTGCAATTTCCCTAAACCCTGAGAGCTCCCAATCTGAGGCAACAGGCAACAGGTTTTTTACAACTGGTTCTAAGGTAGCAGCAGTCAGAAAGTGCTGTTTTGAAACAAAACAATCCACGTGTTTTCAAAAACTGCTTCTCCGTACTATGAAGTGCCTGAACACTTACATTCCTTGCAGCACAGATCATCTGAAGGTCAGTCTGCTGCTCTACAGCTAGATCTAACCTTTTAGCAAGGGAATTTTCTCTCCCTCCAGCAATCCAAGGCAGAGTGCAACTGGCAGTTTTATGCCTTTCTATAGCAATAATTTTGTCTTAAACACTCATATGCATTATTCCCTCCATTTAAGGAAGCCTAGGAATGTGCTCCATTGGGGGAGGTGACGTGGAGATGACAACAGTAAGGAGATATATCTGGCTGATTCAAAGCCAGGTTCCAGTAAGCACTATCCTGACTAGAATGTTTAGTCTTCTAATGACATGTAGACAACATACCTGCTCATTCTTGGAAAGTATATAAAAAATATTCTTTACTGTCTCCCTACCACACTCATAAAAATAGCAATTTTAAAGAAAAAGCAATATAGATATGGCTGCTATGGGTAAAATCCAGATTGGCCTTTTTGCACCAATAGAATCCACAGAAGTAAATGAGAAGCAGGATTTCACCCCATATTTTTTGGTACTGCCCTCATGAGTAACATGACTGTGGCTTTATAATATAAAATCTGATTCCAATAAAATATTAAGAATGCAGTCATCAAAATACAAAAAAAATTACATTATGATTCATTAAAATTATGTTAAGTAAAACCAGTAGCATCTTATACAGCAATTTGTTTACTCATGTTGAAGATTTCCACAATATACTGCATTCACACGTGGCATACATACGTACACACATTCCCACACAGTATACTGTGTGCATTCAAATGCATAAGTAAAACTTGCTGGAGTCTTCAAAAATGACCATCTGCTACATGCACCATATTTTGGTATCTCTGTATAGATGCTCTAGGTATGTACCATCGTTTCAATATTCAGTTCTTTATCCATTAACCTGACCAGACCATCTGGACACCTTAATGAATCTATTAATGAATATCAATCCTCTAATCAGCACATGAAATCTCAGAGGTACTCACCCTGCAAACTGGGCACTGCCAGTGACTACTGCTGTCTCTAAGCCTGAACTCATCAGACAAACACTTGGAATGATACACACGAAAACACAGGTCACATATCAACACCTCTCCAGGCAAATGGCATTCAAAACAATACCAGTCATGATTTTCTGTTTCCCAGTCCTACAAAAAATACAAAATATTTTGGTATGACATTCTGTCAAAATCTGCAGGAACTAAGAACAAAATTGATATGTCTTGAAATCCAGCAGCAATTAGACATTATAAACATTTTAAGAAGTGTATAATGTTTAAAAAAACAGGGGAAAACCTACATGCTTTAAGATCTTCATCAGTTTAATACATACTAACTCCAATAGAATATGAATGCCAAGTTTTAGCTTTTTCAAGTGTCTGATTAGTAACAATTTCAAATATGAGCTCTGTCCACAATGAAAAGTGGGTTTGTTTTCTACCTTTGTGCAAAACACTTGTTGACCTCTCTGTATTAGACTACAAACAAAAGTTTGTGCACCTCAACAGACCATACCTATTTCCTTGGACTATTTCCCCTTGTTTTGATTGTTACAGTATATTTTCAACTGTAATTTTCTGAAGGGTGGTCCTTTCCAGTCTTTACTCTCTTAAAACTGACAGCTTTTCAGTATCAAAGTCTTGAGTTACAAGAAATAAATGAAATTATGAACCTATTACTGCAAGAAATGCTTCTGCTAAGCAATCCCAATGCGATTCAAAAAACAGAAAATGTTTCACTTGCAGTGCCCAACAGCACTAGGCTTACTCCTGAAACGTTCTACAGAAGACAAAGGATATGGTTCTGCGGATGCACAGATGTCTTTAATACATTCTTCCTTGAAAATTCAGCCCCAACGGCCAAATTCTGACCTTTGAAACATGTGCACAAGCTTTGCTGAAGTAAATGAGAGCAGCATGCATATAATTTGGAGGCAGAATTTTGCTCTAGGAATCTGTAGTACTAAAACCAGACAGAATTGCCAGTGGCCACCATTAAATGTTAATGTTTGTTATCTGAAATGCTACACTTTTCCCTACACTTGGAAGACAAAATAGCTGTCACATATCGGATAAAACTCCCAATGCCTTTTCATGTCAAATGTCACTTTTCAGTGGGTTCAGATCTCTGAAAAAATTACTCCTATTCTTCAATAAATTATCTTGATAAAAGTCTGATCAAGTTATTTTTAACGTCATGTTGTAAAGGTGGAGTTAGCAATTCCCACCAACTGCCAGAACCGGCATTTGTCCAATTCTCATTTTCCCGTGCCTGGGAACTACCGTCATTTAAGTCCTTGTGTGAGAGGTCTCCTCCAACAGAGCAGCGTAAAAAGTGCTACACAGAAGTGGCACTTTCAGTCCCTTATGCTGAAGAGCAGCCATGTCGTGTACATAATTCATCTGACCAGAGCCCCCCGTGAATATAAGAGATTTAGGGACAGCCTCAACCCAGATTGCCTACACTAAAGTTTATACACCATGAATGTTGGACTGTAGGGGCAGTAGTTTAGGGGAAAAAAACCCCAAACAACCCTTAACCAATGATTTTTTAACTCAGAACTTTGCCCTCCTTTGTTGTTCAGATTAACAGTGTAATTTGACTCTTCTATCATTTCTCCTCATTTAATTTTACTTGCCAATTTTGTATATCTCAGAATGGCATAATAATACCACCAAATTTGGCTATAAAGAACACATTCTTGTTTCACCAAATCCTGCCCCTTCCACAAAATCCCGTGGCAGTGCACTTCGGGAGCCCTTTCTTTACGATATTTTAGAAACAACTAAAGATACTGCATTGTCAATGATGTACTTGATTTGCCTGTAGATTGAGAAAAATCAGGATGAAGTATTGCTTCATATTTCCTTCATATTAAGTGTAATCCTTATTTTTATGAAACTAAAAAAAATAATCAGATGGCAGTAAAGGGCCAATTAAGCAAGAAAAAGAATCACTTTTGATTAAAGATCTATCCAGACAAAAACCAAACTGAGAAGACCTCAGTAGGTCCCAGCTACTGAGAAATTTCACCATAGAATCAGGATTCCAGGATTCTTAATTTTTATTCATACTAGTTACTTATTGGTATATCCCAGATATTCCATTGTTAGGAAATATGCTGGCAAAGAGATGCGGAATTTCATAAACATACGGAAATATACTCGCTGGCAAGAAAAATCATACACTCAAGCCAGAAACCATGACGTTAAATAAAACACCAGAAGAAGCTTCCTTCAGTATTCACACTGTAAAGTTTTGAAAACATCATTATTTCTAAATATAATCACCCAGGTTTTTCACAGAAAAGATTTTTAGTCTAATGCAGTATATTTAGTGCATAAGTATATATAAAACATTCATTTATGCAATATATTTGAAAAGTTAATAAAGAAAAAAAAAAGGTACATAGCCCTTGTGAACAACTACACTATTGACCTCAATAGCAAGGTCAGAGGCATTAATTTTGCTTCAACAGCAATGAAATGTTATTGCTTCTCTTGGTTTACGTAAGTTTGAATGGGGGGAGAATGTGCTCCCAACACATTTTTTTTCATGCAGGAGATCAGATTCATTTAAATAGCTCAAACTCTGACTGTCAGTGCTCGGGGGTAGGACAGGTCAAAATTCTCCGCCAGCTGCAAACACGGTTAAGTCTGCATTTACAAGGTACACCACCAGGTGTCATCAGCCACTCCGAAAAGGACTGATTAAAGGGCAACCATTGTAACAACATCTTGAACTGTAACATGTGAGTAACCACTTCCAGCCCCCAGGAGAGAGAAAAAATCATCAAACTACATACATACATAATGTAGACTAAACTCAGAATTGGAAGTGATATGGATGATGGTGGTGGTTAATATAGTAAACTAAGCTATCCTAATGGAAGACAGAAACGTAATAGAAAATATGACAGAATTCAAAACCACATAGTGCAAAAATTGTTCACCTTGTTTTTTGCTGCTGTCTGGGAAAAAGGCTGCATACCGTAGGCCTTTCAAAATAAAAACAAAACAAACTTTGTATCTATACTGTAAGCCATCCGATTATCAGGATATACACAAGGCTAGAAAGAATTCATGCACAGTGACCAGGAAAGCAATCTGTTACGTCTAACATCTGGTTGCATACATTTCCTCCTGCATTTCTGGAATGCTACCTAATGCTTTCACCACATTTCGTTTCTTTAAAATACCCCATGTACTTATATCATTAAAAGAACCCAACACCCATCTTCTTCCCCATATAAACACCCACCACCAGGACAACTTAAAAATCGTCAAGAATATTAATGATTGTTAATTAATGCACTCTCTTTGATACATAAACCTTGCGGCATCTAAAAAAGAACCCTGTAACATAATTTACTGCATAGGCAGTGGCCCCACCAAAATCAAAGCAACACCTTTTTTGCTGCATATTATCAGAGATTAAACTATCACTTTATCAATAAAACTCACAGTCCTTATTTGTGTATAAAAGGTGATACGTTTCCCTGGGGCCATGCGGAATGAAGGAAGGATCTCCGCCACAGGGACTCAATTTGCCAATATCCGTATTTCCTGACGCAGGGCAGGGAAAGCCTCTTGGGTCACTGCGCTGGCAGACGAAGGGAATCCTCTGCCGGCAGCGCCCGGCCGCCCAAGTTCAGCAGTTCAGCGGCACCCAGTCACTGGCCACAACCCCCAAGAGGGAGCGGATTTGGCAGCAAAGCTGCATAGCTCAGATGTAACAGGAGGCCTTCCCCCCTCATTTTACTCAGCTGCCCGTTGCATTTGTAGATACATGCATCAGCAGGGCAGCAAATGTCTGTTTGGGGGATTGCATTTAATAGCCAAAGAGCTATGCTCTGTTAAGCAGAGTGGGATCTTGCAGTGATATGGGTCACTTGTGGTCAGTTGTTCTTTATATTCAAATCAGCCAAATATTATATCATAAAGGTCACTTTGCACTGACATAAATAGTTGAGATTTCTCAGCAACATGAATGAAGCGATGCAACAATTTTGAAAATATGGCTTAATTTATGACCGACACGTAAGCTTACTTTTTTGTGATTTGTCTTAAGTAGGTTGTCTTAAAGCAAATACATAAATTTATTCTGGAAGTACAGAAAAATAACATGGGACAGAAAATGTCAGGCTATCCAGAACATTTGACAATTTAAATACAGATAAACCCAACAGAAAGGAATGAATCATCATGTTGTAGCCTTTACTGTAGAATAAAATATATAGTTGTTGTCAAGGAAAGAATAATTTTAGCACATAAAGAAAATGTCCATTATAATGCAAATGTACGTGGAAAAGAAATGCTTACTCATTAGTAATGGAGATTTACTTAGCTGTAATTGAAATAGGGAATCTGTATGTTGGAGAATGTGACATCCTGCTGTACAATTAGCATACCATTAAGTAGGAGATGTGAAGCACATACTGACAGTAAAATTAACAATAACTTAGAGGTCACAATTGTAACTATTAGGTCACTTCCATACCTTAGCAAGCTCGTAATTATTGTAAAAAAAGGATGTAAAAACAATTAGTAAATTTTTATTTTCCTATAAATTACATGTAGGCATAGCACATGAAAACAATATAACCTCCTTTCTTAGACTTTGTCTGAAAGGACCACTTTGCCTTTTTATAATGCATATTCCATTAACATAGCTCATTTCTTACCTGTTAATCTGTTTTCTCCAAGTCCCTTAATGGTAGCCCAGATACTCGGTATTAAGTCACTCTACTATCAGGTGGAGAGAGGAAAAGGGAGGGGGAAAAAAGGCAAAACTCTATTCATGAAACTCCCCTCTATGGGGATTTGCTGGTTTCACACTGTTGAACTAGATTTCCCAAACCATCCAAATTATGGGTATCCTTTGGACCCAACCAGTAAGCTAAAAAAAAAAAAGGGTCACATATATGGGAAAAACAATTAAAAGTCAGTTATCTCTTTGGCGCAATCATGTTTATTTATGAATAATATACATACAGTTCTGTTGTCCTAAATTCAATATGACGCAAATGAAGGAAAGCATTTTCCATGGAGCTCATGGTTCCCAGCATTTCCTGTGTGGCACTTGTCCCATAGCACTCTTTGGACTTTTTTTTTCCCCAGGTGTTCCGTTTCAAGTGCTTCGCCAGAGCTTCTTTGCTGCATACCTATGCACTGCTGTGGTGTTTCTCTGTATCTCTCATCCACACTCATGCACACACAGCTCCTTCCAGATCACTGGATTTTCATTCAGACCCACCTGTGCGCAAACTCATGGTCAGCTCTGTGTACTATCTGTGCTTTAACAGTCCCTACAGCTCCAGCTGTCTAGTGGATACAGAACTTAAAACAGTTTTTCACATTTAGTCTAAAGGAAGAGTATTAGCAGATACACAGTAGATTTCACCCACTTCGTATCATAACAACACTTTTGGTCTGTCACAGTGGTGGAATCTAGAATGGCAACAAGGTCCATGCCAGCAGAAAGAAGTCGTTTACAAAACATAAACTATTTAAAAATAGTAGTATTTGCATGCTACATTTATTTCAAGACATTTTCAAATCACCAACCCAAAAGTTTAGTGTGATCTTTTCCTGACTATTTTATAACCCTTTAGAAAACTGAAAAGGATCTCAATGAATGAGTTCCTACCATTTCTCAGATTCCCATTTCTTTGACATCTAATGAGATAGGCCATGCCCAACTTCAAGATGTAATTTCTGAGGCAAATGTTCCGAATTCTGGTACTTTAGGATTTCGGAAAAGCCATAAGGAACACTTCTTTCTCTTCTCCCCACCTTCATCAGCTTTAACATCAGAGTTCTTTCAATTTTCCCACCTTCAGCTAAGAGAGAAGCTTTTAAAATCTTGGACTCTGCTGTTAAGGTTTCTTTGTTGGCTTTCAGTAACTCTTCACTGGAACCCAACAAAGTTGACTACCAGTCCATATCAGGTTGGCAGATACATTGAACGAAATGCCTCCCACAAGAATTACACATTGCTTTTTTCACACCTTTAATTTTGCTTTAGCTTTTGCAGCCTGCATCCATCATCATTTGCTGTCGGGAAGTAATTCGTATCTTTTGTACTTAATCTTTCATATTTCAAACTTTCTGCTGTAAATGAAAAGCCTTCATTATAATAACAAGTGGTGGTACTGCATTCTAGCACGGGTGTATCTACCATACCATCACTCTTTTCTGGTATCCAAGTCCTCTCCTTAAGAGGTCTCAGAGTATGCTGCAGGAACCTATGCCTACATTCACATTAAACAAAGCAGCATCCATTTCTTTCTAAACACCTTCTCCATTCTTAATCAATCAGTTCCTTTCTTTTTCAGGCAGCATCTGTTTCCATCAAAGCTTTCTCGATTAGACATAAGCTTTACTACAGATAATTGTTAAAACTTTGCAGTGCATTTTGCAGTCTTTATGACTCACAAATATAATGAACCACTGTGGGGACACACTACCTATGTGCACTCCTCTCCTCCCAGTACAAAACCTAAAGGAAATGTTTCTTACTTAGACATTTGCTGTTAACAGCTACTGCACACTTAAATTATTTCTCTGTTCGCCAATACTTCTCTCAAATTGTAAATATCAGAATCTGTGCCCCATACAAAAGGCAGTCTGAAACAGGCTCAGAGAAGAGCAGTCGTAAAAGCCCTTAAGAATGTGGAAATGCTAAACCATGCTCAGCTTTGAAATGTCTTCCCTTGCCCATCTATCCACTGCTTTTGCAATACTGTTGAACTTCCAAGTAACTGCTCTGTAGTAAGAGGAGTTTTACAAAATGTGGCTGTTTATCTGTAGAGCTGGCCAGATTGGAACCTTACTCCTTTTTTTTCAGAGGAAGACTAGCATGTACACCTTGTATGTGCACACTGGTGTCTTTTTTTAAACAGGCTATATCTCGTTGGGTACAGTAGCTAGTAAGACATCTTCAGCTTATCATGGTTCTCTGGCAGATGTATTGGTTCTCACTCAGACACTAGCACGCATCAAATACTACCTGGGTCGAACAAACATCATGTGTCACGGAACACCATTCCTGGTATTTTTTCAAACGCAGTGGGGACACTGTGTGTTTTTCGCCAGAGGTCCTAGCCTGCTGTGAGGGCAGTCCTCCTCCTGCCCTTTGGGTCAGCCTTCTCTTCATGCCACATCATCTCTGGCTCCACCTATTCCTCAGCGAGCATGAATCCTCCTGTAAACTTGCTTTCAGTAGCCCACTGAATCTGCTTTTATCTTTTCATCAGAACGATAGGTTAGGCTCCGAACTGAGGAAGGTATGATTAATTCCTTGATGGCTCAGAGGACTTACTCCATCTTTGCAGCAGGTAAATGGTGAGCTAGCTGTAAAGTATTTCCCTTTTATCATTGCTGTACAGGATCCATACTTGATCAGGATGATTGCTTTACAATGATAAAGTTTCTTAGATCATCCCATGTTTTACATTTAATGTTAGAGTAATACATTAGAGTAAATTCAGCATCAAAATAAGCTTATTTTCTCCCCACTAGTTTCCTTGTATATATGTATTTACTAGATACACTGCCTCCTGTTTTGCATCTATTTTTTTCCCACTGCTTTTGCTCATCAAAAGTGCTCAGCAAATAAACAAGCATCCATCTCTCCTTCAAAGCCAAAAAGACTTCAGCAGCTAGAATCCCTTTATGAAAATTGCTTCACTTTATCTTCTCCTTCCTTTTCTAGAAAACTACCACAGCAGGTAGCTACAATGATGTGTGCTTTTACAGACAGGATAATCTGTCCATTGCAAATCAGTTGCCTTTATAGATCCTTTCCTTTGATGACCTGGGCTTCATCTTTAAAATTGATTTCCATAAACTGACTCTGTAGGACACTTTGTAGGTATTCATTACTCATGTTTTATCACAAAGAAATTCAAAGCAATTATGAGTTCATATGTCCTCACAACTACCTAGGCATCTTGCTTAATTTCAAGTACTTTTATTTATTTATTTATTATGGCCAAGATTTTCATAATCTTGGCAATTAACTGGGTTTTTTTTACATTATTTTTCATTTCTCTTATTTTAGAAATCTGTTTTATTCTAAAAAGAACCAACACAAACCCATCAGTGAGGAGACAGACCAAAATCTCCTTCTCCATAGTGCATATTAAACACAAACATATTTATAGGCTCGTGATAATCCATTTCCATTTTCTTCACTGATAACTGCCTCCTCTTCTGATGCACTGATGCAAGAAGACTCAGGTTGTGCAGTGAATTCCACAGCCTCTCAGAACACTTTTGGCTTTCTTTCATTGAGTTTAATCTGCAAGTCTAAGTTTGTCTAATTAATTTATTGCCAGTTTGTCTTAGAAGTCTTCTGTTTCTGGCAGAAACCACCAAAGCCTTCTCTGGATGCCTGCCAAGACAGGTAGATTTTTATTCCCTCTCCTACCTTGTAGTTATGTTCTGGACAATTCTGGGTGATAGGCTCCGAAGTACGGAGCCAGTCTCTAGCTCCCAGAGCTGAAGAAGTGAAGTTTTTTCAAGACGTGTAGTAGCGTGCCAGCAGCCAAAATGACTGCTAAAACCCCTGTCACATCTTCTCAGCCTATGAGCTGTGTTCCTGAAGCAATGAATAAATCTCAGTTTCCCTCCCAAGAAGATCACGTTTGGGTAGCAGTAGTTTACATTATTTGAGGTGAGACAATATAAGTATTCTCCTCCAGGATATTAGAAATAGAAAATAGTTTCAAATGAAAATACTTTTTTTTTCCTTTCTTCACGTTCCAAGTGAGTTCACGGTTAATAGAAACTTTCAACTTATCTCCTCAGAAACTGGATTCGCTTCTGCTATTAATGTCACAATTTTTTACTTAGGTTGAGCCAAGAGGAGGTTTGTAGGCTATTTTCATTAGGGAGATAAATCAGTGATGGAGTGAAGTATTTATTAGGTGCAATGCCTTTTATTTCCACATTATCTATGTGAAGGTTTTGTTCCCCTAGAAAGAGGATGAATCCAGACCAGAAAAGAAACCACCTCTTTGCTTGTAGTTCCAAGTCTCCTTCCAAGAAGAACTGTGCACAAAAGGGGTCTCCCTCCCCTTTTCTTTCTTAAAATATGTTTACATTGCTTTTATGGACTTATCTTCTCCATGGGATTTTGTAGTGTTTTTCTAGGTTGATGTTTCTGCACACACAGAAACATGTTCTCTGAACCAACAGCAGAACTTCCTACACACTTTGCTTAGAAGTCCAACTTCTTGGCCATGTCGCCTGTGCTGTAGGTGTGGCTGGTATTGTTACAGCTGTCGGTGATATAAAGGCATGAGGGCTGCATTTACTGTGAATGAAGCATGAATGTTAATAAGCCCACCAGCTTCAATGAAGTTTCATTCAGTGACCAGCATGACATAATAATAAAAGATTCAGAACAGTTGCCAGAGATGCAGAGCATTGTGAACCCACAAAGTTAATAAAAACAACACTACTAGGTCAGGGTTGGCACAAAGGAGGTGGAAAAAACCAAAATGCATACTTTCAGAACAAACTCAAGATGGACTGATCTATGTCATCTAGTCCGTTAGCATAATTTGAGCCCCATGATGGGAACTTTATACAGACTAGTTTGTCTGGTTTACTTCAAACTTGTAAGTAAATTATCATTCTCCAAAACACCCTTTCAGTCAGAAAAAACATTTTGTGAAATCTGTGAACATCATCAGTATCTCAACTCCAGAACAGTGAGTGAAAGCCTCAAAGAAGAATACATCATTACATTGACTGAATTTTTAAAAGTCAAGTTGGCAAAGCTGGGGGAGGCAAGGGAAGATGCTGATGAGGTTGTTTTACCAGTTTAAAAAAAGTACCACCTCTTAGGTATGCAATAAGGTGGACTCCACCAGTGTCATCTTCAGTAATATGAAGATCCTTCAAATAGTGTGGCTCCTTTTTTTAGGGGATAAAAAATAAGGATGAGCAGAGGAGAGGGAAGAAATACTCCTGAACAGATGGGAAGACAAAAACAAGATTGGAAAAGGAATGCAGAGAATTGTTCATGATTCTTAACCCATCCGGAGACAGGAAGAGCCACTGGAACGGCAGTGAGGCCACTCTCATGAGCCCCATGCTAATAGCCTTAAATGCAAAGACAAAGGAGGGGCTTGGCTTTAATACAGCAAGAATTTCTCATCCATGAGGTGGGAGTTCAGAATTCTAATTTGCCTCTCAAGGACAAAATAGTCTATGCTCTGATTCGGCGATTTGAAAATATTTGCGTTTCTGAACTTTCACAAATCCACAGCAGGATATTATACCAGTGGACACTAATTTTTGGTTCATTGATAAGCAGAATTTTACACTAGTGTATTTTGTGATAACAATTTGCAAGAAAAATCGTTGCTTTTAGCACACAGTGGATTGATATGGTGGCAGTCTCTTGGCAAAATAAGCCCTGAATGATGGGACCTTAGAGGATGGAAAGATAGGCGGCAAAGAAAGATTCAAAGAGTTCCAGAAGCTCATTTCCCTTGAGTGCTCTCGTGTGACCAGACTGTTATGTGGCCTGACCCTCAAAGCCTCCTCACACTCCCCCTGAGGTGTGGAATAAGAGATGGAAGCCAGTCTGAACTTTTCTCTCCCACAGGATCATTCATCAACTCTTTGCATCAGTGAATCACCAAATGTAAAGAACACTGGTACTTTCGCAATAATTAGGAATCTACCTGGAATGCTCCAGCCTGGAAAACCCTCAATTTGTTACAATATGTGAGAAATAGTAACTATCGTGGTTTGGGCTATGTTTGGCTTTGAATCAGCGAATTCACACAGGACTTCAGATTAAAGGCAATACAGATGGATAAGACAAATGGAGAATTTTTTAAACATTGAAGGAAATTTTTCTTCATTTGGTGTGACATGTTCTTCCTCTTTGTGCTCTCTAGTTGTAAGAGCTTTCATGATGAAGGCACTGGCTGTCACTATTGCTGTTTCATATTATCCGTGTGCTCCTAACTGTAATGAATGGGATGCACATTAAAACCATTCCTCAACCTAGTTAGTTAGAAGGCCCTAGCTTGGTAGCAATAACTGGTAGATATATTTTTTGTTTTGAGGTTTGGTTGCGTTTTTTTTTTAATTTAAAGAGTATTTTATGTACAGAAAAAGATTCAAACCCTCACAGTTCTTAAGCTTTTTACAATTCTCTTCATATTTATGGAGACTCAAGATGACATAGCCAGTTCAAAAAACAGCTTCTGGCTACCAATACTGACCTAGCATGGAAAAATCAATATAATTACAAAAGCAATTAAGCATGGCAAGTACGAAACCCAGCCTTTGCTCAATCTAAAGCAATTTAGATTAACACAAACATAACAGCCAAAGTACGCCTTTCTTATAGATTGATCTTAGCAAAATTGAACCTGCAATACATCAAATCACAATAATCACCGGGGGTGTGCCTAAGGTCACTAGGGTTAACAAAATCACCTTCAAAACTCACAGTGCTGGCAGTGGGTTACAACAAAGGTTAAAATGACGGGAAAGCAGACAGAGTGAAGAGATGGATTATTTAGGCAGCCTTGAGACTTGAAAGTATCTGGAGTCACTCTGAGCAAGCACCAGTACTTTCTAAATATAAAATATCAGAAAATCCCCAGTAATGAGTTAGCAAGTTATGAATACATGGCTGTGTTGGGAAAAAGCACAGTCTACTTCTAACGTTTTCTGAAAATAGGAAAGCAAGCAAACTGCCCCTCCAAATAGCATGCTTTCCATTAAATAAAAAATCTTTGGAGGGAAGAATTGGACAGGCAATAAATTAGATAAGGGGAGGACCAAATGCACAGGAAAATGACTGTAACTAAGTCAGACTTAACTAGCCTAAGAATTGCTGGCTCTTTCTATAAGCAATCAATTAAATGATCAGAAAATCAGAAAAAAATCTGTAAAAGAGTGACTTCTTGAAAACATCATCACCTTGTATGTATTTTGTCAGTGAAGAAATAGATCAAAGTGCCTTAACTAAGTGTGAAGCCTCACTCTTCACATCTCATTAGAGAATTTGGCCACTATGAAGCAGCTTTGAACCACAGCAGTTTTACGATATATGTTGCATTCAGATGCAAACAATGAACCCATGTTACTAACACATCTCCATTTTAGAAGAGCACAATATTGTTTGGCTTTATGAACACACGTAAATTGAAATTATACATTCATAATGCCTCTCTCTGGGTCAGTGCAGTTTTATGACTTTAATCACGAGGAGAAGAATTAGCACATTAAATGCTCAAAATAGCTCTGTGGACACTGTCTGTAGAAAAATCAAAAAATACGTAAATGAGTAAAACAAACTAACTCTAACAATTGTATCTAACCCCCCAAAAAGCTACATGACATTGGCGCTTTAATTTGATTTCTTTCATTGGTATTAGACTGACCACTATTTTACACAGATAAAAGTACATAAAAATCATGGCATGATTTAACTGAAAATAGAAATGCATAGGTAAGGAGATTCATGATTCTTTTCTTCATGAACTACATTTCCCTTCTATTTTATCAACTGCATTGAAAACATAGTTAACAACACTGATTTGCAATTTTTTTTCCAAACCCGAAGAGCAAGGAGATAATTTCTTTTATGTTGATAATAAATAACACTTCCAAATTCCACAAGTTCTGTGAGAAATAGAAATAAAGCTTTTAGAAAGAAAAAGTACCATTACCAGATTTCAGGACTGACATTTCCCTTGCAAGGTAAGAAGCTGCAGAGATTTTGTTGAATTGCATAATAATGGCATCGACAAACAGTGAAAATGCAAAATTCCTAACTAAAATCCTGGATAACAATGGAAAATAATATCTTCTTTCATTTATTTTGTGTCAAATGCATTAATCATCTGCAAGATGAGAAAGCCTGTAAGATGAGAACACATTTTGAAAATCTGCAAAACATCTGTATAGATGGCAAATGAGCAAACAAAATGAATACCTGCACAAGCCCCAGAGGTATAATATTTGCAGCAAAGTTCTTGCATAGGTACCAACCCTCAAGTATCAGTTGGAATATAGTACATTTGGCAACTGACTCCACATTTTAAATTCAGTAACTTATATAAAAATATTTCTCCCACATATATCTGAGAGAAGAAGAGAACAATTTTATACTCTCTTAAATCTGACCATTCTTTCTTCCAGTTTTTCAGAATATTCATTTTCACATGAGTTGTCCCTTTTGGAAGGGCCTCCTCCTGATGCCCTCAGTTTTGTCTTTGCTCTTCAGCTTGTTCTTTTGTATGATTTCTCTAAATATCTGAGATTTTGCTTCATCTTTTTACCACAGCTTCAACATGCTGATAGAACAATGATAGCAAAGTAGCATAATTTTTTTAACACATTCCTCTGAAGGCTAACAGTGACGCTATCAGAGATCGTGTCCTTACTGCACAGATCTGTCATTATGTCAACCTATTGGATAGGGCAAATGTTTGGCAACACATAAGCAAGCACCACAGATTGTCTAATGAATCTTTTCCAAATGGAGCTGTGTTTTCATAATCTATGCTTTTAATTATTGTTACCATTTAGCTATCAGTCCACAGTCATCATTAAAACCAGTACTTTCAGGCCTTGTGACAGCCTCTGGTCAGTCACCTATATAAGTAACAGATACAGGTGCTCAGCACTTCTGCGGCCCAGGCCAGTAACTTATTTACTTGAATATGGATTTAAAATGCCAAGATTTAGATCCAAAACTTCAAAAATGTAAGGAAACATCAAGTAAATACCCAAATAAAAAATGGCAGGAGGGACGACAGGAATGTGTCCCTTTGCTAAGTCCTTCAAACAGCTGGTCCTTACTGACTTCCACTGTGGTGCCAGAAAACAAGCTAAAATCCAAGGGCATTTTTGTACCAATGCCAATAGGTGGTGGATCAGTTCTCAGCTCTTTCTTTTTCACATTATGAGCTTTCCAAGTTCCTGTAGTGTCCGTCAAACTGAGTTTGACAATTGGGCCAAGGGCCTGTCTGTAAGTGCTGAAGTTTGATGAGCCTGAAATCCCTGTTCCAACATTCATAGCCTTATTTCACAGAGTTCTAGCTCCTACAAGTGGATCTCTGAAAAGACTCCTGTATGTTTGTCCTCACTGAAATGTAACTTGAGCTCATGGTTCAACAGTCATTAGTACCAGATCGGAGCAGTACTGAATTACAAAGAACTACGAACTGCATCTTGATCAAGTGCAGACGAAGCATCTGTAAAACTATCCAGTGTGTCCAGTATAGAGAACATACCAAACTTCATGGTTTTGCACCAATTGTTGGAGAATGGAAAATACTTGATCTGATGTTCAGTGATGACAATGACACTTTGTTACTCATTAAAATTTTTTGAATAAAAGAACAAAGAGAATGACTTTTTACCAAGTCAATGTGTTTTGCTTCATGTGTCTGCAGCATTTTGATTCAGTATTAGGATCGAGAAGTTGGAGGTTGGGTACTGTTGAAACATGGCCTGGATCAGAAGCTGATTTCTATTTTTGCACAAAACTGTTAAGTCAAGTGCGCACTGGTGTTCTGAACAACTGAGATGGCCATCAGACATATGGACACAGCACAACGCATCAGTGATTAGCAGTCATGCTGAAAATACAGTCAATACTTCTAACTAAAGGGCTATTCATAATGTGACTTAAGCAGCATCTTCAGTCAAGTCAAAGACAACTCTTTTCATTCTGAGATAAAATAATTACATAATTCTAATGACTCACTGGGAATTTACATGCTGGTTATCTTATAAGCTTTGTTAGACAGATGTTGCTAATAAGTAGCAGGAACATTTTTTGAATGACTGTTTAAGAAATGGCTATTGTCAGGCATTTTGATTCTTTTTTTTTTTTTTTCTTTTTCTCTTAGCAATAGAGGAAATAAACATACTGAATACTTGAGATAACTATAGATCTCAGGCTTTATGTCATGTTGAGTCTGCACAGTTAACATCGCCTCTAAATAGATAAAACTGACATAAGAAATACGTAAAAGAGCTAAACAGGAATTTTGAAACGTTTAGTCCCAGGGAGAATAGTAAAAACAAAGCTACATACCCTTTAAAAGTTCCCTTGAGGGTTTCTAATGAAATTAGTATGAGAATCTTAACAGTGACATAATGTACATTAAATACATATTTCAATACTTTAAATTAGTATAACTGAGATAATTTTAACTGTGATGTTTTCTATTATGAATACGGCTTGTTTCCACTTTCTGTTTCTCTCACTTTAAAAAAAAAATAATCTGTTGTTTCACTTTTGGGATCTTACTGATGGCTGCAATAACGCAATGAGTATTTTGGTGGTTTATAGAATTTATTTTCCTGTAGAGTTTTTCTAGTTTTCCTCAAATTTTAAATTATTATCTCTGCCTGAGACAATGCTGTCCATTTTACCAGTATTTAATGCAATTTATATTCCAAACCAACAATTCCTAGCTCAAGTATTTTAAAGCTTTGCCAAACTCTTTTCTTTAATTAGAAAAACATGGTCTTGTAAAAACAGGGACCGGGCTTCTGAACAAGGCAAAGCAATTGCACAAGCTTTTTCCTGGTCTATGGGACTATTCTCAGTTAACTTTTTGAGTGCGTTCCATCTCAGCTATGGATGGATAGAGAAAACACGCTTGTCTTCCCTTCACATCACTTTCAACCTGTTTAACTCTAGTTAAATATTTATTTTACACATCCAGTGGAACAATGTCTAGGTACCTGTAACTAATTTGCTAAGAAAATCCTTCCTAACTGAGTGCCCTGGTGTTCACAAATATCTGTAAAACACATCTTTTCATGTGTGTTTGTATATAAATGCACAACTTCTTGTTGCACTTTTGAAAGGAAGGAGTTCTTCCTTCCTCAGATTCAGATTAAAGCAAGATTAATCAAAAATTCTTGTCTTCCTTTTTTTTAAAAGATATCATCTTTGGGATTTGAGGATGTCTGAGGATTTCAAGTAATACCAATAATATTTACTGTCTTCCTATACAGCTGTAGAAGAGAATACTACATAAAAGTGAGAAATGACTGAGCAAAGGACTTTGCCAGTGTTTCATAGCGAAAAACTCAGAATTCATGAGGAAGGAGCTTCTATGGAATAGAAAAGGTTAAAAAAGTTTAAGAGTGCATTACTTCCCTGTTCACAAGCATCAATGCAGCATCTATAAATAACTTTAAATAGAAATTAAAACAAGTTTCATGCTAAGATACCAGAAATCGTGATTTATTTTCTCAAAGATTTTATACTCACAATCTCATCTCCTGGCAACCAATATCCTTCTTGTTCAATACCAGCTTTTGACCCTTTACACCCCACCGTCAGGGTTTCAACAATAAGACCATCCTTGACTGCTAAACTCAGCTGTCGTGTGGTTTCTTTTGGATGCATACCATGGACTCGAGACATATACCTGCAAGCAAAGCACAAAAGTCTTTGTTAGTGGTAAACTATAAAATGCATCAGCAAAAAAATTCTCTTTTTCAAATGATTTCAAATAATACACAGTCTAGTTTTAGGTTGTTTTTAAACCCTCAAAATTTATATAATTTCCCCCTTTACTCCAAATCATCTTTTCTTCCCCTTGAAGTTAATATGTACACACTTAAACAAGTAGTAGCACAGTAACCTTCTACCAAAAAAGATTATCACACTCCAAAACTAACACACACACTGCTTGGGCTTGCCCTGCTAAACTTCCACATCCATTTGTGTCCCTAAAGAGACTTCTTTAAATTAATTGAAACTTGCATTTCTGTAATACTTCCTATAGCATACATGCTATAGAATGAGTACCAGTGAATCTGTGATGCTCGTGAGTACAATACATAAAAAATGTGAAATTCATGCATCACACATGAAAACCCAACAGCTAGAGTTACAGTACTAGGTGGTTTTTCTCCTTTTCTTGAGATAACCACACTGATCACACTGTGATGAACTGCACTGGTGAGAACAAAACATATATAGCCTAAACTGTGTATATACATGAGATGCAGTTGTGTAATGCTGACCTTCATCCAGTATAATTTACTTCTAGACTAACATCAAATGTGAATTTGGAGTAAACAACATAAAATGATCTTCCCTCAAAAACAGACAACCTTCCTGTTTTAAGATCATTACACTTCAGAATTTTTTTAGCAGAATCCCAAGAACGTATCTACAAGTCACTGCACACGGAGAAGTGAAGAGAGCTGCAATCGCATGCAATCAGCAGATAAGTGAATTGACTTGGAACCAATTGGAAATACCTGTTTTGTGGACATATTTTTCTAGTTATAACTCTCTTACAGTTACAGGGCTAACTGAATTTCTCTCCCTTTTTTGGTTTCTCCAGGTGCTCTGTCTTTACCTGTCTCCTAAGAGAGAAATCTGTAATTTGCCTGCTTTAAGACAAAGCTATCAGCTATAGTATCCTCCATTTCATGCTTGATAATGAATTCCAGCAACCATGATTCTTTTGTGACTGTTATCACAAACATCTTCACAAAAAAATATAATTATTTAATATCAGGAGCAAACTTGAGGAAAATTTATTTTAAAGCAGTAGCATTACATGGGGAAAAAAAAAAGTTAAATCCGTTCAGATTTTCTGTTTAATAACACGGCTGACAGGAACTTTTAATGCCTTAGAAGTTACAAACTTACAATAAGGGATGAAGACCACTCTAGTGGTCAACCCTCCAATTAACCCTTCTCTTTGAAGACATATGACTTTCAAACTTCTTATTGTTTTGGATGCGTAAAGGTCTTTTCCAATCCTGCATTCTCTCTCAAACTTTTGCTGAGAACTGGTTTACCCTAATCTAATATTTTTGTTTTGTTCTAAGGAAAACTAAATGCATATAATCATATAGTGAATTTCTGATTGAGTAGAAGTATATATTTGTGTAGTACATTATATAATAATCAGAGCAACACAGGAAATTTATAGATTTCTGCCTGGTATCAAATGCAGCACGTTTGGAGGATCTTGGGGTTTTTTTAGGGTAAAAAACTCTTAGATGCTGCCATTTACTGTATTTTACAATGTCTAGCACAACATGGTCCAAGTCTGGTTGGTTTGTGCATACTATCACTGCATAAAAAGTAAGTAATAATAAATTAAATTAATAGAGAAAGAACAAAATTCTGTGCGGGTCTGTGATCCAAGCTCATATATCTCAATGTTATGCTGGCTAGCAAAAAGGATCGAGGGCCAAGCAATGACTGAGAAGACAGGCACATCAGTTCAGTTCTGTATCACATTGGGTGGATGCTCATCTGCCCAACCTGATGCCTCTCTGCTTCTGTAGAAACCTAAACTCAACATGAGAACCTGTTCAAGTGATACTAACAAGTCAGTAAAATGAGTTTTCCAAGTTCTCCAAATTCCAAGGAGAGCTTAAACAGGCAGAGACTCAAATCTATTGCTCCACTTTCAAACAGAGTGCAAGTGAACACCATTAGTTTGCTGAGGCATAAAGTGCTGAAGCTTTGAAACTGTCTGAAATAGGGAAAACAACTCATTTGTTTATATACTCATGTTACATGTATTTCATGTGTGTGTACACATACACATATATTTATGCAAACACAACTAGCTTTTTAAAGTGCAAATTATCTTTGTCAGCATTTGCTAACTTTATTGGTTGTTCAGCAAATTTCCATTTTAACTCTGTACTAACAACCTCCCTGTCAGAGCCACAGCATTCATGTCTTCTGCAATTTCTTCAAGTCTTTAATAGGCCTCAAAATACATAGCATAAGTACTAACTATCATTCTTCCCATTTCACTGATGGAACAAATCAGGCACTGAGCAAGGAAGTGATTTCCCTACAGTTATACAGTAGGCTGCTATACGTCTGAGAACAGAAATCGAGTATTAACCCAGTGCATTTGCATTGCATCATCCATAGTTGCAGAAACACAGTCCAACAAAACTCCTGAATATATGCTACACGTTTTGTAATTATTTCTCACTCACATCTCTGAATGGAACAGATATATAATACAAACCAAAAAGCCTTAAACCAACTCTAATCAGCTAAGAGGTTTCATCTGCCTATTTCAACTGTGTCAGGGTGTGCACTAGTGAAAAGGAGCACAAGGCTCAGAATCTCCCATTTCTCAAATCTAATCTGTGTTGTCAACCAGAGTGAAAGTACTGCCACCAACTAAACGATCTCCTCCTTTTCTCCAGCTGTAAATCAGGCCTAACAAATCCCCAGTGGCTTTCTGAAGAATACTTTGGTCAATGTTCAGACTGTGCAGTCTGAAGATCCACAAGGGCTATGTTTTCCATGTTTAAAGTAAAATGCCATCAGCTTTCATAGGAAAGCACACACATGTAGAGAGAATGTTTTTACTTTGAAGAGTAGAATTGCTGTTAGAAAAGTGCCCCCTCCCCCTGAATTTTTACTTATATTAAAACCTGTGACATGTATGTGGCTAGATAGTCACAAAGACTACAAAACAACACTGGCAGGGGCTGGATGAAATCCTATCTTATTTCTTTTCAGCCAGGATGGCAGCTAAACTAAGAAGCTATTAAGGCACAGGATTTGAACCAGAAAATATAGTTAGAAGTTCTTTAATAATGAAATGTGAAAAACTGTCACAACATATGAAAGATGCTGGAAACACAAAATAAGTTGAACTCCAGCCTAGAGACAGAAAGCACGATGTCTGGAGTCCTAACTACCACATCAGACTCATTACCGGATTGGGAAAAAACAATATTGAAATGTCTTTGTGCAAAAGTGACACTACTAATCCAGGGAGCACACGTCTTTTCCTGGCACTGCATGCACTGAAGCATCTGGCACTAAGAAGTTAAAAAACAAGTAAGAGAGATA
Organism: Theristicus caerulescens; assembly: GCA_020745775.1. Classification (NCBI taxonomy): domain Eukaryota; kingdom Metazoa; phylum Chordata; class Aves; order Pelecaniformes; family Threskiornithidae; genus Theristicus; species Theristicus caerulescens. The sequence continues at coordinate 11,789,774 of CM036558.1, read as the reverse complement.
AAACAATCCCCGATTGCTGTTTTCAACAAAAGCTGATTAGCCTTACCTTGGAGACAGGGAGTTGAAGCAATACTGGTTTGTTATGCTCTTGCCCAGTCCTCTATATCAACAGATTGGGAAGCGTAATACAACCCCTATCCTGCTATTACATAGCCAGCCACGAGAAGTAAAACAAATATGCTTTCAGATGGGTGAGAATAAGACATGGAGACAAAGTAAAATCCCCCAAATCAGCAAACCAGCCCTAATCAGATAGGGGGCTGAAACAACCATTTCAAAATACAATTTAACTGTTCTAATCCCTACTATATAAAATGAGGGTCTGTCTGATGAAAAGAGGAGGTTTGGCCTGATAATCTGCATGTTAAATTCCAAATCTCACCAAATGAGGCTGCCTGTCTGCAGGACACAGAAGCAACTGAACTGCTGCTTAATATTACCGTTTATAGGTCAGTATTTTCCCCATTTATAAATTGGCAGCGTAAACCTCCATGACATTAGCATAGAAGAATCTTAGCAAATCTAGCAAAATTACAGTTTTTGTAATCAACTTCTAAGAGCCTACTAAAGCATGTTTTCAATTATTGCAACACCACTTGGAAAGCAAAGGATAAGACTCTTCAGCATGTCAGTTGTTCATTACCACCCTTAAACAAACCTCAGCATTGTCACACCATCAGATGCATATGTAAATTTGCTGACCTTCAGAAACAAGATACTACCAACAGAATCAGGTAAATGCACATGTGCACATAGCTAATATATGTGCACACCTGTCCAACAGCAAAAGAAAAAATTTAGAAGAGAACAATAGCGGATAATCATTAATAGATTTGCAGATTGTATGTGTGTGTGCATGCTCATCTCTATTTAGTACACAAAATACCAATCAGAAAAATGTGAAATAACAATTTTAAACCTATTTGGCACTGTAGATAAACAGTAGTGAGGTCTTTTCAAATTTAGCAGCAATAAAATATCATCATATTCTTCTGTTTATATACCTCATTCTTGTTACCCATCCTAAAACCTTGACCCTCTCTCAGACACCACAGGGACAGCCCAAGGGGTCAGCACAGCTGGAGGCGAGGACTCGAGCAGTTCTCACAGGCCTCACAGCATCCAGGAGCCACACGGCCATCTGCTGCACACCCTACCTGAGCCACGCTGCAATGATAGGGGAGGAATGATATGCGGGGAAACCTGGTACGTGTCCTTCCAGAGTCTCCCTCCTTCACAACAACCAACTGCAGAAGCTCCTATAACTCATGCCACCACTAAGTGACAACTGGATCTTGCCACCTCCCTTTACTAAACAAAACTGGACCACAGGAGTACCCTAATCCACCTCTAAACTGCTTGTCTGCCCAATATATAGGAGACATTATAGAAGTACCAAAGTCTGTCAGCATATGAGCAATTCACACCTAAAACTTCAAAAAAATTTTCACAAACTAGCCAGTGTTCAGCCTGTCTTTATATGCAAAACCTACATCTAACACATGTGCTTCATAACACACCTTGAAACTCAAGAAAAAGGTTTGTTTTGATCTAAGGGGTGTGGAGGAAGAAGACTCTAAAGCTGCCATCATGGGAGCAAAACAGATACAAAGTAGCTGGCACTTGCAGGGGATCAGATGGTGAACTTTTCTCCTACAGCTGTCACACAGCTCACAACTCTCTTGCTTGGTGCTGTGCAAGACACAACACGAAGCCAAACCCTGTCCCAAAGAGCTTAATATACGTGGCTACAAAATAATGCACATAAATAGCTAACTCTGCCCCCAAAGAGTCCTCTTGAAGGCAACTGTTGTCTACTGACATGCAGCAAATGGTTTAAATGGGCGCAGCTGTGTTCTGGCCCAAAAAACAAAGCTGACCAAGGAAGGAAGGAAGGAGGTAAGGTACTTAAGGTGGAAAGGTGACAACACAAGTATTTAAAAAAATAATCTCAGTTTTCTGGACTCATAAGGAATTGCATTTTCAGCCACCTGAACTCATCAAAAGGAAAATACTGAAAAAATGCTACAGCAAGCATCTCTGTAAAAGAATAAAGTAAAATACATAAAGGAAATAGCTGCCTTTTATAAAATACAACAGTGTGACAAGTGTAGGTAGATGCTAATTTTAGTGGCAAACACTGTAATCTTGGTCTGATCAATTATGTCTGTCTATGCTGGATGTTTCCGCCCTCCACGACATGAAGGGAAGTAGCAGTCTGCTGGCAGCAGCAGACTATCTGCTAAGCAACTCATCCAGGGAGAAACAGAGGTCTTGAGATTTCCTTGTATGCATAGCCCATCTCACAACTGAGACCTGATAAAATACAGCAGATCCCATTAAACTCAACTGAAAGACTGCCATTAATTTTAGATGTTACCTACAGGTATATAAAAATGTCCTAGATTCAGGGACAGACCTTAAGGAATAATACGTAAAATGGAAGGAAAGCAGGCAAAAATTATTCTGAGTTTTATATTGCGTTCCTACCTCTGGTGAGAAATGATGCCTTTTGCTTTAGATTCAGGGTATGACAGCAGTTTTATAGAAGGCCCACGCACTTCTTTTAAGACTTTTTTTAATTTGCAAAGAATCGGTCACATGGTCATAATGAAAGTAAAAATGGAAGAGATGGCTGTGATTTTTTTTTTTTAAACAAATACAGCTACATAGCATAAGAACTTAAAATACCCAGGTTCAAATCCCAGGAATCCACTAGCTATCCTTACGGAGAGCCAGGTGAAGATTTGTGCTCACAACTGTATCTTGAGGTCTCAACTCAGAAGCGTAGGCTGCCTGCTCCCACCAGACGTAGCACTGTGGTACAAATCAACTTTCACAAAACTCAGGCTAAACATTATGGGTATTTGTATTTCAAAACAATATATCTGAATTATATATTCCCTGCTTGCCAGAAACTGAGAGCTGGCCCGAGAGCCCACGACAATACAGACACACAGAGAAAGTAGAACCGTTTACAGTGGGGACACAGCAGCACACTTTTGTTTTCTAAGATACTTTTTGATATGTTTACAGTTTCTGAAGTTTCAATTCTGGATTGAATTCACTAAGATAAAGACAACCAAAGCATAACATTCTTCCTCTGTATTTACACCTCACAAAGAGAGGTGCATGTATATGAACAGGCTGCATTTGATTTCCACTGCACTTCACATACCAACAGCACACTGCATAGACCACACAGGCATTGACAGAGCTGTTGCCTGTGCAGTGCAACACTGATTGCATGATCTACATTTTGTGCAGTTCAAAATTGCAAGTGGGGGACACAGAGGAACTGAGCTACAGAGAAATGAGGAATTTTCTTTTCCCTCTGACATCTGTATCTGCAACATTCACTTTCAAGACACATACACTAAGTAGGAAATGTTTTTAAAATTTGTTTCATCTCTCCTTCCTAGTCTAGAAATACAGCATTTGCATGAATACGGAATCTAATTTTGTGCGGTGTTTTCATAAAACAAAAAGAATGCATAAACTTGATAGGGAAACAGTGAGATCCAGCAGTTCAATGAAACTCCGATCTGCCTGATGTTTCTTCTGCTGCTGCTAAAACAAAGCTAAGGAGTAATCTTGTTTGTGTGTGCTTTAGATACCCCAGGCACCATGCGGTTTCCTATAATGTTAATCACCTGGGTCATTTCTGTCAAGAACACAGTAATTTTAACTCAGGTAATTCCTTGTTTCAGTAACTTAAATTCTCACTCCTACAACTTCACTATACACTTAAGATTGTGTAACCCACCAATATGACCATGAAAAGCAAGTAATTAAGGTACTGAGCTATTCAATGCTTATCTAAAAAAAATCTCCCTTTCAGAACTACTACCACCTTCTTAAAGAGGAACTTACCTAAAAAGGGGCTCTACTCCCATTTTTTGAACCCAAAAAGTTGTATGTGATACTGGTGGTAATGTACATGTACGTGCACTGAGCACCACTGGCAAACAGGAGCACTATTCAATTGTTCAGTAGCATTCCATGCATATGTAAAATTGCTTGTGTATATGCAGAGCCACTGTTCCATCCAGCACTTTTCTGTGGATGTACTGAAGAGACAAACAAGTAATACATGACTCAGAATATAACGTCCTGGCTAATACCTTGCAAATGAAGTATTTAGTCGGCTCATACTGAGTGTCTCAATTAAAAACATGCTTAAAAAAATACACATCCAAGTGCTTTCATGATTCAGTTTTTCAGTTTTCTATCTAATTTAATTTCCATTCTTACCCAGGTTAGAAGTAACAATTTTTTTTTTTTTTTGTCAGATTTGTTTTAGCTTGGCTGAGTTTCAAAATCATCACACTGTCACACAAATGTTCACCTAATTACCAGCTAGGGAACAGCACAAGAGCTGGAAAAGCCATCAGGGCAGGGCTACTGCTTTTGGTGATGATATTGTTTACATGAATGGCAATATGAGACCACGGCCTAAAATAGATGGTATGACTAGTGCTTTGGAGATCATTCGCTCTCCACTGAATTACAGAGAAAGCCTTGATGAGCACTTCAGGCCAGATAACAACCTGTTAAACGGCCATGTCACACTCATTTTTATCTTTTACTTCTAATAGAAAGCCACATTTATTTACAGCAAAGAAACCAAACATAAGCTAGAAGTTTCACTTTCAAATATTATAAAGATGCTATGATTCAAGCAAAAATCAATACTGGTTGTGATATAAAAAGTAAATTGGTTTGCTTTTAGTAATTAGAAATAAAGATAGCCTGTTATGTATTTTTCTGTGTAAACTTACACAACTTCAACACAAATATTAATAGAGGTATGGAGTACATGAGAATATTCATTAAAATGAAAATGAGGATAGTGATTTTCAAGTCAGTTACACTTCCACCACTTTCCTTCTCAATATTTATACTGGAGTTCATAGTTTGCATGTATTATCTATGAAAAGTATTAAACATTGACTATTACAATTTTTATAGTAACACAGAGTAAGGAGAGTTTAAATGAGTTTGCACTCATTAGCAAACATCAAACAAGTAGCATGGCTGTTGTTAATAACCATGTGTTTGTGCTGTTAGTGTGAATCATTTTATTTACCAGTCATACTCATGCTCAGCCCAGAGATGGCTTCACCTACTGAATCAATGAAGAACATTGCCCTTTGAGATAAAAAAACTGCCTTACTAACAATACCACATAAGGTCGTTCTTAAGAGAAGAATTATTACATAAGTAAAATTGATCAAGCAAAATTCGTTAGAAGATCTGAGCACCTATCTATTTATTTTTTGCAGAATGAACTGTAGGAGCTAGATGTGTATGTGTTACTATTTCTGATCAAAGCAAATACACAAAAAGTTTAGCCTCACCTCAAGCTCTAGCCCTCAACAAAATAGCCTTTTATGCTAAACCCTGACAGGCGGAACGGTTGCACAGCATCCTCTCCATTCCATGTAGTCAGCATAAAGCAGGAAAAAAAGGTGGCAAGGCTGGAGGAATCTCTGTCAGTCCCACGGTGAAGAGTTTTTTACACTAGGCACTGAATTAGTCTTATGACAGCCAGCACTGAGAAGCAGACCCAGCAATTCAGGTAGCAATGTTCTTTATCACATCGTGGGACAGTGGCTCAGTACCAAGTTGAAGGAACAGTTATCCCTAACAAATCACAAAGAACACTGCTTAATATATCTGGACTTTTTTTTATGTATTCCTTTAATCAGTTTAATTAATGTGATTAAATAGAATCGTTACAAAAATTGAAGAAATTATCTATATCAAGGAAACAACTTGATAGGAAAAAGAGTAATTATTATTATGCATTATAAACTCAAGATGACCCTTTAACCAAATTTACTAATTCAGAAATTTTAATTCTACTACTACTCACAGCAAATGCAGCTAGGTTCTTTATAGCCTTCGTCCAAGAGAAGTTTACAATTCTTTCCTGTCATTCCTGCTTCCACCCCCCTTAGTCAAAAATATCTAAAGGCAGCTCTTAAAATAGACCATTAATACCAACAATATTAAAGTTACATAATATCCAAAACAGAAAATCATGATGAAATCACAAACAAAATGAAGATTAAACACAATACATATAAATAGATAAAAGCTTTATGACAAATGTAGATATCTACAAGTAACACAGGTGAAATTTAATGAACATATGCCATTGTAAACATTCCTTGTGCAACTGATGACAATCCGTCATTTCTTCTTAAGGGTCTTATAAAATATGAGTGTTTAGCTTAGTTCCTCATTTCTCTTCAACATTTCTGTGAATCTGGATGTTAAAAATTCTTATGAGCTTGCTGAATAATTACCTCATTGGTCAGTCTCAGTACAAATTTACAAGCAAAATTGTATATTGGTTACAATGCAAAAACTGCATATATGCAGTTTTCAGTGTTCTTTTTATTACTTCATACCATATATCTGAACTTTTGAAAATGTCCAAAAATTTCAATCTGACTGCACCATTTAACCTCACTGTGAAGCCATCAGTATAAAAAATTAATACATCAAACAAGTCAAATGTTTTGGTGTCCATCGTATTTCTATGCAACGTATTGCTATGCTTGTAACTGACTGTTATGCACACATAATGCAGAGTTTTTATATATGACCAAAATAGTACTTTTACTAAAAATTTTGTTATTAGGGAGTCAAATGATCAATTTTAGATTACTTTTTGTTTTATTAATATAATGATTTTTAACCAAATCGATCAAAAATTGCTGAAAAAGCACAGAAGCCTGTTTTTTTTTCCCCAGGATGTTCTATGACGAAGGATTTATAAGCTTTAAAACTCTAGACTTGGTTCATTCTCTTGGTTTAACATAAAAATAGTGTTATGAAAACAGAAAAAAACATTGGTTTTGGCATAGAAGAAGCAACTGAAGTTTATCATGGGAAGGAGAGAAGGGAAGTAAAAGAAATGGAAAAGAAGATTGATTTAGTGGAGTCAGACAGAAAGAAGTGCCTTGTCCTTGACTATAACAGAAAACACATAAAGAGGTATTTAAAACTAAGAGTTCTCTACCCTGTCATCACCTGGTGATGTGTTTCTGTGTTTGTTTTCTGTAATGAATATATCTATAATTAAGCCAACCCTATACAAACTGAATTCAGTTTTCTCAGAGATGAACACTCAATAGACAGGCTGTGACTAGAAGCAGCAACGTGGCCTGCTGAGGAAGCAGTATCATGCTTCTTATTCTAGGACCTTGCACTCCACACTTTTGCCTACCCTTGCATAATTACGAACTGCTATTACACTGCATGGCATGGAAAAAAAACCCTTCACTGTACTGTTATTCTTCATTCTTTCCCAACTGGTAAAATACGAGCTGTCCTGAGTACCTCCTTCACTATTGACCTGTTCCACCACAGTACAACTGAGCAGGGTTTGATTAACATGTACCAGATTCTGAAGAGGTGCTTTTAATAACACTAATTGCCTCACATGGTCACACTGACAACATACATGAAGATGAAGTAAAGATGTGGAAAAGGAGGCAGTAACACCGGTTAAAAGTGAACTCAAGCAACCACTGCATTCTTCTGTGTAACAAGAGGATGTTTTACTTCAAACAATTGTTTTCAGATAAGCCTACTCTTCGGTAACAAAAAGACAGATATTTTAGGGGAATGGCTTGACAAAGGACAAGAAACCAACAGAGCAGAAAAACATTTCTAAGCTTTCATTCCAGTCAAAGAAATATCAGGTGCTATGATACTTCTGCTCATGTGAAGTTAAACAACAGGATTATCTAGTTATAAATCCAGAGTCATCTGCTCTCCTAATCATTCTTATGACTTACTATTTTTGTTTATGCCTGACTATTTAGTTGCAACATGCAAAATACTAGGAAGATTTAAATTTTTATCAAAGGTACTATAAATAGTGACAGATTTTTTCTAACAAGTTTCTGAGCTTCAAATAAGCAATACTGTAAGAATCTTGTTCTTTCAATTTTTTCTTCTTGCCACTGCATTGCATATTCTTATTTATAGACTTGTGTGATTATTCCCTACCCGTTCAAATTGCTCATTTTCTTATTTATACTCTCTTGTGATTATTCTCTACCTGTTCAAATTGCTCATTCTCATCTTTGCTTTAATCAGTGCTTCTAGAAATTGTTTTCTGTTAAAGCAGACGGCCTAAAAAGAGAACAGCAGAAGAACTAAGGCAAGAAAACCAGAATTATGGATGGGAGAGGGCCTTAACTTTAACTACTCTTAGAGACTGACTGGAGAAATTTCATAGAGTGATATTTGGAGAAGAAACCTCCCTCCTAGGAGAAAATGTCAAACTGAGAGGGTCACATACTCTATCTTGTAACTCCACCTCAACTGTGGGCCCAGAAAATCTCATCATTTTACAGTAATCTTTCATACGGAGTAATTCTTTTCTGGTATGCTATCCCATCAATGCTGATTAATGTCAGTCTGCACAAAGCTAACAGGGGACTGACAGAGTCTGCTCTGTATAGGCTTGGGATCTGCTCATTTCTCTTAGATGATCTGACTTTGCTGCACTTAAATTAAATTAGAATATAACAAAAATGAGTCCACAAAACAAATATGGGAAAAATGGTTATGACCATTTAGGGACCTAGTACTGGACCACCCCATTTGAAAGCCAATTAAACAAGATGAGAGTCTTTGTACCTATTTATGAAAAAAAGAAATTTTCTTCTATCACCAATGTTGTAAAACAGCTTTCTGACTGATGAAAATGATAGTTTCAGTTTTGCTCTATTTGAAAATAATGCAAATTCTCCAATCATAGCATATCAGTTTTATCCTAGCTAATGGTCATTCCATCAGCTTCAGCCCCCAGAAAGTTGGGATACCTCTACCCTGTGGACTATGATCACTCTTGGTTTCATTCCCAAACTAACTCACTCTTGGGCTCCATTCTGGAGAAAGCCAACTTGTTCTTCCTGGGAAAAAGGCAAAGCATGGCCAAGAGGTTAGTTTGCTCCTGACAGAGAACATGGATGTAAACCATGCCAAGATTGGCTCCTTCTGCCAAGGGCACTCCAACACTGTTCCAGCATGCTATGTGTCCTCAGACGCCTTCACACCATGCCCGATGGCAAACTATCATGCCTCTAGCTTCAAGTTTCAAGAATAGCATTGCTGTGGGCTGTGTTATTTTTGGTGCTTGGAACTGAAGAACCACACACACAAATAAAACAAACAAAGAATATGTCAGGGCCAAAGAAACACTCCATGAGCCAAAGGCAATGCAGTGTGGTCACAGCATATCTGCTCCAGATGGTGTCAGGGCATTCCCTGCCACAGTACGCAAAGACAGTATAGACGCAGCCTTTATAAGAGACAGGGAAATAAGCCAATCAACTAAATAAATCATGAAACACATCAAAGGGAGAGAGGAAAAAACATGAGGAAGGAAGCATGGAAGAAAATAATTATGTTTGGGTTCTTCACATTAGTCTTCATGGAATAGTTTAGAAACCAGAATAATTATCTGTTTACAATGACAAAACCTTGAAAGTGGCCCATAATAGTTCTAGAACACCATATTTGCCAATTGGGTATTTTAATAACATTGACTTAATAGATAATGAACTCTGAACTAATCATAAAGATCACGAAATATTCATAAATTGCTACTGAGGAAACCCAATACCTTGAGAGAAAGAGGGTAAATATTTAATTAATAGTTAATTAAATCTTAGGAGTCCAATTACCTGTATGGGAATTATAAAGAAAACACTATAAAAGAAACTGGAATACTAGAGTAGCCAAAGAAAGAGAACTTTAAAAACATGTCTGTACAGAAATACTTACCAATCTGCTATGTCAATAATTTATCCTACTCATTTAAATATGTGTGTCTTTTTTTTGCAGTATTTTAAGGCATTTTATTCCATAGAATGAATTTTTGACGTTACCCCAAACCCAAAACAGATGGAAGATAATGATGAAAAACCAGAAAGTCAAAGCATAATTATAATTTTTAACAGACTTTTAGGGATGAACAATTTGTCAAGCTGCGCTCTTGACAGAGAATTCACAAGATACAGGAAGCCATTTCTCCCCTAGTGTTTACAGCATAACTAAGACCAATAATTCTCATGTAAATAATTGACATATTAGGGTCAAATTATCCCAACATCAAGTCTGGACAGAAAAATAAGTCACATTTCTTGATAAATACCTCCTAGAAGTATCATTTTGTTATTAAGTAATATGGTAGTTTAGAAATTTAGATATTTCTAGTAGTTAGATTTTGAATTATTATAATCCATTCACTTGAGATACACTATGACAATATAAGCCGGGTGAGAATATTTATTTTGCATACCTTTACAGAAATGGTACCACTGTCTCCAAATGAGCTTTACCATTAAAAAAAATGCACTGAACACACTGACACCTATGTAGAAAGATAGGAACTTGTATATATATTTTAAAGTTCTCTTCAAAAGGCAGTTTGCACTTTTAGTACTAACTCCTTTAAATTCACTACACTGTTACTTCCTGTTAGTATTGGTTTTCAGTCCTCCATTTAGTTTTCAAGCTTATCTCCAAAGAATGGAAAGTGCCTTTCCAACTATAATGTACCCCCACATATAATCCGTAAAATTGCAGAATCCCTTTCATACAATGATTTGTTGATTTCTTTTTTTTTGGAGACATCAAGTCTGTGCAGTGTGGTCTCTTCCCTACCAATGCTTTTATTTAAGTATTTATATAATACTCCAATTATCAGTGTCATATTCTTGCCATTTTTACACACACACACATTTTTAATTCCTTCAAAAATAGACACCTTTCTTGTGTTTCTTAATATTTCTCTGCATGCAATGACTTTTCTAGAGTAATTGCCAAAAGTTCAGTAAGCTTACTAATTTCTTAAAGGCTCTAACTTGCATATTCAAATTTTCCAAGTGACACTTTCCTCAATGTAAGACAGTTTTCAATCACTTTCTAATCACGTATTTTTCTATTCTTGCTTTTCCTCCTCATCAATTTAAAAAGCAAAGCATACTTGATTTAGTCTACTTTTAATTAAAGGGCTTCTTTCCTTATAGGTTTTTCCTGATAATACCAGAAGTACCTTCTAGTGCTCTTGGCTCCTCCTACACTATCCTCCTACTCTTATGTTCTCTACAGAAAATGCGTGGCTAGTTGTATAGATTTTTCTTGCATACTTTCCATTGCCAGTATCTTCTGGAAGTCTTTGTTTACCCCAGATATTTTTTTAACAATTACACATGAAGTGCACAGGTTACATTTTACATATTTTAATGTGTCATACAAATTTGTCGTTTTTACCTACTGAGTTGAAACAGTTCATAGTCTATAAACAATGAATCCTCCTTTTATATTATCAACATTTCCTCCCTGGTCATAAAAAGTAAATGCTCCTTGATACGTACAGTGCCTTCTACTCAGCACCAGAAGGCTAAGAAAAGCAAGAAGTAAATGAAATAAACAGGAGTATGTTAGGAAGAGGGAGACAACCATGCTGAGCTGCCGGGTAAGAGAAAAGCCAATGAATAGATTTGCTTGAAAGTAGCAAACCATCTGATAAAGAAAGCAGCAATAGAGGTTCTGCTATGAACGTGTTTGGACTAACAGGTCACAAAATATAGAGGACAACTTGTCTCTAGCAACAAATGAACACTCCAACTATGGCAAAAAGAAAGTAAAATAAAAAATCACATCATGAATCATCTTTTCAACTTCTGAAGTTCTCTGACAGTACACATTTGTCATCCACTACATGGCACAGCAGGATGACTGTCACTTACCTTAAACATGTATTTATAAACAAAGATTATCTTGCTGTTTTTCTGTATCCTTACTCTGGAATAAGACATGCTTCCATAAATTTCACTGTCATTATTACTTGCAAATACTTGTAATATGCAAAGCCACTCTTTCAGTCAATCCCAAGTGTTATTAACACTTCTAAAAAATGTTACTAATCCAAGTATGAGAATCCTCCCTTTAGCTCCAACTATGTTTATGTACTCATAATTTTCACTTTTGACCACTGTTTGGTTTTGATCTTTCTTATTAGTCATACATTTGCCTATGTGCCCAGACACTGATTGATCTTTTAAGGAACTGCAGTTGTACTTGACCAAATGATCTTTGAGCCTGGAAGAATGCATCAGCTGCTTAGTTTTCATTAGAAGAGGTATTCTGGGACCCTGCTAATTTCAGAAATTTATTCTGCATATTATGTAATATGCATACTCATTTACTAAGTCATCTGTGTTTCTTCATCAATGACTAGTACCGTAAACCAACTCAAAGGTCTTTATCTTTTCCTTGCCAAAAGTTGTCTCCTTAGAAATATCATATAATAGAAACTAGATCACTGCTCATCACTCTTGTCACTGATGTGCATGTGGAGCATTTACAATGACCAAGCACTTTTCAGATTACTCTTCACTGCTAACACTTTGCACATCTTTCTCAAAGCACTAAGGCTGCTTGCATCTCTGTTTAGTCATTTATTTTTCTTTTGATTAGAAATAAGTCATACAATCTGGATCTAGGCTGTTTTTTAAAAAACCAAACTAGCCTTCAGTTACCAAGAGCAGTACTTCTTTTTCTAGCATCTAATTACTTGTTTTCTCAACATTGTTTGTAACGGTAGGATTTGTCTTACCTAACTTTACCCAGCTAAATGTTATTCGTACTATCTTAAAATAGGCATCTCTCATAAGAGTGGGATGAATCCCCAGCTAGACATGCCTGTCTTCCTTTATTACATATAAAAAGAGCACAAACAGCTAACAAACTCAGCTAATATATGGCCTGGAGCAAGTAATTTGAAATGTTAAAATTGAAAGTGTGCAGCATTAGTTTACCCACTTGTTTCCTTGGAGACATGATGCAAATATATATGCTTTTAAAGCATTCTGAAACTCAAGTGCAACCTCAAAAATGTAATTCCCTAAAATACGATCTCACTCTCAAGACTGCTTGCAACTCTCTGTCTCTGGCAAGGTGCTTTTCGGTTTAATGGTGCTTTTTTCTTTATTGTAGGAGCCAGGTACACGCTAATTCATTTGGGACATCATATTTTTTCTTTCTCCTGTTTATTGTTCAGTATGTTTGGAGAACCTGAACTGTTACACTTCTTCCACTTATGAAGCCAGTTTTGCCTGTCACTTCCACGCCAGAGCTTCCAAATTCTGTCAGTGGACCATGTTATAATGATTTTCACTTTGTTAGTCACCTGCACTGTTTATAACTCTTCCCTTTAGTGGTCTCTGGCTTCATTATCAGTTCACATTGGTTCTGGCAACTGAAGTGTTGCCAACTGGTTACTTTTGCTCTTTTAAATTATTCATATTGATTACTTTGACAAATGTGACGTACATGTTGGCCTGGAAATGCAGACAAAGCAGAGAGAGGCACAAAACCTCCCTCAATTTTTATTACAGTGGCTACTCCAAGTTAGCTTAAAAGGTATTCTAATATCGTAGGCCTTTTTACACATTGCAAGCTCCACAGTACAACAAATATGTATTTCTCTGTGTATACAGCACCTAATACATTTTGAAGAATATTTTAATATTAACAATAGTATTAGGCATAGGTGGTAGTCATCTCCTATCTTCTTTAATAGCATCCTATGCCCATCTCTGCAAATATGGCTTCTTATTTGTTTGAGCAACCTGACATTTCAGGTTTATCATTGCCTTCTGGAAAAGAGTTCTCCACTGGCCTATCACATTTCCCTAAAGAATTAGATTATTTACAGATGTCATTGCCCTTTTCTCCTTAACTGTTATATCTACTTCTTGTATTTTGACCAAGCTACCAAGTGAGTACAACTCTGACATGCTAAACTGAGTTCAAGTACTATAAATATTGCATATTTCCTGAAGATGTTTACACAAAACAAACACAAGGTGGGTAAGATCTCAATTCAATGGATTAAACCTCACTTCAGGATCTTTAGGTGCTCAGTTCTGTAAGGGTTTTTTTAATAATTAGATAATTAGTAACACAGAAGTGCATGTAACTGTTTCACAGTCTCTCACAATGTTTACTGTCTCTGTTTCCCAGGGCTTTTAATAGCATCAACCTTCCCCCTCATCAAGACTTTTTTTGGAACAGATCACTTACTTTGTAATACGGTCAATGTTAGCAATTTGCTTCTGGTTCCGGATTATTTCTATAGCTGCCCAAAGATGCTGGATAGCCTTTGTATCTGCCTGTCGTCTCTTCGTTAAGCGTGCCATGACCTGTTTACTTGGTCAGCTGCAGCCGATAAATAAAAAAAATACACCAAAAAGTTAATCATGAATTATGAAATGGATTACATGATGATCATATTGCAATAAATATGACTACAAGGAAAATTTTGTTAATCTATAGCAATTCAATTTGTCTACAACAGCATGTTTTCTTATGCTTAAAGAGCAGTAAAAAGTAAAAAAAATGTAGTTTACAAAGAACCCCTTTCACATCACATAATCTATACAGAAGACAAAAGGCAAGCAGTAAAAAAGTATTAAATCAATAGCAACCCACTTATCAAACTGGTTACAAAAAGTCACTTAGTTCACATCTCAGTTCCCCCAAATTTGGTAAAAGGTAGAAGCTACCCTAGCCTGAAACTTCCACAGGCTCCTGCATTGCCCAAAACCCTTAAAAAGGACAAATGGTGCTTGACTACATCACACAGTGTAAGCATGAACTCTGACACAGAGAAAAAGCTGGACCCACAGTTCGGTATACAACATAGTTCTCAGACATTACTTTCATATCTTTATCATTTACAATCATTTAAAAAAGTCCATTCTATAAGCAGAAACTAGAAGTATATTTTCATGGATGATAAAAGATTTAAAAAAAATATTTTGGAGCAATTCCATTTTCTGTAACATGCTAAAACCCAAAAGGACCAAAGTGCTTCTGATGGCATTTACCCATCTAACCAACCCTGAATGGGAACATAATGAGCATCTGGCTTTGTTTACAAATTTTCCAAAAGCTCGAGGCAATGAGTACAGATAAGCCATAAATCGCCTACAGCTCTACTACAGGCACAGAATCCCTTTTTAAAAGCTTAACGATGCATTTTGATCACTAAATAATTTCTTCCAGTGCCACCACTTTCTCAATGAAAAAAATGACTGATTTATGACTGCTACCAAGGTCTATCATTTATTTTAGACCTCTGTCCTCAAAATGAACTCTGTGGCATGCACGCGGATACTTGTAGCTAGCAGAATATTAACTTCGGTAACCCAAAATAATATAAAAAATGCAAAAACATTACACCATCTGTGCAACGTTAAAGATGGGAATTTAAGTATTAAGTGTGTCCCTCCTCTCAAGTTCAGAAAAATTAAACAGATTTGAGTATTCCATCAGTTGCAGCAATGTAATTTTCAAGTCCATGGGACCTACACGTACTTGTCAAAGAGGGCTGTGAAGTTTCAGATCCAATATTAGCTCAGCAATGCTCACTCACTCTACAGGTGTAATGAAATGAAGTGCAACGTTCTTATTAAGGAGAAGAAATGACTGAACAGCATTATACTTAACATTACGTAGCCCGTTTTAAAAAAAAAACAAAAAAAAAGATGATGTGAAGTGATATGTGCATGTCCAGGTGCGTGAGGCACCTCTGGCTGCTGGAGATAGCAGGAAGGGCAGAACAGAGCGGCGCTTGCGGGGACACAGTGTGGTCACACGTCGACCCCACATTTCTGCTTTAGAAATCTCCTCCCGCTGGGATTTAAAGCAAGGGCAACTGGGTGGATCTCCCAGAAAAGAAAGGCCAAGAATACATCTTTGACGGAAGGATAAGAGGGAATATGACAGACATACAGCTAAGAGTGACAGCCAGTAGATAGCATCACCTAAGAACGATTCAGAGAAAGAAAGTCTCAGTTGGGAATATTGGGAAAAGACACTGCATCCCTGTGAGCTCCTTTGCATTCATTTCACAGAACATGTGGCCATTACAAGTAAAAAAACCCCCTCCTAATTTGTAAGAGAAACATATGATTATTTGTAGACTTTAATTCTTAAGGAAAATAGACCTGTAAAATACAAAAAAAGGTTAGACACTAACAAGAAAAAGGACAATCTTTACAACCCTATTATCTTAGCATAGAACTCCTTTCTTAACACAGAACTGACTAAAAGTGAAATAATTCTTTCTATTCTAGCTCTCTATGAACTATCTGCTTTAAAAGCTGTTAGCCGATATGGCAGTCGACAGGCCGGACATGGAGCCCCTTACGCAGTATCACATCCACACGCGAGGATCAAGGAGGAAACACTCATCCTTCCCAACCCTGATATCAGCGTGAAACAACAGACCAGTTCTCAGCGCATTTTGTAATAAATGAAGTGAGTCCCGTTATCCCAACTACTTTAAAAACAACCGTTATTTTTGGCAGCCTGGCATACGGCTGCCCGTGAGAGAGCCGCACTCAGCGCGCCTGGCAGAGGGGGAAGGCGGTGGTTTTCTCCCACAGCCCTGCGACGCCTGGGCCCGAGGGCCCCAGCACAGGGCAGGGCCCCAGGGAACCCATCTGCTGCCTCAGCGTGGCCCCACGTCCCCGCTGTGCAGCCGAAGGAAAGGCTGACCTTTGGGGCTAAGGAATTCCCTCTTGCATCTCCAGGGCGGGAGAAGAAGCCCACATCCGAGAGAGAGAGAGTGAAGGATTGCTGTAGTTATGAGTTCCTGAAGCCCTGTGGTTGCAGATCTGCACCCAAGATGGCCACCAGCAGGTGGAGGAAGGCCTTTCCCTGCAAACGGGCTCCCCGTTTCCTTTGGAGTGCGCTTTTGGAACAAATTTCCCGACCACCCCGCTGCCCCATCCTTATTGCGCGTTGTTGGCTTGGAGCACGCAAAAGCTATGCCCTGTGCCACGGCTATCTCCAACCTGCCGCACAGGCAGGCACCTCCCAGGCCCCAGCCGCGACAGGGAGGCCGCTCCATGGGACCAGACGGGACCTGGTCTGAAGTAACCCCCCCAAAACGCAGCGGGTGCGGACGCCCGCCCCAACCGCTCCCTCCTGGCTGGTCCCTGCTCCCCACCATCGCTCACGCAGGCACAGCCACGGCTCTTCCCCCCCGTTTGTCTGGAAATAAAAGCAGTGAGAATTCTGACACGTGGGACACAGAAATCACACGTGTTCTGTTCTGTTCCCTTTTTTTTTGTAAGATACAATAATTTTAGCAGGTGTTCTACCTTCAAAGAATATACAATTCCTTTTAATAGCTTTGGTTTACTATTTAAGGGCACTTTTGTTAAACTCAAGAGTTGACGCTCCACTATTGAAATAGCAGTTCTTATACACCACACTTCCAAAAAGATAGATTTTTTTTTTTTTTCCCCAAAAGCCCAGACCACTTTAGCATTATTTTCATCTTTTAATTGCGTGGTATGGAAGTGATATAGAGCCTTTTTGCATTAAAGGAAAAGATGAAAAGATTGTGGCATATTTCTTGCTGTTCATTGCAGTCACTCCTCCTCCATGGTAAAACTAACCACAACAGTCTACTCCCTTCATTGCTGCAAAAATATAAGCAGTTTTCTACATTATTATAAAATCTTAAAGATAACTTGTATCAGACTGTTAATAGTTCATAAAATGCTTTGGAGTGCTACTTCCAGGCAACAGAAAATGGTCCCAGTGCTTCAACATGAACAACTTATTCATGCAAATAATAGTTTAAAGTTTAATGGGAGACATACTAGATTCTTAAATCTATATTTATCACTCCTGATTATTTGCTTATGTGTGGGTGTACACACACACATGCAAGAGAACAAGCATAAACATCCAGTGCATGTGAGTATGTGTAAGAATTTATGGCTTAGAGGTTAAATACCGAAAGAGGCTGATTCATCCATGCGCTGTTTGAAAGAAGTTAGAACTCCAGAGACTCTTTAAAACCACAACACTGAAATGTACATTTACATATAAATGCTTGAAGATGTTTCTCATCCCCTTCTTTCATTATAGCATTCCTCTCAATATCCTGGGAAAAAAAAAACCCTAAAAGCTGAAGCTAACATTAATTTCCCGCTTGTGATTTGCCGGCCACCGTGCTTATTTAGCTATAGTATCCCTGGTCCATACAGAATTATTTGCTTCATGCCATTTCTGTCACGTTTTGCTAGCAAGTTTATGGTAGGATGCAGCTTCGTGGAGAAAGGTTGGCAAACAAAAGATGGCTAAAAATGTAAGAATTTATATCAGCAGGATGTGTCTTAGGTTTTGTAGACCTGCATAATATAAGCAGGATTCTCCTAATAAAGGCAGTTTTGTGTGGCTGACATGCCAGCTCATACACTTCCATCACACACTCACTCACACAGGGCCCAAAGCAAATAATTTACCTTCTCAGTTTTCAACTCTCTAACTGTTCCTCAGTGCAATCTGAGTAAGGTTTTACTATATTTTATATTTTCAATCCCTCTTGAATGTCCTATGTACAACATTTCGAAAAGTATACCACTTTATTGTACACAACTTTCCTCAAGAGCTAAATGTTACCCACATTTCTTACAGGCAACCTCAACAAACTGCCCTTTATCTTGTGAATGCACACAGCGTGGCTTATCTTCTCAAAGCCCACTGCAAAGCGGGCATTGCCATGCGGTGGCAATGTTACAGCAGCGGCAAACCAGACTTACTGTCAAAACAGCAAGGCTACTAGTTGTTAGACACGCACTTGGCCAAATCAAATGCTGTGCAGCTGTCTGTTGCAATAGTAGTGGATATGGAAATCTGCACTGCAAGTCAAAATAAACAAAAATCACCTTGCAGCATGCCTAGGGATTTAGCCCAAGGAACCTCCTGCCCTGCTGCTTGCATCCAATTTAGCAGATACTATCAGGTACTAAGTTTAGCTCAAAACTCTCCCTACAGACAGAAATAACAGAAAGGTAGTCAAATCTTGCCGTGCTTGAGCTGTGAAACACCATCGTCCAAGGAAAATATGATGCTTCTGAAAATTTAACTAATGAATTGGACTTTGCACTGAAGCAGACGGTGTTGCAGTTGGGTGCTGCTGCTCTGATGGGAGCTGCTAATTAAGAGCTGACAAGTAGTAGCTTGTTAAATCTCTGTTCGTACTTCACCGTAAGTGAGGCTACCTGTGGTGCTCATCCCTTTCAGTGCAAAGTCAAACAGGTTAAACTTCATCCCTGCTATTAGCTACCATTTGGTTGAGATTTGGTATGCAGTTAATTGCAATGGAAAGACAGTTTAAGAAGTTGATCCTTGCCACTGCTCAGCTGCTAGTTACTGCCTTTCAGCCCCGCATCCCTGGTGCTTGCTATTATTTCTTCTACACCACACAGTAAAAAGATTTCAGGCTCAACAGAAGGAAGAAGCTAGGCTCAATCCTAGTTTTTGTGGCTTTCATACTGTGAGACTGGCTAAGTTTGGGCGGTTAGGAAACTTGGACACAGACTTAGCTTCATATTTATATGCACATTATAATATGGGCTCTAGTATTTCTTAAAGCATAACTTTTTATAGTAAGCATAAAACTGTATATATCAGCAGTACAAGTAGTTCCAAATGTTTAGTGCTTCGTTCTTGTATTAAATAGGAGTTTCCTATTAAAATCCAGATTACAAATCTGCGAGTTGATGTAGAGTTTGGGTCCCTGGACTTTATACAGGTCTTTGTTGTACTCTGAAGTTCTGCAAGTTTATAGTTCACAATTTCAACTGCTTTTAAAACATATATTTCATCACCAGTTTAGTGGGTCTTTAGTCTTCCCCTCCTAGAACAACTGAGAGCAAAAGTGATAACTACCCTATTTTTATATATGGAAGGTGCACATGAAAATGTTTTGACTGAGCAGCAGTGAAGGTCATGCATGGGGGGAAAAACAAGAGAAAGTTTAACTTCAGGTCTGCCTTCCAGATCTAGCGATCCAAAAGCGTGGAGAGTAGCTGCTGGGGTGAGCACAAAGCTTTTGGCAAGAGCAATCCCACATTTTGCTTACCATTCACTTGTCCTCCTGAGCGTGCAATATTACGAGCATGACCTAGGATTAGCTGGGCACCTGGTAGCAGCAGACCCTCTTTTGCAAGAGTGCAGGTTATCAGAAATGCAGATTTTGCATACAAAATCACTTTCAAATGTTTAAGAATCAGCAAGTGTTTTGGTATCATTAGATATTTATTCTGGACTTAATCCCAATCCACTAAAATCAACAAATGCCTTTCTGCTGACTTTCCAGGGTTTTGGAGTAAACTTTCAACCGCTGACTGCTCTTCCACATCCTCACAATGAAAAACTTAAGGAGGTGTTCGATGATGTTAGTGAAGCTGAAAGATGTAACAAAGGCTTGTGGCTGAAACAGGCAAAATTTCTTTGTTAATTAAACTAAACTCAGAAAATTAGACTATAAATTAATAAAAGTTACTGAATTCTTCAGTGCGCCTTTTTGTATTAAGAGATTAGTTCATGCTGTAATGCTGCCTTTTGGGAAGTTATTAAACTACCGAAGATTTCTGGATGTTGAATGTGTGTCATTCCTAATGAAAATCTTTTCATTTCACTGTCAGATTAAGGTGCACACAGTCTATTCAAAAGAGATATTTATTAGCATAGTTATCCTAAATATTTTGCATGTGCAAATGAAATAATTCTGCTGTTACGCGCAACCCCACCTTTTGCATTTCCTGATTGCTAGGTTTGTAACCTTGACATCATGCAACTTTTTAAGTGAGGTTTTGCATAGCTCCATAAAGTGCAGTACAGACAGAAAACAGGACTACATGAATACAAAACTGTAGTGTTCCGCTTCTTTCTCTCTGAAATTTTTTTTTTTTTCCAACTTCAGTACGCAGAATACGAGAAAGCTTTTGCTATTACCTTGTGCCATTCCAAGATGGCAGCGAGCCACTGTAGAAATGAGAGCCAAGGACACTACAGAATTAAAGGCCCCAAGAATACTTTTACTACACATGTGTGTAAGCTCTATTTGAATCCCTGATATTGCATTTACTTCATTTGTATTGTATTTCATTCAAAATGATTAAGTAAGTGTCCTTCACTGAGGCTAAGGCATATGATACTTGAATTTTAAGCTCAGGCATTCTGAATCGGCAGTATACAAATAGTAGAACTCTCTTTCTTTTTCTTTTGAAACCAAACCTGGACTTTCTTGTTTAATTAACTCACCCTGCTAGAGAGAACTTGACACAAACGTTGAGGCACCATCCCAGAAGAGAATTTCTAAGAAAGTTAAGTGTAAGTCAGTGTAAATGGAGTATAACAAAACCTGAGATGAAGCATCAACACCAGCTGCTGAGAAAGACAGAATACCAGCCATACACCCCAAACAAAGGCTGTCAAAGTGGATTTGTTTGCTACCTAATACAAATATATGTACAGGGCTAAAATGTAATTCTGTATTCTGCTGCCCCTCCATCCACCCCCAGTCTGTAATTTCACAGACAATAGCAAATGCCGTCCTAAAAATTGGAAGGAAACTATCCTTTGTTCCCGTCTGGCAGAAATCACTGAATAAAACTTTATCTAGCAAAGTAAGTTTGGAGAAGAGAAGAACACAACTGCCAAAGAAAGTAATATAGTCAAAAGGGCTGAAAGCAAAAAGCCAAATCTATTCCTAGCAATGGAGCTACACCAACTTCTTTCAGTTGCCTACTTTTTTTTTGGTAATGGTCATCATGTTTTACTCCAGGTAATGTGCTTAGGTAAGCTGAAGCACATAATATATTTTCTGCTACAGATTTGTCTCAACACAATTTTTCATGTGTACATGTTCCACATTCACCTTTTAAAATAAGCAGTATTTTCCTTAATACTTCAGCTTTTAATAGGTATTAAATACATAGACAATATTAATTTTTGTTTAGCTAGTAACAAAATTAACAGTTACATAAGAATACCGAGAACCACATGAGTTTTTGTTTACATGAGAAAATACCACCACTGAAAATGTATACACAGTTAATGCATTTAGCAAACTTCTGAATTAACACAATTTCAATTAAAAAATCAATTTAGTGTGGTTTGGCTAAGGCTTAGTTAATGAAATTAAGCTACACTAAATAAAGAGTTTCCACAATGGAACTTGCACTAGTATAAATTGCTTTAAAAAATATGGTTCTTGTAAAGTGATGCAACTTTCTCATGAAGATAAGCTTTAGCTGCCATAGTAACAAAAGCTCCGTATTTCCAGGATGATGATGCACTAGTATTAAACAGCCTTTAATTTGTTAATCTCCAGAAGACTACTCAGCTTTGTTCAAAGAAATTTTCTATACAAAAGACAGTCCAACTTGACTAACGTCAACATCACTCAATAATAGATGGCTCATATGAGGTGTAGAAGATCATCCTACACACTTCTTATCCCCTAGCATGGCTCAAAAATAATGACGACTCTTCTAGATTTGTTTACTTGGGGAGTTATCAAACATAACACTAGCACCCAAACTGCTATCAGCAACACTCTGGGTCCCCTGTACGAACGCACAGATGCATGGACACACAAGCAAGTTACACACACACGCCTTGATATAAGAGGCTTGAACTAACACGTTTTGCCTTCCATTTGCCACAGACTAAGAGCATGAAGAGAGTCAGTTACAGCAGATTAAGTGACACGTGGAGACAGGATCATGTTCCAAACCCATGCTGCACGCTAATACGGGCTTTCTGTGGTTTAACTACGCCCACTACCAAATTCCGTATTTTCCAAAGCAGCCTAAAGCTAAACCACAGAAAGATGCTCGAGGAGAACCCATGGAAGGAGTTAACGCCTATCGAGCAGTCTGAGCTATTTCGCCATGTAGACAAGCCCTCAGTAAATAGATGCTTCCTGTCCACTCACTTGGCTGTAGCGAGCAGGGATGATTAATGCAGCTATGCATCCTGACAGGCTCCAACGCTCACTTGGTCGTAAAAGGGGGAAAACCATGGCCAAAGAAGGCTGACAGCGAGGGCTGGAATTTCGGTTTGGATGATAAATAGATGCCACTTTGATTCTGCAGCTCTCTCTAATAAAAATGAGAGGTGGAAGACATCTTAGAAAATGCTAAGAGATGTAAATGAGAAGAGTATCTCGTTCTCCAAAAGCAAGCTTTTGATCATCATCTTCCTTTCTGTTCTGAAAGCTAAGGACCTTGGTTATTTCGCAAGCCGAACTAAACTGATGCAATACATTTCTCTGTCAGTAAGTCAGGTATAATAAAAAAGGTATGATGACATAAATAAATAAATGATTTTTCATGGGATATTAGCAGGGAATGTAATTCCGCATAAAGCCAGTTTCGCATTAAACAATAAGAAAAAGAGATACATTTTCCAGGTCAAAGAATTAGGAATGTATGGAAAAGAGCTAAATCATGAAAAAATGTAAATTTATTGCAGATTATGTAAGCTATACGGTAAAATAAGGAGTTGACGTTGACTTTTTGCAGTGTAACGTGAGATTCCAAATTGCTGTTTTTTCTTTTCTCTGAACTACACACAACTGACAGTATCTTGAAAGTACAAATTGTGATTCTGCTGCTAGCAACAGGACTTAAACCTTAGATGTTTGTAAAAACTATTCCTCCACCAGGCTGCATTTTTATTGACAAAAGGCACCTGAATCAATTTTTGTTGCTCCTTAACAAAAACGATGACTCCCTGAACTTGTTTCTTTAAAAGCTACTCTCTTTGGCCTCTCCCTCTCTATAAATAAAAGCACAACTACACAACTTCTAAAACTGCTCAGGTATTGAATTATTTGAAAGTCAGTGTGTTATTAGGCATGACCACTTTCCTCCAGAAGTCAGGCCACGAGCAGCGTTAGCCCAGAGGAGACTTTCTCTTGTCAACAGTCATTTCAGGGAAAGCTGATACTATATAAAGAAAACAAGTGCAATTCTGAACCAACTAAGGTTTCCAAACTGAAGCTCCTTCAAGCCCAAAATGTCTGGGCTCACCCTTGGAAACCTTCAGAAACATGCTCAGACCTTACAGAGTTAAAATACATTGATCTGTAATGCAGGTAAGATGAGCCAAAGATAAACACTGCCAAAGCTTACAGGCTTTTACAGCATTAATCAAAAGAAACTTTAAGGCAGGGAGAGGATCAAATTGTAAAATCTAAGCTTTAGATCCTGCTTCTGAAATTCAAGGCGAATGTCAGAAATAATGGACCTGAAAGTTTCATGCAACGCTCCCCCAGCTGTGGGACAGTTCATCAAAACAAGAGCAACACAAAGAATAATATATTGTAGCACTGGAAGCCTTTCCCCAAGTCCTCACCTCGCTTGGTTTTCTCCTTGGTGGTTTTTAGAGTGTATTTCCTAGGTTGGGCATAGACATCTGGCTTAAAAGTACACTCTGAAGTATATTTGGAATGTTTGCTCTCTCCTTCATAGGCAGTACCCAAACTCACTAATTATATGCATTCCAATAAAGCTTTCCTCTCATCCTGCCCCAAACCAAGTCTATCATCACTCCTTAGTGAAGCCTTAAACCCTATCCATTTCAAAGGTCCACTTTGATTTCTTTTTTTCATTGACATTTCAAATTTTTTTTATACCTCAAAAGCAGGTAATTTATTTTGTTTGCACTTTCTTCCTTCAGATTGCCCTCAGCTCTCCCCCCAAAATGTTCATGTCTGGACAAGGACGAAGCTTGCCTAGAGGACAACTTACAGACATGTGAGAACAGCAGTTTTCATGAAAACCAATGCACAGTGATAAACAACTGCATTCATAACTAAACAAATCCTTAAGTGGAAAACAGCTGAGTATAATCATGACCCTTTTCTTTTTATCTTTGCTGCAAAAGTTGATAAAACAGAAGTGGAAAAATAATAAAAAGTTTCAAACCCACAAACTTCATAAAGAGAAACTTTAAAAGCCAAAAAATTATTCAAAGAAACAAAGAAACTGGTCAGGTGATGAAAATATGTTGCCATTACTTCAGCTAACACCAGTTTCTCAGCAAACCTGGTAACAGCTGACATCAAGAAAACTTTGCCCTACCATTGCAGGTTAGCGTTTCCTTCCTATAAGTTGTTTAAAAGAGACAGGAGTGAGGACAGGAGGAATAGATCACTTTATTTTCTAACCAGCTCTTGGTGTGGTTGATGGTGTGGGGGAGGTTGGCAAATGGGATTTTCTGTCTTAGACTTTTCCCCAATACCATACATGCTATCTTGGATTGCAGTCTCAAATTTGTTGAGCTGTTCCTTTCAAAGATCTCGGTGGGAGCTCTAGTGTGGTCTCTTTTGATACATTTTCTATTACCGATGACTTTCAGATGCTTACAACTCTTTATTTCTTCTCATCTTCTCTTACTTGAAGCCAACTCACAACATGTCTATTTTTTAATGTAGAGAATTCTCAAGGCTTTTCCAGGATCAGTTGCAGGTGAACTGAATTATGCACTTTTTTGATACTGAAAATCCATTTCACATTAGCATGATTCTTGCATTTTGTATCATCTGCTCTGTATTACTTCTATGGGAAACTTATTACTTTGACCAATGCTTCGCTATTATATTCATATGCACATCCGTGGCATATGCTGGAGCTACAGGTCAGAGAGACGAAAGAGCCCTCTGCAGCTCTGCGAGATTACGATACTTCTCACTTGCAAAATTATGTTCTGCCTCTCCTCTGGCAGGTGCATCTGAAACCTATTTCTTCAAGCACTGATGATGATGGTGATGACATAGACGAGATTACAAAGGGCCTTTAGGGAGGAAATCACTTCCTGAACACTCAAGAGCTCTTCCTGCTGTATCATTACCTAGGGCTGAGGTTTATTAAAGGCAACAGGACCATACGGTTCTCAGCCATTTCCTTCAGACTCAGAAACATAGGATTAATAAATTTGTCAGCAGAAGTAGGACTTCATTTTTCAGATTATTTCAGTTATTCTACTGCCAACATTTGGCTGTTTTTCTACTATACTCCTTTAACCCGAATGCAGATGAATGAGCCAGAGCTCTGACACAGAGACTTAGCCCTACAGGGTGACGGAAACTCACGGGAGTGCAGGACATGACTGAGTAGCGTGCCATCCCTGTGGCTACCAACAGAAGTTAAAGCCCAGCAAAATCAACTAATCCTACCATCAACCTAACATAAATTTCAGAAAATGTCATTCACGAAATACAGCTTCCTACTGTGATTTCTGCGAAAGTCTTTTCTGCCTAACCCAAAGAAAATGAACTGCAAGAGTATCATAGCATTACGGTGTTATAACAAAGGGCAAGCCTGTTGACTTGAAGCTTGGATTTGCAATATAATATTCTACAGGAAACAGAGGAAATAAAATGCTAGAGTTCTGGCAGTCTTTCCAATCAATATCTTATTTTGTCCTGTGGTGTTCTTCCAACCTAGGCAGAAGACCTGGAGTCCACTGTGCTGCTGAGGCACCTGCCCGCAATGACTCCACTTGTGATGCCTGATGCTGAATGAGGCTTTTAACTCCAGGCTACTTCACCAAACACTAGAAACCATGTGAAGCACAGTCTAACACTTCATCACCCTCTTAAGCTGCTCCCTGTCCTACAGAACTGAACCCAAAGTAGAAACAGAGAGGTTAATTTGTTCATGGCAGAGTTTTTGAAGCTGGATTACCAGATTGCTTGATTTCAGACAGCTGCTCCTTACAAAAGTGGTTATTTTCTCGCAGGGGTGTAACTTTTATTCTCACATAAGTCAAATCCATTAATTAAGGTAACCAAGTCTAAATTTGGGATGATGTCATAATAGTAGTGATTTCCTTTCAGGCTCACATACATATTTTTTTTTATACACTTACCTACTAAAATTAATTCTAAAACAGCTTAGAGAGTGCTCAGCCCCTATTTCTATTTCACTTCTTCATGCCTGTTTCATAAAGGTTTAATTTAATTTTTCATTTTGCTTTCTTGAGTACAACATGACATAAAGCGAGACTATGAGAGCTTCTTTTACTTGGAGGAGCAAGGTTTCTTTGTTTCAGTGATGCCGAGGCCCCAGTGGGTGCCCACAGTCAAAGTGACGAACACCCTGTTCCACCCTATACCATGAAATCTGAGACATTTTTCACTCTTTTCACCCCCATTAACAGAAACAGAACGTGTCTGTCCAAGTGATGACATATACTGAAGAAAAAACATAGGGAATCCTGAATTGGTCATTTTAAAGCGAAGAAAGACCATAGTATTTGTTTTAGCCATTTCACATCTATTCTTACAGTGCTGAGAGATTCTGACTTTTACCACCTTCTTTCTGTTGAAGAGTCTGCTATCTTATTTTTAGATGCGCGATTTCCTACCAAAACCAATTGTGGGTTTGCAGTCTTCATTGAGCTCCAACCAGAAAAAAACTCCTTTTGGGGAGACTTTTCAGGCAGCGCTTGCCTGAGGCTGCTGCCACCACAGTGGTCACCCGTGGTTCAAAGCACTAGTTTAAACTCACCGCAAGAAATTTTACTCCCCAGTCTAGCAGCATGGTTGTTAAACCAGACACTGTCCTGTCTTCGTTGGGGTTCGTGCTCTTTCTGCAGCCTTCGAGCATAACTGTTTCGGTGTGCTAAAGAAGACACTGACATTCATGTCAGTCTCTGGATTGCAGCTTCTGAGTTTATGACAGATGGGAAACCAACAGAGGAGTTAAAATCCTGTGAATCTACACACAGCTTATAGCCAGTAGCCATCTGGCTGGGGATCTACATAATACCACGAGAGGATGACAAAAAAAAAAGACCAAAAAAAAGGCAGTTACATTTGCATTTCCATTTCTCTTCCCCTTCTTTGTGCTTCCTCTTTTGAATATACTTAATAATCGCATTACAAATGGTCTTTCAACTATTTCATACAAGTTAAAACTACAGTATTTTCTTACTAGTGCTTTCCGCACAGAAAAATAAATTCAGTATTAGGCAAAAAGTCCAACACATGACAACATATAACATTTGTCTATGGTAGGTAACAGCCAAACAGGCAGCATTTAACAAAAGCGTGAGCATTTGAAGAAAGAACAGAGAATGGAAAGCACCAAGAAACCCCATTCAGCAGCACTGCCAGTTGCTCTATAAAAACAATTCAAGGCAGAAGTTGTAACACAGGGCCCCTAAAGTATAATTACTTGGGAAAAAAATGTGGCCAACAAAAGTTACCTAACCTGTTCAGAGAGGAAAGCAGCTATTTACCCCCAAAATGCACTGGGAAGGCTGAAAATCTAGTTTTCAAAGTAAAAAGCGTAAGCTTCATCAAACCCCTCTTTTGCACAGCAGTGCCTCCTGCTAGCTAGAGCCAGGAAACAAGGAAACATGCAAACCTTTGTTAAAGACAAAAAACATTTTTCGCCTCAACCTGTGGAAATGTTCAGCTAGGCATTTTCAACCCATAACTGTGTGTTTGTTGGGGTTTTAGTTTCCTGAAAAGAGCAGATTTCTGATGTAAAGAAAGGGTAGAGCCACTAGAGCAAGAATTCTTTTCTCTGTGTGCTGTGTTGCAAAAACGAGAGCATATTAAGCAACTTGAGAACAGGAAATAACACTGACAAACAAACTGATATTCTTTCCATAGCATGGTCGCTCAGAGGAGGACATCTGAAACTTCATCTCCCCAAATCAAGAAATGTTTATTCTACTTTTGGCAAGGCTGCTGAACGTTTGTGTACTCCTTCTAGTCCAACTGTTTTATGATCCTTTCAGTGAAGTAGTCACATTAGAGTAGAAATGAACATTGAGCTGAATTTTTTTTTAAAAAAGCTCTCTCCTTCAAAAAATGTTGTTTTACTGGTACCAGGATGGTTTGTGGAAATACACCAGTTCTAACTGACATGTATATGGGAATGTATCTCAGAGCCCCTCACTTCGTCTGGAGTTTTGGGCACCACAGGTGAGCACTGTAGAAGCTCCAGCTATATAGCCAGTGTCCTATAGCAAGCCTGTTATTTTATTAATGTAACCTCCCACATGAGAGAGAGATTGGAAAAGACGGATTAAATGCAGACATCTATTTCTGAGCTAATCACTCCCTTCACACTTGACATGAGCTAGTCAGGGCAACAATTCATCTTGTCGTGAAGCAGACATCACAAATAGGTCAGATGAATTAAGCCCTAAAATTAACCATTTCTCTCCATGGAAGATAAAGGGAGATTAGGATGACTACTTCATGTGGCTGGACTTAAATCACACACACTCCACTCAGGCCGTCTTTTTTAACCAATGCCTACACTTACCTACAGTCCTGCTTGAAACTGAATTTCTTGCATCTCAGCTAAGGGCTTTAGCCATCATATTACTGCTTTTTTCTGCCACTTTGCCTTTTTTTGATGAAAAATTTCATCGATATGTTTTCAGTTTCCATATGGACATCTTTGAATAACTGAAGATATCTTATTTACCCCATCTGTTTAAAGTGAAGAAATGCAGTTGTGTTTTTCATTGAGAAAGGCTTAAATAACTACATTTTTTTCCTCAAAAATAAAAAATAAACAGAGAAATTTAAATTGTAACCTTAGTAATATCATTGCAATTCTAGTAAAATGGCTGATTAATGGCAGTGTCTGATATATATTCTAATTTTCAATGTGAATAATGTATATTTTTAATTAATTTTTTCTTGACAGATTGAGTTTTTAATTAAGAAAAAATTGCAGTGTAAGACATTTTTTCATTTTTCTTGCAGGAAGCTTATTTTTCAGAAATGCGGCTATCTAGCCGGACAAAATGAAACTGCAAAAGCGTAGCTGTAGAATTTTCTTCAGTGTTTTATGACAATACCTCGATCAAGTACAAATTGAGCAAAGAGAGAAAATGAATATCCTTACTTACTTCAGGAGGCTAACTTTTGCTGACTTTGACTCCTAGGTCACAAGGCGTTCTGTTTATTTCAGATCAGTAGTACCTTCATTTAAAATAAAACTACGAATTTTTCCTACCTTTTTGTAACTTTGTGGCCTTCATCCTCAATACCATTTCACCACTGGAACAACCATCTCACCCTCCTGACTTTCTCAGCATTCAGTTAATCAGATTTATTTGGTTACTCGGAGACTGATTTCTACATGCACGGCATGCAACTACCTCCAAACAGTTTAAGTGCAATAAAAAAAAAAGCTGCAGCTATAAGTAGTGGAAATTTTCAATACTGATGTCTCTGTCTTCAACAACTTAAAATAAATGCCTCCCTTTATTCACAAGAGTTCCTTCAATTTGACCTTGACTTTTATGGATTTCACAGAAAGTATAAACTGGAATGTAAAATAAATAAGAAAAATGTTGAAACCAGAGGTACAACCTCCCTTCCCAGAGAAGGTGTATGTGGAACTACATCCCGTGGGCGAGGGAGCAGCCCACCGAGGAGTCGCCCTGCTCGCAGGCGGTGCCCCGGTCCCTTCAAGGACCCCTCTTCAGAGAGGGTGCTGGAAAAGCAGTTCAAAACTTTCAGGATTCATCTGACACTGTAATTCAAACCTTCAGCCTCAGCAGGCGTCTTTATCTCTTTCTGTGATTTATTAAGGGTTAACGGCATGTTCTTCTACCTGTTAAAACATGTTACTCTTTCCTAAGGTGCTAAATAAAAAGAAACAGTATCTAAATTCCTTCCTATAGGTTTTACCTACAAAGGAGGAACTCATGTATGAGTCAACTCTGTATATACTCCTCACTGCATTTTAAATAAAATATTTTAACTTCAGCAGTTGCTATTTAGAGTAAATTTCAGAAATAAAAAAATTAAAACAAAAATCACATATAAAATACCATTCCATTCTTATCTCAAAAGAAATTGCCTACTTCCATGCATTTAGTTCTTATCTTACTACTGCTTATAAATTCAGGGATTTTTTTGCATGAACTATAACAACTGATTTACAAAAGAAAGAGCTGAATTAAATCCCAAAGTGACATGTGGAAACCGTTCCAGTTCACTTCTATCTGACGGCGGATCAGGCAGTTCTGTGCCTTTGCAGCACCACCACATCACCAGGTTCTTCTGTTTCAGACCATGATGGTCTCATTCAACACAGCAGCACAGAGAAGCAGGGCAGCATTCTGTGCAAGCGTTTGATACGATATGATGAAATGCAGAAGACTGTATCCTATCCCTACTGACTGCTAGTAGCAATGCTTCAAAAGAATTAGACACTACAAATACCCACGATGAACCCTACTAATTGCTGAAGGCTTTGCAGGTGACAGAGAGGAACGAGGGCTTTCCAGATGCTCACAGGTAATGCGCTTATGTCTTAAATCATGAGATTTGATTACCCTTCTCTAAGCATGCTTTGCTGCAACTGTTACTAGCCTTTATATCATCAAGCCCTTTTTGAAAATTGAACCACTATATTTAACTATATGACCTCCACGGTGAATTCTATAGGCTAAATGCACACTGTCTGAAAACACTATTTATACCTTATAAAACTACAAGCTACTCTTAAATATCTGATTTCTTGATCTTGTTTTATGAAGCTGGAAAAGAAGGAGAAAACAACACAACCTGATCATTCCTCCTCTTATTTCATATTACTATGTATCTCAAAACTAATTTTTTTTTACTGTTTCCAAAACAAAGAGAATATATCCCCATTCCACTCCCTGTCATCTAACAGACAAGCCCTGTTACTCCTCTCTATACTATTTATTAGTCCTACACTTTATAGGACTTTGAAAAATTTAAATTTTATAGGCTGAAACCATTAACTCTTTATCTCTTCTTCAGTTTTTGGGCTCTCTCATGGTTGCCAACTACAGGAAGATGACTTCCTGATACAACACTTTAATCCACACCCCTCCAGTAGGACCACAGAGGAATGAAAAGGAGTTCCAGAGTTGGGTTTTTTCCCCTTCAGCTATTCTTTTTAAGAGTTATGGATTTTTCTTTACTCTTTGAAGACATCTGTGTGAAATTACCCACACAACAGTAATCCTAACAAAACCAAGATTTATTAAAACAAAGAGAAAATGGAATTAAAACAAAATAAATTGTTTGCTTAACATAGCTGAATTTACAATTCTCACAAGTTAAATTAGATAAGGCATAAACCAGATAAGCTTAACTTCAGATAAAAAAGAAAAAAATGAATCCTGTAGTTTATCCTTTGAAATTGAATATCCTTTCTGACCACACCAGCCAGCCTGTCAATGCCGCTTGCTGCTCGGAGACCAACAATTCCCTCTTTTGTCTCCCACAGATATGCTTAATAAACCCCGGCTCAGGTTTCCTAAACACTTTTCTGAAGACAAAAAAATGGGCTTCGGTAAACAGTTTCAGTCTCCATCTCTGAGGAGTTACACCACCGAGGAAACGAAAAACCTTAATTATGATTTATGACTGCCTTTTTAAGGTTTATGACCCAGCTCAAATATTGCCTTTTGCTAACCATCTTGGCTGGCTCTGTCTAGGTTTTGGCTAGACCCATGGGCAAACCTCACCTAAAGCAGATCCTTTTCTCTTCCACTTGTCACAAGCGATGAATTATAGACAAGGGCTAAGGTGCCCTCTTACAATCAGCTACATCTCAAAACAAAGTCCAATGGACCTTTAAAAAAAATCAGTCTTGGCTGATGTCTCAAATGACAGATTGTTTCTGCCTTTATGGGTTTTAGGACTCACATATACATAGTTTTTGCTTGAGTACGCTGTGTCATTTAACGGGCAGTATTTCCCTGACATAAGAAGAGTATGACTCTTGGACAGCTATAATAAAAACTGATCTGTAATAGAAACTTTTGTCACTTTGGAAGTGTAATGAAAATGGCAAGCTTGTTCCTTCTCATACACAACCATGGATGCAAGCATGCTAGCAAAAACAGCTTAGATAAGCAGAACTTCTTTCTGTTAAGTGAATAAAATAAAGACAAACTGGAAACAGTCCCACTGAACAGCCTCCACACTGGGACACGTATCAATACAGATGTATCAGAAGAACGAGGAAAGCAGTGGTGAACAAATCACACCTGTACCCTGCGTTATTAACTCAGTGTAACTCTTCTCAACCTAGAGCATGGTCTAAGTCATTCTCAACCCTTTATTCTTCAGCCCCTCCAATAAATTTGAAATGAAAAAAAACCAAACAACCCAGACAAGAAACCCTGAAGGCATGAAAGTGATGGGGATATTGTTACAGAGCTACTTAACAATATCCACATAGGCTTGTCTGATGTGATACAGTCCAGCGCTAAGCCAGGACTACTGTAGGCAAGAGAAAGAAGCAATCATGACTTGAAAGCAGACTCCTATAGGAGACGGTTAGCTTGTGACTCCCAGAGCTGGAACTGTGTCACATACCATTTTTTGATATAACAGGGTGCTCGGAAGAAACCCTTCAGCAGCAGGAATTCAGGGCGCGGCTGCACTTAGGTTCCCTAAAGCCAAAAGCAAATGAACTGTGATTTGAGATCTGTTCAACAGAACATTATATTCATTTAATTATTTTTTTAATTATGAAAACATACGTAGGACAGTCTTTCCAAGCTCCAGATCAAGTTAATTATTCATTATAGAGGCACATAGAGTTACTCAAACATTCAATTAAAATAACCTTACAGAACTGCATTTAAATTGTATCATCACTCTGACGAAATCCAAAGCAAAACATAAAATAAAGGTCAAACTGGAGAACACTATGGAGCAAGTTAATACCCATGAAAAATGAGCACAAGAAAACCAAAACTATTCCCCAGTGAAAAATGGTAGCAGAGGATGTGAGAAGGGATGTTATTCCTCTCCTTTATTGCTGCTCATCTAACAGAAGAAAAGACGGAGAAAAGGAACTTGGACATTTGTAATGGGGAAAGAAAAAGACAACTCTGCCTTACCACGTAACAAGGAAAGGAGGGAGAAAAGAAGGTGCATGACCAAAACAGGACCTCACTGCTTGCACCTCTCTCTCTCAAGCCCTAGGACACAAAAACCCTGCTACAGGTGATTTTATTTTTTCAGTTTGTTCAACAGTTTCTTACAAGGAAATAATTTTGTAATTGACTTAAGGCAAGGATTCCTTCTTAAAAACAAACAGAAAAAATCTTAATGCTTTGGTAATCTCTCTCTTAAGCCTCTCTATACATATCACTGGAAAAGACTTGAAAAACTGATTAATCCAAAGATAATTATACTCAACTGTTCTCCAAAGAGGAATAAAAATGTATTGGAACTCAGCTAATACATGTCTTCCTTAAAGAAACAAAATTACTTAAATATTCTTTCAAAATGCTTTCAGACGCATATATCGATAATATCAATAAAAGTTAATGAATCTCACCTAAAAATCTCTAGTAGATTCCTTTCAAAACAATGTTTTTCTTAATTCTATAGAGTTCCTGCACACATCTGAGATGAGTCCACGACTCTACTAAAGCATTTAATTAGTTCTAATATAGAAATGTTTAGACAGCATGTGTGTATCTGTGAGGAGAAGGGAACAGCCCTCTTTGTTTTTACAGGAAAAATATGTAATATATTAGCCATAAATTAGCATGATACTTTGAGTAGTAACCATGAAAAATCAACCTTGATACAAAATTGGAATTATTCAGAAATATATTAATTTTAGATCCTGACCTTCTGGCTACCACTGCAGCAGAATACAATTAACATTATGCTGAGGCTCCTACAATGTATATTCAAAGAGGTTTTTTATGACTAAGTAATACATGAAACGATACAAGGGAACTCTTTGAAGTACTGCACAATAACAAAACATTGAAAAACAGTATCTGCTGTATTTGCACACAAATATTCTGCATAAGCAGTGACGAGCTAAACACGCCACCAGGATAGAGTTTCTTTACAGGTGGTGAATTTGGACAGATATTATTGTCCCTAAATTAAAAAACATGGCAGAATGGCAGAAGTCTGGTAACAAGGTAATGTTTTAGAATCAAGGTTTGTCTTCAGTGAGGACAGGGCATATTTTAAAGACTCATTAAAATGCTAGTGTCAGAAAGGTAGGTGGAGTTTTGACAGCTATCCACTACTTGAGGTGGATCCTAGTACAGTGGGAGTTGGGGCCACGTTTCAGGGGTGTGTAGGTATGTACCAATGCTGCTAAACATGCTGAGATATTTTTTTTAAAAAAGCCCAAGTCATTTTAATGTCATTAACTGAATTACCCTATTGCCAAATACCCAACATAAAGTGATTAACAATTGTGAATATGCACCTAGGTTCTGTACAAGTGTTTATGGATCACCGTAGGATAACCAACAGATGTACAACTCAAAACAAGTATTTGTAAAGTCTCTGGCTTAGTATTTACAATCATTTACCTGAGTTAAAATAGGACCTTTTGATACTTGGGTTATAAAGGTGTGATTCACCAGAGCACTTGACTACAACACGGTTTACCCGGAATTCAGAGAACCCTCAGCAGCACCCTCCATGGCAAGAAGATGTTCCCCACCAACACTGGACCTGCTCATGGACAGCCCAGGCTAGGGAGTGCTTAGCTGCCCTGCTGGAGTGGTGCCACTTGCAGGAATAATTAAATATTTATTCCAACATGATTCAAACCCTCAAATCCTAGATAGTTGCACACTCCCTAAGGTTAGAAACCCGGTGTCTGTGTGCCTCGCTTATCCACCAAATGCAAAAGCTTAAAATCATACTAGGCAGGAAAAACTAACTCTCCTGTATATTACAGAAACCGCCAGAGAAAATATATTCATTGTTGCAATACTGTCCATTGGTTTGCACCTGGAATTTCATTTTTCCTCATCCCTAAGTAAGGAAGAATTAAAATTACAGTGTTTTTTAATTTTATTTTTGCTGAGCAAAGAAAGCAAAACTCTTATAAAAACAATTATTCATAAAAAACATACATATTTCAATTTTCACAAAATAATCAAGAGAAGGGAAATTATGTACTACATTTTCTTAATCCATTACGCCTCCAGTGACCTTCAGGTCTAACGCAGACTGGCACCACTCATTTTTTTTAATTACTAACAAAAAGCTTTGGATTAGTTAAAGAGCTTATAACTCTTCAATGCTTCAAATACGTTGTTAAAGGCAAAAATGTAAATGGCTTTCATTCATAACATTTTAAACGCGAAAGGTGACAATTCTCACGATAGCACTGTAAGAAAGCAGTGAAAATAGCATATGGTGGTTTTGAATTACACCAGGAGAGAAGCTGGCATGTCCAAACCAGTCTGAGAGGAAAGGAGATGGTTGTGAGATGCCCACCACCACCATACAAGGGCAGAAAGACAAACACAAGAAGAAAGGCTCTTATTCACACGTGCCTGGCAAAGGAGAGGCCTCACAAGGACAGGGCGTAAGATGGTGAGCGTGCCTCGGGCAGGTCCCCACGAGAGGGGGAGTGCAAAATGCTTTCGTTGGAGACAGCATGGCATGACTGTCCTTAAAAACCAGCATGCTGATGGCGATGGTAAAAGGAGCTGCACACAGGTAGAAACCGGCAGTAGTAGTATTCTATGGGATGACTCAGGCTAATTCCAAGAGAAAACGTTATCCTCCACCGCTGTATCAGGCAGCTCATGTCCACAAGACAATTCCACTGCAAAATCCCACAGTTCAAACCATAAATGGATGTGTTTGGCCAATACACTCAGTACTGGACTAGCCATAGGATACACAGCTAGCTGTATGTTACTAAGCATTATCCAAAAAACAGAAAAATATTTAATTTCCAAAGCTCATAGATAACCCTTCAAGAAAAGATACTAAGACTGGATGACTGAGTAACTCATTTTCTCTACTGTAGTTCCTAGTAGCCTAAAGAAGTTGGATTTTTTTGTTAGATCTTCCGAAGAACTTCAAAACCCTGCTCCCAATCTAAAGCAGGGGGAGTTGAGGCTTTGAAAGGTTAAAGGGCTTGCCCGAGATCTGTAAATAGCAAAGACAAATCTCCAAGCTCCATCTCTCCTCCTGTTCTTCCCTTACTCTGCCACGAATCAGATATAATCCTGTACCAGAGCTTTATCCCAGAGATTACAGAAATTATTTTAAAAGACTGCATATGGGAAAAATACATAAATCAAAAGTTCTGGCATGAATTCTAAATAATTTGATTTTAAGAAAAGCAGCATTTCAGTTCAATTCTCTGCTCCAGTTATATTCTCTCTCCTAAAAATCAAGAAACTCATTTCAAAATAACCAAGATGAATAAACACTCTTTTCAGTAGAGCAGCAAATCAGGTAGATGGATATCTTAAAGATACATGTTCGGGGTTTCACATCTCATCACTGCCTACAGCCCTCAAATCTCAATCCTGACAAGAGCCAATAGCTTTTATGAATAAGCATCTTCTGGAAGAGATGCTGGACTACGTGGCTGGATAAACAGGCAGATAAGATGGTAGAGAAATACAAAACGTCAAACATCCATTTACCACAGGTATCAGCCCGGGAGCTTGCATTAATGTTTATGCAGATAAGAAAAAAAATAAAAAAGAAAGTTATGCAAGTAGTTTGGTTATATTATTTATTATAAGATTTTGGCTTTGTAAATATAAATCAAATACAAATGTACAGCGCTGCCAAGGAAATAAATTATATTTGATATCTATACATTAATATATTCCAGTAAACCAGACTAAAGAACAAATCTAGTCATAATTCAGTAAAGAAGTACAGAACCATACTATTAAATTCCTATGGTATGTGAAGAACAAAACAAGTTTAAGCAATAGAGTTCTTCAAATCATATCAAAAGCAAAATGACTGCAAACTCCTAAAGCAATGTTACTAATTTATCATTGTTACAGCTTAAGAATGTAGCCACAACACATAAATTGCTTCTCCCTTATGTAGTATCTTTGAATCGCTCAATCTGAAAAAAAAAAAAAAATCCAAAGTGTATTACAAAGAGACTGCACTTTTATAGCAAAGGAGGTAGCAGACGGTGAAACAAGAAATAATATAATGGCATGAAGAATTATATGCATTTTGCATTGGACTTATCATTTATATGATAAACACACAAGTGTACAAAAAAATTGAGACACTCGATTTTTTCTTTTGAAGGAAAAAGATTTGTTTGGTATAGGGTAACTAGTTGGAAGACAGATACACGGATTTTTTAGTAATTCTGAAAGGGACTGAAGCAGACAGCAACAGCTAAAATATAACTCACTACAAAATGCCTTCCTAGCAATTTTGGGACGTTACAAGGTGCAGATCTACTTTAATTACAAATAGGGTAAAGACATTCAGAATCCTACACAACAGGTACATTATCACTGTGAAAATCTGCAAACGAAATTCACCTTTGCCTTTTCTGGATCTTATCCAGGAGCAGTAGTGGACTTCATCTTTTTCTCTCTTGCAATTGAAAACAGACAGATTTCTCTTCTACTCAATTAGATATTTTTCTGCAAATCTTTATTTTCAAAAAACAACAAGGGAAACAGCAGGGGCACTTAAATTTCCTTCAGGTAATCCATCACATATTGATACAATTTTTGTACCCTTAATTCTATGATGCTTCTAACATTCATGACCTGCTCGCTGCTGTTCTACTTAGCCACAGTATCTGAGTACTCCTCTGGTGACTTCAATTACTGTAGGCATCTTCCCACACCAAGAGCCTCTTCAGTTGCCCGGTTGATTTGCTATAAATTTTCATGGATTACAGGCCACCTCCCCGACATCCTCCCCATTCCTTCTTATATCTTGTTTCCTGCAATCGTGGGAAAGAAACACGGGACATTTCATCTCTGCTCTGCC
The DNA here is from genome assembly GCA_020745775.1 of Theristicus caerulescens. Classification (NCBI taxonomy): domain Eukaryota; kingdom Metazoa; phylum Chordata; class Aves; order Pelecaniformes; family Threskiornithidae; genus Theristicus; species Theristicus caerulescens. The sequence goes on along the minus strand of CM036558.1, from coordinate 11,751,112 downwards.
TCATTTTCTTGGTGGTCTTTACTCCCTTTTATTTCCCCGTTTAGCAGCTTTCGATATACAGGGCATAGAGATATAGGAAAGGGTAAGAGAAGTCCTTCTTCCCAAGAGAAGAGCAAATTAAGCCCCTTTGCCAGCATCTCAAAATGCCCAAAGATTTTCTAAAAAGCAGTATCAACCAATAAATTACAAATATTTTTTAAATCAGCCTGAAACTGCTATGAAAGTTTAGTGCATATAGTGAAGAAGAAAATGCTAATTATGAGGAATAAAAAATAAACTGACTTGTGTTTTTAATTGGCCACAGCTAACAGCTAGAAGAAAGCAAGCAACAGAAGTACATATTGGAAAGCACATTTGATTATTTAAAAATGTTAATACGTTTTACTAGGAGTGTTTTAGCTGCTGTTTCATGTAAGCTTCATGAGAAAATGTGAAAAATAATTATATTGTCTCCATTTATTCTTTTTTTTTAAATCCTGCTATTTTTAATAATTTACAAGCTTAAAAAAATATGTTTTCTTGTCAATATATTTCTTTTTATTGTTTTTCTTTAGAAAAAGAAGAGCTTGTGTAAAATCTGTGCAGCTAGTTTTTAAGAAAGAATTAAAAAAGACTGCCTGACCTGATAAGCACTCTGGAAGAATCTACTAAAAGTCTAAGAAATAGAAAAGCTGAGCTGCAGGAAGATTGCACTGACTATTTTGGTACTAAGTCTCCTGTCTCATGTGCCACTCCTATCCGTTTTAAGCAGAAATGACAATGCATGGCCAGTTGCTGACAGCCAGCTTCAACAGTATAGCAAATAAATTTAAGAAGGTCTGTCCTGCAGGTCTATCCAAGTTCAATTCCTGGCAGTGCTACAGACTTGCTGTGACACCAGGACAGTTTCTTAACCTCAGTTAAAAAAAGATATCATATCTATATTCTTTAGCAGTTCATAAATTGTCTTCATTTTCACAAAATGGAAGAAAACCCAAACATATACATTCTGATTATAATACTCTCTAGTCATTCTTGAAAGATGGGTGTTCAGATTCAATGAGTGAACACTGAAGAAGCCATTCCTGTTTAATTACACTCAAGAAAGAAAGAAAGAGGGTGTTTCCAAGTGTAGGACTCATGTTCTACAGCACAAGCACCCTCTGTGCTGAAGTTTGAAACCTGACAACTTCTGTAAGACCACCACCATTCAGTTCTCTAAAAAGCTATGAGGGCAGTTCCAGATTTTATTGTAGTGAATGCCTCAGCTCGCTGACGACAACAGAACTTCTGATGTCATGGCAAAAAGTAAAGAATGGGCTACAAGCAAATGTAAATCAGAATATATTTCAGTCTTCCCAGAGAAGAGACATTCACTCTGAACGAAGAGATAGTAGTAGAGTACTGGTAAGATAATTGCTAGCAAGATTTGATGTCTCTTGGTGAAGATTTTAAGCAAGATTTTTCTCTTGAGGAAGATGATGCTGCTTCTCATGACATTCTTTCTCAAGTTATTAGCAGTTTCTCAATTTCAAAATAACATTCATTTAGTTCCTAAGTACAAAATTTGCTACCTTTAATGTAGTACTTTCTTTAAAACTAATCCAAAAATCATAGTAGCAAGCATTTTTCAAGATTTCTATGGCTTAAGCACAATTTCATTTCCTGCTACTACAGGGGTACCATCAACTTGAAGTTCCAGCCATTTTTATAGAGCCATTAAACAATTTAGTGTATTAAATCTGCTTGCCTTTTACTTTTGCACTTGCCTTCATTTTTATCAAAATGACTTTCTCTCCATCTGTTGCTCCCACAAAAATAACATGCACTATTTCTTACTTCTAATTTTCTATTCTTCTAGTGCTAAATGTATTGGCGTATTATCTTCATCTGCTTCTGGTCTTAGAAGCAGACCTGTCCTCAGAATAAAATGGAAGTGTTTGCCTTAGCAACTGTTCCCCTCTAATTTATATTCCAAATGCCTTGTAATATAGCGAAGTGCTGATACTGCTATTTTACAGGAGGAAATCATGCCATAGAGAAGTATATTCAAAATCTGTTACAAGCACAAAAGTGAGACAGCACAACTGGTAAATCATTTCAGAAACCTCATGAGTTATTCTCACCTGCTCCATACAGAGCTGCTGAAGCCAGTGATGGCCAGTGCACAGCTCCTGAACCACTCCTGGCTCAAAATATTTGAGGTGTGGTTCTCATGAGGCTGCCAGTCATGTATCTGGCAGCAGGGCCAAGCTGACGCAGTGGTGGCTGAAAAAATTCAAATTCTTGGATTTGGAAGCAACAAGTTAACAAGGGTTGCTGAAGCAAACGTCACCCTAGCACTCAATGCTGAGACAAGTTCCAGCCCGCATTTTGGGAGCCCTCAGCTCTCCAAAGCATACAGTAAACACTAAAAAGCAGCCATGACATGATATGACATGTGCCTAATACAGACATCATGACAGGTTCTTCCATCTGAAATTCTAATGACTAGAAAGGACAGCTTAGCTTCCAATCTGCATTTACTCAGACTGGCTGTATACAGTCATCCTCACGCCATTATTGGTCTGTGGCTTAAGGGTCTTCTTATTCTCTTCCATAGTCACCTCCTTCTAGACACTTTTATAGAGATCATAAGAACCATAGGGATTGAACAAAGACACATTTACTGAATTCCTTCAGTATGACATGAAGCTACTGAAATACATGGGATACTCATGGGCTAAAGATGGAGAAGGTAACATAGGTAACAGCATAGTTTCAGCCTCTCTGTTAGAACACTGGAGAAACGTCAACATCTAATTCACAAAAAATCTAAATCTTAGCTTATTAATATAAGCAGACTGCAAATAAGAGTAATAAAGATTAGATATTTTTACTGACTCAGCAAACAGACCTTCATGTTTCAATCAGTTGCCTTCCTATCTAACATACCTGTAAGGCCCACAAATACTGGTTCTTTCTCTAAATCAAGCTATGACTAGAAGGACTGAGTATGCTATGAGGAATCTTGAGAATCTTTGACTTTGAAGACAACATCAAGTATCCTGGGTCTTCCCTGAGGAGCCTTTTTGTTGGGCCCAAGAGAAGGAATCCTAAGGAGAAACGTGTCCTAAGCTTGGGGGCTCTGAAGGTAGCTGTTGGCTAATCGAATCCTTGGAGGGAATGGTCTCTAGCCTTTGGGATCAGGAACAAACCTCAGCTGAGCAAGTTACAGGAATTAATTTAAGGGAGACAGACCACATGTCTGTTCTCTTGCCTGAAAAGTTTACTGTAATCCACTCTAAATGATGGGGCAGAGAAAGGCAAACAAGCTGGGCCAAGGGCTCCCATAGTACCTACGGCACATATTCAACATGGCCCAGCATCCCTCCTCTGCAGTCAATTTTGAGAAAGCAAGGAGAGAAGAGTGACAAGTGCTCCGTGGTGAGTAGCAGCTGGATAAGGTTACTAGTGGTTTTTCCGCAAGCCATCTCGGCTGAGGATCTTGTAGCCTTGAACGTTTTTATGCTCACAGCACTTTGTAAGATTTATTTTTCAATTTTTTCATTTTACAGTTTGGGAACCAATACACAAAAAGCTGTGTTTGGAAGGCCCAGCGGAGGTACCCAACTTCAGCATCACAAGTACCAGGGTGTGCAATTTCAGAAGTCTGACAAGTGGTTTTTAGCCTCTGCCCCCAGTGAAATCAAAATAATTACATCCAACAACTAACAGTATCCAGGCTATTCTGCTGTGAATAGTCCTGGGCATCTCCAGTTAGCTTACAGCTCAATGCATTATTTTGGTGACTTTATGCAAAACAGAAATAGTCCCCATCACAAATTTCTACTATAGACAAAAATAACATGCACACATTAAGCTGCTTCTGCTTGTCACCCCTGATGAACTTCATATGGCAACCAGACCAAAAGCCCCCGCTGATCCCCCAAAGCTGAATGTGAAACGGAAATATCACAAAAAACCACTGCCAGCATCCCAGAACATGACTCACACTGCTTAAGTACCAAATCATTACATTTAGAAAATTCTCGTCTGGATATTTTGTATGGATAGATCAAGCACTCTGAAACTACATTTGCTGAAGAAAGTAGACTGAGAGCCAGGGCTCCTAACTTGGTTCAGCATCCTCCTGTGCTGGTTAACTTCAGGCAAGTCACTGCGTATCTGTGTTACCATTTCCAAATGCAAAACTAATTACACTAATCCCCTTTGTGCAGCACTTAAACATCTACGGATGAAAAGAATTATCCTAAGAACTATTTATGTTATTAGAGCAAAGAACTACCAATACTATGTGGAAAGCCAGGGCCAAGTCTCTTCTATCAGTCTATCCCTCTTGACAGGTATGAACTCCGGCTTCAGAAATTACTATAAAATGCTGTTTATAATTGATGGACCTTCCTGGGCAGAGTAAAATGGGGAATTGGTATGGGAAAAATCAGTGAAACAACACAGGGAATGCTGTCAACTGTCCTAAGGGCCAGATTTTCAAAGATGTCTGAAGACACAGATGAGGTCCATACATGGTGAGATTTTCAGAACTAACATTTATTCAAAATCCCGCTAACATCAATGGTAGCTAAGTAGTGTAGCCTTCACAGACAGTCCCTGCAACTTTAATCACTTTTATCCTTGAAAATCTGACCCCAAGTAAACAAACTAAAAAGACATCGTTTAATGTTACTTGTATGACTATCGTGGAAAACTTTTTTAGAGAGAAATGTGATTTTTAAATTGCAGTTTATCAATCCATAAATGCTAATGAAATCCCATGCTGTCTACCCTGTGATAATTTTTTCCTATTAAAAGCTTATTCTTTTTTTTAACCTAATAAGTACATTGCTAGTCTAAGCACATTCATTGTTCAAAGTTTAAATTTATAGTTAAAATGAAAAGAGAGGTCACTTACCAGTAACCAGAATTCTGAGACATGAATTCTTCATATATATTCAAACTAGTGAGCTACATATAAGTCCTTTCACTTAAGACTGGTCTTGTATCTTTGCAATGAATAAGTGTATAAGGTACAGACTGATTGTGCCACTTTCAGTTTCCCCCCAATCACAGAAATAAAACTCAGGGAACTTCAAAAAATTCTGAGGGAGAGAAAAATAATCAAAAAGAAAACATAAATGTGAACTGTACATATAAAAAAAATTACTATTGGTAAATCACTTCTTTTTCTCTTTTTGAGTAATAGTGCACAAGTATAATTTATCACAGTGACTTAAACAGCTACACCTGGCCACTAAGTACCTGAGGTCCTGGAGTCTTTTGTACAAACCACTCTGGCACTTCTTTACCAACATATAGGTTTGAGTAATGTTACAGCACATGGTGAAGGTAGGGATGGAGCTCCAGATAGCATCATCTCCACTATCATCTCCAAAATCTCAACTATTTCTTAACAATGTTGTGTGCTCTGGAGGAGTACTCTGTAGTAACAGCAGGAAATTCATCTTAGCAGTCTGATAGCAAATTTTGACACAATCTCCAATCGACTTCGACAGTCTGTGTGGCTGAACTGTTAAACCCTTCAGAAAACACACATGAATAGCCTGAAGCGTTTGAATGTGTGAATATAGAAGTAGACAGCCCCCGGCATAAAAGTATAAAACCCAAATTCTGCTTTAGAGGCAGAACACCAGAAATAAAATTTGGAGAATAAATAAAACCTGTTGATTAAAAAATATAATTCTACCATGATTTGAGGCAGAACATGAAGAAGGTCATTCATAAGAACATATGCACCTCCTGGAAAAGCCTCTGAGGAAGTGGCCTTGATGAAAGCAGAAGTAGTAAACACCAAGCCCAAGACCTTAATGAGGCTAAGTGAGAGTTCAAACTCTTTTAGCCTTAAGCAGATATTCCATAACAGCTGTAATAAATGATACAGAAGGAAAAAAAAATGGTAAGAAGCCACATGGATCTCATTTCCAGAATGCGCAGCATGTGGGTGCTGGATGGCTTTCCTTGTTGAAGTATTCCTGCCTCTTTCAATAAAAAAAGCCCACAGATGACAAAAAAAGAGCCAAATAGACAGACACTGCTAAACGGGTAAGACCCCTGTCTGCCCCACAGCGCTGAAAGGTGGGGTTTCAACCCTTTCACTTACACACGACAGGCTGGCTGCTATCACAAGGGCTCGGAATGGCATTTTCAGTGGGCTTGATCCAGGAGAAACAGGTAAAATTATTTAAGCTGGGTTACACAGGAGCTAAAGGAGGTCAGAATAAGTGATCAGTGCAGTTCTGCTAGATAAGAGCTTAAAGGTTTGGTACTACTGCGTATCTGTGACCTAAAGTGAAAAATATTTTTGTTGAAATTCTTTCCAAAAACAACGCCAGGACAGATAGCCCCAAAAACGTTAAACAGACCAAAATAAAAATAGGAAGAACCACAACTTTCAAAAGCACATGCATTGTCCTCAATCTCTCTTTTGCGTAAGTACATAGTACATTATGTACTACTTTTATTAGCAAATGAAGTCATGTAAAAACAACTACTAACAATAAGAAACATCAATGTTAATATGCAAATTCCAAGATATTTTCAAAACCATTTTTTCCATTTCTAGAAAAATAAAACAAAAAAAACCCAAACCCTCGTTTTGTGAACAATCTATTTGACATGAGTATGATTTCACTCACAAGTACTATTCAAAAACATTTTTCTTGAAAGCATTTTCAAAATGGAAACTGTTTAAAACTTTTTTCCATGTACTTCTAGTATCTATGTCAAATGGGGTACATCTGGGCTGTGGATGAAGCATCTCCAAGCAGATTTAAGTATTTTTGGAAGAACACTGGGACAGTTCTTGTAAATAGTAGACTGCTATGGTTATGCAATATGGTCTAACATTGGATTATTTTGAACTCCTCTGGAAATCCATTCCACATTAATACTGATTATCAATATCAATCAGTTTTAAGAGTAAGCTTGCAGCTTTAAAGTTCCTATTTCTACAGAACAGCTCTCCACAACAGGATGTGGCTTGGGTTCTTCTTTTCACCGTCGTGGTTTAACCCCAGTTGGCAACTAAGTCACCCTCCCTGCTGCCAGTGGGATAGAGGAGAGAATCGGAAAAAAAGTAAAACCCATGGGTTGAGATAAAGACAGTTTAATAGGACAGCAGAGGAAGAGAAAAATAATAATAATGATAAAAGAAGATACAAAGTGAGTGATGCACAATGCAATTGCTCATCACCCGCTGACCAATGCCCAGCGGGTCCCTGAGCAGCGGTCACTGCCCCCCAGCCAACTCCTCCCAGTTTCTATACTGGGCATGACACCATACGGTATGGGATAGCCCTTTGGCCAGTCTGGGTCAGCTGGCCTGGCTGTGCCCCCTCCCAGCTTCTTGTGCACCTGGCAGAGCATGGGAAGCTGGAAAGTCCTTGACTAGTGTAAGCACTACTTAGCAACAACTAAAACATCAGTGTGTTATCAACATTATTCTCATACTAATTCCAAAACACAGCACTATACCAGCTACTAGGAAGAAAATTAACTCTATCTCAGCTGAAACCAGGACATTCACCTACCTGTTACTCTACAATAACACACAGCAAGTTCTTCCTACTGTAATTTAAGCAGGATCCTGAGAGACTGAGTGGTAAATGATAAAATGTGCCTTTGTATGCAGAAGAGGAACGTTTCTGTGCCAGCAGATGATTGTCACATGCAGACCTGTGATTGCCTAAGTCCTATTGCCAGGTATACACACCACCACATAAACTGACTCCCCCTCCCTTGTTGATATACATGTAAAATCCATGCCCAATAACCTTGTAAAAATATAGAGAGAGTTTTAGCTACAATAGAAATAGGTATTACTTCTCCTGTCAGTGAATTATACCCGTTTCTGCTGCACAATATATCATATGTTTAACAGTGCACACTACTCAGCAGCTTAACCCATGGTGTACCAGCTTTTGCAGGAGTGTCTTTTACAAAGCATTCTGGAACTACACCTCATCCCATGCTTCTTTTCTCATCCCTCCTACATCTATCTAGTTTTCTCACCTCTCTCCTTTGTCTCCATCACCCCTTTGCTGTCTTCTTTTACACTTGCACTTCACGGGCTGCGCTTTCTCTTCTATTTCATAATTTCTGCAAACCTACCTCTTCTATGAATGCTATTACTGAATGTGCCACTCTGTATTTTTTCTGTACTGCATCACACCACACTATATTCATTCATGGACAAATACTAAATATAATTTGGAGCAGGGATTTTTGTAACTTTTTTTTATCCTGCGCTGTTATTTTGTAAACTGCCAAGTACATATGCATTACTATGTAAATAAACAACAGTAACACAATCCAGATGAAACTTTACAGAAATGTAGGTAGTCAGGATGTAACTACCCAAACTGGAACTTGGCCAGGACGAGAGGGCAAGCATCCTTACTCTTGTGGAAAGTGCCAATGGATCATACAAATGGCTTGGATGAGTCAAAATCATCACTACATAAATATATACTTTAAATGAAATTTCCAAACACAGTACACCATCATCTATCACTTTTTAATTATCTAGCATACCTGTCAAGGGTGCTAGAGCCTCATTAGCAAACACCTTCTCAGGGCTGCCTCCCACTGCAGCCTGCTGTAGCCTGAGACGCGGGAAGTGAAGGTCGTCATTTAAATTCAAGACAAAGCGATTGTGAAGCAGCACATTCTGCCCGAGATGTGGGGCTCCTGCGACAACGGCTAACCGGCAGCTCTCCACCGAGTTTGGCAGTTCAGTTAATTTCATTAATTTGCTGGAACTTGGAAGAAATGCTCAAAACCAGGGCTGTCATTTCAAACTGTCAAGAGCTCTTTTGTTTCTTAAGTTTAGTAATGTAGACGTGAAAAGGTTTGACACCCATTGTAATATTGTACTCCATTTATTTGTTTGATAATGATCGGGCCACCACACCCACCCGAATGGACTGAACTCAACGGACGCTTGTGAACTCTCCCGCGCAGGAGGGCTTCAGCCTGCTTCACCCGTAGCTGAACACCCTTTCCCTCGACGACTCCTAGACTGTAATTCAGCCATCCAAAACCTTTTTCAGGAGGCACCTTCAGTTCCTGAAAAAAGCTGCAAGTATGTTGCATTAACACTGACTTTTTGCTTTTATTATCACACAATTCTCGTTTTCCTTTGCCGTGCAGCTGGGTTTCAGCACCATTTTTTTTAACCTCCCAGAGTTGCTTTCCATGACTGAAGTCCCTAGTTACTGATAAAGAAATACACAGTGTGGACACAGCATGTTCATCTGAGTTTGCAGCCTATTCAGTGCTCTTCCAAAAGAACGAGAGCAGAAGCGCCAGATCCCTGTTTAACCTGCCTTGCTGCACTGAGGTCTTACTCAGCAATGGGACGGCATTCATAAAACCTTTAGTCAAATCCCTCCTCTACAGTCAGACTCCTCATGTATATACACCATGGCATGTTACTTAAAGAAAGGAATCGCATCCCAGAGCGCCCAGATGAAAATATAGCAAGAAGTTCTATCAAAATTGTCATAGACTAATATAATAAAGCAGAGGAGCTATTAAACTAGGCTGAGAGTGAAACCATTGAATATTTTGCTTATTAAGAAAACACTGCAAGTAAGATGAACAACTGACCACTTCCTCTGTTTAGAGTCTCTCTGACGAAGGTATAGCAACACTGAGAGATACTTAACATCATCGTAACTGCTCATTTGACGAAGCTTTCAGTGTACGTCAGGAAAGCACAAGAAATAAGCCAAGGGATCCAGATGCAGACAGATGGAATTAGCGTCTCTGGATTCTTAGCTTTCATTTAACAAGAGGGAAATACAGTTCCCAACTTCATATGAAACATGACTTTCTTGTTCCACCTGCATTCAGACAGACTAAAACAATACCTTGGAAGAGCATGAACTTTCCTTTTCATCTCTGTAGGGAAATAACTGAAAAGTGCACAGGTGACCCTTTAAAAACCACTGCTGCCAAGTGCATCACTGCCAAAGAATTTACCGTCTCTTTTTATACAAGATACTTGCCTATTGCATACCAAGAGGAGGTTTATTTCATTGTGAGTAGTTCCCTCTCAGAAAATACCGGCCACTTAGGAGCATCACAACAATCTTTTCCTCCACTTTTCACTGCCACACATTAGTTGTTGCCATATTTATTTCCCTTTTTATATATCTAGATCACTGGGCTTCTACTATTGCAGCACTTACAGTCTAGGAAATTAGTTTCCTACTGCTGCTGAATACCTAAAATACAGACTTTTCCCATTTTTTACATGATTATACTTAAAATTAAAGAATAAGCCATTTTTAGAGTATTTTTTAATTTCAGAAAGTGATTTGGGGTTACAATTTTAAAATGTGGCTTTCATTCTCATGCTCACAAACAACGTCTGTTATGAAAATATTTAATAGCAAGCTGCTGCCTAATTAGATGACTTAATGTTGCAAAACTCTCTATTTAAAAGCAAAAGAACTGCCAAAGATCAAAATCAGATTTTTTCCTTTGTTTGCTATGATGTGCATTTTTTTCTATTTATATTATGTACAGAAAAAAAAAGAGTTGAATGATAAGATCATGAATTCACATTGTGTTTTCCTTTATACTGTTTATAAGTTAACTGGGATGTTTATAGCTTGTTTGCTTTTTTCTTTTTTCTTTTTTTTTTTGCAAAAGTGACATTTAGAAGCCAATAACCCAAAGTATAATTACTGAACTCTTTAACAGTGTCCGATAGGTAGACGACCTAGCTGCAGTGTGATTAAATAATCTGCCAGATCAATGAATGCAGCATGAATTAAAATGGCTGCAAGCTTCTCCAAGCATAAGATTAGAGACCCAAAAAAAGGTTTCTCTTACTTTCTATTTTACATTTCCAAGAAAATGTAACCATTTATTAAAAAAAAATCCATGTTTTTCTGACAGAAATAATACAGTAGTATTCTAATATATGGTGACTAAACCATATATTTTTATTGTCAAAGACCAGACTACATTTTGCCATTCTCATACTGAATAACCTCATTCAAGGAAAAAGCAGTCTCTGCTCAAGAAACATAATGGTGCTAGGATCTGGTCCAAAGTGAACTGTTATCTCACGCGTGAAGATAATGAATGTTAATTTAAAATAATGTTCTTTCAACTCCAGGTTTTTTTTCATATAATCAATCAGGCCTGAAAATGCGTGCATGCGCTCTCGCTCCCGCACGCTCTCTTTCTCTGTCACTCGTACATAAACACTTCATTATATATTCTCATTCCCAGATATTCAGGAGAAAATTTTCTGCAGGTGTAAACTAATATTTCTCCACTAAAGTCAACAATGCTGCACCAAATTATGTCAGCAAAGACACTGGTCCTCTCTCACGCATACTGTGACATGTGTACCTCGACTTTCGCTTAATGTGCATTTCACGCCAAACTCTCCCTTTCTTCCTTTCATACGTGCATTTCCCAGCTCTTATTTGCACTCAACAGACAAGCACTATGGCCTTTCATTAACTCACCCCTCAAGGTCTCTTATCTCCACCAAATACTGTGCGGACAGGCAGGTATACATGGCTCTTTTCTGTAACCGAGGCAGGAGCTCTCAAGTAAATACCAGAAGAGAAAGAGCACTGCAGCGGGAGGCTGCAAGGCATTTGGAGAGGACAGAAGACCAGGCTTGACTCAACAAAAGGAGTAGATTTTAACGTTATTCAGTTATTACAGTAAAGAGAATTTACAACATTCCAAAATGGAGTTTTGGAATAAATGTAAATTTTTATGCGTAAAAGCAGGAACCAAGATCTAAATTATTATTGTCTGGAAATTACTGTGGGGAAAAAAGTATTCTATAGCTTTCTATATCACAAAATTGGGTGATTTTTGGTATCTGTCTGGGAGACAGTTGAGATTGCAAATGGCTGGAGACAAGACTCTGGATCACACGACATGCTAGTTTGATCAAGAAAGGCAGCTCTCACGTAAGAAGAGCCAAGCGGGGATTTGGATACCATTCCTTCCCACTGGCCCAGGGAACACTGTAACTGCTTATCCACTGACTTGGCAGAGTAAACACCGTTCTGCTTCTAGGCTCCTTGGTGCACCTGTACTCAGAGCATCTGCACCATCAATTACCTTTAGCTGATGTTTATCAAGTTTCCTGTGCCACTATAAGGGTGTATTGGGTTTGCGTGGCAAGGTTTCAGTAGTGGGGGCCTACAGGGGTGGCTTCTGTGAGAAGCTGCTAGGAGCTTCCCCTGTGTCCAACAGAGCCAATGCCAGCCGGCTCCAAGATGGACCCGCTGCTGGCCAAGGCCGAGCCCATCAGCGATGGTGGTAGCACCTCTGGGATAACATATTTAAGAAGAGGGGAAAAAGGAACCTGCACAATTGCAACCAGAGAGGGGAATGAGAATATGTGAGAGGAACAACCCTGCAGACACCAAGGTCAGTGAGGAAGGAGGGGGAGGAGGTGCTCCAGGCGCAGGAGCAGAGATTCCCCTGCAGCCCCTGGGGAAGCCCATGGTGAGGCAGGCTGTCCCCCTGCAGCCCATGGAGGTTAATGGTGGAGCAGATCTCCACCTGCAGCCTGTGGAGGACCCCACGCCGGAGCAGGGGGATGCCCGAGGGAGGCTGTGACCCCGTGAGAAGCCTGCGTTGGAGCAGGGTCCTGGCAGGACCTGTGGACCCATGGAGAGAGGAGCCCAGGCTGGAGCAGGTTTGCTGGCAGGACTTGTGACCCCGTGGGGGACCCATGCTGGAGCAGTCTGTTGTTGAAGGACTGCGCTCTGTGGAAGGGACCCACGCTGGAGCAGTTCGTGAAGAACTGCAGCCATGGGAAGGACTCACGCTGAAGCAGTTCATGGAGGACTGTCTGCTGTGGGAGGGACCCCATGCTGGAGCAGGGGAAGAGTGTGAGGAGTCCTCCCTGAGGAGGAAGGAGAGGCAGAGACAACGTGTGATGAACTGACCGCAACCCCCATTCCCCGTCCCCCTGTGCCGCTCAGGGGGAGGAGGCAGAGAAATGGGGAGTGAAGTTGGGCCTGGAAAGAAGGGAGGGGTGGGGCAAAGGTGTTTTAAGATTTCGTTTTTATTTTCTCATTACCTTACTCTGATTTGATTGGTAATAAATTAAACTAATTTCCTCAAGTTGAGTCTGTTTTGCCCACGACAGTAATTGTTGAGTGATCTCTCCCTGTCCTTATCTCAACCCAGGAGCCTTTCATTATATTTCCTCTCCCCTGTCCACCTAAGGAAGGGAGTGATAGAGCGGCTTAGGTGGGCACCTGGCATCCAGCCAGGGTCAACGCACCAGAAAGGGACAAAAATCATTCCATTCTATTGAAAGCTACATGTCTTCAGAAGTTAGTGCTACAAGTGAGGCTTATACTTGGATGATTTGTAAATGGATTATTTTTATAAAACTTTTTAAAACTATTGAGAAAAAGAATGTCAGCATTGATTAGAAAACCTAATAAAACTGGCACCTGAAAGCACTTCACTGATAATCCATATTTCCTAAAAGATACAAGTTGAATAACAAGAGGAGATCTCACGCTTGGAATCAGAGAGAAGTTAGGCGTATGCTTCCAATTAGGAGGTTTTATAAAGAAGTCTTCTGGGAGCCAGCAGTGTGGAAAGTGCACAGGAAAAGGAAGAATCTCTTTCTTACAACAAATATTTCCTGTCAGTCTATTTACTTCAGGTCAGTGGAAGAAGAAGACAAAGCTAAAAAACTGAAAGATGCAATTACAGATTGAGAGCATCCATGTTTCTTGCTTTCCAACACTGTCAGTCTGAAACACTTCCAGGTATGCATCAGCACTCTCCTTCAAAAAGATATGTCAGTGAAATAAAGCAATCTTTTTTTTAACAAAGAAACAAACAAACAAGATTTTAATACTTATGGTAGCTTTTAAACAACATGACATTACATTCTCATCAGCCTTACTGGTAAGAGGTCAGACACTGTGAGTTACCAATGAGCAAAGCATACATCCCTTCTCACTCTTCCCCACATTTTACCAAGATCAAGAAAAGTTTTCAGAGAGCTATTTTGATTGGTGAAAATAATTTAAAATTCTCCTTTTTTATTGAGAAAATGTTTGTGTCGATGCCGAATTATTCAGTGTGCCATATTATCTTCAAATGTCAGCTTGCACATGATGACTGACACCGAAACATCCAGCTTCCTGAGAAAATGCTCATGCAGTCAGTTCTTAGGAACATCATGAAGTCTCAACTGTGGTTATATGAAGCTAGAAATGGTGCCAGTCTGGTTCCTGTGAAAACAGCTAATAACAATTCTGTACTTTTAATTAACATAGAAAGGAAAAAAGTTTTCTGAGATTTCTGAACTGCATAACGAAGAAAGAACAGAAGCAGAAGGTGAGGAGAACATTACTCTTCCTGAACTCCTCACTGCACGGAGCAAAAAGGATTGTCTAGATTTTGCAGGTAACTGCTAATGAACAGGATGAGTCAAGATAGCTTTTAGAATTTGCAGGTTTTTAATTTATGTTCTGTGATAGAAAAAAAATTAAAATCATGTGATTATTAAAGTTGCTTTCTTATACATGATTTCCGTAATTTTGAAACTATGTTAAAATTCTCAGTTTCCTGTCGCATCTGTTTCCTAGCTTTCCTAATGTAAAAATAAACCTTTCTTCTCAAAATGGTATCAGCTTTTTCACTAAGAATCCTTATATTTCTTCTTTTACCAGTTTATTTATAATTACAGCTTTCTATAACATACAGGCTTTAAAATATACAGAAAATGTTAAAAGTCACTAATAGAAAAAAGTTAGCCATGTTTCCTCTGTGGTTTTCACAGATACCGTAAATTCCTTCAAAGACTAATGCACATGCAGGAAAAGTGCCTTAACTTCAATGGGAACAATCATCAATGTAAAATTTAGTGTGTGGAAAAGTCTTTTTAAATAACAATAGTCGTACTGTTGATAGTCAAAAGGCACGAAAAATGCCCACGTAACATTGCATACTCCAGTAGAAGAATAAAAAAATATAACATTACATAAAATTATATAGGCAAAGCAAATTGTAACTGTGTTCTGCCTTGAATATTGGAGTTGTACATGAAGTTTTCATTTTAAAAAATATTTTATGAAAATAAACTTGATTCATCAGTATGCTCCAAGGCCTATGCATTTTTATGCCTGTGGGAAACAAGTGCTTATATGATCAAGGTCTCTATCATTATATTAATATCAATCTATTGGTAACAATGAATTTTCTGCAGTGAACATCACCAATTTTCATCAGTGAACAATCAGTGGCCTGTGATTACATTTTATGAAATAGCAATTCTTTTGTTTTGATTTTGCACAATTTTGAACCTGAATCTTAAGCAATTGGCTGGGGAGAGGGGATTATGCATAAACACTGGGTTAAGCTTGTCCCCAGAGTCACTGATGGTTCAGAAGATACTGATCTCAAACTTAAAAACCAACCAAAAGAAAAACTGAAGAAACAAAACCCCCACCATTTTGAGGTAAAATTTCCACTTTAATTTGTGCATGTGAATGCATGCACTGCAGTGTTATACAGCAAGGCACAGATTATCTCCTCTTCAGAAGTTTTATTTTACTGGCAATGACACCAAGAAAATAGTAATAAGGCACAGTCACTGCAGACTTGGCTGTTACTTGGTTTCTGACTTGCGAAACATCTGTAATTGTAAACAGGTATCTGTAGTGTGAGATCCTCTCTTACTGAATGCATAAATGCTGTGTGAGACTTAATAGAAAATGATGATAGCGTGCTAAGAAAGATAAAGCTCTCGTCTCTCAGATCTCGTCAAAGATTTGTTGAGCAATAAACATATCTTACATCCTTTTAATTTCTTTTTCACTGTATATTATTTCTAGATACTTTGGGATTCTGCTAATCATTTTCTCTCAACCCCATTTTGTTTCACTTCATTGCTTTTCCAAAAGGTTCCAATAAAACCTAACGCTGGAAGATAAGAATCGCTCTGCTAAAATTAGTGAACTAAGTACCATATCCCATGAGTCACTGCATGCGACTCCCATCCACCTATCTTTAAAAGACCAGATAATAATGCCGTGCTGTAAGCGCACGAGATCAAAGTACAAGTACCCACTTTCCAAAATGCTGCTTTTGAGTACTACACCTACCAGCAGGCTCCTACAGTCTGTAACCAAAACATCAGTTAAGTTAGCTGCATTAAAATCATATATTTGAATACAAGGCAAGTTGGTTTCATGTTTATTTTTAACATACTAACAAAGAAAAAGGAAATGAGAGGTAAACAGCAATATGTTTAACTCTTCTGGTTTTTTAAATTACTAGATCTCAAATCAATAGTATCCTATTATGGACAAAAATGAATTAACACAGTGAGACCAGTTCTTTGCATGCAAAAAAAGCAATTTCCACAGAAGGGGTGAATGGGATGTTACTGGTATTTTTGTAGGTATGCCTGACTTCATTTTTTAACCAAGAAGTGGATTTTAGCACTTCAGATTTCACTCTCTCTGGTGCTAAAATTATTTGTTAAGAATTAGTTTTATATCATACTACAATTGAGAGTTGTATAAAGAGTCATAATCATTAATTCACAATGTTTTATTCTGCAATTATTTAATCCTGGAATTTAACATTGAATACAGTATAAAGGTATATGCAAAGATATTCTGACTCTTGGTACACCAGTAATGATATTTTACTTATATTTTTAAATATTTTTGTAATTTTCAAATTACAAATATTATGGTCCTGCCATTTGAACCAAGAACGTACTTCAAACTCAAATTACATGTCTCTGTACTTTCATAGCAGAAACTTCTGCACTTTAGTGAAGTGGAAAATGAGGGATTGGAAGAAAATCAAAACCAGTCTTTTTGTACACAAAACTCTCAATAACTACACTTTGGATTTATCTACGTGGTACAGCTATAGGATCAGGCTCTGATAGGATATTACCAAAGCTGGCTGACCTAAAATTAGATGCCATGAGCTTTAACTTGGGTTCATGGACATGTCACAGTGCTTCACCAGTGTGCCTGCTGTCACCTGCCCACAAGACTAAAAGACCCTGTTCACCTCAGGGAGAAAAAAAACAGAAGAGACACATAAAAAATATGCATGAAATCTTACTAAAAAATAAGGAAAAAAATCAGCTTCTAGCATAGCTTATGATTCAAGTTAGTTCACCTTCTAATAATTTGTGTATTTAAAGAAATTGATTGCAGCCATCTTACATCAAAAAGCATTTTAAGACAACTGCGTGTGTTAGCATGACTTCAGACACTCAGTGAAACAGTACAGTTGGAACAAACTTATTTACCCCTTTTGAAACAAAAACAATGCTAAAAATCCCTTATGCAGTTATTTGTCTAGTTTTGCTACCCCTAAAAAAAATTCTTCATATAATTCAATATTCACAGCTTAGTTAAAAATAGATAAATAATAAGACAGAGTTCAGGCTTGCTCAATTAACTTGATGGCAGACATTGGTTTAAAGAGATGATAAAACTATGTTTAAAGACTAGAATTGAAAATAGGGAAAAAAAAATCGGCTCGACCCAGCCCTGATTTCAGGCCTCTGAAATCAGAGAGCTCCGTGTGCCATAGGAGCTCACCCATTCAGGCTAGAGGCCACAGTGTTTATTATACTGTACACAGCCACTCTGGTACCTATCAATCTACTTCCAGTTACCTCCGCTACATCCAGGAACGAAGGGTTTTTTTGAGAACTGTTATTTTCCACCATTTAAAGACAAATTTGAGCTTTATTTCAAGAAAAAGTTTTCCACACTGGTATTGCATTTTGTATAGGTGACAAGGTACTCTTTCACCACTGATGAATTTGCATCTTTATACTGCATTGAAAATTACTGAAGACTTGTTTTAGCAATGTAAGAGTTAACTTATTAAGAAAATTCCTGCAAAATGGAATCATTACCTCATCTTATAAACTACCTATTTTGCAGGCTATATTCTCCCGACTGGCAGATTAAACCTTAGAACAATAACCCAATTATGAGCTAAATTTACATTCAACTGATCAAAAATCATCCAGAACCTGACAAGAGCAATCTTTGTTCACAACATTTAGCACAAGCAACACTGACAGACTAAAATGTATGAGCTATATAAAAGATGACATATGTTGCACTGCCCAGCTACCAAGGGCACCACGCTCCAAGTATTACGCAAGTACTATGGGAGTGTTCATCACATCCTGAGACTAAAAAAAAACCCAACAAAAACCAACACAAAAACCCTGCAGATAAAGAACATGATCTGACATTAGCTCCCAAACAATCAGTGCAAGAAGGATGGCTAAAGAAAGTTGTATTCCATGGAAAGAAAACCACCCCAGTTAATAAAATCAGTGGTCAGAATTCAAAAGAAATGTATATATTTACTGGATAGACATGGGAGAAAGAATTGCTCCAACAATTCTGATCCAACTCTTGCAAAAAATAAAAACCATTTACTTTATCTCATGCAGGAAAGTAAACTCTTATACACATCTGGCCAGTAATTTTAAACAACTCAGCATTTTATGAACCAAGTTCATCACTGGTGTGAGCCACACATACTTTGCATAGGTTAATTTTGTTTATAGTTTGACTTAGCATTTGTAACAACCTACATTATGTATAAAAGACTTATTTTACTGACACTTATGCCACTCTGGAGCGAACTAAAAAGCCTTCAACCAATTTAAGAAGAAAATCAGAAGTTTACTGAAGACATCTTCATCACCACCCTGTCCCTCTTCCAGAACTTTTATCCTGGACAGATTCACTGCCTAAAGTCCTTACATACTTACAGAGCTAAATGCTCTAGAAAACTGTGGAAGGCAGTAACTATGAAAACTAGTTACAAGTATGTCCAAGACTTGTGAACTTTAGTTGTCTGAAGTTAGGTACTCAATTCCAAAACAAATCTCCTAATTCCAAAATTTCTCCTGATTCTCAAATTGTGTGTAATGAGACAATTTTCTAACAAACTAGACAATGCAGACATTTATGGAGAAGTTTACATACCTAAATTGAGAAAACATCTTCAAATATTGTCTTTTATCTATTTTACTTTAGCACAGTTCAGTGGTCCCCAAGCAGCGTTTCACTGACAGAAATGCACAACAGTCTAGATGCAGCCTAAGCCACTTCAAGGTGAGTTTGAGGCCAAATTCATTGTCCATCCACATTGTTTTCTTCTCCAGGAGCACCGCATCACTAACAGCACCCAGCAGGTTAGATTTACCTGCAAGGTGGAAACACCAAGCACACTTCACAAACTCTCACCATCTCATTTGCTCTTGAGATGATGTTAGGCTGAAAAGATGATCCAGGCTCTTCCCCTGAGGAAGACTTTCCTCAACGGTCCCTTCTACTGTCTGCTACAAGGGCAGGTGGGACCCCGAGGCAACCTCAACGCTAGCTGCACACAGACCGCCTGCTACCTACAAGTACTATGGACACACAGCACCAGATTACAGCAAACAACATTGCAGTCACACATAGCGTGCACGGCAGTTACAGTCATGAAATTCTTGTTACTTCTGTGTGTTCAATTTTTCCTGAAAAGTTAAGAAGAATTGCTCTGGCTCACATTATGTAACGACTAAGACAAACTACTAAGAATCTTAGTTCATGGTGAACAAACTCAATTTTTTTTTACACTTATATTTAAAAATAATACCTGTAAGTGCTTGCTTAAACTAAAACAAAAAAAAATACACCAGTTTAACTGGTATAGAAGGCACTTCCTTGTTAAATTAGTGCTATAAAGCTCCAGACTGTGGAAGAAGAGCATCTTCTAGCACACCACCAAAGTCTTAAGACCCCCACCCAATGTCCACACACTCACAACTCCCCTTACATAGCTGACTTAATCACAAGGTAATTTCCATCACCCTATCCGGTTCGTGAGACGGTGCAGAAGAGTAATTTTTCTTACTCAGTCCTTTGGTGCTGAGCCCAATACCAAATATCAGTTGCAGATGCCTCTTCTTAATGGCAGAGACCACCATCCATAGCACAATCAACAAAGAGTCATCAACACAGTAACTTTTGTTCCCACTCATTAAAACCAAACTCACCATCAGAAAGATAAAAGTGCTCTCTGTTGTACTACCTAGCCCATGAACCATTCCCTTCCCCATACAAATATCTGGTCAAAGCAGAGAGGGTTTGTTTAGAAATGGAAAAGCTAGCATTAAACATAAATCCATGCTGGGAATTATTTTGCGGGTACTTTCACTTTTATACAAAACAGCAGTCAGCAAATGGTCTACTTCCCTAAAGACTTTCTGTAACGCGCTCAGAATGGTTGATAACAAAATAAAAAAAATAAAAAAATGTGGAGAGATGCCAGGTCCTTCACGCTGAAGGATGAGGGCCTAGAAAAACCCAAGGGACTGCAACCTGAACCATAAACCGGCATTTCCACTCCCACTCTTCTCCCCCCCAACACCTGTCTCAGTGATCACCCCTAAAGAATTAAACAATTTCTTACAAAGAATAGCAACAGAAGTGAAAAAAAAATAATCAGCATATCTAGGACAAGAAAGCATTTTCTTCTTTTGGTCCTTTCCACTGCAATAAGATCTTCTCAAAACTACAACAAGTAGTAGTACTCCTACAATACAGAGGCCATGGCAGATAATTCCAGGGTATTAAAAGGCCAAATTATATACTTATAAAACCAGCAAGCACCAAATTAAATAGTTTTTCACCCATTTTCCTCTTCTCAAGCCACTCCAGCTCTACCCTTTGTAAAGTTCTGTTTGCCATCTTCGCAGAAGACAAAAAACAAATTCCCAAACAAAGTCTGCTGTTTTCAGGATAAGCCCCAAAACACACACAAAGTTTCCCAAGTCCTTAACACCAGTATTTTACAGGAGCACTGTCCTCTGAAATGCACGGAAGGCCAGGAAAGCACGGCGAAGTTCCCAGTCATCCTTACCATAGGAAACCCCACACCTGCGCCCGCGAAAGAGGAGGCAGGTAGGCCTCTGGACAGCCCCTGAGGCAGGGGAAGAAGGAAAACACCTCACAGAGTGAACCGAAGGGAGTTATTTGGAGACACGGTTTCAGGGACACAGACACACACAAAACCCCCCAAAAACACCAAAAGCAAGCCCCTCAGTAGTTCATATTCTCCCGAAATCCCACCGCCGACTGCGGCGGGGCTCCGGGAGGGCACCGGCCCGCAGGTAGCGGCGCTCCCCGCACGCCCCTCGCCCGCCGCGGGGGGAGCCGGAGGAGGAGAGCGGAGAAATCGGCCCCTTTTTCCCCCCCGCGCCCTACCCTGGAGCAGATGGGGAAGGCGAGGAAGCCCCCGGGGCCATGCCGGGGGACGAGGCGCTCCGCCAGCTGAGCGATCCGGGAAGCCAGGGGCCCCCGTCCCCCGCCTACCCTCTCGGCAGAGCCGGGCGATAAGGCCGTCCCCGCCGCGGGGGTGGCGCAGCCCGCCCGCAGCCGCCCGGGGGGAGGAGGGCTGAGGCTCTAAGTTCACCCCTTTCCCCGTCCCCTCCCCTGCCCCCCCGCGGGGAAGGGGAGCCGTGACCCCTCTCCCGCCGCGGCCGGCCTGCGGGGGCCCGCCGTCTCTCTCCCGTGGAGACTCGGCGCTGTCGAGCAGCTGCCATTACTCGGGCCAAGACCCGTCCTCCAAGCAGACATCCCCCACCCCAGCGAGGAAATGCGGGGGCGGCGGGGGGGTATGAGAGAAAGCAAAGTAGGGGGGAGTGGGGAGTAAAGCGGTCGCCCCGCGTGTGGGAAAAGAGCGGGGCTGGGGCGCGGGGGGGGGGGGGACGGGGCTGAGGCCGGGCTGCGCCACACCCCGCTCGGCCTCGCCTCTCACGCGAGTCCCCGGCTCCCCCGCTCCCTGCAGGCCCGCGCGGGGCGTTGAAGGCAGCGATTTCTCTTCTGCGCCCCGCTCCCCACCCCACCGCCTCCCGCCCCGACCCCGGGCTGGCTGCAACTCGGCACGGGGGCGCGGGGGGCCCGCCGCCGCCTCCCCGCCGAAATCCGACCGGGGAAGGTGTGGGGACAAAAATAATCGCCGTTAATAATCACACGCGCTCCGCCGCCGTCCCCTTCTCCTCCTCGATTTCCAAGCGGGCTGCCAGATAATCCTGCCCACTCCGAAAAATGAAATAATAATAAAAAAATCCCGCCTTCCATCTCCCCCCCACCCCCGCAGCCCCACGCATTTTATTATTAAGTATAATTGCTCCCCCCTCCCCATATGGCACCCCGCGGGGCAGGATTGCCCCCTCCCCTGGTGCCCAGCCCTTCCCCTGGCCCCTCTCCCCCATCTCCTTGGAACGGTGTGTACATGATTTTGTAGTTTTTTTAAGGCGCCATGTTTATAATCCTCCATCATATTAAAAAAAAATCCACCCAGCATGAGACACGGCGTCTCTCGCACCCCAAAGCCAGGGAGGCAGACACAGAAATATCCACAGGGCTGTAAATTCACCCCCCCTCCCGCACACACACCCCTCCTCCCCAGACTTAAAAGTCTCTCTCACCTTGTGCTGCTGCCGCTGCTTCTGCTGCTGCAGGGGGGGAGAAGTTAAGCCAGGGGAAACTTTTCAATCCCTTCCCCAGGCCGCTGCTGCCTCCTCCTTCCACATATTTTTCCCCTCAGAGTTTTATTGTGTCTGAATTTTCTCTCTCTCTCTCCTCTTCTGTCTGTCCACAGTTCAGGTTTCTGGGGTAAACAGGGTTTAGGATGGTGCTAGGGATATTTGGGAGAAGGAGAACTCTAGTGGTGTCTGCTGGAGTTGCTGTTTGTTTCTTTTTTTATTTTTTTTAATAATACATTTGAAACGGATCTTTAACTATTTATTATATATGTATTTTATCATACTCTTAGGTCTGGACCCTGTCTTACTGCAGAGGAAAAATATGCCGCTTATCTGGCCCTGATACAGGGAGATTCCTCCTACCATGAACTCCAACTTGGAGAAATTCCGGATAACGTTTTCAAAAGTGGATTCTCACCTTGAGCAACAGAAAGTAAAACATACAGAATCGGTGGTCTGTCTCAGAGCTGGCTATATGTTGCGAGCTGTAGAGGCACACTTTCATCGCAGGATTGGGAGGTATATAGTAATATGAATTATATACATTTATAGGCGCATATATATATGTAAGTAGCAAGAAAACATGTACATTTTATCCTGTTTCTATATGGACTGTGAGATAAATATTATTACTAATAAATGTCTAAGCAAATACATTCTAAAGTTTCTGAAGTGCTTCAGGAATTATTTAATGGAAAAGTAACATACTGCATGATTAATTAATCTTGACCAGAAATGTGACATACTTTATTAAAATACATGGTAAACTTCGTTCTATAAACATTTATGCATGCGAATAATTTTATTCATATGAGTAGTCATTAGTATTACTAAAATAGTTTTGGACTGCTAATGATCAAAAAGATCCATCCATTGTGCCTGGTCAAAGATTTAACAGAGTTTGCACACTGAACAGTGAAAGTTTCTCCAGTGTGTTTAGTAAAGAAGATTTCTAGTAGTGTCTAAAACCACATTTTGTTTGAGTCTGCTGCATCTGGACTTTACATCCTGTTTTAAAAAATAAAATGCAAATAAGTTTATTGCACTGCAGTGATAAAGCTTTACCTCTATTATGGATTTAAATATCAAAGAAAATTTTATATTATCTAGAATAAATAGATAGGAAAGAAAGTGCTGGTAATCTGCTTTCAAAGGGTGCTTAAGGGGTTGGGCAGATACCAAACAGTGTTACTATAATTTATTACGTGCATTATATTGCTTGTATTAATAAAAAGCAAATGAAATTTACAGGAAATTCTTTAAGTAAGAAGGGATTTACCATCAGTATAATTACAAAAAGGCTACCTTATGTTAAGCATTTAGTTGTGATGTTTGGCTCTGATTTCATTTAAGGCATGTAATTTTCAAAAGAAGTTTGATAGAAATATATGCCAAGTTTCCATGGGATATTGCTGGCATGGCTGTCTTAGGTTTCTTTGAAACCTTCTCTATACAAATTGCATCTGAGCTATATTTATATAAGAAAAAAAAAATATGTTTGGGTCCTTATCGTTTCTGCTGTTTCTACCATGCAGTCAAGCTAGCAGTTCTGCTCAGGCTGGCGTGGTTAAGGCACACACAAGCAGAGGAGAAGCGTAGCTAGCAGCGTACCTAACCAGCTTTAATTCTTCAGCCAGAACAGCCAGGTACCCCCGACAACTGGCTCGGCTGGGGGGATTTGCCATAACTCCAGAACAAAGCTGCAATTCCAGTCTCAGGTTCTTTAGCGAAAAGATTTATTACTCTGCCACAGTGCTTTCTCCTTACCTATGTAAATATTTACTTAAGGCAGAAGTTCAGCTATCTTCAGTATAAAAAGGGTTTAGCCCTTTATCTCTTCAGGACCCATAGAGAGCTGTCAAATAGATATTTCAGCCACAGTTTCACCAATGCGGAAGCATATGCAGGGTTGCAGCCTTATGGTTTGCCTACCTTACAGGCTTTTACCTGGAGTCTACTGCTTGCCAACAATTTGCTGTACTTAACATACTTGTAAAGGCTAGTCTGGACCATCTCCAAATATTTATTTCAGGATACAAATATTTGATTTTGGAAAGAACAAGGTATCCTAAAGCAAACACGTAGGGAGTGTCTGCAGCCGTAGCCACGTTACCTTGTCTGAGCTGGTGGGCAGTGAATTGAGTGTAGCAAGACAGGCATATAGCTTATATATGGGTGTTCCTGGGCCCGGTTTTGAAATATTTTTATATCGCTAGGTCCCCTGGGTAACTGTTTGCATTATATAGCCTTCAGGATGCACACTGAAGGATAAAAAGGATGCATTTTTGGGCGTTTTGACTTATTTTTATCCGTATTGGAAAGACTTTTTAATATATAGGTTTGAAGCCCTGCTAGCCAGTCGTGGCTAGTCCCGATTCTTGCATTTATCTGCATTTAGCTTGCTATCAATCCCAGCCCTGTTGTGGATGCCTTTGGCCATTAACTTTGGCGCAGAAGGCGAGCTGGCAGCGCGGAGCGCCTCACGCCTCACACCTCACGCCTCACGCCTCACACCTCACGCCTCACACCTCAGGCCTCACACCGCAGCCGGCATGGCGGCCGGGCGGGCTGAGGCCGGCAGACAATGATAAGGAAATCCCACTCTCCCCAGTGCTGGGCAGCAGTGGGTTTCCTCATAGGCAGGGGGAAATGTTTGTTAAAATAAAAAGCGGGCTTAGGGCCGTCTCCAGCCCCCCCTCCCCGGGGCAAGGGCTGGGGGCGGTGCAAGGCTGGTCAGGCATTTCCTTCCCTCCCCGGCCTGGAAGGTCCCTGGGGAGGACGAGCGGGGAGCTGGGGTTCTAGAACGGGTCAGGCACGTCTGGGGCTGAAGTAGCTCGGCTGGGGAACGGGTTTGCCTGTCGAAAATGTCTGTAGAGCTGCAACTGGCAGCTCGGGGTGTAACGGTGAGGGGTCCAGCCATCTGCTTGCTTGCAAGGTTGTGGGGAAAGAAAGCGCACCGCTACTGCAACGTTAGAAAGAAAACATGATAAAGTTACTTCCTTTCAAGCAGAAAGTACTTACCATAGGAATGCATCAGGCTGCACGTGTGCTTCTGCCAGTATTGCTTGCTGGTGTGTAAACAGTAGGTTTGTTGGTGCTGTTTGCTTCCCTTGGAAAGGGGCTTGGAGGGCAGGAGAAGAAGCTGCATAAGCAGAAGCACAGTTTTGCTAGAATAAGCGGTATCCAGCCTAAGAATGTAATCTACTGCCATGAATTAAAGCGTATATCGGGCAGGTTCATGGGAAAGAAATCCCTTGCAGGTTGTGGAGACACACAAACTGTGACTCGGGAAACCCCTGCGCTGAAAGCAGTTGGAGGCTGGGACACAGATACCTGAGGTGCCTGGCTGTTACTGTGCCTCTCAAGGTACAGGGACTGCTATGTCCACTACACTTTCTGCACTCAAGAAGACTGACACTACCTAGTAACATGCAGGCTGGTAAATACGCCTCCATTTTCCTTTTAAATGATACTCCTCCTCTCCTTTTCAAAAGATCATTTTATTTTTAATTCTAGTACTGAACAATGCAATCCTATGTGGATATGACCTCTTACCACGCTCTTTTGCCATTCTCTTGGTTCAGTGGTACAACCATCCAACACGCGGGTGAACAAGTACATTGTTGCTGGCAGGTTCTAGGCACCGGGCTCAGGACTGTGAAAACATCAGTTGAACGCTGCCCTTAGCAGAGCAGGGAGCGTTGTGTCCCCTCCAGCACGGGACTTGTGCTAGGCTAATGAATGCGCAGCCCAGCCTTCTTCTCCAGGGCTACCATCTCCCTGGCTGAACCAAACCCACCCACTATGTGCTCAGGTCTTTATCTGTCTTTGTAAGAGAGCTGTCTCTTGCTGTTGATGCCAGCCCACTTTACTGTGTGCTCCGCTCCCAGCCGCACTGAAACAAAATAATTTGAATGTGTTTCCTGAGAGGCAGGTCTGCTGTGTTGTGATCATAGGAGTATTAATGCAGAAAATTAGTGTAAATTTTTCATCAGAACAGAGTTTAGCAACATAGTTTTCTTTGCAGTAAAAATCTCAGCAATGCATTTAATTTAGGAAGCTGGGGGGAAGGGAACAAAGCCTTAATAACAACAGGCTCAGGAAATCCACTGAGCTGAAAACAGTTGGAGGATGGGAGAGTCTTAGGGAGAAGCTTATGCTGTTCCTTTTTTTCCCCAGGTATTGAAAAGAAAATACCAGAGTCAAGAGGGGAACACAGAGCAGACAGCCCCCAACAATGTCTGCTGCTCTACAAAGCTGTCTAAGGAGTGAGTGCATGCCACCCAGAGGTCCTGTCCTGACAGCTTGACATGGTAAGGATTGAAGTAGACCCCGCAGCAACCAAGATCCTTCCTCCCTTTTTATCTTCCTTCTCCTTGCTATGTCCCTGGCCATGCAGACTGGCCATCCAGTGCTGGCTAGCCACCAGGCTGAGAGGGGCTTGATGAGGAATTCTGCGACTTGGTGGGGCTTGAGAAAGTAAGGGTATAAATAAAAAGCGGGGAGGAAAAGTACAGGCAGAATCTCTAAAGACGTTCTGGGGTGTTTGTTGAAGACAGTACATTGTGGGGAGGTGGATCTTCGGTCTGACCCTCTGTGGCCAGTACTCACATGTACCTTGTGGTTATAATGACTGGTAGTAACAAAACCAGAAAAACCTGCCAAATATAGATGGAGATTAAGATACAAAATGCATTTTTTTTTCCACTGTGTTCTCTCTTTACATTTTCATGCACAACTGGGAATAGAGGTTTATCCTAAAAAGTTTACCTGTGAGTAAACTGACATATGTTTATGACATATGACATGACATGTGTTTACGCCAGCATTATGCTTCATGAAAACTGTATGCCTGATTCAGCACAGAGTCTGCCAAAGGAAACTTAGCTCCATATTTTTTAACTAATTCAAAACAACAGAGTGAGTTTGTTCCGGTTTCATACTTTGTGTCATCTGGCTACTGTATTTTCAATACAAGAGCAGGTGCCGTAACATGTAACATGAAAAAAGTCCTCTTTTAAGTGTACATCAAATTTATCTCACTCGGGTTTGTCCAGTCTTGGTGTAATATCTAAAATAATTTGTATCTATGCAAAATAAATACATAAAACTTAAATTTGTTTTTAGCCTGAAATAGGATCTATTGTTGTTTTATGAGGATACAGTGACTGCAGATATATCATTTGCCAGAAAAATAGCTATGACTATGAAGAAATAACTAGTACCTTTTGTTATTAAAATAATTACAAAACTAGAGTTTTTACATAAGGAGACATTATGAATGTCATGATTGCAGGGAAATATTAATTACATTGTGCATCATATTAAATGCCAGCATAGCCAACAATAAGAAAAAAAAATAATATATTTAAAGTAAGTGGGGTCTGTCCTCCCAAGACAGTGGAAATATATGGATAAGGGAGGTATTACAGCATGCATTAGTAGCATGCAGAGGCGTCCAAGTGCCTTTGCACTGAGGCAGTTCATGGCAAGCCAGGCTTGACCAGGTTTGGTCCAGCACTGGCTTTGAGCTAATTATTGCAGAAATAGTCTGTCTCTACCCTGCGCTTCAAAGCCTTCCATGTTCAAAGTTGGCTTGTTAGCTCCCAGGTTGGTTCCATGCGTTCATGTGGCACTTCTTTGGGATTAATAAGCCTTTCCAGTAAACAGACTTCTGTCGTGTATAGAGCAGAGAGAGACATCCAAATGTTTCTGAAAGAGATAATGTGTTATCACTAGTACTGAACTGAAGCTAATAAGCCTTGTTGGACCCAAGCTGATCATATGCAGAGCTACCCAGCTGTGGCTCTGTACAGCTTTTTCCCCAGCTCCCACTTCCAGGAAGACAGTGTTTTGCATGGCATTAGCTCCAGTCTCACACAGTTTATTATGCCAGTTGCAATGCTACGCAAAAGAGGCAAAATTGTTTCTGGAACAGAGCTGCTCTCAAATCTAACACATTGCCGAAGCTAAAGATCCCTACCAGATTGAAGCTGGCCTGGCATGAAGCCATCTTGATGTGCTTGCAGCTTTGATGTATCCTGATGTCATCTGCAGCTTGAATAAACCTCCTACAGATATCACTGATTGGCTGTACAGGATAGGCATAATTAATAGCAACATTTGTGTCAGTTTTGAACCATTATGGTCAAGATGAAAGCTAATGTAGGAACAAAAAAAATCCACATCTGCCATTCTGTCATTCTGACCCCTTATTTGAAAGCATCTTCAATTATCCAGAGTTAAAGATAATATGTTGGATAAGACAAATTAGTTTTGATCCAGTATGACTGATTTAATTTTTGTTGCATTCTGTAAGGAATCACCTGCTCAAAACAAATTGTAATATTCAAGTCTAATTGTGCTATCACTAACAACCTTCTTACACTGATGGAATTGTAAGAGAGTGCCATGAGAAGTTAACCAAAGTGGAACTTATACACTGAGACTGTTTGAAATGATGGGATTTGAAGAGAGTGCTGGGACAAATAGATTGTATATTGTTTGATCTTACATGTCATGTAGGATACATATTATGTATACTTCACAAGTAATAGATATTATTTATATATTTGTCTATTTATCTTAGCTAATAGCTGCATTAAGTTCAGCAAATGGCAATGCAATCACTTAAAAGATTTCTCATTAAAAAAAGAATTTATTAACACCCTATTAACTTTAATAAGAATAATGTATTTTTTGACATATCTCCTGAATTTACCAGGCATACTATTCAAAAGTCATGGTTAGCTATTAGCAGGGTAAAATACAGTTACCACTGAAATAGTAACTTTGACTACCCCAAATTGCTGAATTTAGAAAGTTCCACTGAATTTCCTCAATCATGAATACAAAAATAAAAAGAATCAGATTCTGACATGCTGAACTGTACGCGTGTGTCACTCAGGGCAATCTTGATAACACATTTTGTGTTTGATACCTGAACTTACTAAATTTTTCATATTGAGAAATAAATCCACATATTTTATTTCTAGTATTTGCATGTTTTATAGCCTCTTCTTAGTGCTGGACTAGTGCTAATTTTGTTCATTTGTTAACATAAATGGAAAGATTTATCATCCCCATATTTCAGTTCTTATCTGTAGGTCAGGCTACTTTTCATCTCAGCTATTTATGTGAATGTTTTCCCCTTTAGCTGACAACTATATTGCATTCACTTTGGAAATAATGTTGCCCTTGAATGGTTTAGCACAGCACCAAGGTGTTGAGACAAACATAGACACATTTTTCCTTCTTTCTCCCATAAGTCTCTAGAGATCTAGGGAATCCTGCTCACATGCCAATTAAATAAGAAGTGTTGTGTTTCTTTTCTTTTTTTTTAGAAAAAAAAGCACTGCATGTAGTTAGGGAGTATGTACGTTCCTTCTCTAAAGACTGTTTGCGGCTCAAAAGCAGTTCCACATATTTAAGTTTCCTTGGACCATCTCAGCCATTTAATATTTCCCTCAGCAAACAGAGACAGGTGAAGGGAACACCAGTTCTGCAAGCACCCTTTCATGTTTGCAGTGTAAAAACTGTGGTTAAAAGTATTAAGTTTCATGAATAAAACGCTCCTGTTTCCTTTATTCGAGCTCTGAAGCTTGTTATTATATGCAAAATTGCAAACAGAGGAGCAGAGCCTGGGCATAGCTTATGAAGGCCACTGAAGTCTCTGGAAAGACTACCATTGACTTCAGTAACCCTGGGATCAGAACTTAGGTAACTTTATTCTGGACCAAGCAGGATTTCCACATTGTTGGAACTCCAAATAATTTTTCTTCTGATTCCTTCCTGTCTCCATTCTGTGAGATCTGGTTGCACAGGACTTAAGACATTTTATGCTTTAGCTCAACTCCTCAAAAAGATGCAGCAACACTAGTTTTGGACTAGTAGAAATATTCTACATTACATAAGATCAAGCTAAACATGAAGCGTTAGTACGATTTTAGAGTATAAGCAAATTCTATGTGACTTTTTAAACAAAAATAAAGCATAGTGTTAGTTCTGAAATCTGTGGATGAAGTAAGCAGAAAAATTGTGGAATGCCAAAAATAGAAAGAATTGTATTTGGAAAATGAATTGACAGAACTGGTGTTATATAATCATAGTTTTCTTATATTTAGAAGTATTTTTCTAATGGTATTCAGAAAAATTGCAAAATAGTAGGTGTACACGTTGTAAAGAACAACACAGTTCTGCTGATAAAAACTCAAGAAGTTGCAAGAAGTTTACAAAAATGTTCAAAGGGAATCCTGTAATAAACACTAATCAGCAAAGCGTTGTAAAAATTAATTATATTATTATTGGGAAAGTGATTGAATTGCCAAATGGCTTCTCAATTTGAAAAGGGGGCAGAGTTCCCCCCAGTCCTCTTATTTAATATGCTGCATTTTAGCATTAAATTCATACTGCTTGATAAGATAAAAACAGGACAAATCAATTAGCAGAAAAGCCTATGTTTGAATTCTTTTCCTGGACTAATTTGTGTCCATAAGAAAATTTTGCAGAGGTTTTAGACAAAACACTGTATCAATTAGTTCCCTGAGAGGGTGACAATTTACTTAAGAAGTTGTATTTACTTCCTAGTACTGAACTATGAGCATATAAGGTGGTAGTGCACACCATATGTATGATGAATAAAAAACATAACGTGTCTTCTGGAAATCAAAGGACTCAAGGTTACTTCAGAGGTGGTCAAAAATATTAGGAGAGGCAAAAAAACCCAACTCAAAACTCCTCTAAGACCAAGACAAAAATAATTCTTTGCAAATGGCCAGAAGACTCAGATCAACCATCTCAAAATATTTGATATACATGTAGGGATACATGAAGAGACAAATTAACCCTTTCTGTCAAGTTGGAACTACAGTCCAATGTGTATGAATATCATGTTCAAGCAAAGATTACAAGAATAAAGTCTTTCCTCCTCCAGGAATTTAGTGACTAGAGAATGAACTCAGAGTATCTTTGTGGTAGCAGTATGGCTGCTATGCACCTTAATGTATGTGAGTTCTGGGGTCAAGTGTCCCAAATTTGTATCCACATTTATATTTTACTCATTAGTAAGGCCACCTAGATGACATGTGATACTAGTGCTAACAGGGAACTTCTCTTGCCTTTTCATTACCACAGTGAAAGTGTTCAAGTCTCCCTGATGGTAAAAAAGACAAAACGTAAGAGATTTATGCACACTATTTTAAAACATGTTGTCCATAGGGAAAAAATTATGATCTACAAAACCCTTGCGGAACAGTAATTGGATTGTTAAATTGTACTATTTGCAAGTATTTTCATTCAGTCCCGTGGACCTTGCAGGCTCAGGGAACGTGGGGAGGTATGAGCTATTTGTAAGCAATTAACTTGCCATGAAGTAATGGTGGCGATTTGTCTGAACATCTTCATGGAAACAATGTGTGATAAGGAGACATACCATTGGAGGATTGGAGTCTTGATTATTTTTGTCTCAGTTACTGGATTTACATGGCATAATACAGACTGACAAAATTCTGCTCTTGAGTTCTAGCTTAGCATTCCTGGGAGTGCAAAAGTCAAACCTGAGCTCATTATATATGACAGCAATGTAATTTTATTATTTTCATGGGAATACCTGAGCAAATATGATAATGAAAAATATAAAAAAGACTTTAAAAATTGGGAAGCTCATGAGCTGCTAAAAGTGTTACAAAGAGATGCTTCTAACCTTTCTCACAGGTGACCCCTTCTTTAAAAAAAAGTAAAAATCATTCTTCCTTCCAGAAACAAAGAATACAGACCGGAGATAAAAGGCTAAAGAATGTATGACATGACTCAGTAGTTTAGTAACTCTGAAAGGAGCTGGTGGTCATGCTGGATAATTAGTTGAACATGAACTTGTGTAGTTAATGAAAGGAAGATATTGTTGCAATAAGTAAGGTAAAGTAGAATGGATTAAAGGAGGAATGAAGAGTTGAAGACCAAATTAAAAACAAAAAGCCTTCGCTGTATTTGCAGCAGTAAGTCTGCTGGAAAGTTGTTATGCCATTGACTTAAGGTTTAGATGGTGTATATGGACACTGTTGAGAAGCAATATGAATTTGTTGTAGCTGAGGCTTCAAAAAGAGGTAGTGAAGAATAAAATGCCAGAATAAAATGCCCTCTGTAAAATTTTTTAATAGAAGTTTGGGTTAGTATTTTGATCATGAGCAACAACATTGTCTGATTGGTAAATAAGACATGTCCCTGACTATTATCTAGCCCTGATACCAGCCTACGCAACATGGCTTACATTCAGATGGCTAAATTGTGTTACTTCCAAAACACGAAGTTCTTATCTAAACAGCCTATTGGGAATAGTGTCTGGCTTGTACTGCCCTTGAGTCCTGCTTGGCCTTTTATTTTTTTCTTCAGAAACCATGTTAACCATTTAACAAAATTGGTGACGATGTGCCAGTGCTTGTGTTTGGACCTTAGCACTGCTTAGTTTATCAATGTAGACATTGCTTCTTTATTTATACTCCTGCATACTCTGATTTATAGAAATATATGAGTCCAGTTATTCTTAAAAAAGATTCATCTACAGACAACCCTGAAATCAAATCAGAATTCCCATAACCATTGCCCTAAACAGATAATTTTGTTACTACTAATGTGAGCAAACTGTTTGTAAAGCAACTACAAGCCTAACAAGCAATGAGAGATGGATTTGAATGTGCATTCATGGAAATACAGTTTACAATTACTAGAATAAAATACATCACGTCTAGTGCCTGTTTGTTTGTCAAAGACATTAATTTGGTTGTTTACTATTGAGTTCTCATCATAACATATATTAAAAAATTTTGAAAAACTTATGTTCTGTGTATTGAAGGCCCATGATTTTCAAGTGGTTAGGAACTTCTACTTAAACAGCTTTTTTAACTTGTCAAGACATGTTTGAGTTAGCAAGCACAATAATATCTGAATAATTTATTTAAGCATACACATGCAACCTGTCTTAATTAACAACATTAGAAATGTTAAAAATAAATGTATAAAAATAAGTTTTGTAAGTCAGAAAAGTTAATATAACCTTAAGCTCCTTATATCCTATTTTTTAGAAGAACACAATGTGAAAAATAGAAACTAAAAAAGTAGGCTCTGTGGTAATAGCAACAGCTGTCACATAGTCATTTTTGTCTCTCTCGGATATTAAAAATGGCTAAATAGAATTGATTAAACTTTTCTTTAGAGCTGCCCTGGAAAGGAAACAGCTATGACAGATTTCATCCAACAAATTACATATTTTTTAAATTGAGGCTTATAATGAAAATGCTTGGCGTTATTCCTCCTGTGGTACTATGAAATAGAGAGGGAATAGTGAAAGTCTACTGCTTTTTGTCATATTGGAACCGTAGAAGCTGTCTGCACTCCAAAAGACTACTGCTCAGTATGCCTGAGGTTTACAGGAGCATATGCATGAATCGTTTAATTCAACAATAGAAGACAGATCATACTGATTATTTCTGTTACACAGAGATATTACTGATCTTTTCCTATTCTGCAGTTTATTTTTGGAAAATAATTCTTATTTTCAGACAGCCTAAATATTCATTGTGCTAGCATTTAGAAAGCACAACAAGTTGTAAGTTAATATCACTGGAATTCAGGGAAGGGACAATGGGAAAAAAAGGGATCTGATCCCCAACATCTTGTTCTGAACATATCAAGTAATAGTGTATCCATCTCATTTATTAAGGCCATGAAGGTTGTAGTACTTAGATATCTAAATAGAGGTATAACAGTACAAGTTTAAAAAATCACATACAATTTTTTTGGTCATGAACAAATGTCAAATCCTTAAACGTGGTACACAGGCAAAGAGACACTGAGAAAATTCAAGTTACAATGCCATTTTAAAATATTTTCTGTTACCTGCTGTGAACCATTTGTTTATGTTTAGAATTTTGAATGCTCTTTTTAAAATATGGTAAGAGTCCCTGCAATGCCAAAATTTGTAAGTGTAACTGAGAGTCAAAAAAAAAAAAAAACATGAATGATTCCGTATGCTTTCATATTTCCGTTGCAACTGTACTTTGGACCCTCTGTTAGGCCACACTGTACATCTCTGAATTCAGAGGGAATTTAAAGCCCTTTAGAAGTCAAGAAAATTTAGCTTGTGTGAGGCCTTTAGCATTGTTCCATTTCTTCTGTTTACATTGAAACCTAGCAAAATAATCCCATAGTTTTGGAGGTTGTTTTTACAGGCATGCATACAATAGAGAAATAGGAGCCCACTTTTAATATTTTACAGAAGTAATCTAACAAGGCAGAACAGGAAACTCCATTCTTTCTAGCAAACTCAATAAATCACCCTCATTCTACTAAGTTTCAAAGTTTGCTGAAGTTCTGAGTTGTAAATGAGCTGGGGCCTGCTTCTTACTTTGGGAAGTTTTTGTAAATGGTAAAATGAATGTGAGAAGAAATAAATCTCTCTATGATATAGTAAGAGCCTAATATGAATTCCACTGAAACTGCGTGGAGGGAGTCTTCTGCTTTACACAACGGGAAAGAGGTCACAAATCCTATACATCACTTATACAGCCCATGCTGTACCAGACAGGAGAGTGATTCTTAAACGAGAAAACAAGCATATGCCCACCTACTTGGGTACAGTAGTATTCATGTTCTGCCTGTTAGGGAGCGGCGTTGGTGACAGCCAGGAAAGTGAGGACAGGAAGGACCTGGGACCCTGCTTAGCTGGAGAGATCAGCAACTGCAGTCAACAGAGACACACCAGGGAAAAGCGAGGCCAGGAGAGTAATGGTTTTTTTCACCAACCTTGTTGTCTTGCTTAATTTTTTCTCATTTTATGTCTTTTCCTTACCACTCTTCATATTGCTCCCTTAACTTCACTGACTGTGTGAGTGTTCTGTCACAGAGAAGGACTTATGCGGGCTTCAAGGGAGGAAGAAAGACAGTGGAGGCACAAACCTTCACGTCTGAGTGGACATCGCTCAGGAGGTGATCAGCATTATGCTGGTGTGGCCTTGATCGAATCTATAGTTTCAAATATTAGAAACATTTGTCTGCAACTGCTTCAGTATTTTATTTTCTAAGATCTTTTTTTTTCCAAATATTTTGTAAGCTGTCAGTTTTGGGGGGGTTTAAGCCTTTCCACAAAACACTCAGCCCTGTATATTTGTGCAAAATGTAAAATAGATGCCTGGCAGGCAAACATAGAGTACATCCTGCCACAGTAAACTGGTGATTGCTTTCAAACCATTGCTTTCTACTTCACTGCACATAAATATGATTCTCCTAACCCCTTTGCTTGAGTTTGACGGGAAGAAAATCACAAGACTTTCATGTAAGAACAGCTAAAAGCAAGCTAAGGAGCATCTTAGAGGAAACAGGGCAGATGATAGATAGAGCTCACTGCCATAGCTATGTGCCTTAAAGCACTGGTGCTCCTGGTGTGTACGGTCTAAGATAACATTCTCCTGCCTGGCTCCGAAGTATGAATAACTGTAGCCAGGTCTGCATTTGAAAGAACTGTTTGCTATGTCCTGGTGAGGCACTGAAAATAGAAAGCTGACCTGATTATACTATCTGGGAATGGTTGCATGCTTTCCTATCATAATGAGGGATTTTGTCATTTTGAGATGTTGTGGGTTAACCCTGGCAGGCAGCTCAGCCCCAGGCAGCCGCTCCCTTGCTCCCTGCCCTGCAGTGGGGTTCGGGGAGAGAGTCGGAAGGGTAGAAGTGAGAAAACCTGAGGGTTGTGATAGAGACAATTTAATAGGTAAGGCAAAGCTACATGTTCAAGCAAAGCAGAATAAGGAATTCATTCACTCCTTCCCATCGGCAGGCAGGTGTTCAGCCATCTCCAGGAAAGCAGGGCTCCATCACGCATAACAGTTACTTAGGAAAACAAAACACCATAACTCTGAATGTCCCACCCTTCCTTCTTCTTCTTCCAGCTTTTATTGCTGAGCACGGTGTCATATGGTATGGGATATCCCTTTGGTCAGCTGGGGTCAGCTGTCCCGGCTCTGTCCCCTCCCAACTTCTCGTGCACCCCCAGCCTCCTTGCTGGCGGGGCAGCCTGAGAAGTAGAGAAGGCCTTGACGCTGCATAAGCACTGCTCAGCAGTAACTAAAACATCCCTGTGTTATCAACACTGTTATGGTCACAGATCCAAAACATAGCAACATATGAGCTGCTGTGAAGAAAATTAACTCCATTCCAGTCAAAAGTAGTACATGAGATTATGTTATTATAATTATATATAAATAGGACTCAAATCCCTTTAGAAGGGGGTTCAGTAGCATCCTTGCTAAATGGAGTATTTACCAAAAGCATCAAACACCAGTGACTCCTGATCTCCTTGATAAAGAACAAAGTGTTGACTCCTCCATCTGCGCAGATGCTCAGTCTGGGACCAGTTTGCTAATCAAGGGAAGCAGGTTCTCATGATGTTCTCTGTGTGCAGGCCTTTTGAATGAATTCATTAAAAAATCTTTTTTGAAAATGTGTTTTAGAAGTTGGTTATATTTGTTGCTACCCAGGGCATAGTCACTATTTTCTTTTTTAGCCACTCTTTACCTTAGGAATGTGAAGATGAGAACAATGTGATTTAATTTTGCTGGTTGGAGATTCAAACACTGAAGAAAATTACTGCTTATCTAGTTTTAAAACAATTTCAACCAATGGCAAGACATTCATTTTGAGGCGGATCTTCTTTTAAATGCTCTTATCTAAAATAATTTTTAAAATTATTCCAGAAACAAAGCAGGAGAAAAAAAAGAAATTCTATTTTGGGAAGAGTGAGGCTTTTAGTAACAGTATTCATATAATGAGAGATTGCAGGAGGTGATGAAGGGGAACTTTAGGAGTGCATGAGAAAGGAGACACACATAGTTGCCATTATGAAAGCTTTGTAAGAGAGAAGGACTTCAGACTTTGTACATATCAGAGGTGGAAACAGCACATAAAGTTTTAAATAGGCCGAGGCATTGCTGAATGTGTACTCCATTCACTTTAGTACACATATCAAAATGTAAATGAGAAGGAAATCAAGTCTTGCTATGGATACTAACACCTGTACATCAGGATGTATGAGTTTGCCATCTATGCTAAAAGACCTAGCTACACCTTATTTGCATGGGCACCTTAAAAGACTACTAGTTTTTCCTACTAAGTTTCATTGCAATTGTGTTTATAAAAATATGGTATAAAAATCCATTCACTATGTGGTTTTAAGATTTATTTCTTTTAAGATTTATTTTTATATCTTGTGGAGATAGTTGTACAGTCTTTGTTGGATTCTTTTTCCCCTCTTTGAAAGAACACAAGAAAGTTAAGGAGTATTTGCAATTTCTTCTTGGGTCTATAGATTGCTTATCCTACAAGGCTACTATCAGTGACAGTCCCATGATTTGGCCTTCAGTGTTGAAATTATTTTTTCTCTGTTTCTTCCAGACACTGCAAATGTCGTACTAGATTGGTTGTTGACAGTACGGATGGGAGTAAAGTAATCAAGGTCAGTCTGGAAAAAATAGCAGTGATGGTGAGAATGTGAAAGCACCTACTGGGTTTGCCAGTGTGGCTTGCAGAGTTTGAATTGCTCTGGGTCTGGGGATCTGAAATATCATTGCTCATCGTGCTTCACGGCATTCGTGTCTGGTTTGCTGGTGCAGCATGTTGCCAGCATTGCACCTCTCAAGAATTCAGAGCTTATTTAGCAGAGGGTTCGTACTTCTGCAGCCTACTTCTGACAGGGTGAAAAGCCAAATTTTTGAACGCCTAACATTGCAATGTAAGAATTTCTTTGTATTCGATTATTTGGAGAGGGAATGAGGGAAATAGTGAGGGTTTATTTGATTAATTTATTTGTTAATTACCGTTGTTTAATTATTTCAGGTTCTCACATGCCAAAATTATTGGACATGCCAGTACATTTCGAAGTAATGTTTTTTTTTACTTTAAATAGTGAATTGGAAAATTTGAAAAAATACAAGAAGGGAGAATACAAAAATGGATACATGATTCACACACTGTGTTTTCCAGTCTGAGATAAACATCAGATAACAAACTCGGGGCCAAAGGGTATATGTTGGCAATCAATTCTGCTCAGCCAGACATTCATAAATATGATTTATTTAAATTATGTGCTGTTCAATAAACATCTGAATCTTTATTTATACCTCTTGATTTGCCAAAATGTTTT
Source organism: Theristicus caerulescens (assembly GCA_020745775.1). Taxonomy (NCBI): domain Eukaryota; kingdom Metazoa; phylum Chordata; class Aves; order Pelecaniformes; family Threskiornithidae; genus Theristicus; species Theristicus caerulescens. Next base: position 11,712,371 of record CM036558.1, on the reverse strand, counting down.
GCTAGGAATCTAAGAGGATGAGGAAATATGATAAGAACTACTTTCACAATCTGTTAAAGGAGAAAACTTGACGTATTTTTTGTAAGAAACATGCATATTTTCTTCTGAAGAATATTGTGAAAGACTGCTTATGGCATGGTCAAGGGGCAAAAGGAACATAAAACATATTTTAACCTACTCTTTAGGCAAGTAGCTAAAATAGTTGTTTTAATAATGTAACAGGGTTAAAGAGAAGTAACAATGAATTTCAGTAATCTTCCACTGCCTTTCCTTAGACAAGTGTTACAGTTGGAAGAAAGTCTTCCTGGCCTTTTATTTCTTTACCATGACAGTTTGTTATCACAAAAGCAGGCTAGTCTGTGTATGAAAGGGATGTGTCATTTCAGAACTTCATGGGGGAAAAAAAATAATGGAAGTAATTTTGTGTTAAGCAAATTATAAACAAGCAGGAACATGAAATTTTGGCACTTATTAGCAGGTAGAACTCCAAGAAACTTGTCGATTCCTATTCACAGTGGTCCCTGTAGATATTCTTGGCTTTTCTTTGGCGTCAGTTCACTTTACTACTGTGACAGCTAGGAGTTATGTGTTATTTTAACTCTCAAAAGCCATGAAGGGATTAGGCCCACATTGTGTTGAATTCTGCAAGGATATATAGAAACATGCTTTTCCTCCCTGAAGATCTTACTCTGTTGTTTTAGGGTCAGAGGCAGAAAAGGCGAGGAGAAGAGATGCAATATGTACATAGAAATATTAATTTAGCATGCAACTTAGTTTTAGGATTTTATTTGTATTTTATCGGATTATATTTAAACTATTATTATAATTTCATTATTTTGTTCTACAATGGTTTCCTTCCCAAACCGTTCTGGATACTTCCTCTCCCCTTTTACTTTCCTTTACAAAAACTGAGTCCTAACTTTTATTTTCACCCTTGTTTCCTAAGGAAACACGTGATCACATTTTGTTTGTGTGAGAGAGAGGAAGAGAGAGAGAAAAAATCCTTGTTGCAAGTTTTGTGAAAATATGTAGTAGGATGGGTAGAGGACAGTCTGCAGAATCCTTTATTAGATGATTCAGATCCACATTCATACAAAAAGCCACTGGAAGCAACTCATCTGTATGTAGAACTGCTTGTGTCTATTGATAAACTTCCACTGTGCTGGCACTTTGTTTCAGCCTGTGACGTATATTTGTAGTTTTAATGGTCAGTCATACATCTATCTGGAGATGCAGTTACCTACTCTGCACAAAGAACTCTGGTATCTAGATATGTAATAGCGCAGTTGGATACTCAATTTTTTTTAAATCATTCTCTCTGTTCTTTAAAATTCAGAACAACCTCTTTTCCTTAGCAAACACTGTCCTTCAACAAGAAATTAATCACAAAGGAAGGATGAAGAATATTATTTGATAAATACTACATGTTGAATATCACCAGGAGTGATAAAATAACCAGCTGGTCACATGCAGTCCAAGTAATTGCAACAGGCATATTGTCAGGACTATTAGTGATATTTAATTATGATTGCCTACAGGCATATATTGCACCTTCTGTGTCACCTCCAATTGTTCAATCTGTTGTGTCTGCAAACAATACGAATCCCATTGTCCTGCAGAGGTAAGAATCTGAGAAGTACCCTTTTGTGGGCACTTTGGTGAGCTTGGAAGTAATAATAGCTTCTGAGAAGACACATCTATCACTACTATTTTGTTCGTGTTTGACTATCTGGAATGCAAAAAAAAAATGGGAAGATAACAAGAGATTTTATAGGATCATTATAGATGAGATATATAATGTCTGACTTGGCTTATCTTAGCTTAGAGGAATTATAATCAATTTTCCAGTGAAGACATTTCAGTGTTACACTTTTGAGAAGCTTGTATTAATCATAAGCCCTTAGGCACATCCGATATGAAGTTCTGGCATGAAGCAGTATGCTTTCAGCTACACCTGTGCAATTCAGCTGAGTCCAGTATGAAATGCTTTTCTCATCTCACTCTCATGTAAGTATATTTATAGAACCAAAAGCACAACTGAAGAGCAATGAAACTGGATGTTGATTGAAACGGAGCACAAAGGCTTGAAATCTTCCTTCTTGGGAAAGTCCAATGCCTAGACAACCACCCTAAGCAGCACCTTTGGTGTAGTCAGCATATGAAATGCTTTAATTCCAAAAAATATCTGATAATGATAAAATTTTATTTAGACTCTTAGCCATAGGATTAATGAGATGTGCAGAGTCAGTGTTCTGCTGGTAGATTAAATGGCCTCTTCTTTCCAAAGCAACTTGAGATAATGGTGCCTTGAGATTTTATTGGCTAAACTTGGGAATCCTCTGAACATTAAATCCCTTCAAAGGGTTACAGAAGGGACATCTGAAAGTGTCCATTTTTAAAAAACTGGGTTCTGAAATAATGTAGAGGTCACTTGGTTTAAAGCCTGCTTTGGTTCCCTTTTAAATCAATGATAAATATCATACTGATTGAAATGGGAACAAAAACAGATTCTTGATGTATTTTTCATTTGAGATTTGCAAGCTGTTTTGCTTGTGCAGCACTCTGAACTATGGTGTACTTGAGTTATGCTCATAGGAGTTCATTTTTCAAATATAAGAAAATATAGAATCCAAAGCTTGCTTTCAAGTCTTAGTCTGCATATTCCTGGGGATTTTTAATGCTGCCTCTTTTTAGTAAGTTACATGTATAAATTTGTAAGGAACTCAACATTAAAAATGTTAGGATCTATATATATATTTATATGTTGTCTAATATGAGACACATCTGTGTATATCTAGAAAATGGAGATATACCAGACTTGTTATTTATAATTTAAGTCAAGTCCTATGAAGCACTTTTTCAGAGGAAACTCATTATTTCTTTGAAGAAAGGCTCAGCTGGCATGGATTTGCTATTGGTTATTAGGATTAAGAATAAAATTAAAATAGTGAATCCTCTTATAATAGGGCCAGATCCTCAGAAGGTATAAATCATAATGGCTCAATGTAAGTAAAGTAAGCTCTGACAATTTACATCAGTTTAGGATTTGACCTTCTCCCCAGAAAATTATTTCTCTGAAGATCATACTTCCTATATTTGTCTTACTTTGTGCCTGGCAGAGAATTAATTAACACATAATTGCTTTGGTGAACTCAGGATAAAACTTCTGTGTTCAAGAACTCCATTCATTTACTGTTTAACTTGCTTCATGGCTGAGTTAGTTTTGCAGGGTCATGCTGTACTAATGACCAGAGCACAGGAACATTATCAAACCAATGAGGACGAGGTAGGCTTGGAAGTATTCCAGATTCTGTTCAATTAATCACTGAAATTTCAGGATCTTTGGGGACAGAGTTGAAAAGTAAGTTGAAGAGAAAGTATATAAAGAATTAGATTCATATTCCAGACGGAGGGAGTGGGAGGGAGACCTTATTGGACTAGACTCTAAGAAAGATGAATCGAACAAAAATGTGAAGAAATAAAAATTAAAAAAAATGCATAAAACTTGTTACTGATGATTTTTCAGAGGATTTTGATTATTTCTTCTTTACTGTAATTTAATTTTGTTCTTCTTCTTCTCTAACACTACTTGCATATGTACAGACCACGCATGCATAAATGCTTGTTAGATCTAGTTCAGATTTCTTTTTAAAAGTTTCCACTTTCCTTTTCACAGTCCAGATTTTCTGCCACAACACAGTGTTATAAGTAACCTAAAAAATATGCTGTATTTAAGACCCAAAACTTGATAATTCTTGCTAAGGTCAATGAGAATTGCAAATGCTCAATATCTCTCAGAGAGGTCCCAGAGAAAGGCATGGTCTCTGGACACGTGGTTCCAAATCCCATTAGCACTACTGAGATAATGGTATGTGCACTGGAAGGAAAATAGGCTGCTCAAAGATTAGAGGAGACCACATTTTTCTTATAAACAGCAGTTCAGTTATTGATTTTTTTTTAAATAGCACTCAGCTGAAAACTTTCAGGAGGTGCAGTACCATGCTAGCTTCACACAAGTTAAGGCAAAATCTGGATTTCAGGAAATTGGGCAGAGCCTTCCTAATTCTGTCTTAGATTTCCAGTTAATCTTTATTAGGCTGCTGAGCGGTATTGTATCAAGCGACTTGAAATTGAATTGTAGATACTGAACACATCACAAATGTCATTTTTTTAACAACTCTGGCTGCATTTTTTTCTGGGAAAAAATTGATTTTAGCTTTACCTAATTGAATCAACTCAGATGCATTTAAATTCCATTGAAAGCTAAACTCTATTTTTAGTTTTCACATCAATTAGTAGATCAAGTAAAAACTGTACCTATGAGCTAATTTTGACCTGCAAACTCATGTCAAAGCTGCAAACTGTCTAGCCTTCAGTGTTACCTTGTATTATTTAACTTGACTTCAGAACACAGCATGAGAACTCAAGTTTTTTTCTTGTACAGATGAGACACTAGTGCTTCAGTTTCTCAGTCTCTAGAATCTGGTCAGTATTTTGATTTAATTTTGTAAGTGGCAAGTGAAACTAAATTCTTTAAGTTTGTGTAACTTTCAGAGCGTTGGTCAAAAGGTGCCAAAGAGAAAATCAATAAAGGTAGCTGTTGTTAATATATTGAATTTCAGCACTGGATGTCTAATTCTGTAAAGACAATAAAATTACCATTGTGCTGTACAAATTGTGAGGACAATTTTGATAATATTTTAGATGAGGATCATAATATTGCAACAGTTTTAGCTTAATTACGAAGGCAGATGAAGGTTGGGGTTTTTCTTAAAGTAAAGTAAGTTTCCAGAAAAAATAAACTGTTTCTGGGGTTGAAAATTGTCAAGCTTTCTTTTTTAATCATTCAGTAAAGTCTAAACCTTTTATTCCTATAAATTGACTATACTGCACAGCTGGACTCTGATATTCTGGTTATTATGGCAGAACATTTCTGCAGGAGTTTCTAAATACTTATCTGTGAATCAGTGAATATGGTTGAAAACCCTGCCAAATTCTGTCTAACAATATTCATAGCATACTCAAGGGCTACTAGTAGATCAAGAGGAGATTGGACTATTTTTTCAACCATTCATCTGCTTGAACTTCTTTCTCCCCAAAGAACGAGGAAAAGATTCTCCCTTATCCATTTCCCTCCCACCTACAGGAGACAGTTCTCCATTAGGAAACAGAAACCTTTGATAGATTTTTCACCTACTCTAATGAAGCCAGTATCACACTGTGCAAACAACTTTCTGTTTCTAAGCTAGCTGAGATGCAGGCAGATGTTACAGACTGTGCAGTGACTGTCATTAGCCTTTGTAGGTTACAGAATTAAGCTTTAGGGAAGGCTTTGGGAAGGTGGCTGTACTGTGTATCAGACTTAAACCAATTTAGATAATATAAGCCTTGCAACAAACCCTGAGAAAATAGACTGATGTTACAATAATACAACATTGACTAAAAAGAAGTCTGAGAATTGTTCTTTAAATTCATACTTATTAATGTGTTGTTATTGCATTTTTACAATGGGAATGGCATTAATCTAACCAAAGATAGATTTACATTTGAGCTAGTTACCCTAGTCAGTGGAGAAGCAGTTACTTTTGTCAATATGATCTAGGTATAAATTAATCTTGTTCTCCAGGTAGATAGCTAAAGCAGATCTGAAGAACATCATCCCAAAACACCTTTTAACTCCCTATAAAAGACACTGGAGTGACTTGTTTAGCTGTAAATGTCTACACTGTTGATGTCTGAAGTTAGGTGAGATGAATACCATACATTAAGTCTGAATACAATTTTCTTATTTAGAGGTATTCTCTATTGAAAGTTTAGGACCTTGTATGTGACAATGTATTCCTTATTTTGCAGTTGAATGACATCAAGAGATCAATACATTTTCTAAATGTGCAGAAGAGTGGGAAGAAACAAATCCTAAACTCTGCTATAGCAGATATCAATTTTATGGAGAGTCACACAACTCAGTCACACATCAGGGAAAGGTAGACATTGTCCTTAAAAATGTAGATGACTTTACAAGTTAATTATATCAATAAAATGTGCTGGAAATTTTAAAGCATAGATGTGGGCTTGCTCATTTCTTTAATTTTTGAAATATATGTCTAACCCAAGCACAGAAGAAAACTGCTAGGAAAACACACTTATGATTGCTCATGCAAGTAAACATCAATAATATGAAAAAGTTTACCATGGATATTGGAATTTATATTACCAGAGATATGTAGATGCAGAGATAAGTAGAAGTCTTTTTTGTTTCTTCCTTTAAAATTTATACTTTCTGCACTTTTAGGTCTCAAAATAAAAGATACTCCAAATCATTCAAATACAGAAGAAACAATTTTCTATTTGGAAAATAGAAAGGGAGCAAGATCTCTGGATTAAGTTATCCAGACTGGCCTTCCAAATGGGACTGTGAACAACTGATAGATGGTCAGCCCTCATCAGTCCGGGCTTCACATCAGCACCTATCACAAGGGTATTCGAGCACCGCAGCCCCTCCCCAATTCCATTTACCAATCTGCACTCTCTCCACTCAAGTTTGTGGGGCAGGGGCTACACTTTCACATTGCTGTCTTTCTCACCATGTGTCACCTCTAGGTCTCTTTGGCAATGGACAAAAAGATGTTCTTCAGAGGAAGCAGCAGCAGCTGTAGAACAGCTACCAGCTGAAGGTCTCTATAACTGAGACAACTCTGGCTATATTGATTACTGATGAAAGGATCTGGTTTCTTGAGTGTATCGGTTTACCTTTGCAGGTAATTTGGCTGATTCAGAATGCAGGCATAGAGTCCTATATGACAAAATAGTTTGGAAGTCAGCATCTGCATGAAACTCTATCTTTTTGGCATTAGTAACCTTGTAAACTGCTTTTTGTCATTACTGTTCTACTGACTCTAATTTTTTAATCTAAAGTGCCTCAAATCCCAGGGTTGCTGGTGTTTTGATGAAAAATTTGAAACAGGTTACTGGTATTTGAATCCAATGATTGAAAAGTTGATACAAAGCCTTTCCCATGGCTTAGGTCACGGTAGGAGTGGTAGCCCCAGGTTATAGTCCCTCTTCTGGCTTCCAGCCAATGCCAGTTTATGGTTTTGGTGTTAATTTTCAAAGCAGTCAGTCTAAGACTCAGTGCTCCCAACTTCATGAAGGAGGAAGTTTTTATATTTCAATCTATTAAATCAGCAATGTGCTATCAGAACAACTCAGAGCGTGAGACTGGCATCTGAGAGCTGGAAGTAAAGTATTGGCAGCTAGAAGGGTCCAAACAAATTTCCAAGAGATCATTTGAATGCAGTAGCCTGATCCTTTCTGAGAAATGCTGCACTCTGAAAGATCCTTTTCAGCAAATGAAAGGCATTCGAAGTCTTCAAACTCTGCCAGCTTTCCCCCTCAAAAGACAAAACAAACAAAAAAGTTAAATGGCTTTTTTAATTGGCATGGCTTTTTAAAAATTGTTCCCAGGCCTGACCCTTGTGCAAAATGGGATACAGACACTTGTGAGACTCTGTGACTTTCTTATGGCTGTTGAATTTGTTTGAAAAAATGGTCAAAATTAGAGATGTGGATTTTCAAAATTTCAGATGAATAAACTAAAAGTAATGAATGACCTGTAGCTAATTAGCAGACTGAAAGCATGGATTCATTTTCAGTAGTGTGTTATTGGAAATTGCTTACAAGTACTATTTAAAAATAGCTATAATAAATCTGTGTTTGTTGATTCTGAGTGCACAAATTTTACCTTTGCGTGTCACAAGATGGCACTGTAAGAACAGACATTGCATTTGCTCACTGAGTGCTTTCATTGCCACAAAATCCTGCCAAACTCACCTCCATATCCTTCAGACCCTGACAAACAGCCTTACTACGATCTACCTGAGGGGGTTACGTAGGCGACTGAGTGTTGTGGCTGGTCACAGACTGCTGTCTCCAAGACCTCTTTGCAGACCCTGCTCCTTATGTTGGCGTTAGTGCTGGGGCTGGGCAGGTGTGCAGAGCTCTGCTCCTTCCTCACAACACACCCTGCATGCGTACAGAGCCTCGCTGATCATCCCATAGGATTGAGGGATACCATAATGAGCGTACATGGAGCCTAAATGAAATCCAAAGATCACAACTTCGTAATAGGGAATCAGTCTGGCACAGCATCCCTCATTTCTTGAGCCCAGACCTTTAGGAGCCTCTCTGAAGGTAACAGTCTGTTAGCTACAGAGAAGCGTCTTCATACCATGGTCGGGATGGCCATGACACAGGCTGCCTGAGTATCTTGAGCCTGCTGAGGAGTGGTAAAAGAGGCAGATGGAGCAAGCAGCAGCAAGCAAAAGTGCTGTGTGAAAGTCCCTACGCTACACAGGGCATTACCGGTGTGTCTCTGCACTCTCTGCTGCATAATGGCTGGTTTGAAAACCTCCTGCTACCTCAGGCACCCTGTTAGACTTTTAAAAGTGGTCATAAGCGTCATCACGTGTTATTGCTCATCTACACTGTGGTGTTTCCAGCACTGTGTGTTATCAGGACTGCTCTGACCACTTGGAGCTCTCCTTCCTATCTCCCTGCCCCTGAGTGTATGCCGTGGGGGAATTACACCTGCATCTCCTGTGCCATGACATGAACAGGGTGAATCCTAGTGGAGGCAAGAAGTTGTTGAAACACCTGAGACTACAAGAAGAGGCCTCAACCTGTCACTTGGTGGTTTCACTGTTGCTGTGTATGGAGGTTTCTCATGTGAGTGAGTGAGCAGCGAGCTCTACCTGGCCATGTCCACAGCTTGCCTGGATCTCCCTGTCCTCAGCCCTCCCTGTTGGACTGCCAGTGCCGTGGTGGCTGCATGTGACCTTTCCTGGGGCTGGGTGGCACAGGGGACAGGAAGATAGGTGCCTGCAGATGTCACGATGATGTCCCCCCCAAAGGGGGTTGTGCAGTAAAGCAGCGAGCTGTATAACCACTGCTCCACCAGGATGTCCCATAGAAACCCAATAAACTGCCATCCTGCCAGCTCGTTTCTGTGAAAACAGGGGAAAGATTTCTTTCCCCATCCTGTCTGCCCAGCTTGCAGACAGTGCTGGGCCGTTTGTTCTGTGAAGGGAGGATAGCAGGGAAGATGTACACATGCTAGATCGAGACAGGTCTTTGGTTTGGGAGGCTCATGCAGAGTGGTGTTCACTGCATGCATCTGCCCTGCTCGCAACGGACAGAGGCCGAAGCTGCGGCACAGTCTGCACAGCTGCCATTAAACAGAGCAGGGGACTGGTACATGAAGAGGCTCCTCTCCTTTGCCTGTGTATTGCTGTGGATGGGGGTGCGACGAATGGGTCGGGCTGATTCTGGAAATGTCTTCCCACCTCAGGATACCATACCTTTTTGGGGATCATTTGTATGTCTGTCTGTCTCACACTGTCCTTTAAGCACAGCCTGAATACTTACCCTTTTCTCCCTATGAGTCCTCAGCCAAATGTAGGCAGAGTGAGGCAATCACCTGAGCTAGGGAATGCTGGGAGGAGGATGGTAGTGGTCCATCTGAGCTCTCCCGCCATGTTACTGGGGGCAATGGTGAAACCCTGAAAGATGGACCCTCCGCTAGATCTTCTGAAAGTTTTGAAGGTCAGGGAGGTTGAAGGCTCCTGAGCCCACCTACCCTGACATGCCGGCCTTGCCGTGACATCTGCTTTGGAGGCCGTGGAATGGTATGGCACGAGGTACAACCGTGTCTCAGGGTACACGACGTTGCGGTTTGGCATCCCTGGCCTTCATAAAGGCCGCTTTTTAATCTCTTGAATTTTGGGTGGCATTTAAATGGTTTGCTGCCACATCCACGTTCGATAGTGCTAAGCTGCTGTACTATCCTCTGGCAGGTGCCAGGCTCCTGTGTCCCAGGGCACAGCCTCCTCATCTGGGGGACAGAGGGGATTTCCTCACAGGGACCATGAGGGACCCAGCCTTGGAGGATGACTCTTTCTGCCCCTGTTTGTAATGATGATAGTGGATTTCTCTGGCTCAAAATGTCCGTAGACCTGCTCTGCAGCTCACTGGAGCAACTGTCCATCAGGAACAGTAGGACCTTTGTGGCAGTGTCAGAGGCATGTGGTGGCCATATGCGAATATGGTCTCTCTGGACCACAGAGCAGGCTATTTTGTCACCCATACACAGGGTTGCTCTCAGGGAAAGCTTGATATCCAGATGCCTGAGTGGAGCCTGCCAATAAACTAGGAAATATGCTATATAGTGGCGTTGTCAGTGATCTAGGGCCCAGGGAAAAAAGGGTCGTGAGTCAAACTGGTAATGTTGATCCACTGTAACACTGAATGTACTCATGCAAGCAATTTATCTCCTTTGAGACAGCAAGGACATTCTGTTTGTTTGATTTCCCACCCTTCCCTTGACTAATCAAATCATTAGTAATCCAGAATTTTATCTTCTACAGATTTATAAAATGCTTTCACCATATCTGTTCCACAAGCTAAGTAGTTTTTATTTTTTATTTTCTTTTTAAAGTGAGCTTGTGCTTTTGTAGTGGAAAGATTTAACATTTTCTGCTAATTGTGCCTTGTACGTGCAATGTTTCATTGCTGGCTCGCGTACAGTGGAATAAGGACCTATTTACTCCTACGCCCTTGGTACTTTTAGGCTGTAAATCCCAACTTTCCCAGGGACATTTCTGGGCCCTGGACCACTGTTATCTGTCTGATAAGTGGTTTGAATATTATCTAGCAGGAGCTTTGCCTGTCCCAGGTAGGACTTCCCTTATGCTCACCCTGCGCAGGAGCTGCTGGCAGTGAGGATTGGCCAGGGACAAGCTCAAATAAGCTTTTGCTTGCAGGCACTTCTTTTGGAGACACCAACAGTTTGCTAGCACAGATGCAGACTGCTCCATGCCTCTTGGTGTATGTGCCCAGGCATCCTCAGTTAACTGGGACAGACAGTGTTTCTAGACTCTCACCCCATCTGAATACCTTTGTTTGACTTTCAAGCAATATCCATTGTCTGAATCCCATGCACATAACTTAATCATTTTATTTCTCACATTTTCATATATTAGCTGAACATGCACTTTGCACAACTTAATGTTTCTTAAGCACTACCAACACATTTTAGAAAATAACAGAAGTGGTGAGTTACAGGACAGAATTACAGAAAATTCCAAGTTGGAAGGGACCTCTGGAGATCATCTGGTCTAATCTCCAGCCAAAAGCCAGGCCTTAGATCAGGTTTTCAAGAGCACTGTCTAGCCAAGGAATATTTCCAGCTAAGGAGATTCCACCATTTATCTGAGCTGCCTATTCCAATGTGCAATTCCCCTTAGGATGAATAATTTTTTTTCTTAAATCCACATGAAATTTCCCCTGGAACAACCTGTACCTGTTGTCTCTTGTCCTGCTACTGTGCATCCTAGAGAAGAGAGTACCTCCGGCTTCTCTGTAACCTTCTCTAAGGTGTTGGGAGACAGTGCCAAGGTAGAAGCCTGATTTCTGATAGAGGTGGACGCCCACCACCTCCCGGAGATTTCTGTGTGGTTGTGGGCACCCTCTGTTAGCTCTCTATAGTGATCACATGAAATGTGCTGTGCTTCACAGAGGTTTTGTGAATCTATTTCTTTTTTATAAGATTCAGGTAAGAGGACGCTAGAAATGCCTGTAAATGATGGGCTCAAAGCCCACACCTTTTGGTGAACTGAATCTGAATCAAAATCTGCATCTTTTTAAGTCCAAGTGTGTATCAAAATTTTAAAAGAGCTTGGCATTTGAATCACTCCTCTCTTTCGCTGAGGTTTGAAATCCTAACATAAGCTGTAAACAGTGTACAATGTTTTCATTGTGAGTACTGGAATATCATTTAATTGCACTTAGTTTTTCCTTATCCTGTCAATGTTGGCTCTGCTTGTACTGAATGTTTCCAATGTATCACAGGTCAGTAGTTAATCACAAAAATAAATCAGATCCTTTCTGTTCATCTTTTCTCCCTGTTTTTTTTGTGGGAAATTGCTATCACTAAGCTAGCTATGCTGATTAGCTGAGTTGAATTTTTTGTACATCCCTTTTCAAATGAAGAATTGTGTAAAAGCAATAACGGCACTTAAATAACATAACAAATCTTAAGCATAGAAATATCAAGTGAGGCTATAAGCTGGTCAGAGGGAGTCAACATTTCTTTCATAATTCCCTTTTTTTCCTCTTGTTGGAGCTGGGGTAGTAAGGAGAAAGCACTTATAATCTTGTAAACTAGGAGCTCTCCGATAGAGGCAGGAGTGATACCACCAGATTTTCCAAGGAGCTTCATTGTGGCCATTTATCACAGTCAGATCTTTGAATCAAGTGCAAAAATTTAGAAAACTAAGGTTATATCAAGTCTCCAAGAAGGATTAAAAGTAACCCAAACAGAAAGAGAAAATTGGAAAAAAAAAGGGGGGGGTAAAAAAATGTAATTTTCCTCTCACAGACAGAAACTTTATCTAAATTTGCAGCCAAGGCGAGAATATTTTCCATGGAGAAAAAGGATAAAAAACAGGATGAAAGATATATGCTGAATCTTATTTTACCTGAAAATGTGCAATCCAGTTTCCTGGCAATGGTGTTACGAGGTGTGTAGCTGACATTAACTTCATTTCCACACTCTTTTTGAATGATGGTATGGTGGAGGGAGTTTGTTTCAGGGAGAGTTTGGGAAAGTAACAAACAGTAATTGGGAATATGAAACACCTACACTATTTCTTGGTGCTCTGTTTTTTAGAATTTTTGGAGCCCTGAGGCAAAATATCCAACTAACCCCAAACTTTAAGTAAGCATTGCTATGATACAGGCAAGTTATTTCTTCAGTTTAATGCCTACAGATATCCATATTACATGTAAAGAAATGTTATTATAATCTTGAACCCAAATCAACTGTTAATTACACAACATGCTCTGCATCTAGGGGTCCTGAGTGTCAGGCTGCTTGTATGAAGGGAGCACTTGCTGGTTTGTTTCATGAACTAAAAATATGGTTGTCTTTTTATTCACCAGCTCTTTGCAATACAAATGTTGGCTATGGAGAGCGCTCAGTGAAAGCCCCAGAAGAAGCACAAAGACCACACTGCAAGTACCCATTAGGTACATTGCCACTGAATTTCATGTACAAATCTGAAAAGGCATTCTCATTATTAACTGTCAGGACACAGCCACTGTCTCACTGATGAAGTCTTCACACAGCAAACCATCACATTTACTGACCTCTAATTTTTCTAGGACTGAAGAGGGCAAGTGGGGGTGTACATTTGGGAGAACCAAAGGGTAAGGGCAGTCCTCAAGTTTTCACACAGCTCTCAAAATATTGTGTTTTCCTTGCTGGAAGCTGTATTTTCCTCTGCTGAAGAAACTCTGTAACTGTGTTTGGGAAAACAGAGTAATACTTAGTGTCACTTAGTTTACAAGAAGTAAAATCTAAGACTCAAGCTTTTTTTTCACTTACTACATAGTCAAAGAAAATTAACGAAGTGCAGTGAATTACAATTTTATATAGTTTCACTGGTGAAAATAGAAAGTAGCTTTGCGCGAACCAATTGCTTGCAAGTAGATATGTGAATTTTCTGAAGACTGCAGATTTAAGCTGTAGCCACATTAACATGAGCAGAGCCTAGATCAGTGCAAGCTCTAAGCAGTAGCTGGTTAAATACTTTCTCCTTTTACAGGTATCCCCTTCAGTTATTAGGCTTGAAATTCTGGCCTTGCTAAAATCAATGACAAAACTCCCGTTAGCATCAGCAGGGCCAGAATGTTATCCAAAGAATCTTTTTCAAACCAGCAAAATCTTTCAAAGTTCAGGAAACTTTTAAAATGTGACCATCTATGTGGCAGATTTCGTAAACTTAGGGAGGATTTATAGCAAGAAAAATGTCTGCAAGATTCATGTAACTGAAATGTGCAGCAGGAGTTCTCAGCATGCAGCAGTGGCATTCATCATAGTCAGACACCCTCTTTGAAATCATATGCTCCCAACATATTAGTGAGAGCTTTAATCCCAAAAGACAAATCTGACCCACAATTGAATTCATGGGGAGTTGCATTCCTCATGCATGAGTATATGAAAACCTTGTAAGCTCTTGGCTGAATTATTAAGGCCTTTGCAATGGTATGCGTGTGTGTGTCCTCCTTACACGGACATTGTGCCAAACCCCAGAATTTGGGCATTGTACATTCAGAATAAATTCGTAAGCATTTTGGTCCTGTATGTGCAGCCAAGAACTACCAGATATTTTTAGAGAGGAAAAGTGACAGGAACAGATAACAACTGTTGTAAAGGCTACCACCAACGTTCAACTCATAGGAGAATAAACTTGTAGTTTTGAGAAACAGTCTTTGTTCTATCTTGATGCCTGGCATGACAAATCCTCTGTGTTCTGTAAAATGTTTTGCTGTCATTTGCTTCTACGTAAATGTGAGATCGCTTGCTAAAGACGCCACCATAGGATCCACCATAGGGATTTATGAATACTGATGGAATTAGTGGATGTTTGAAAATGTAAAATTCTTAACCTTATTGCAATGGTTATAAATACCTTTTTTTTATATATATATGTATATAAACCCATTCTGGAGAACTATGAAGTTAATGGCACTCTCATATCAGAGCTATTTTTCTAAATGAATATGAAAAATATTTGAGTTCACACAATCCATCTCTAAAAGAGATATACTTAGCTAATCTTTCTCATTTAGTATGTATACAGAAACCAGACAGGTTTTCACCTATAAACTTCCTTTACATAAAATGATCAACAGCAACTTTGCCAGCAATCCATTTTATAACTGTTCTGCTAAAAGATCTTAGAAATGTTCTTTTTCTAGAACTTTGATATTCTGGGGGTAATAAGCTTACACCTTGGAAGGAGCTGATGGTTTGTGAACTCAAGTGATCATAACTGCCACATTTTGCAGGAGCCAAAATACTTTTAATAATAATATATCAGGTCAAGTCATGAGAAGATTTTGTTTGTGTTTCAGACAGTTGCTGCTTGGGCGATTTATTCCAACTGTTTCAGAAGTCAGAATACAAACAATGTCCTGTGTGACAATGATGTAGGTTAAAACATAGCTTTGGTAGTATAAGGTCATTTGCTCATATGTTCAGTTTTTGGTTTTGTTGGAAGAAGTTTGGTTAATTTTTTTTTCTCTTTGGTTTCTTCATGATTCTTTAATTCCTGGCTTGGGCCAATGCAAAAAGCACAATTTTACAGAGTACATAGCAACAGCTATTTTTTGTGGCATTCCTGCCCTGATTGCCCTCATTATCATGAAATTTCATGAGAAAAAAGTGGTTCTAATAATTTTGGACTTTTCCCATCCATACTGCTTCTTCAGAAGATAATTGCTGCCTTTTTCAAACTGTCTCCCTGGCAGAATAAGGCATGCTGGTGCAGTGTCTCCTCTCCCACTTTGCTCCCTGCTGTGCATCGTTTACTTCCCGAAAAATCTCATCTATGTGCTGTCTCAAAATACCTTACCTTCTGCTGTCTCTGCAAACTCTGGTGTCTGCTTCTTATTGCAGGCTTCTCTGACAACAGCTCTGCTGTATCCTCTGTTCCCCTACAATGCTCTTATCAATAGTTACATTCATGAAGAATACAACTGGGAAACTTGGGATTTTTTTTGTTTGTTTACATTTTTGAAATAAGAAATCAGAAAGAAAAAGGGCCTAAAAGCAAACATATGGTATTCATTACCCTTATATGTATAAATGCATCCACTAGTAATGGCACTTTGAAGAGCGTTTCCCAGTCCATTGCTCACTGCCAGGCAGTTCAGAGACTGGAGGAACTCT
The DNA here is from genome assembly GCA_020745775.1 of Theristicus caerulescens. Lineage (NCBI taxonomy): Eukaryota > Metazoa > Chordata > Aves > Pelecaniformes > Threskiornithidae > Theristicus > Theristicus caerulescens. The sequence goes on along the minus strand of CM036558.1, from coordinate 11,696,581 downwards.
GATTTGGACTCTCACACTACTATAGTCTATTAGACTCTAGATGATTTATTATGTATTTTTTAGCAATTATTATACTTATACCTATATTTACATATAGTCTGGGAAGACAGAAGCCTTATAAACAAACTGGTGAAAGCAACATACAGAAAATAATACCATATATGTTCCAGTCCTGCATTTATTCCCTCCTGGTTCTCAGTGAGCCCTGTGACTTGTGTTGATGAAGACTGAAAGGGCTGTTCAAGTTGCACAAGAAGGAAACAGCTTTCTTCTGGGCTTTCAGCGGGTAAATGCATATGTCTTGAATTATTGTTCCGGAATACATGGGGCATGAAAAAAGACCCTGGATTTATCCCAGAGCCTGGGATCTAGTAGGACCTCTTGGGATGAAGAGTCTAAATTTGTAAGCAGAACATTCACTGTTTCCCATCACATCAGCCACCAGAGTTTACAAGCTGAACAGCACAGCGCTGTACAGCTTCTCCTGGGTGGGAACAGTGAGCTTTAAACACTGACAGCAAGTGAATTGCTCTGTGTACACTGGAAACACCTGCTCCTCAGCTCAGCCTCTCTGTATCTGATAAAAATTTATTCTTTACTCTTCTTTAATGAAGCCCTACAAAAAAGTCACTTGAATCCTAGATGTTTATTTTGTCTTGTTAAAAATAAACAAGCTATATACATACAAATGAAAAGGCTATTGAAATGGGATGTAAGTTAAAAGCCAGCAGTACATCTGCATCACCTGAAAAACAGGGAAATTGAGATCTGAATATAAATGTTGTGACTTGGGCTCATCTTTCAGATAAACAGTGCAGTTAGCAGCTGTGTTCCTTTTTTTTTTTTATTATTATTAGTGCACATGTATTGCAATTTTAGTGTGCTGAATTATTCAGTTAATACCCAGCTAGGAAACATGAATATGAGAGTTATGCAATAGAGAATCTTAGTTACTTTAAATGTAAAATCCAATAAAAAAATCCAGTAAAGCTATTTTTAGATTCAGGACTGCTGTATTATTATTATGTCCCTCCAGTGAAGTGTATACAAATCCAGGCACTGGAAATAAACTCAAACAAGCAGAATCTCAGAGCTACAAATTCAGATGTTGTGACATGTGTGAAGGATGTATATTATACTTCAGTATGCTAATACCTTAACACTGTCTCCATAGTATTGCTGCCAAACTTGTTCTAAGGCAGAATATCATAGAATCATAGAATAGTTTGGGTTGGAAGGGACCTTTAAAGGTCATCTAGCCCAACCCCCCTGCAATGGGCAGAGACATCTTCAACTAGATCAGGTTGCTCAGAGCCCCATCCAACCTGACCTTGAATGTTTCCAGGGATGGGGCATCTACCGCCTCTCTGGGCAACCCTTTCCAGTGTTCCACCACCCTCATCGTAAAAAATATCTTCCTTATATCTAGCCTGAATCTACCCTCTTTTAGTTTAAAACCATTGCCCCTTGTCCTATCACAACAGACCCTACTAAAAAGTTTGTCCCCATCTTTCTTATGAGCCCTGTTCAGGTACTGGAAGGCTGCTATAAGGTCTCCCTGGAGCCTTCTCTTCTCCAGGCTGAACAACCCCAACTCTCCCAGCCTTTCTTCACAGGAGAGGTGTTCCATCCCTCTGATCATTTTTGTGGCCCTCCTCTGGACCAAATATCTATAGATAGAAACAGAAATACTATATACAGAGAAAAAAATACTGGTATCTAGAGGATGAAACAAAAGACTTCTTCCTTAAAAATGCAGAATTGAAGATTTGATGTCTTTTTAGCAGAATCAAAGAGCACATAGGACATAGGAAGATGGAAAGATACTTTAGTGTCCCAGTAAGGAAACCTTATGATTAACCATGGTGTGTAGAGCTTGCGAAAGGCAAAGCTGAAGTAATAGGCTCATTTCAAGAGTTTCTGAAAACTGCGACCTGGATAGACAGAACTTACCCCTTCCATTATAGATAAAGAAAAAAAAAACCAAAACAAAACAGTTTGAAGACTTATATCCTGACACAAGGACTTGTGTCTTGGCCATCCAGTATTCCTTGTCCATCTTGTTCATCCCATTTGCCCAACCTACGCTTTTGTGGACTCCTGTTTTGCTCTTTCTGATACAGATAGACCCAGAAGAGAAGGTCTAGAGGACTCTTCTCTTGTGTTCAGGGTGGTTACTATATTTTGTGTGGTTTGCCATGCTGTGTTGCTGCATTTAGGTTCTCAGCTGGGTCATATTCATACTACTAAAAGATTTGATGAAATCAATTGAATTATTACTGAGATGGATGTTTAGTGTGAATAGTGTGATTTATTTTTTGCTACAGTGTATGACAGCATTTTTTTCTTTGCTTCTGCATAATTTTTTTTGCAACTTCATTGTGGGTACCAAATACATGGTAGACTATATCGCAAAGAGCTGAATGGAATGTTTTTTATTTCTGCCTGCAGCTCAAACCCACCAACAGCATTTAATACCTTCTCACATGTATGCATTTAAGTTTGGTCATCTCTTTGAAGACTGCCCATCTAGAGCCTGATACTTCATTCATTTGCAGTATGTATGCAAAAAAACTTTTTTGGTTTTGGCAAGTGTGGCAATTCTTAGATCACCTCTGTGTAACTAAGTCATATTCTCCTCTTGCCCAAATGCTTAGCCAATTTTGAAAAGGAAATTGTGAACCTTTGTAAAGTTTTAATCCTGTCATTAAAGCAGACTTCAAGGTCCTTGGTCCCTGCTAGTGTGGTATAAAAGAACGTAATGTCCCCAGCATTGTTAATTCCTTGCTGCTCCTCAGCTGCCTTTCAGGAATGCAGCCTGTATTTCCTAAGCCTTTCTAACGTGTCATCTTTTTTGACAGTTACAGTTACTACAATATCTATCCTTTATTTTAAGTATAAATGAATTAATTACTTCCAGGAACCCAAAAGAAGGGGTTTTTCATTTTAATGAATTTCAAAATGTCTGGGAACATAAAATTCCATTAAAAGCGTGAGTCTTTAAAGATGAACCAGGGCACATAGTCTTTCTAGGACATGCTGCACTCCCATGGTTTATGATATCACTGTGTTGAAGTTAAGTGTCTGGGCCAAACCCTTGCCTATGTGCTGAATTTTGGAAATATTAGTGTGACAGAGAAGCCTCTGGAATAGGGACTTGGAATGCCTAGGTATGCAATGGCGTTAGTGGTAACTGCTGTAGGAATCCTAATTGTGGCTCAAGCACTGCCTAAAACCAAAGCAAAAATGCAGTCATTGCCTTACAGCACTGAAAATGCAAAATATTAGACAAGAGGCAAAAGGCTGATCCAGAGCAAAATACTAAATGGAATTACCCTTAGGAAAAGGTAACTGTCTTGTACCATGAGGTTTATCTACAGGGACATTGCTAGTCTGAACTACTTTACAATCACCCATTCCTAACAGAGAAAGAAGCAACAAGGTGTTAGCTTTCACTGTCTCTTCTTTTTGGCTATAAATGGTGGTTGTCACTCTTTTGGTAAAATGCCTGCTCAGCTAGGGGTAATTACTGTGATAACCTCAGCCTTTTTCTATCTTCTCCTGGGAAAAGTGGCCAGCTGAGGCAATGCTGGGATGCTAATTCAAGTACTTGTTTGAAGTTTAAGCACACCTTGAAATAAAATGAACCGACAAACACCACCACGGTTAGAAAAATCACTGGTATTTAGTTCTCGGCTACCTGGGGAAATACAGGTCCATATCCATTCCTGCTGGCATATGTTAACTTGTCTTTTCATTTTAAACTGTTTTCATTAGATGAAATAGAGTGTGTCAGGCCTTAAAGCTTCTAGATAATAGGACATGGCAGTTTGTCATTTAGGACAGAAATAACTACTGCTTCACCGTCAGAGTTCATTACTGTCAGCTGGAGTAGATCCCGGCTTTGGTTACCATGTACATGTCTGATGACATGCTATGTCCTCTCTGTATTTGTGAAGGGTTGTATGTACGTTATAAATACACTTAAGATAAGCACTGCGTGCCCAGTCCCTTTAGGGTTACTGCCCAGGGTGAAAAGACATGAAAACTCTGACATAAAGTTTATGTCTGAGGGCTGAGACATTCATAGTTGCCAGTTTAAACTCAGACTAAATCCTTTTTTAATCTGTATAGTTAGTGAGATGACTAAAGTCATTGCTTTTCCAGGTATTTAAACTAAAGAAGAGTTAGGACAGGAACCTGTAGATGAACTTGGTCTGTTTTCAAATATGCTTCTGAATTTCACTGGATTTCAAGATACCTGGTGATTTCAGATAAGGGAGATGACCTCAGCTGATCTATGTCAATATTTTTTCAGAAGTTTGCTTGGAGATATACCATCAGTGGAACGGAAAATACCTAATCAACAACTGGAACTGCAGAAGGTAAGCGTTAATTTATTTTTACCAACCAAATTCATGAACACAATGTACAAGTCTAATGTGCTTTGACATCCAGGCCCAGAACAGCAGCCCACAAGTATGTCAACATTACATTATAAGGAACAAAACACACTTGTTGAGATCTGATGAGAAATTTTCTCATTAGTGTATTTTATTGAAAGATAACTACTAACAGCCTTGTGCTCTGCATGAGCTGTCAGAAGTTCCCATAGCTCTGGGAACTTGAGAAATAATAATAATGACGTAACATTAGAAAGTTTCACTTATTTATTCAGTCCCGGAATGAGGAGATCAGCAGAATAGCTTCCCTGCAATCTGTTGACATTGTGGAAAACTAAACTTGAGTAAGAAAAATGAAGAGGGTATCGAGCCTAGTAAGCAAAGGAGGGTAATGAAATTCAGGAGCCAGCCAAACACAACATTAAGTCCTACAGACAAGGACAAATGACTGAAGGTGGGAACAAAAGAGGCTGCCCACAGTAGTTCTTGTCTGAAATCCACAAAAGGCTCTAGTAACCTAAGTTTCAAAGATCCTCAAATGTCCTGGGTGCTCACATTTTGGACTGCAGAGTCAGGCATTTCAGTAACTGCAGAAATTGTCCTCTGGGGAAATAGGTGGCTCGCTCACAGCTAAAACCCTGCTGTGATTCTGGTCAGGAGGTGGCTACATTTTTCCATCAAAGACCAGGTCTCCAAGTCTTACTCATAGCATCATAATACACAGCAGGGTGCCTGAATCCAGTAGAATACATGAAAGCTGCTAATGATTTCTCTCCACGAGAGGTGCAGAGGAGATACCTCTGCCTGCCTTTTCATAATGACCTTGTGGGTTTGCAGTGCCATAGACCAACCAAGCAAGCTGAAACGCCAGCCTTTCTCCGTGCGTTGGGGATTACAGGAGCCTACCCAAATCACCAGGTTATGGAACAGGCTTCACAAGACAACTTTCCCCTTGAAATTGAGCCATGGTGTAACCTCAAACACAAGAAATGTGCAGTAAAAGGATAAAAATGAATGAATTGACTCTAGCCTCCTTTTGAGGGAATGTTTGGCCTTATGGTCCTTCTTGCAATAGTTATTTTTGTGTTTCTTAGTCACTGTATTTTTTATATAATGCTGATTGCATGTAAAATGCATGAGCTAAGATGCTGGCAGTGAGTAGGGCCCAAGTGTTCTCTCTCCGGCGAGGCTGCTTCTGGCTTCCTGTGGAGCTTTAAAGTCTGCTGAGATTACACATGGATTAATTAACCCTTATTAATATTTCTTGGTTTGTCTCTCCCCAAACCTAGATGAAAGGAAGTTACAACCATGCTTAGAAAACATGTGGTACACTGAGCATTATTTATTGCTAAAACAGGCGAAGCATTTTTTCCTAAGCAAACTTTGGCAAACTTTTACCATCCCTCTTAAGCATTCCACCTATTTGGCAGAACAAGATGATGAACAGGTATAAAATCTACCAGTTTGGCGAAAGCTCTAAAAAAAACCAACCCCTATTTTTAATCCAAACCCTTCCATGTACGTATTTGGTATATATTGCACAGTACACATGGTTTTGCTTTTGGTTTCCATTTGTATTTTGCTGTATTTCTAACATCATTTAGGTCTTGATGAATCTACAAAGATTTTAAGGCTTTGGTAATACCTTTTCAAAATTATATTCTCTAATAAAAGTCTTCCTGAAACTTCCTGATCACCCAAATTAAGGTATTACATAAGGACATGATCATGTTCTAACCAATCCTTCTTGCTTTGTGCAAAGCAATTCCTACTTCTGTTACACCTATCTAGACCTTCCAGAGGCCAAATTATTTCCTAGCTACACTTCCCCAGTTAACACAATATTTACACCCTCTATACTGTTTTCCTTCTGATTTCTTTCAAGCATTTCCTATTTTCTAGCTCAAAGCAGTTTTTCTGGAACACCTCTTAGAGGGGCCTAATTCTTTTCAGTTGCTGAACATCGGCCTTTGGAAGGGCTTGACTCTTCCCATTGACTGTACAGAGCAGCCTTTGGCTTTCTGAAATTATCCTCTGACTCCAGACACTGAATTTTTAGGCACTGCAGTGACCAAATTGGAAGTGCATAAGGTTCCAAGAGTCTTCTTGTCGAGATGACAATCATTTACCTCTGTAATTTTAAGGGCTGTTAAAATGCTAACATGATTATAAAGTTAATATGAACAACGTGTTAATGTTTACAAAGTACTTGCAGATATGTAAGAATGGATACAGAGGGCTCTGCTATATACTGTGAGAATTTTGCAGGAAATTATTTAGCATTAAAATATGTATTGATTATATTGAACAATCTAGGTCATGGAAAGCAGTGTCTGTAATGGAGAGAGCTATTAATTCAAATTGTATTTACCACCCTGAATAAAAGTTTCACAATTTTTACTATTTACTTCAGAGACTCAGCAAAGGAGGAAAAATCTGAAGATGGAGTGTTTACTACTGGAGTGAAACACTCTGACAAGGCATTTGCTTTTAGAAGCTAAGTTAGTGTACTTTTTCACGGTTTACACTTGGCTGAAGCAAGTAAGCAGAAGCCATTTAGTCCTGAGTAATGCACATATACATCTCTGTGATTCTGGTGTCATTTCTTGCTTTGTAACTATGCAGAAGTTTTAGTTATGTGGGAAGCTGTGAGAAAAAACAGCTGTCTGGCACACATGATGGCTTATCCTAAAGTGGGTGAATCAAAGTAAAACTTGCAGTGTTTCACATACAGATGTATTAAGCCTGCTGTTATCCAGAGGTCAAAAAGATATTTATAGATTAACTGGTGTTAAAGAAAATATTAACTATTTACAAACTTAGGATACACTCAGGGGAAAAAGAACACACTTCTGTAGCTTATTTCTAAGACATTATTTTATCCTTTGTTTAATGAAAAGACATAAGTTTACTTTTCCCTCTTTTGTTATTTTCAATAGAAAGACAAAATATGCACTTACCCAGAATACTAGTGTTTATGCGAGGGTGAAATCCCTGCACACTGACTCTTCAGATGCAGTATTTAAAAGCTACCATATACTGCATTAACACTCCTTCAGCATTATCCAAAAGATATCTCAGTTTTGTTTCCTGTTAAGTATGGGGAAAACTATAGCAACTAGTGCCTGCTGTAACAAAATTTTATTATCCCTTTTAGGCTTTTACTAGAGGAGTAAGAACTTGCAGAACATCTTTGAGTCAGGAGCTAGATGGGTAATTCCTTGTTTAACTAGTTGTAAAGTCAAAAGATCCTCTATTTGAAGTAGCTGTATTGTATATATCTTATATTTGATATATTTTGTCAGTAGCATAATCACAGGGAGATAGGATTAAATAAGCTAAACTGAAAGGAGCATATTTAGAACATATCCGTGTAACAGCCCCTTAGTCTCTGGTGGCCTGTGAAAAAGGAGCAGCACTGGGGACGTGGATGGACCCTGACAACAAGCAGAAACCAGCCTGGAGGGGTTCAGCTCCTGGGCTTCCTTAGAATAAACACCCAGAATGTCACAATCATCCCAAACAGTGTGGTATTCCAATAAAACACCTCTGCAGGAAAGTGACAGGGGTATTTTATTTTGGGTTTTTATGGATGTGCATTGAACTTTTAGATAGTAAAAGAGCTGAAGGTATGGAGAAGTGTTATGGATTTCATGCATCTTGTCAGACAGTTCTGAAGTGAAAAGGCAGCCCCACCAGTGTGGCCAAGGTGCCCAGGAGGCGCAGGGGTACCCTCGTACAGCTGCTGTACTTCTGCACTTCAGTAATATCCGCATGATGGCAGAAGAGAACAGACAGCTGCAGACACAACCTGACAGCCGGACTTAAGGAAAGCAGCAAGTTAACTTCTGATATTTTTCTAAAGTACTTTCTATATTTATCCATTAAAATATATAAACATCTGGAAGTATTTAGATATAAATATATAGCATAAATGCATATGTGCATAGTGTGTATATATAGTATGCATTTATAAATATTTGTTTCTGATAAGTATCAGGAAAACAAATGTGTTTAGTTTTGGATTGGCCTTACTGTTCCTAGGAATCAGAGAATAACAGAGAGATAAAAATAGTTGACTTTTACTTAAATCCCCCTTCTTACTTTCATTACTAGAGGTTGGCGATAGTTTGTTTTATCTTTACTGTTACACAGGTAAAACACTATGATTAAGTAAGAAAGACTAGGATCAGACTCTGAAAGGGAGAAAGATATATAACTTTAAGGACTTCCATGGTCAGTGAAACTCCAATTTTACTAACTTTAAGCATGCTGCACTCAGTAACTGGAAGAAGCAACAAGTTACAATCACATCAAGCAGGAGAAAAAAAGTGAAGTTTGTTGTTACCAGTCTACATAGTTATACTGAATACGTTGCACATACCAATGTTTAAAATCTCCCAGCCTCACTAATTCAAAGCGATCTCAAACATGCAGTGTATTTTTATAGGCAGCCTTGTAAAAATAATTTTTCTTGGTTGTATGTCTGGAAAGTGTCGACTACATTGCAGGCGCTAGTAGTAATTACTGGGGAGTAAAAAGAAAAAAAATTGGGAGCAAAATTAGCAAATGAATTATATGTGGAAAGTCAACAGAAACTATGAATTGAGCAAAAGGCTAAGAACCACTTCCCCAGAAATCCTAATCCCAGCTCTGCCATCTGACTCATTATACAACCCCACATAAATCTAACCCTTCTGTTTGTCATTGTTACGAGGATTAATTAGTGAGTAGTTGCACAACACTTGGGGAAAAAAAAAAAAAGAAAACAAACCAGAAAATGCTGAGCATTGTTATGATGGGTTTGAAGCTCCTTGATTTGACATGGATGCACAAGTAGGTGGCTTTTTATTGCAAACTACATGTAAGTGATACTCCCACAGTGGTTGATTTCTGATTGCAATTGTATATCTAAACCGAGAAAAAAAATTGTAATTAATTTTTTAAATTAAATTGTAATTAAAAATAAGATGCACAGGTTGCAACAGTTAGTCATCGTCTGTTGCTTTGTGGAGCATGCTACTATTTCAGAGTCTGTTACTGCAAAGCAACTGCAACAGAAAGGGCAAGAACTCACTCATGTATTTTAGATAGTATGGTGCCTACACTGCAGGGTAAGTAATAGTCGTTGGATCACCACAAATGCTTAATTATGCAAAAGGAGGAGGAAGAATATGGTGTGAACATCAGCAGCCCGAAGGTAAGCTGTGCTTTCTGCAGTGCTTTTTGAGAGACTAGAATCATATGGCTGTGCCCACCCTTTGGGATGCAGGAATGTGTCTGAACCTCCAGCCTGGGGGACACATGGAGACTCAGTGTTGTGCCCCAGCCCCATGCCTCTCCTTGTCCCCTGGTTTCCATGGGCAGAAAATCAGGACTCATGGCAGGCTCCAGTAATATCCAGACCAGGGAACTGGGACTGCAGGTGAGAGCCCTCAAACATCCCTGCCTTGAACCTTGATGTAGCCTGCAGTATTCAAAGCGATCCACCAAACAGCTTGCTTTTACCTTTTTTTCTAAGTTCCACTGTTCATAAGAAGCATAGATAAAACATTGCTTGAGCCAGTTTTGCCGGAGACTAGCAGCCTTATGCAAGAGATGCATTTCTTTCTCTCCCTTTTACTTTCTGCACCAAGCGCTTTGACATGTTCATACACTCATCTGTTGCTACCTTGTATATTTGTCAGAGTTGAGAAGCAAATTTACATTATTTGGTACTGGGAACTCGTGTTACAACGTAATATGGGGATTTCTTTCTGATTCCCTGACCCAATGCAGAGACTGAGGGAGTCGAGGACAGTGCCGCAGCACTGGCCCCATCCTTCTTGCAGGACCCAGACTGTGGCTGAAGGTGAGCAGCCCATGCATCATCCTGGGTGCAGGATGGCACTTGTGTACCAAAAGGTGGCTGTTCAGAAGCAGAGGAAAGAGCAGCATGGGAATAAGGGCAAAAGGAGAGAAAAAGAGGATTAAGTGTAGCGTATGTTGGTGTGAAATTTAGAAATTAAGAAATAAATCTGTCTTATCCTGAAAAGAAAATGAGATGAGTACACCCAGTGGTATGCAACATCAGGACTTGTTCTGAAAGATCCATGTGTTGTGTTGAAAAGGAGATAATGACAAAGATTATCTAGAAAAGACTTGTTTTTTCCTTAATGTCTCCAAGCTACTTTATATCATACCCCCTCCTGCCATGATGACTCTGCTACATTGTGATGGGACTCCTAAAGTCATTATGTGTAACCCAGTCCTGCCCCCCTGAGAAATTCTAGGATGAGATTAATGAGCAAAACCTCATGCAAATGGCCCCACCAAAACCTGCACAACTGTTTTTGAGAATAAGTGATCATCTTGGTTAGTTAGGAGGTGACAGGCTAGTCTCCACCTATTCTGTGTTGTGGTATAGTATGGCTGGTGCTGTGGCTTTGATTTCCATTGTAGTCTTTAAGGAAGACTACTGAACTGGAAGAAAAAACATGATTTCCAGAAATGCCTGAGATCAATTACCACGCAGTCTCTGTCTAAATTAATGTCTCACAAACTCACTGGAGCTCCTAACTACAGTACTGATGTAAACAAGGTTTCTTCATTCTAAAAAATCCATAATAAATACTCATTTTCCAACTTTAATTTGCCATTGGAGAATGAAGTGATTACTTACACTCTGGCTTCATTAAAGCTTAATTTTGTGGTTCCAGCTGCCTGCACACCACCACCTCATCCGTGGCTAAGTAGAATTTGCCTCGGTGGAATCAGGAACAGGAGTTATTTTGTAATCTGGTTGTTTAACACTAGCTAAAAAGGAGCATCCAAGTGGATTGTTATTTTTAAAGAATCTGATTCCCAGGACAAATCTAATCACCTGTGGGGTGGAGGGGGGAAACACATCTTTTAGTTGCATGGTGTCTGTTCTTTCAAATAAGCAGCTACCTGTGGCACCACTGGCAAACTTGACACAGCTGCTCCTTTCAGCAGATGGACCATTTTTTTTCTGGAAGTCAGTCAGTGGGATTAAATTGCTTTAATTTTATGCAGCAAGAGGCGTTCTGTGCCAAAATCTAGCATTACCTGAGAATTTAATGATCTTAGTGACAAAAATGTTGGTGTTTGTAATGTAAAAGCTCTAACTAAAATAGAACTGTGATGTATAGTCTTAACAAGTTTATGAAAAAACACAAAATAAGGGAAAGTTGAATGCTGGAAGGCTACTTTAATTCATGGAGCAAAGATATGGAAACATGTTTTCTTTGGTAAGCACAATTGTATCCATATACAATTAGGAAGTAACTGGAAACCTTTTCAGAGAACTTTATTAATTTCAGAGTTAATCAGTTGCACAGAACTAGGACAGACCCCAGCTAAGAAGACTTAATCAATTGCCAAGGTAGCTAGAAATCTTTAAGTACTGAGATGATTGAGCAAATGAGAGAATATGATTTGGGTTCTAAATCTGATTTTGCTTTTATGCTAGGATACATATGACAAGAATGGATAGGGAAGATTTGTCTCTAAATTTAATTTTAAATTATTGATTGAATAATTAATTAATTAATTAGTCAATCCCTAAAAGGAAATATGCTGTGAATTGCTTGGTTCTTTGCTTCTTTATTTAAAAAATAGCCATAATTATTCTGATGCTCATCAGTACAACAGTATTCTAAATTAAAAGTGACATTCTGAATTCATTGGTGGGTCATATGAATATATGCATATTGAGGAAAATTATGGAAAAAAAAATGGGGATAGAAGTGGTTTTCTGAAATTTGATGGCAGCAATCACATTTAACCTGGACAGCTGTTTCTTTGCTGGTAACATGGGACATGGTAGTTGCTTTCTTTCTGATGGCACAAGATTAAAGAAAGCATTCGCTATCACTGACCAAAACATGAAGTTTGACAGCGTCTGTAAAGATTCCCTGTCAGAACCTCTCAGTAACTGGCGAAGGTATTCTAGGGCACAAACCAGTAAGTAAAAGAAAGATAAAAGCGACAAAAAGTGGTAAACACAAAGTCAAAAACAGGCTCAGTCCTGACATCTGGAAGACTGTTTGTCTCTATAGATGGTCTTATTGCAATTATGCCTGAGCAAAATTTATCTCTCTGTTAAAAGCAGGCATTGTTTTTGACAACTTTAATATCTAAATAGATATTCAGATTAAGTTGTATTTTCTATCTTTCCAAGGCATTATGTAACATATTTAGCTGTTTCTCATATTTCTATGCATTTATTTTCTTCTATTAGTAAAATTATACAGTCTCTACATTTAATTTGATTTTATAGCCCTTCTAACTTTCAGCTAATACTACTATTTTTTTTTTTTAACAAACCCAAATTGGGCTTAGAGGAACGTATTTTTTGTGCAAAATTGATAAGTTTTATACAAATGTTCTGTGAAACTTAGTTTCCATCTACAAAGTTCTTGAAGAACAACTCGTGGTCATACTCTTGCTGGTGGAGTCCAGCAGTGATGGGAAAGCCAAATGTTTGGAGTGTTGGTTTTGGTACGTGCTTCTGGATATGTGCTCAACTCAGGAGACTGAAGTGTTTCCCTAGGTGTGTGGCCTTCTTGCTTCAGTTGGACTGGACCTTTGAAAGCATCCAACAGTGTGCATTATCATACCACTTTGCATCTTTGAGATATAACCAAATTCAGCATTCTACATTATCAGTCTGGGAACCCAAAGGGAGAAATAAGAACTTAAGACCCAGACAACAGCTGATTCTTGAAACTGATTCTTCTTCTCCCTTTCCCACCCCTGCAAAGGCAGAGGGGAGACTCCCAGAGGGGTCATCACCCTCCTGGAAAGGAGATCAAGAGGCTGTTCAGAGAGGTGTGCCTGCTAGCGAGTGCGTTTTACACCCAACAAAATGTCTGTGCCAATGCATAAATCTGGGACACGGTTTGGCCTTTACTGATTTTTTTTTGCAGATTGTGGGCCAAATGTTACTCTTCGTTGCAATTAAGAACTAAGTAACCTGGCTCGTGAGACCAGTGGAGTTGCTCCCAGTTCACGGTTCATAAGAGAGACCAGAAGTTGGACCTCTAATTTTTAAAAGAGTTAGCTTTTGTTATTTGGACAGTGCGCAAGACAGACTGACATTGGTAAAACAGTATGCTTTGCAAATGTGTCATGAGAAGAATGACTGACTGACATGAAGATGTTCACTGCTAGGCTGTAAGTTTGGGGAATTTTTTAGTGTTACTTTGTGTTACCTTTTGCTTGAATAAGCAGTTGTGCATGATGGATTTTGACAGAATCAGGGAGGATATTCTGAAAGGCAAAAATTATTTACATTTCACAGCCGACTGACTAACAGCCTGTCTCTCTATGCTGAATTCGGCAGTGCGAATTCTGTCTCTGGTGCTTCTCATCTAGCTGGGAATCAAAACAACAGCGTGACTTTCCAGCCCAAGCAATCTGGGCAGGGAGCTCTTTGCAGGGCTTTCTGTGGGAAACCCATGCTACCTCAGCTAGCCTAAGTGCCATGCTCTAGTCTTTCTGCTGTTTAACCATGTTGTGAAAGGGAGGTCATAGGAATGTGACTTCTGAAGACAACATGGCTGCAATCTTAATAAAAAAAGTGAGGTTTGTTTTGTTTTGGGTTTTTTTTTTTGCCATTTTTAAGACAATGCTAGTATTTTCGTAGAAAGTTTCCATTTAAGCTGGAAACTTCAAAATCCAGGTCAGTGAGGTTACATAAATCCGAGTGCCTGGCACTGCTGGTTCCCAAGAATATAATTATTGATACCACTGCTAAATAGCCACCCTAGCTGCCACTGGTTTCTTGGTGAAGTTGGTATCCTGGCCTGGAACGTGCTAGTTATTCTACTGCTATACATGTTGGATGCCTGAAGTGACTTTCTTATGCCTCTGCAGGGAATTAATTTAGAGGAGTCTACTGAGTAGAACATTGTACCTTTACAAGATGAGTTAAATCAATGTAGAGAGGTTAAAAAAAGGGGGGGAAATTCTTTTGATAATTCCATATGAAGTCTGTTGACATTTCAAATTGAAAATTAATCCTCTAAAAGCAACCACTGTGAAGCTCCCTAAAATCACAGTGTGACTTCTCACTTTTACCACCTCAGGAATACACCAATGTGTACCTGACACCATTACGCACAGAACAGAATCAAATCTGGCTGCCCTGGAACAGTATTGGTATAGTAAGAGAGAACTACTTTTACATAACCTCTAATAGCCAACAAAAGCTACTTAATTGTATTATCTATTTTTAGATACGTAAGTGTATCTACCTAAGAAAGAAAACAAGCTGACATTCCTCCCATATATCAATTGCTGTATACTATGAATTGCCTTTATTCATAGCAACCTGACATCACTTTGCTTATGATTTAAATGAAAAGAAATGCCTAAATGTGTCCCTTGGAGTCAGTCCAGACTGACGCTTTCTGTGTGGTATCATTTTGAGATCCAGATTTATGTGATGTATGATTACAGCCAGAAAATAGACAGCAGTTTGGCCACAATTTTTCAAAGGCAGTCAGTAATGTGAGATTTTTCAGGGCCTGAGCAATCGCATGTTGCTTTAATGGGACGTGCTTTTTCAGGGCTTGTGTTTGGTTGTCTTCAGTGATGCAAAGGTGGCCAGCTCCTCCCTTCCAAAATTCTGAGTACTCCTTGACATTTTTCAGACTGCCTAAATGATGGAAGAACTTGGACCTTGTTTTCAAACCTTAAGTTGCCTTGAAGACGAAACTTGAGCTCCTAAGCTGCACAGTGATTTTGAAAAATTTCAACCCCCGCTCTTCTGTGAGGAGGTGGACTGACGGAGGCACATCACTGCAGATCGACATGTATCTCCCTACAGAGGAAGGCGTGCGTCCAAGCCTCACTTGGACTGAACTGCCTGGTGCTGAAGGCTGCTTCCCAAAGGACCACTGTAAATTGCCCTTAACTATTGGGGCCGGAGAAGTCCTCCATATGGCATTGCTAGTTGCATCATTTCCTTGTGCTTCCCTGGCTGTTGGGATGTCGCAGCACCACAGCACTTAGGTGATGCTCTGACCTTTTAATGATACTCTGCGCTGTACACGGTGTTGTCTTCATCTTTCCCATTTGTTTCAGCCTGTCAAACCCCCACAGGAGGAAGCTGGAAGAAACAAGGCTTTTGAGACTTGGGTCTAATGCACTTGGTTTCTCCTTCTGAAAAGTAAATATTTGTGTAATAATCTACAGAACCCCTAAAGCAGCTGTGAAATGATCTAGCCATAAGATTTCATGAACAGACCCGGGATATAGGAAAACAGCCAGCAAGATCTTGTTTACTCTACTTTGAGAATACTACAACTGGAATTATGGATAAAACATCTGTCCGAGAGGATACCGCCAAGTCTGAAATGCAGCTGCAGAGTATATAGCTGTAGCTGTTGTGCTGGTGGTAAGAAAAGGCTTTCCAAGGGGCACAGTGACCAGAGGGGTGCTGGGGAGCTATCACTGTCCCTCCTGTGGACGGCTCATTCCTGATGCCAGCATTGTGCTCCTGTGTTTGCCCAAACTCAGCTCTCCGTAGTTTGCAGGATCTGGCCTTTTCTCAGCCCCGACCCTGCCCTTGGATGGCTCCCGCTGCTTCCTGACCTCCCGCTACCTTTTCTATGCTATTTATAGCACGCCAGCTGGGGAACATTAATGTACATATCTGTTGTATTTATATTTTGCAGGGTGACTTTGGCTTTTATTTACATTCACATTAATTCAATAAGTCGTCTGGCATCATCTGGACTTTTCTAGTCAGGCTCCCTTTGCACTGCATTTATCATATTTCCTACTCCAGTTTTGTTTTGCTTTTTCTTTCTCCTGCCATCACTGATTCACTCTGTCCTCCAGCTTTCCATTCAGCTGTCTCCTTTGTTTGGAAAAAATGTAACCCAGGGTATATTATTTCTTTCTTAAAAGGGTCATTTGTTACTAGGAAATAAGCATACAGATCAGTTGGAGAGTAGACCCCAAGTCTCAGTATGCTCATCGGATTTCTTTTGACCTCCTGTGCACAGGATGTCTTTCTTGTAGATGTTGTGTGGTATCTTGTTTCAACACCTCGAAGACTGTGCACTTCACTTATCCCCAATTTATTTCTAGCCAAGCTCTTCTGCTTTGTTTCATGTGTCTGCATCTCTTGCGCTTTCAGCTGCCCTTTCAGATGTAGCCTTTCAGTTATATCAGATTTTATCTTTTGACTATTCCAACTTCTCAGACATAAGCTCCTGTAATCTGGGTCCAGACTGTGAATGCTGTGTCTGTATAGATGGGGGAATGCTCGAAGGTGTAGATGATCTGCAAAGGGAGCGAAGGACTTAGGCTCTAGCTCAGTTATTAATTTTACTTTTATTTCTGCTTAGCAATAAAAGAGGAATAATAATACTGTACATGCATATAGTGTTAATAACTGTATGTCATTATTATCTCAAGTGTTATTGTGCCATTATAAAAGAGTATATGCTTCCGCTGTGACATGAGGGAGTATAATAGACTCCACATTCAGTTCTTATTTTATAGAGCCTGTGAATAATATGTAACACTTCACAGAGAGATGCATTCTGTGAACTATTTAAGTGTTTGGCTAGCAGATTCACTTGTACCATGCACAGTCAGTATCCTGTTTGTACAGAAATAAAACTCAGTGATGCATTTGCCGATACTTAGAAAGTCACAAGAGAATATTTAACCACTCTGACTGGCCTTACTTCTAGACCTGAAACTCCTTAATATTTAAAGAAAATATTTTTCTTCTTTCAGTTTACAACTAATTTATGAAACTCTCTGTAGTTCTTGTACTGACCCAAAGATTCTGCTACCAACAACTGCAGACATTGAAATGAAGGTTACTTACAGGGTGCCTGCTCTGATCTCCTCTGGGGACTTCCAAATGCCCTAAAAATCTAAACCCCAAGATTTGTTATTTCAGATTCTCATAAATGATACTGATGATCATTAATGATTCCCTTACTGTCCATTTGGTAGGTTTTAAGCATTTTTGGCTACTATTCAGTGGAAATGTTTGAGTAATTAGAATGAAATGAGAATGGTGAATACCTGAAGCTCTGTGGTTTTTGCACAACTTCAGACTCCTGTATCATGTGTTTCTGCAGAAATTAAGTATTGCACTGTGAGGGTAATCCATATATGCCTCACAGATATGGCAGCACTGGACATAAATAACACTGTACATATACAACCAGGGTATCCGACTAAAACAAATCTGGCTCAGTCAATTGGAATGTTAAGGCTAAATTTTTGGCAACTTGCTGGTTGGACATAATGCCAAATCTATTGCTTCAGGCTAAAAAAAGCATAAACAATACAAACCCCACTATGAATATCAAAGGATTGGATTTTCTTTAGATGTGTTATAGTACAATGCTTGTGGCTTTCTTCTTTCTGAAATTTCAAAATAGCATGTTAAAATTCTGCTTTGCTTATTTAATCCACTATTCTTCAAAATGTTAAAAAGACACTAATATCTAGGCTATAGACAGAAAGCACTATAGGGCATGTCTACACCAGCAAGTAGGGCAGATACTGGGAGCAGGTACGTATAATATTTGGTGTTAGTGTCTATACCATACATGCTTCAGTGGGTTTTGCTTTGGGTTAGCTGTAGGTGGGCCCCCTGGACTGAAACTGCCCCTTGCGTTTGGAGCCCATGAGGAATGTGCTTAGAGTTACCTTCTGGTTTCATCCAAAGAAAACTCTTTATGCTCTCTGAGACCTCCCCATGAAGTGAATCAAATCATGGGAAATGGGAACAAAGCACCCTCCTGATCTGGACTAAAACACTAATGTAGACATGATCTTAAATTGTCACAGAAATTCACTGGACCTTCTTGTAAAATAAATCATTATCGACTATTCTTCATGCAGTTTGGCCTATTTTCTGTCAAAACACAGTATCTTGCTGTTTAGTAGCTTACCAGAAACTCTTACCTTTGTGAATTTAAATTACTGTTTTGTAGAAGACTTAAAATTTGCATGTTTTGTTCCATCCCATCCCTCAGACTAAGTTTTAAATGTTTACTTTCCTTGTGCAGGAGGAATGCTTTCTGACAGGTTTCCCTTCAGCTATGAAAAATATTAATGAGTCTTCTTCAAAGTTTGTGGAATCCATGTAGTCACATCAGCAGTAATCCCTGGGCCATCAGTCTTCCAAACCCAGGAAAATACATGCTTGCACACTTACTGTATCTGTATTAGTACATTATTAGGCCTTGACTGCAGGTGGCACATACTGGCCCGCAGCGGTCCATCCTGCTAACTGGCTCATCTGTCTTCCTTTAACCACCTCTTCCCCACCCCAGCGCTCCACTCTCCCCTTCAGATTTCAACCCACCACAAGATTGTTCTTCCGTCATTGCAACCACCATTTTGAGGTGTATTGACCTCAGCACAAAGATGGGTGTGTGCTGGCATGAGCGGAGGAGCGTATAGCCGGGCCACGGGAGGAGTGTGATACAGAGGGAGCTCCTTCAACTGGCAGGGCTATTACAACATGCCGCATGAAATTACCATCCAGGAACAGCCTGTAATTACTGGGTGCAATGTTCATGCCTGCCAGGGAGCTACGTTTTCCAGCCCACAGTTCCTTCACAAGGAGGGGAGATGGGGCAGGAGGAGGGAGAACATATGCTTGCACATGCCCCAGCAGTGATAATGTCTTCTCTCTTCTCCCTTTGACTGGGGACTGAATGGCTGCAAGCTTTTGTTAGCAGACCTTAATCTTTAGATTTTCTTATAGCTCCCACAGTGGTTGTACCTCAGGGCATGAAAAGCACTGATCTACACCACTGAGTATTTAATTAGCAGAACAACCCTTCCTTCCACCCACCATGGAGTCCCTCTTTTCCCTCTTATCTCAGAAAGAAAAGGAGATCAGGAAAATCCAGGAAAATAAAATATGACTGAAATTTCCCGGGTTTGCTGGGAAAAATGAATATAATTCCAGGCTCTGTTTGATATACTATTTATCTCTTTAGAAATCTGAATTTGATGAACTCAAGTTCCATCATCCTTAAAGTGTGTTGCTCGATTCCCCAGAGCTGACAGAAATGGACAGAACATGAGGCATGTTGAAACACTAGCAGAGCATGTGTACTTCTTGAAGAGTACATACAGTGCCTAATACTCACTGCTTCAGAGGGAGAAAACTGTCCTCCTTTTTAATCATGTCACATTCCTGACTTGTTGGAAGTTCCTTGGAAAGCAAGAGGGCAACATTTCCAGTTCTGTTTGTTCATAAAAGTGATCATTATGCAACATTTTGGCAACAGCATCTATAACCCATTTCTTTAATATTTTTCTCTCCATGCTGTTTTCTCTATTATCCTTTCTTTGGTTGTTTTACTTTTTCCTCATGCTTCAGAAGAAGGACATATGGTTCTTAGTTTTCTTTTGAGTGTATTTATTTAGGTTCTCCTTATGGGAAGTGTGACTGTTATTCCAATTTGTTTTTCTGACAAGCTAAAGTAGTGTTTCTGTATGTCTTTACTGCTATGCATTAAAATAATTATTTGCATTAAAATAATTTTCTCCTATTTTATTCCTTGATTTGTGTTTCAGATCTAACACTAGAGCCTACTTTTATCTCATTATAAGACTTCTGCACCTTCAGTCAAACCCAGTTCTAATGACTAAAATGCAGTTTTAAACCTAAGCTTTAGTTAACATTTAACTGAGATTGTTTAGGTGTTTTTTTTTCTCTTTGTTTTCTCCTTTCATTTAGTTAAGCACATGCCCCACAACTGACTTGTGGCATCTGCTATTCCTGTCTTCTGCTGCATCTGAACTGAGGTGACAGCTCCTCCCAAATGGTACAGTTTCATTTTACAAGGGAACATAGAATCATGGAATCGTTTATGTTGGAAAAGACCTTTAAGATCATCAAGTCCAACCGTTAACCCAGCACTGCCAAGTCCACCACTAAACCATGTCCTCAAGCACCACATCTACCCATCTTTTAAATACCTCCAGGGATGGGGACTCAACCACTTCCCTGGGCAGCCTGTTCCAGTGCCTGACTACCCTTTCAGTGAAGAAGTTTTTCCTAATATCCAACCTAAACCTCCCCTGGTGCAACTTGAGGCCACTTCCTCTTGTCCTATCGCTTGTTACTTGGGCGAAGAGACTGACCCCCACCTCTCTACAACCTCCTTTCAGGTAGTTGTAGAGAGCAATAAGGTCTCCCCTCAGCCTCCTTTTCTCCAGGCTAAACAACCCCAGCTCCCTCAGCCCCTCCTCACAAGACTTGTGCTCTAGGCCCTTCAGCAGCTTCATTGCCCTTCTCTGGACACACTCCAGCACCTCAGTGTCCCTCTTGTAGTGAGGGGCCCAAAACTGAACACAGTATTTGAGGTGCGGCCTCACCATTGCTGAGTACAGGGGGACGATCACTTCCCCAGTCCTGCTGGCCACACTGTTCCTGATACATGTTCTAGAGTGAACCAAATTTTTATTTTCCTTTCCACCTCTGCTTGAATCTTAAATTTGATTCATGGAGGTCTATAGCCAACTGTCAGGGCTATCAATGTGAGGTGTACCTACCCTACAGGATTACTTTAATATTTTAGTTCTATGCCTGTGGCAAAAGAAATGTGTTTATGTAAAGCTGAAATATTTTTTCTAATTGGCTGGTTGTTTTTTTCCTCCATCAGGTCCAAGCGGTTGATCGCTTTGACTGAGATACTGGTGCTTCAGCTCTGGGTTTGGGACTGATTCACTGAATCAAATGTTCTTGACAAACTCTTTGGGGGAAGTGTCAGACCAATTTACAATCAATTGCTACAGACAGTAGAAACATCTGCTTCCCATCCTCTTCCTTTCATTCACCGTTAGAGACAATTTTGGCTAAAGTGGAAGAAATTGTAGGATGCCCATTAACATGCATTACTTTATTTAGCATCTGCATTTTACTCCTCTTTCATTTGTTTCTAAACTAATCTTCATCTGCTGAGCCAAGAACAAACGACAAAAAGTACAAAATCTGGCAAGGCAGCAAAGATCGGCAAGTGACTGCAGGGGACAAGAGAAGGAATTTGTTTCACTAAGATTTTCAGCTCATTGCTGACATCAGACAAAGTCTCCAAGACTCTCAGTGCACCACTTAGAATAAAAATATTTTGAAACTATATTCTTAAAAATAAAAATTATTTTAATTTTCTGTTGTATGTAAAACAGTCACAGTCAGTGTTCAATTCAGTTGCCCGCATACAGGTGTGTAGTGACATCTGAGATATCCGATGACCATGGGCCCCCTTGGCTCCAGAAGGGCATGGGTATCCCCACTGGTCCTCCTAGCCCTGTGCAGGTGCCTTGGGTGTCCTGGAGCATCTCAAATCCTATGACAAAATGACAACTGGGCAGGTGAAGTGAGTGCTGAGATTCAGTATCTAGGGACAGAGCCAAAGTTAGTGTGTCTGAACACCTGATAAGAACACAGTGCAAAGGTAATGTTCAGGCACAGCTCTTATATATAATTTTTAATTTACATGAAAGTTTTAACTTTTAAGATGAGGTTTAGTCATAGTCTCATGGCAACATCGCTTGCTGGACCGTGAGATGTCACCTGGATTTCCTGGATTCTCCCTTGCCCTGTCTTCCCCATGTTTCCAGCCAGGAGCTGCCCACTGCCCTGGGGTTGTTCACGTGTGGAAATGTCTGGTGGGTGGGGGAGGCAACAGGGGATGCCACTTCACCCATGCCTAAATGGTGTTTGTGAAATCCAAATTGCCACAGCAAAGGCAAATGCACAACCCTGTGCTGCCCTCTTGGCTGGCTCTCAGGCTTAAGAGGCTCCCATCATGTGCACTGTATGAAGTATGTAGCTACAGATTTCATCTATATGTCCTGAATTTAGGCTAGGAAAAAAGTGATCAGGCATAGGGTTGGAGATCTTTTTTCTGGCATTAGAAGATTCAGTGCAACACTGGTGCTGCTCAGGAGCACTTTGGCCCAGAGATTGTCAAAGCCACCCATTGTATTCAGCCAAAGGTGTCCTAAAGGCTATAAAGCCTGACTGCGTCAACATCCTCCTCCACATAAGGCAGCATGGTCCCTCCTACAGGACTTCTTCTGGGACTGGGTCACCAGCATCTCCCCAGTCGACGTGGTGGTTTTTTTGGAGAAGATCATCCCACTGTCCCCCTGTTCCTCACCACTCTAAGAACTGACTGTGCTAACGGGGACATTAGGAAATGTGTCCTAGGAAAAACTGTAAGACTGATACTTTTACTTGCAATATAAAGTGAAAAGATGAGAAAATTGTGCCTTTTCTTTCTGTCACAAGCATCCAAGGTTTAATTCTGTGTTCCTATGTCCTGCACAGCTAAAAGATTTTCAAAGAAGGTACAAAACTCTCATCATGAATGACATTCTCCTCCTCTTTCTGACTGATGAAAAGGTGAGTTTGCTCATTCTTCCACAATTCACATTAGATAAGGAGAAGCAAAAAAATGTGAATTACTCAATGCCTACACCTGGAAAGAAATCTCCTGTGGCTGCCAAAATCCTGCTCTTGACTCTACATTTTACACTGAATTTGATCCTTTTTCAAAGCGCATGTCAATACTGGCCTATGAGATTTGAAATTGTTTGCATTCTTTCCAAAGCGGTCTAGGTCTATGAATGATTTCTTGTAATAACAACCAGAAATAGCTACATTTCCTTTGAAGTTAACACAGAGCCCCCCAAACTGCAGAGTGAATCTCCCCTACCAAAATATTTGACTATCAAACATCCACATTTTCAGCTGGAGTCCAATGTATACATTTGTTAGGCTGACTATTTTCTAGACCACACATTTTTATTATTGATTAAAACTTAGAATCTAGGTTTATTTTAGTCTTTCACATAAATAGGCTAAAAGCTCTAGATCATTAGTTCTTTCTGCTTTCATTTACTGGAAAATATTTCATACCACTTTTAGAGATTAAGATTTGGTAACACTTTATTTTAGCTGTCTTATTATTTTAATTTATGTGGTCACAGGAATAACAGAGATCATAACAAATTCCTTTGCTATTAAAGAGGGTGGTATGTGCACACTGATGGAGAGTCAGCTACAGACATTTCTATTACTTCCATTTTGAATCTTTCACATTGATTTTGAAGGCTCAGATAAGAAACAAAGCAATTTTTTTCATAAGAATTTCTTTAAAAAGCTAAAATGGGAGGAAGTTTGAGCTCTAAGAGTAAAGAAAATATTGGCAGGATGCTGATTCTCAAGCTATCTTGAGAAATACAGGTCATGCATACGTATCAAACGACTTGTCGTTTTCTTTAATCTCCATGGTCTTCATGTAGGCTGGCAATGAGTCTGTGTCTCAGTCTGTCTAATAAGTCTGCACCAGTGGAAAGATTGAATTCAGCACAGTCTGATATTTAGAAGAGTTGTAGACTGATTTTTCAAAGGAGGCTGGAAGAATGAGATGCTCAGTTTTCCATGAATTTCAGTGATATCTGCCATGACCCATGTGTCTCTGCCCTGAGCGGGTCTTCAGGAGGTCAAAGCCTCCTGTTTTGCTGAGTACATACCCTATCAACTGTAGCTGTTCAGCAAGCAGGAGAAAAGAAAGAAAGAAAGAAAGGAAAATGTTCTTGTCTAAAGGAGAAAGATAAGAGGAAAAAGTCTACCCTGAGGTTAAATGTTAGAGGAGTTCTGAATCTCTGGCCTAAAAGGGGAGGTAAAAAAAGAAAGAAAAACTGGCTAAAAATATCACAGGAATCCTTGTCTAAGCAACCTATTACATAACCATAAATCCTGGCAATGAATAGCGAGCGAGCGAGCGAGCGCAATGTACTGCTAAAGCGCTGGGATCAGCCTGAGTAGAAAGAGTAACCTACTTCCATTTATGTCCAGGTGTAATATTGTCATCCTTGATACCAGAAACTCATTTACCTGGACTTCCATGAGTGAATGGCACTTCACAGGAACTGAGGAAATTTCTCCAGAAATCACTCCTTACTTTAATAGTGGATCACTGTAATTTAAGATGAGCTCTATCCTTGGTATATTTTTCAAAATATGATGATCCAGGGACTAATATAAAATCTTTTCTGGGACTGTGAACATTGGGGATGGTGAGTTATTGCTGGGGGGCAATGGGAGTCACCTGGGATGTACTTGCATGATAGGAGACTCTCTGGAGACACAAGCTGGTTACTTCCAGATTGATCTTGAGTGCAAGTTCTCAATCTGGAAGTAACCATGGATTTTTTGCCTGTCCTCTCCATGAGGTTTAGCCTGTCCACAGCATCATTTAAGCAGATCTGACCTAGTTGGTTCTCTGCCACTGTGAGCATTTGGGTGTCCCCTGTTATCTCTGTGCAAACCCTTTATCTAAAATTGATTTCAGTCCTCAGTAGGTTAAGTCTTTAGAGAAAGTCACTAAACAAGAAGTCAGACTAACTGATGCCATAGTTTCTTCTAGCATGAAACTGCATTAAATTTTATGAGATTTTAAAGGTTAAACTGAAGGATAAGCAGCACAGTTAGTACTCTTCAAAGTCCTCCCTGAGACTTCATTTGGTCTATGCAAAAAGACAGATAATGTTCAAACATAACTCAGTATCATCTAACACAGGGAATTCACTGTGGATTAAAACTGAATCCTTTTAATAGAAACTTTTCCTCTTAGCCACATGGTAGTCATCTCTAGTCCAAGGTGGTTGGAACGGGCAGGGAGAAGCAACACTGCTCATGCATATGAACAGCAAAACCACTGCAATGACAAAATATGGGCGCTCCTGATCCATATTTAGGCAGCTAAATAAGTGGCTTCACTCAGAGCTGTGCTTCACACTTGAAGCTGTGCCCGGTAGTGTAGGACCCACAACAGATGCTGATTATTATTGACATTTGCTTTTAGCCAAACACAAACCGCCCAGCTGACAGCTGCACTGGCAATTTTCTGTTAGCCTCGGAGAGGTCAGGGAGCTATATAAAATGTAGTAACCACCCCTTTTCTTGATCTGGCACGCAGCCAAGGGAAGTTACAGAGTCCAATATGCAATCGTCAGAGAGAGAACAGTAGGGTCACAGAATCAAAATGGATGATAAAGGCTTGGGTGGACAGTCTGGTTAGGTCACTTTTTTGTATTAGAGAGGCTGATGACTACAGGAGGACTAATTATGGGACTCCTGGTCACAGCATCCTGTAATGAAACTACAATTTCTCTTGGGAAAAAGAATCAAAAAATCCAATAAAATATTCAGTGCTGCAACTCCTAAATGTTAGCTGTCTGGCACCAAGAATTCACAATGCTTTGATGGACAGCTAAATTGCTATGCCCTAAGTAAATAGTAAGGGGCAAAGAAAGGGATTTAGAGCAACCATAAGCTAAATCAGCCAGTAGAAAATGCTAAACTCAGGGCTGCAGATGAAATTATTTCTCCCTCACACACAGGTTCCTAATTCAAGACTTCTCTCAGTTGCCTCTGAGTACTTTTATATTGCACAGTGCATGTTTACTTCTGCTTACTGAAGTTTGGGCTTCCCATACCCTGGGTCCTGAATCAGTTTTGCAAGGCAATTTTTTTTTTTTTTCGTCTTCTGAGTAATGGACCTGTAATGACTCAGACTCCAGTAAATGCTATATGCAGACATCATCGGGAGAACTGGGGTCCAGAATGCACTGCAAGGAGACACATTTTCAGACCAATGTGCAAATTCTTTGCTTGGGACTGATACACCTCAATATGCTTTATATAGACAGATATACATTATTATATATTATTATAATATATATATTATACAGATACATATATTGCTGTAAATGCAGTTATCTAGACAAAGTGCTTTTCCTTTTTATTTCAAAGGTGGTCTGAGTTTTGATGCTTTATTAATATTTATTAATTTATAACACTACCACATATGTATTTTGATCATTTCCCTCTTTTAGGAAATGTTTATGGGTTCAGCCTGTGAGACTCATGATGCAACAGTGTCATGAGCGTCATTTATGTAACTACCTAGAAAATAATTGTATCATGCATCCAAATGGAGTCATTACTTGGCAAAAGCGGCAACATTTACTAATGGAGTAACTGATTAGTTTGAAAGAGCAGCAGCAATCTGCTAGAAATTCAGGAATTCTGAATTCTTTTGGAAAGGGCAATGAGAGGTAAATAATTCTGGTTGAAAAATGTGAAATGTGAGTAGTAAATAGTGAAAGCTGGTAGAATCAGGATGGGCAGGAACTACAGACCTCTTGACTTTTCTTGCCTTAGAAGTTGCTATTAGGAAAACTGCAGAGGTGAGTCTTGTGAAGGTTTCATACCTGCTCTATGGCATAGATGTAGCAAGTAAGTTGTATTTTTATCATTAAAAAGAAAAACAGCTAAGTTATCCCTTTGGCTATCAAGTACTAGATTATTGCATTGATGGATAAAAGAAAAACAAAAAAAGCCTGCAGTCAATGGACTAGGACAAACCTACAGGTTTAAAACCAACATGTGGATAGAGATTTCTTGGCATTTCTACTCCCTTATCTCTATCCTGGAAAATATATCTACAGATATATTGGGAGAACTAGTTTCTGGTGTTTATATTAGCAGGTAAGTGCATTTTATTCCAATTGCATGTTCCAAGATACGGTATTACAGTGGTACATATTAATCTGATGTTTAGAGACTGAATTTTCTTCATCCTGCCTAGAGCATTTTCATATTGAGACTCAGAAGCATGATAATAATTAAAAAAACCACAACTGTGAGGTCCAAATAGACATAACCAAAAAAAAGGAATAGTGAACCACCTTAGGGACAGATGCCTCCGGGTGCTTAACACAGCAACCCTAGTTAACAATTTGTGTTATGATTTGTGAGGTGCTTCAGGATCCTTCAGAACTTGAATAATGGCAAACTGCCATTAAACACAGTTATGACAAAGCTAACAAGGCAAAGCCTAAAATATTATAAAATGGATAGCTTAGTTTCTTTGGCTAGAAGGGGCATGCAGCTCTGCATGACCTGAATAATACTGGACATTGCTCTTGCATGCCTGACACTTAAGTGTCCAAAAGGTTTTGCCCCAGAATTAAAATATAACCTAATATGACACTTGTCCAACAGAAACTGTAATGCCTGTGGTCCTCAGTGAGAACATACCACTAGAACTTTAATAAGCTAACTAAACCAGAACAGCATTATTGAAGAAACTCAATCTTTTGGCTGACTCTTGCCAGTCATGTTGACAAAGGAAAAAGGCAGGAGAAGCTTGCCTTTGAGAGAGAAAGAAAACAGCGACGGTTGGATTTGTTTGCACATGTTGTTAGCAGAAACATTTAGCAGTATAAAGTACTTATCAGGGGAAAAAAAAAGGTTTTGCCAATGATTAATATTTTTATATAGGAAATCCCTTCAACTTCATAAAATAACACTTAATGAATTAAAATAAATACATTCAAGTTCTATAATTTGTTCTTGTCCAATGTATATCTTTGTTTTGTGGTGAGAAAATGGTCCAGTTCTCCCTGAGAGTTGTTAATGTGGTCACTTTATATAGCTGACAGCATTTATTATACAATATGAAGAATTGTTGCGCTACTGCATGACTGTGATGAATTTCTCCAGCGCTGAAGCGTGTTCAAGGGTAGCGATTACCAGAAGCTTTATTATGTGGCCCTGACTGTATCAGTTGTTTCTTTTGCTCTCCTTCCTTTGCCACCTTTCCCTGTTCCATCCGGTTCTGCTTGACCTGTGCCCTCAGAGGCTGTTCATCCCACTAATGACATTAATCCCAGTACTCAAAGCCGTCTCATTGCCTGTCTTCAGATCTCTTCTGCTCCCCAGATCTCTCACCAGCGCTGAAGCCGTGGGTCCCAGCAGGGCTGATGCTCCTAAGCTATCAAGTCCTCAGCAGGTTTTCAGCTTGCAATCCCCATCCCACCCCTTGGCTTCTCATGGTCAGGAGTCATTGTGCACCTCACTGCTGGGCATATCAATGTCGGAGGTCCCTGTGACTACTGAGGGAGAAACATCAAAAATAGTGAAATACTGATATCTTGGTGCAAACTGACCTAGGAGAAAAGTATCCACGGGCAGACAGGTGACTGTGTGAAAAATATTCTGGGTACAAATGCTAAAGAAATAAGGTGAAAAAAGAAAGAGGAAAGTAAAAGAAAGCATGAATAAGTAAATTAATAGGCTTGGAGTCACTGAAGGCTGATCTTGCTAGCATAAAACGACGGTTATTCTATTTCCTCATTTTGCCGCAAAATGCATCTCTCTGCTGTCACTACCTTGATCTACTGATAGATCTGTCTACAAGCTTGAGTAACTAATTCTGTCCCATACTGGGTTTTCTAGTGGACATAAATGAAATCTATAAGTTCTCTATATTGCCAATGAAGAGAGCAGGATGCCTCTGAGTCCTCCAGAAAGAGACCCCACATGTCTGACTTGCATATGTGCATATTGCCTATGGAGAGCAGCATGAAGAGAGCCCTGCCAGGCAGTGCAGCCTGCCTGGAGAAGACAGGGCTGCATCCATGTCCCATTAGCCTGAGTCTCCTCCAGGCCCCACCCGACACACTGTTCTCCTGGGACAGGGTTGGGTTTGTTGTGATTTTTCAGTTCAGAGTACTAAAAATAGAGAGAGTGCCATCTAAATAGGAGTCTCACCTACTTTTGTCCTCAAATCATCATGTTACACTGAATATTTCATACTGATTGATACTGATTTATAATCTAAATAATGCACCAAACTTATCACCACATGCTTATGAGAAGAAACTAATTTCTCACTGTGACTGAAAGGCTTTTTTATACTTTTGTATATAAGTGTAAGTACATATATATGTATTTCTGTATATGCAACTAGGCCTAAATATAAATATTTGAATTGGACAAGTAGGCTGTCCCTCTGGAGGCTTCAAAGGTGTTTGCCTTGCTCCCTGTGTGGAAGGCAATGTGGGACACAGTGTATCTATCTGATGTACAGATCCAAATGACTATGTTGAGGATCATGAGCTACATGTTGCACATTATTTACCATGGAACCCTTGTAAGCCTAAAATATCTGGGGTAAAGAGAGGGAACGATCCTTTGACTGGTAAATACCAGCTGCAATAACCATGCAGAAACCTTCACCTTTTCCCCTTCTTAAGCTCACACCTGCAAAACTCAACTGAGGTACAGAAGTGAAGCAAACATCTTTGAGTTTTAAAAAATACCTTAGAGAGGTGGCTGAAATCCTGGTGTAGGCAGCTGTGTGAAGAGTGTAGCTCTGCTAATGCAGGAGGGTGTAAAGCTAAAGAAGGCTGCAGTGACAAGGGGCAGTGATATATATGATTTAAAAATTACATGGTTATTATTTCAGTGGGGTCATGCCAGCACTAGTACCACCTTGATCCAACAAATAATTGCTAGTAAACACTCTTTGTAGAGTGGAAATGTTAGCAGCCTTTGACTTCACTTTGCATAGTGCTTGTAGCTCTCCTTTTAAAGCAAAAAAAAGACATACGTTTTGTATGAGAGAAAGACAATGTCTTGTGTTATTTAATAAGTTCCTGCAAACCCATGAGCTCAATTCTTGTTCAGCTTTCAAACAGATGTTATCGTCTTTAAAAATGATGACATGCCAAATGCAGTAACTTTAAGTGCACATTCACTCCGTAGTCCAACACTTCTTGGGTTTAAAAACACATTTTATTACAAGCCAGAACATCAGTATCTTGAAACAGAATGTGTACATATCCTTTGGAGCAGAGACTGAATACCAGATACCCTTCATCCCAGATGAACCATGAGGATGAAAAGTCATTTCCCTCTTCTCTCTTTCCCCTTTTCTTTATCATATACATAATGAATATTTAATTTTCCCATGCAACAGAGCACTTCCTTCCACAGGGCAGGTGACAAACCCAGTTTATCTTCCAACCTGGTGAATTACGACTTATCAATTAGAAGAGGTGGGTTGAGATGTCCTGGCAGAGAAGTGCTCCTTCACCTCCCATCCCACAGCATGGCCATCCCTTCCCTACAGCTGAGCACTGCATGAGTCCAGCCGGGTCAGGGTTTTCAGAGCAGGACTTCCAAGACAGACCTCAGAAGGGTTTCTGGATGTTTTTAAAACTTTGGGATCAGCTAAATGCCTAATTGCTCAGCACTATTGAGACATACTGTTCTGGGCATGGCCAAAGCACATGTGGGCTTTGAGGCGAAGGAGCTTTTGGAAACTAGGAAATCTACTTCCAAAAGTTTCCTCATTTGGAACTAGGAAAATTAAGGAACATGTTGCCTCTTTGGGGATGAGGCATCTGAACAGATACATAAATGCTTTCCATTTCAGCAAGTGGACTGATCCTTTTTATAGACCTGCCTGAGAGACTTACATATGGCATTGGAATTTAAATGGTGCGTAGGGCTTGCAAGTAACAGTAGCTCCTTCCTTGAAGTGCCCTGTCCCAAGGTAGTGGCTGCATTGCCAGGAATAAGTCGCCCTTGTACAGGTGGAGTGAGCCCGGCCGTGAGATAATTTGGCCCAGCTGTAAACAAGGAGAGAAGTGGGTTCTCTTTCTATTTCTCTCTCTGGTTTGCTTTTGCTTTTTTTTTTTTTTTTTCCTTTCACTTTGTCATTCATGACTGATAAATCTGGCAGACAGGGAAGAAACTGAATTTTTGTTATTATCAGCCTGAAAGAATATAAACTTTCACGATTCGCTTATGTTAATGCTGCGCAGCTGTTTGATGGTCTGACTGTAAAGGACCAAGAAGATATTTTAAAGCTTGGACTTTTTCAAACAATGTACTTCTGATTGCTTTTCAGTCAGCTCAGAAGCAGCCTGGTTGCAGAGATAGGCTGACTCTGCCATTCAGACTGCTTTAAGCTGAGAAACAATAATCAATGCAAAATGGAAGTCAGCGTTTGGTGAAGAACCCAAGTGTAGGAAGAAGAACTCAAGTGTAAGGAAAGGACTCAGAAGCACCAGGAGGTCTACCTTCATGCTCTGGCTTCCCAGAAAGGGGGTAGGATTATGGGCTAACATCTTTCAGAGCCCATAGCAGTAAGACAAATGAAAACCAAAAGCACAAACAAGATCAACATTAGAAATATTGCAAGGAACAGGGTATTGCTTGCCAAGTATTAAGCCACCTGAATGAGTTTAAACTCCTTGTGTAGTGTTGGAAACTTTTAAATTCATAATTACAGCATAAAAAGTTGGTGAAGAATTCTTTTTTAAATAAAAGATAGCGAGGCTGTCAAAAGAGTTGAATGGAGAAAGCACCAAGTACTCCAGTCTGGACTAGCAAGTGATAGAGAGGTCACACCTCACTGGGATAAGAAATGCATTTTAAATAGGGTTATCAGGCTTTAATATAGAGTTAGATGAGATTTAGAAAATGGTCCTGGATGAAATTACCTAGATCCTTTTTCATCCTTCATGAATATACTGGTAGGTTTTGATACCCTCCTGTTTCTTAGATTGTATTCATAGGTTTTCCCTGTCCTAAAGACTGGGGCCAGGTAGACAGCCCTCACCCGTTTCCCACCCAAATAATCCAAAGAGTCCAACTGTATTTCTCACCTGTGAGAAACCTTCCTTTCAGAGCATACAGCTATCTCCTACATCCCCAGCAACGAGCCATATGACAGATGCAGTCAGAGTTAAGAGCTTTTTGGATTGTGAGAGAAAATGCTGATAAGCAAATGGAGGATGTTGCTGTGAGTAGGGAGAATGACATTTATGTAAAAAGAATATGATTTGTTTAAGTGGATTTACT
Source organism: Theristicus caerulescens (assembly GCA_020745775.1). Classification (NCBI taxonomy): domain Eukaryota; kingdom Metazoa; phylum Chordata; class Aves; order Pelecaniformes; family Threskiornithidae; genus Theristicus; species Theristicus caerulescens. The sequence goes on along the minus strand of CM036558.1, from coordinate 11,664,442 downwards.
TCTTGAGGTCATCTGTCAGTTTTTAAAAATACCATTTGCAAATTCTTCAAATGATACTTTTGAAGCATAAATACTGTTGCTCTGAGTTTATTACCACTGTGTGGGGAATTAAACAAGCCCTTTGATTTTCATTAGTTTGCCTGGCCTGATCTTTCTCTAAACCCCTTCCCTGCCACAATGCTGCAAAGGAAAATGCCAAAGTTCCGATATTAAAAATTAAACAAAAATCCTGTTATATTTTATTTATTTTGAATTGGAGGTGAGAGGATGGGGACTGCTGCACATTGTGCCCCATGCTAGCAGTGTCAGAAGAATTATGTCACTTTTCAGCAAAGCAGAATTATTTGCTTTCAAAGTGCCACTTGTAATTAGACCTTTCCTTTTAAAAGAAATTCCCAGTGTGTGTAGGCAAGATCAGCTGCTTGCTTTGTGTGAATTCTCAGATTGCAGAGCTACTTTCCCTCGGTCTGATTGCCTTTGAAAAGGCCTATTTCTTTAGACTGAATTCATCCATTTCCATTGTAAATGTAGTACAAAACATAATTACTTTATGGAAACTGGAAACTCAGAATGGCCTTATTTAGAAGGCAGAAGCCTTGGGACTGTTGTCAATTTGTAAAAAGTTATGACTATGTTGCTGTGATCTGTCAGACTAGCAAATAGGAATATTGCTACACATGCTTTAAAAAATAACTATGAGAATCTAATCCTGGATTACTGTAGTGCTCATGGGTCCCAAATTAAATCAGTAAAAGTGGCTTAATCTTTCCTCTTCATTTTCAGAAGTAACAAAGATATTTAAAATGTTTCTATCAGTTTTCAGTGGCGGAGGATAATGTGATGAAGATGAGGTGAAAGGGTTTTTTTTTTTTGTTGTTTCAAATTAGCAAGAATTACATATAAAGGATAGATTTTAAAGATGATAGAAATAGCTGTTTGGGTTCTTGGAAGAGGAAAAAGAAGAGAAGTCAGAGGGTGGTCTGAAGGACTAGAGGCAGAGGGGAAAACACAGACACAGCAGCGAGAAGAAAGTGAAGAAGCAGCCAGAGAGGTGGAATATAATTAGAGGCAAAGAATGAGAGCCTTTGCATTGGTTTTCTCAACAGACAGAAAAACACTAAAATATTTGGAAAAAAGGGGGCAAAAAAGAAATGCAAATCAAAATGTGAAGATGGCAAATCAAGGGAATGATAGCTGCATTCCACAGACAGCACTTCCCACTGGGAAGGGACCTCAGCATGCTGGCAGAAAAGCTGCAGAGGCGACAGCAACTGCATAGGAGCCAGAGGAAAAGGAAGAATGATGGGAGCTGAAGACAGAGCTGAGTGACAGGCAGCGTGGTCTTGGCAAGAACAAATAATGTCAGACCTTTCAAATTTCCTTCTGCAGCTCTGGGAGTGAGACAGGAGCAGAAGATACCCTGTGTGGTGTCTGTAATAAGGCTTTTCACATTGCTTTACAGAGCATTCTCACACACATTGAAAATATGTTTCTAAACGCAACTACAACAGGCTGAGGTGTAGTACAGGCTGGAAATACGTAGTCTGTAGTGATAATCAAAGGGGATGCTTCAGAGCCTGTTTTCATTAACTATGGAAGGACAGAAAAGGAGAATGCTCATTAAACATACAGAGGACATGCAACTGTGAGGAGCTACCAGGAGATTGTATAATATGATCAGAATCATGGAAGAAAAAGGGAGAGAAAAAGACATCATAGGAGAAAAAGCCTAAAAATTAGGACACATTCCAATGAGAATAAATCCTGGTGCACACTTTTTAGGTAGGTATAATGAGCTACCATGTAGTCAAGATCTGATGTTCAGAGAGAATCTCAATCTTCTGAATGGTTCTTGCTAGCAAAAATCTTAAATAATTGTCTACAAAGAGAAAATCTAGAGATCAAACCAGTTTCCTTCTTTCTTTTTGCAAAATAGACTCCCTTGTACTTTTACTCCTTGATTTTCACCAGCATTTTTTAAATACAATGGTTTTATCATCTATTGATGCAACCTGATATCATCTTGTCTTTCCCTTACCATACTAGAGCTAGAAGGTCTGAAAGCAAGTTTCAACTACTTGCTCTTGCAAAATTCATTTCCTCTGGAAAACAAGAAAATGAATGATTAGCAATCCAAGAAGCAGCAAGGTCAAACTGTATCCTTAGGAATATGCATTGAATAGTTTAAGGATTTTTGTAAATCAGACTGACAGCTGGACTCACCGGTGTATTTTTTCTTAAAAGTCCAGTCACTTTTTCATGTTAATTTCTATGTCAAAGATCAGTAACTGTAATGATCAGAATGTACCTGGCTCTCTTTTTCCTAGCAGAGATTTGTAATGCCTTTCTAACACCTCTTTAAGTCCTGCTGATCTGTGTTGGAAATATAAGTTTAACTGGTGCCAGTTTAACTACTATTCATATATAATGGTGGGCTTCACTCTCCAAGGACAAGATGTTTCTTTGGATGGTATCTTTCCACAGAAAATCTCTGTGCCCAGAAACCCTGGGAAGCGTTGCAGACTCCTCCCGAGCCAGCTCATTCCCCAGGATCTCACATCTCACTGCTGAGATAAGGTTTGACTGGGATTAAAAATGTGGCCGCTTCCCTCTTGCAGTCTTGACAAGGTTTTAGATGTCAATCATCTGATGGGGACCCAGGTGCCACAGCCAAAGCACACCCTGGATCCCTGAGAGCCAGCAGAGGCTGACAATCACATTTAGTTTGTGTATTAATTGCTGACAGGTATTTGCATTAAAGAGCAATAAACTCAAATAATTTTAAACTACCAAAAATCATCAGGTTCTGCACATACGAAGCCCACCTAAAGCATGCATCTTTGGTGCTATTGCCATAGTGTGGAAATCATTGTTCCTAAATGTAGCATCCCATCTTTTAAACACAGGCCTAAGTTAGTTAGTGTAATGTATGCCCAGAGGGCAAGTGATGTGAGGGTCTCCAAGGCCCATCTGTTTCCTGCAGCTTGTCTTTAACTTCTGCAGACTCTCTACAGTTTCCATTTTGCCTTGGGCTCCTGGGAAGTCTCGGAACATTTTCATAGATGCCATTGAGGTATGAAAGTAAACTGGTATTTCCTTGGCAGTTGGTTATTAAAAAAAAAATAATCCATAATTATCTGTCACGGGGTTTCATGCCAGGATTTGGCATTTGCCGCTGGAAGAGAGGGGAAAGTATGTTTAATGAACCTCTAGTCTTACTTGATAGACCAGCTCTTATGTGTCCTTATTTTCTGCATGAATGGAACCAGGGAACAAAGATTTTAGAAAAAAGAAACAGAAAACAAAACACTGAGTTATTTCCTTCCTACTGATAATTCTGTAAATCCACTGATTTAAATGATGTTCATGGTGCCAGGTTGAGTTTTTTTTCCTTGCATGTTGGTAGATAATTCTATTCAAGCTTTTAAATAAAACTTACAAATAGATGCATAAGGATTAATGCATGCACTCAGAAACATGAAGTTCGTTAGGAAAAGCGCAAGTAAGAATACTTCAAATAATCTGCTTGTTTGTTTTTAAAAACCTTTTTACATTGTGTTCCCCTAATGACTGCTAAAGAGAAGTTGCTTTAAAAGCAGGAGCGGTAGGGGAAGGTGGATGAGCTCCCACATGTAGATTGCACATTCCTCATATGGGGGATTTACAGTTTACAAAGAACAGCGCAAAAAGCACCACTGGGTACAGATGCGTGTGTATTAAATCCAAGTTCTATGTTAACAAAATGACTATTTAAAGCCCTTTCTTTCCACTGGGCTTTTACCGAACAAAAACAGTTGACAACTGTGGACAAAAAGCCCTGAGGGCTTTATGTTTGTCAAATTGCCTCTTTAGTGGCTGCATTAGGAAATCAGAAGCACAAGAAAAATTTGAATTGCTTCAGACTTTTGTGTTGAAACTTCTTTAACCAGAGGCCTTATTTGACCTTCACAATGCATACATCTTTCATTAACCTGATGATCTGAAGATGTACTGTCAGGTTTGTTTTAGGACAAAGAAACAATAAGAGGAAGGAATTAAGGGCACCCACAAAACCCATTAAGACTCATTAGACTCTTTATCTCTCTAGGTAACATTTAACTGTTTCTGCAGTGACTCATTCCCAATAATTTCACAACTGTGCAAACTGATATTCTCTATGCAACTTTATTTTAGCATCTGTATAGATGGCTTTCTTCTTCTGGTTGTTCTTTATTTTCTCATAATCCATTATCTTTATTAGTTAAAATAATTGCTTTATTGATATAATATGAAGGGGTAAGTTAATAGAAACATTGGTCAAATTCCAAGTTACAATTTAAATCAATAAGTGAAATGGATGTGATGATTGAAAAATCTGTAGTGAATAAGCCCTTTTCTATTTATTCTTTGGGAATTCACTTGTCATTCATGGGAGTCGCAGATGGCTCCTGGACTAGAGGCACTGGTCTAAATAAAATGCATTGGAAATAAATTAATGGGTAAAAGAAAAGCACTTCAGTAAATTATTTAATCATGCACTGGGGATAAAACCCAGGGTTTTCAGCTCCTGCAGAAAAAAATATAGACCTCTTAATTTGGGCACTGATCTCTGGTTATGGTGGGCCAAGAATCCAAAAACACGAGTTCATTTTTCTCTTGTATGAATGAAAGCTGGAGCAGTGAACAGAAGTTGGCCCCTATTCCTCCCTCCATCATCAGGAGTCTTTTTGAACCAAGTTTCTTTAATGTTACAGGTGATTGTCAGCCCTGAGAAAGACAAACGTATAATACTATACACAGTATTGCTATATTATAATATTGTATAGCACATATATTATGCATGGTATGCGTACGTAAATGCTAATATATATAGTGTAATACTACATATAAAAGGGAAGGTTCTCTTGTTTGGTCTAAAGAACTTACATTATTTTTCATCCAACAAATGAATGAATGTGTGGAAAACAAGAGGTGGTTGTGAGCAAAGGGACAGTAAACACATACAAGACGCAACAGTACAATGCTGTACTGCTGTCTGGCCATAAAAATTAAGACTAGAAATTTTTACAAGCATTTGAGGACACGAGAAGTAAGGCTAATCTTACCAAATTTAGAATAAAGATCTGAGTTATTCATTTTGATTCACTAGATAGTCAGTGGAGAGAAGGTGGCGTATTTTAAATTGTCCTGGTGAAGGAATCGTACTTAGGTTGAATGAAATGCTTCCTGATAGCCCTTGTTTCTTTCCATTGCCTAACAGAGTTATCAGGTGACCAAATCAGAAACAGACCTGTAGAAGCAGGTGTCCACAGCTGGTGCGACGAATCCCACCAGAGGAGTCATAGCTCCTCTAGGGTTATGGTTACACTGCTATCAGTAGGTGAGGTTGGGAAGCAATGCTGACGGCTCCTCTAATGATGTGTACCTTTGAGTGCCTTTAAAAATGTTAGCCTTATAGTGAGTGGGTTTTAAAGGCTCACCTGACAGCTTTCAGAAAAATTGCAAATCAAGAAAGAGATGTTACCACAGCTTTTCTCTTATTCAGTGTCATTCCCAAGACTTACAGCAGTTGAGGTGTTTTTATCTTTTGAGCTGTTGCCTCAGGCACATGGGCAGTCCAGTCTGAAAAGCATATAGAAATGTGATGGGTGTTCAGAGGTGTGGAATGGCCTCAGTACAAGGAGTACATAAATAAACTGGGACTCATCAGTCTGAAAAAGCATTTCTAAAAAAAGTCTATGAAATCAGAAAGATCCTGTAGATAAATAGGAATTTTTTTCTCACCATTTTTCTTAGTTTCATTAATGCCCCCTAATTCTTCTACTATGAGGTGACATATTCAAAATGTACAGTGTAGGTGTTGGGGTTTTTTTAATTCATAATATGACTGTCACAAGACTATGGATGCCAAAAGAGCAAAAATCAATGAGACCAATACCTGGAAGGTGTATCTGGTGATGCCTGTTGGTCACATGGAAACAATCCCTGGGTCAGTAAGTTCCAAAATGGCAGAGTGCTGGAAGGCAGGGGAGCACATCACAGGAGCAGGCACTTTATGCCTGCCGCATTCATATAATCTTTTCTTGGCATCTGCTGTCAACAGTTACCGGCATCAAGGTGCTGAACTAAATGGGTCAATGCAGGCATACTTAAGAAATAAAGTATTTTCAGAGCCATTACTGGAACTTTGCAGGAAATCAGATTCTCCAAGATAAAACTTTTAATGTCAGGATTTATCTACTTGGAGGTCCCTGTATTTAAAGCACAAATCATCCAGGGACAGGAGCTCTTCAGCAGGTGTACCGTGGGCAATTGGAAATAAAGAACTATTTTACTGAGATACCACGCAAGCATCTCAGTTCAAGTATATCTAAAGTTAATTAAAGTTTAAAATTTAAAATAGAATAAAGTATCCAACTCCTTGTGCAGGCCATGTGAGAATCACAATAAAGCCAGCTTACTCAGGTCTGGACTAGTGTAAGAGAACATGAACATCAGCAGCATCGCTCTGTAAGACTCCCATGGCAATTTCAAATCCAGCACTGATTGAAGCTGAGAAGAAAGGCATCCAGTATTCCCCTCTATCAGTGTGACTGCCTTGCACACTGCCTTAGAGACTGTGTTCAAAACCAGAGCCATTCCTTTGAGGCAAAGGGCTGGAGGTTTCAAAAGAGGGTAGGCTCTTTGTCAGCACTTGCAGCATTGTGTCTTCAGAAGTTACCACTGTCAGCTGGATGTGGCTGCCCTGCAGCCCAAGCATGAAGACTGGCTGTGTAGAAACTAAGCCTGTTGCAGTGGGAAGTAAAACAATTTTACTGACCTTCTTCGCTGATGCATTGTAACCTTCTTCAATGATTTAAGCAAGAGCTTTTTAGTTCACATTATGCAAAACCAAGGAGCACATGCAATTACCCCAGCTGAGCTGAGAGAGGCTAACATCACCAAATGTGCCAATTTTAGTTTCTTGGAGTTGTATCATCCTTAGAGGTTGGTCTCAGTTTTCCTTAGTTCTGGGTCAATAGCAAGCTTTTAACTCCTTGGAAAAGAGAGAACAGGAGAAAAATTGCTGGGAAGAAAGTTATCTGTTGGTTACCTGTACTAGGGTTTCTCTGAGCCTTCTGGCAGGTATCAGCTACTGGGGCATGTAATGCTATACCCTAGGGTATAGTGGTGGAGTTTATAGACCTGTATTCTTCTTGAAAATCATTATTTATAGTAATTTAAAATTCAATTGAAAGTCTAATGAAAACATTTTTGTAGAAAGCAGATAACTAAGAAATCTTCTTTCTCAAGGTTGCATCTTAAACCTTTTGTCCATCTATTTTCTCTTTAAATGGCTGCGTGCAGACTGAAGGAAGACCTGGTGGTTCAGGCTGGCTGTTCAAGCCACGGTGAGTGCAAGGCGTCTCAGGGGAAGGCAGATTGGGTCAGGGTCTGCAACGCAGAAACCAAGAGATTACTTGTCTGGTTTGTGAGATGAAGGGAGAGAGCAGACAGAGGTTTGTTGTCTGTAAGCAGAGAAACAGCAGAAATAGACAGGTCTTCATGGCTGACTCAGTATTTTTGATTTCTGCAATACCTTGAGCATCATTTCCTGGTGTGTTAGTTGTGAACGTGCCTAAGCTGGCTCAGGGTCTGGGTTGCAACAGACATAGCAGCGTAGCAGCCACATTGCAGTGAATTTTCTGATACTGACCCAAGCCAGACCCCGCTGCGGCTGGGCAGGCTCAGGGGGGGCTACGCTTGCACGGCTTTAATTCCCAGAAATATCCGCTGTCTGAGTCCTTTCCCATACCTGGCCCAGGAGGACTACAGACACAGCTGGGCGCAAGCCAGAAGGTGATGCCACAACCAGGTCTGTGCTCTTCTGCCTCTTCTTTATGGCCTTATCTATTTGCAGTGAGTTGGATCCATGACAGGGACTGAATTGCCAACACTAAAACATGTGGCAGAAGGTAGTCTTGCTTCAGGGCCAGCAACAGAAAGTGCCTCAGTTCAAGATGGCAGCAAGCCCATGTCACTGAGGAGGGAAGAAAGCTGTGACTGGCATCTGGTGTCCTGGGCTTGCCTGCAGCTGGGAGAACTGGAGTCCCCATAGTCCTCAGCCTGTCCCAGCCCCAGGCAATGGTGTGATAAACCTTTCCCAGTGGGTCACATTTGGTTCAACATCTACTGCTGTGGGCAGAGACCCTAAGTGGGATATACCCACTTAAGAGGACTGAGAAATTATCTGTTGGCTAATGCACATAACAAAAGGCCAGGACTTATAACCGACTAGGCTAAGCATTAATACATCTCACCATCTTTAGTGAGAAGCCCTGCAAGCCTTTATGGCAGCGCAGACGTCAGCCCTCGGGGGAGAGTCGGCCTCTGCTGATCCTTGCACTGCTGAGCTGCCATCTTCCTATACCCTGCTTTTCCCCCTCCAGTTTTATACTTTGTCATATCAGTATTTCTTCTCTTGGCTCACTGAGCTGCTACTAGTGTCTCAGCAATGCTTTTCTTACCTTGCATGGCTTCAGCTCACAGCCCTGCTCACACCTTGAATAACCATTTTCTTGGTTAAACTGAGACGACGTCTCACGGCCGTGTTGCACTAAGCGAGGCTGCGAGTCCCAGGCAGCTCATGCCAGTGCTGAGGGTTGTGGGGGTTTAACTCGCAGGAGGGGGTGATGGCAAATGGAGGGGTGTGCCAGGTCCCAGCCATGTGGTCGAGGTAGGCTCCATCGCCACCGGACAGTCCCTAGCGACAGCTCTGAGTGAGATGATTTGGTGGGAAGCACCCCAGTGCTGGTGTGATGGTGTGAATGATGACGAGGGGTACTGTCTTAGCTAGCTCCTAAGAGCTGCAGCGTGCACCAGGATGTGCTCCTGCAGGGGCTCAGCAGTGTAAAACGCTGAGCGCGGGGATGGGGGGATCTGGGCTTATGAGTGCTCTTGGGTGAGGAAGGGGGGCTAATACAGCTTTGCAGATGCCTCTCTGCTTTTTAGGATTACAGAGTCAAAAAATAGGATAACATAGATCATGAAAACCATTACAATTATATCAATCCTTGTCCTCTCCATCAGAATTGTAATCATGTAAAGTGCCATCCATCTAGATTAAAATCAGAAACTCCATGCTTTTAAAATGTTGTGATATCCCGGGTTGTTATACCCTGAAACCAGTTTATTCACTGAGGGAGAGCACAGTCCTGTGTGCTCAGCAGCACTGCTGAGAGCTGTGTTACTTCACAGCATATGCCTCTGAATTCTGCTTTCTTCTAGGAGGGCTTCCCAGCACGACAGCTGACTTCATTTGTTTCACACAGTTTTGAATCCTGGTCAACGCTACAAAATAGTAAAATTCCATTTATTTGGTGTTTTATAATATATGTCTTTTGCTAGTCTGTGGCATTGCCTTTTGCTTTTTTGTGCACATAAGGAAAACAATGGAAAAAAAAAAGTTGTGGGGTTTTGGAGGCTCTTGTCAAAGTATTTTTATTCAAAAAAAAAGTTAAAATTGTTATCATTAGGTGACATTTGGCAGGTGCACTGTACAAACCTAGTTTCACAAAGTTAAATGACTGAGCAATTATAGCTTTCTCACCATGGATCTGAGAGGCTGAATTCCTCAGGTGCTGCACGCACAGCTCGTGACTGCAGAGATTTCTTGGCAGCATCTCTCAGAAACAGCCCCTCTCATTCTTCCACTCCCTCATCTCCTGCTAAGTAAACGCTCTCATTAGAGAGCCGGTAACTCCAGCACCCTGCTGTCATTGTGGTTCAGCAGTATGTATGGGTTTCTGGCCAAATATGAATCAAAAGGTACATAGGTGCTACTAGCAGTGAATTTAAAACAGTTTTTCCAATGATTAGTTGGTAAGTAACATAAAATCCTTTGTATGTGTGTAAGCATACATACATACACTGATAGATATTCAGCAAAATACTCATTAGAGAATCTTGGTTACAAGAAGATAGGTAAAAATCTAACCCTGTTTGGAAATAATTTACCAAAAGAGTGCAAGCCTCTAAGGAAAGAGCAAGAGCGCAGTTAATCATCAGTATTGGTGCCGTCTGCCCCACCTTTCATAGCTAACACGGGTTTTAAAAGTCTGAAATAGAGATGCTTAGTAGTGTTTCAAGATCAGTTTAACACTAAAGGTTTTTTTTTTAATCTCTTCTTTCTTCTAACATTAGATAATCTTCAGTGCAGCCAGAGCAGGTGCCAGAGGACAAGGTCGCTTCCCACGGCGCGTGCCGGCAGGTGGCACGGTGTGGCCGGACAGTGAGACTCACAAATCCGAAGCGGTGGCCAGCGGTGAGAGCACTGTAACAGGGAAAGAGGGAAAATCATGGGTTTGCTAACAGATGCGGCCGTGGCTGGGTTTTGACAGGATAAAAGATCTTATTTAACAGAAACCAGACATATGAGTGTCAGTCCCCAGATGTAACAAAAATATGTTTATCTGAGGATTCCCACAGCACTGAGAAGTAATCACGTCCCGTGCTACACCAGAAAAGACTTTCTCACTTTCTGGGGCGACAAAATCCTGAAGCCCTAAGCCTGCTCTGCTAAGATGAACAATTAAATGAAATTACTCTGATAATTAAGTTCATACAGCAACTGCTAAGCATGATCCTGTGCCCAGTGAAGAATTTGTGGTTTAGTCACACTTATTATAAATTCAAATATCCCATCTAGACTATAAGCTAATTTATACTGCTATCTATTAGAGGCACGTTCATGCTTTTAGACAACGAATGTTTGAGCAGCTGTTTGATTTAGTCTTGGAGAAGGGTTTTTATGGATCAGAGAGTAATATTCAGCCCCTCCGTAGAGGGCTTTCCAGGCCTATGTATTTAGGTCATTTTACTTAAAAAGTATATATTTTTCAAGCTTCTCTAAACAAAAGGCCAGCCTGTGTAAACTGAGGAAGCATTTCTGACTTCAGTGGGGTTATGACCATTTACTGGGGACTGGTCCTTGGTCTCCAGGCTGGAGTTACAACCCTTGCAAATGCTACATCAGAGATGGTTTTGTGGTTGGGTTTTTAGACTAATGCTAGACATAACTCGCATGGCCATGACTTTTTTCCTGATCTTCTATGAGGCATCCAGTTTCCTCTTTTTCAGGACAAACCTCTTTGTATCGTTATCAGAACAGCAGATGAGACTCACCTCTTTTATACTTTTGGAAACAACCCACAAGAAATAGGCATTACCTCTGTACAAACTTGTGTCAGGTTGGTTTTTTTTTTAAAAAAATTCCTAAAGGAAGATATATCCTTATTTCCAGAGCTATTTCTGCATCGCCAACAAAGAAAAGCAAAATGCAAGAAAACACAATCCGTATGATATCTGCTTTTTATCATCCTCTCTCCCCTTTAGCTCCTTTTCTGAATGGGAACCAGCAGAATGGAAATCAAATGTAAAAGAATATATATAAATGCAACATGGGAAAAAAAGTCTTTCACAAATATTTAGAATCATGTTTATTTTATGGCTGTAATACTTGGTAAAAATAGCGTGCCAAAACTGAGTGCATGTGGAAAAAATGCAAACTGTGCTCTGCATCTTCAAAATGCAATTGTGTTAATGCCACATACAAAGCCAGAGCAGCGCACTGCAAAAATGGATTGCTGTGTGTAATCAAACTGGGTAGCATGAACCTATACCTTGAACCTTAACCATAGACTAAATACTGTCATGTCAGGTCCTATTTTCACATTCTTCTGACACCACAACATGTTCAACAGTTGTCTGTTGTGTTTGCCCACTGATACTATGTTCTCAATTACAGACCATTTATCACTTCTGCAGTTACCAGGGTAATATATTTTGTGAAAAGCTTCCTTATATTCTCTTTGTCAAGGCTTCCATATAAACACAAGCATCCACTGCTTTCTTCACTCAGCCATATCTCTAAAAATAATGGCAAGCTAAACATCTCCTTGGAAGAGCTCTCAGATTTGAGAGGCTTCGGAGCTGTGAGGGGGGATATGCTGCAAATGCAGGCTCTGGGTGTAATTATAGTAGTAATTGCCTGTCACTCGTGTAAGTAGGCAATAACTATCTATCTTTTTCTCTTTGGTTAACGTAATTCTGAACACATGGAGGAGGCCTTAGGAAATGAAAAAAAGCAATCCTCAAAATAACTTGCAAAATAAATACATAGGTGTGTAACGAGGAGGGAGGAGATGCCCTCAGCAGCGTGAGCTCTCCCCAGCTTGCCTATTGTAACACCTGTAACTATTGACACACGAGAAACATTTTCAAAGGGAAGAGAAACATGCCATCGTTTACTGAAATATTGGTTATGTTCTGTTTAATCCTTTCATCGTTCTTTTTTTGGCCTTTCTTTTTTCCTTTGCTGCCTTTCCATGGAAACATAACACAGTCTATTGTTTTGTTTAATTTCTGTCATTTGCTTTTCTTCTATTGACCTCCTCTAATATGTGTCTGATTCTATTTTTTTTCAGACAAGTTAATGATTCAGGAAGAGGAAAGACATTTTCAGGGCAGCTCGAATATAAATGATAAACTGTAAGTCACATTTGTTTGCACAAGGATAGTATTTGTGGTTTCACACTGTTCCAAAGCTGGGGCTCTGCTTCCAAGAACTGGCTGGGTAGTTTGCCTGTTATTTATCACACTGTCCCAAGCAGATGATTTCTGGATGATTAACAGAGCTGTCATTGCACTCTTACATGCAGGCTGAACTGATCTTGCTGCTTTTGAAATATTTAGTAGATGTTAGGAAAAAAAACCCACAAACCTAGAAATACTCATCTACTTACCTTGTTGATAAATATCTTCTAAATGCTAGCAGTATTTTATCTGTAATTAAAGCCTAGGTGAACTTTCCCAGCCTTCCAATTCTCCATGGCTTGCAAGTAGTTGCAATCCCAACCTTTCTTTAAATCACAGTGAGGAGACTACACTAGTTATTGTCTTCTCAAAGTGGGAAGGGATCTACAGAGACAATGTTGTCTTCCAAAGCGCACGAGGCAGTCTACCTTCGGCATCCCAATGGGATTAATTTGAACAGTAGCCTAAACTCTGAAATATTCCAGGTGGTTTTCCCTGCTCTAGTTTAGAAACTAGATCAGCAGAGTTTCAAGGTAGGGATGATGTTACCAAGGAAGTACTTTCTACCTGCCTGGACAGCATTTGCCAGTCCTCTTTGGTTTATGGAAGTGAAAGGCATAATCTGAGGCTGTCCTTGGAAAAGCAAATCCATCTTGAAAACCACTGAGTTGTGTGCCTTCTTACTGCATGGGTTTAACAAATCCAAATTGCAGCCATTGCTCTGTAGTACGTTGAGGGAGTTATCTGTGGTCTATTTAGGAACATTTTATGATTAAAGGATAGGAAATGATTATTTTTACTTCAATCGGTTAAACTGCTCAGATTGCACTGTGGTAGCAAAGTCTGTGACCTGAGAAAGTTTGCCAAGTTCCATGACACATCTCTCAGTACAAGCAAATCATATATAAACCCATCTTGGGCTACTTTATTTTCCTTTTCTGGGTTGTGGGAAGCTAAAAGAGAATCCATGAGTGTTATTATTATCATTACATTCACTTGTTTCCTATCACTGACCCTGAGCATCAGCCCTGTGGAAACAGAAGAGTCAAAAATATTCTTTAAATCTTTTGCCATGGATTCTAAGCTGCACTTGCCTCTATATTTCCTGTTTATTTAGGTGATTAATCTATATAGATATTTTAGAGAGGATTCAATCCCAGAGTATGCGGAAAAGTATGTTCAAAGATAGTTAAGTTCCTAAAGATGAACTGGAAACAGAGTGGATTATTCAAAAGCAACTAAGCTGCTTTTCTATCAATTTCTTCAGGGCTTTTTATTGTCTGTAAGTAATGTGGGTGCTAGCCCAAGGGAGAATGGTAAAGAAAAAAGGCTTAATTTTACTAAGAGGTGAACTGGCCAAGGTCAGCCCTCTGCCCTTGCACTAACAGGCTTTTGCCAAGATGAAAGTGACATATTTTAACTGTGTTTTTTATCTTTGAATACTGCATATGCACTCATCAACCCAAAACAGGGGGAAAAAAAGGCTTGTTTTGCTCAGTGAAGACAATCCTTTTGACTCTTGATTAAATTTGAAATCTAGTTCTTTTAGTAAAGTGTTTAATCTAGTTTCTGCTACACAGAAAAATAAACCCAGTAATTTCCTCCTGCTTTATTTAGATATAGAAGAAGCTTTAAAAATGTAAGGAATGATACTTCATTGTACTACTTCTGTGATGGAGGGCTATTTTGATTCCATTTTTGATAAGAACAAGACTCCTAACCCAACCTGCAGCATTTTTTTTCCCTTTTTTGCTCTGTTTTCCAGATGCTATATTCTGCCCAGGCAGTATGGCCATTTCCTGCCATAGAAGCACAGCAAAAGGAGGAAAACAAATGTAAAATTTCCTAGTGAATGAGTCAGTTCACCTGGAAAAACATTTGAAATAATGAGAGCAGTTTTCCATTAGCAAAGTCCTGCACACACTATTTAAACTAAAGTGTGTGCTGTGGAATTGCAGTCCTGTCTGCTTGGAAAGGTAAATGAAAACTTTCCAGGAAAATTGGGTTTCCTGCCTAGAGAGCACTGAATGCAAAAAACCCCACTCAGAATACCACAGGGGTTTATAACACTCATGTCAGTACAAGAAAGGACTAATTTACAGGTTATTCATCAGAAAATTTTGCAACTGTTTCAGTGCCCACTGTTGCTGCTTTATGCAGTGTCCTGTTTCCCAGGGCCCTGTCACTCATCTCTAGATGGTGATAAACTTTGAATTATTTTTGAAAGTTATATTGAATCCCCCTATTTCCATTTGATTTCCAAAAGCAGTTAAGTTGCTATCCTAAGCTTGTAAAGATCAATGTTCTGAATCAGGCCTTACTGAATATTCACTTTCCTCCCAAAGCACTGATTCATGTTCCAAAATTTAAGTGGTCATAAGCACATTATTTGGTGAAATGGTATAAGGTCAGTTACGTATGCTATGACTGTTGGCCTGAACGATAACAAAGATGGTGAATGTGCCTTCATTCCCATTCGTTTTTAATATCAATGGTCTCAAATAGTCATCTCATAGGTTTAGTTCAGCCAATAGTCGCATTGCAACCAGTGGATTAACTGGTTTAAAATGGGTACGTGCATGGCAAGAATCGGATCACTCAAAGATACTGAATGTTACGTCCTGAATTCACAATGTTTTCCACTTTACTCTGTTAATGTAAAGTGGTGCAAACGTCCCTCATGATGCCTGAAAAGAGGCTTCAAGAGAGCAAGGGGCAAGCCAAGCAAAGGTGTGTCTGTTCAAATGTGTTCTGATGAAAACTGAGTGATGCCTTTCTGGCTCTGAAGGCTCATTGTGACAGAGGATACGTGTTTCTGGAGTCCTATGGATTTTAAAACTATTCTGGAGTAAGCCTGATCCTCTAGATTATCACTTATGGGACCAGCTCTCAAGTGTTGGAGCCAGAACTGTGCAAAAGAGCTTTGCAAATCGATGAGAGGGAGCACCAGGATGTTTAGCACCGAGCCAGCATTTCTGCAGTGTTGCTATAGCCCATACTCTGAGCTGAGGAAAGGACGGGCTTGTGGCGGAGGGCTCCAGCCCACCCCAGCTGTACTTTCTGTGCCGATGGACCCAAGATATATCTTCATTATTCTGATCCTGGGCTTCTTGTAGGACAGAAAAGGTATTTCTATTATTGCTCATTAGTTTTGTCCTCTTTATGACATTGAGAATTAGAGTATGCCTGACTTTCTAGAGTCTTTTTTTTGGGGGGGTATCAGTGATAACCGATAAACTGCTGGATTCTTCTAGAGAAAACTTTGTGGTATAGAGAGACCACTAGTTCTCTTTCTAGTGTTTAATTTATTGTGCTATATTTCAACATTGCTACACTCAAAAAATATTTCATATGTATAATGAAAGAACCTTTTGGGTCTGTGACATCTATGTCAATGCAGAAATAGTTGGCATGTGCCAGGCTCATTTTACAATAGACAGTGGGAAGCAGGGTCAGATCTGTATAATTAGGATGAACCTTGAGAAAACTCTACCATATATCAAGAGTAAGCTCAGTCCTTAGCTAGCCCCACAATTCCAATTGAGATGGGGACTATGAAGTTTACCTAACATTTCTTTCCCTCAAAAGAAATGCTGTAGAGCTCTGTCTAGCAGCCCATCTATAGTTTTTACTTAGTCTGGCAGCACCTAGAGGGTCTGAAGATCAGCTCAGAAAGGGTCATGCAAGTGTAACTTGTTAATCTTTAAAACTTGAAAGCGATGTGTCTGCGTGACAGTGGGGGAGAGTTGTGCTGGGTAATAAACCAGGATATCAGCTGGGTTTATGTAGAGCACTGTAAATCCTGGCTGCTGTGTACCAGCGTAGGAGCCCAGAGCTGAGAAAAGCCTGTAAGCTGGTGCTCCAGGAACGGCCTTGGAAAGGATTTTGTTACGCTCCAACTTTTTGCTGTTTGGAACAGATTGAATTGAAATGAAATTCAGGATGGGACTCAGCCATAATGAAAGAGAATTTTTGTTGTCTGGTGACTGTTCAGCTTGCAGTTAGCTGTAATTAGCTCTATTGTTCTCCGATTAGTGATTGCTGGCCTTCTGCCACTCTGCTTCATAATGATAATATTAAAGAACTGAATTCACATGTAGCCTGCTACAATCTCAGGGATGGTAGTGTGGGCTCTGCTCAGAAGCTGCTTATCTATGTTTTTGTAATCTACATCAATCTACATCTACATCAAGTAAGAGCAGTTGAAAGAATGGGACACAACAAACCGAGACTTACTGCCTGCTACATCTTACTCTTATATTTTGGTGTACTTCTATAGTTTCAGGCTCTGCTTTTGCATGCTGGGAAGGTTTCCACTGCTTAGATCTGTGGATGGGGACTTGACAGTTGGCATTTCATCTAGGCATCATTTCACCTTTTGGTTTTCAACTTTTTCGTCTTTCATCCCTTGATTCAGTGATGGTGTATCTCCGAAAGGAGCTTAGGTGCAATTCATGCATTTATGCATTACTGGGTGGTCCACCAAGAAACCATCTAACTTCTCAGTCCTTTTGGTTCCTGAAGGCATCCTTCATTTTTTCCCTCACACACAGAAGTGTCTTTGCCACAGGAGAGACAAATGAGTGTGTTGGTCTTTCCCTGCTGGGTGCCTGTCTAATTCTTTGGCACCTGGCACGAAACATCTAGGCACCAGGGGGCCTTTGTAGATAGCCCTCTCCTGCCTAATTCCCTCACATTAACATGAACTTGATCCTGACCTGCAGGAACTAAATCTTACGCATTCAAAACAGAGTTAGGGCTCAAGCTCACAATTCGAATCCCAACAATCATCTCCTTGGCTCTAATTTTTCCAAAGGGCTGCAGTGCCGATACACAAGACAAGAAACAGCAACAGCTGAGCGGCATTCATGCAGAAGGTCAGAAGAGTGTAAGTTATGTTTTCTCTTCATGACTGAGATGTCCTCGAGTCACTGCTGCACTGTGGGGTTCTCACCAGTACCTCTATGTAGTCACTACTTAACATCTCCCTGGCTGCTTTTGCAGCTCAGCTCAGAGCTGGGCTGATGTCTCCAGATTCAAACTGGTTCTCAGCATCCAGGGAATTTAGTTATATTTCAGGACTTGTACATGAACAATAAGAACAACAAAAAGGATAGTAAAAAAAAAAAGTGTGGGATAGTAATTACACTACTTTACAACAATTAAATTAAATCTCAGCCTTTCTTTCTGAGCTACTAGATTCAGAAGGTGGCCTTCCATTTCAAATAGTTGTAACTGATTTCCCTTTTTGAAAATTATTGTAATTCTATTCATAGCAGAACAAAATTCACCTTCCCATTCAGTTCTCTTTGAACTTGCACATTATGCACTTTTTTCCTCTCTTGTAGGACTCTCAAAGCACTGATGCTCACGTTATTACTCATAACCAAACTACATTTTAAGTGATACTAAATTTGAGAACATGGACCTTGTATGTGTGACAAAAACATTTATCACTATTTAGCTAGGCTTTAAAAGCTCAGAAAGGTAAGAATTACTGGGAGGAAAAATCCAAACAAGTTAAATCTGAAAACAGCATCTAGTGTACTAGGGCAACTGCAAACCCATGCCACTGTGACAACATGCAGTGACCCTGTTCTCATGACTAAAGCATTTTATTATTCTTACTTCTAAATTTAACTAGTTCTAACATTTAAAAAAGAGTAGATATTTCCTCTTTGTGATTTCCCTCCCAGGCACGCATATGGTGTGCTGGTTTTGGCTGGGATAGAGTTAATTTTCTTCATAGTAGCTAGTATGTTGCTATGTTTTGGATTTATGCTGAAAACAGTGTTGATAATACAGGGATGTTTTCATTATTGCTGAGCAGTGCTTGCACAGAGCCAAGGCCTTTTCTGCTCCTCACACCACCCCACCAGCGAGCAGGCTGGGGGTGCACAAGAAGCTGGGAGGGGACACAGCCGGCACAGCTGACCTCAGCTGACCAAAGGGATATCCCATACCATATGATGCCATGCTCAGCATATAAACCTGGGGGAAGAAGAAGCAAAGGGGGGATGTTCGGAGTTATGGTGTTTTGTCTTCCCAAGTAACCGTTACGCATGATGGAGCCCTGCTTTCCTGGAGATGGCTGAACACCTGCCTGCCCATGGGAAGGAGCGAATGAATTCCTTGTTTTGCTTTGCTTGCATGTGCAGCTTTTGCTTTACCTATTAAACTGTCTTTATCTCAACCCACGAGTTTTCTCACTTTTACTCTTCTGATTCTCTCCCCCATCCCACTGGAGGGGAGTGAACAAGCGGCCGTGTGGTGCTTAGTTGCCGCTGGGGTTAAAGCATGACAGTCCTTTTTGATGTCCAACATGGGGCTTGAAAGGTTTGAGATAACAACAGATTTGATTGGAATGTGCTAGATGATTGAATTTATAGCTGTTATTGCTGTTTAGCTATTAGTTGCAGGCTCCTGTGCTTGCCATGGGGTTTGCTTGCCTTACTGTATATTAGAGTCTAGTGCTTGTTAATGGCTGCTTTTTGCTTTCGCTGCTTGCTGTACTGCTGTACGCTCATCTTACTCTGCTGTGCCTGGGAACATTTTGATAACAGCAATGGCGATGTGCCTGGGCTAGTAGCTGGCCTGGGCATCACTGTTGTTTCTGTGCTGCTGTGCTGGACAGGCTGGAACTCCAGTGTGAACTTGAGTCAAAAGGGCTGTGACCTGTGGATGAGTCCACAGAGGATCAGGACACCCCAAAACATCTGTCACTGTGAATAAACCCACACCAGAGCAGGTGCATCTCAAAGTGTCTGTGGCCATGGTTATGTCTGTGCTGCAGCGGGTATACCTCTGAAGGGACTGTGGCCCAAGGATAAGTCCACGCTGGAGAAGGTACACCTTGAAGCATCTGTGCTGTGGATATGTCCGTGCTGCAGCAGGTACACCTTGCAGCATCAGTGGCTGTGCATGAGGTCATGCTGGAGCACCTCAAAGCATGTGGCCATGGATAAGCCCATGACAGAGCAGGTATGCCCCTGGAGGGACTGCAGCCATGGGTAAGGCCATGTTGGAGCAGGTTTACTTCTGAAGGGACTGTGGCTGTGGGTAAGGTCACACTGGAGCAGGTATATCTCTGAAGGCATTGTGGCCCATGGAGAACAGGTGCACCTCAAAGCGACTGTGGCTGTGGATAAGTCTATGCCACAGCATGTATACCCCTGGAGAGACTGTGGTTCAGAGATAAGGCTCCACTTGGAGCAGGTACTCCCCTAAGGGACTGCAGTCTGTGGATAAGTCCAAGCCAGAGCAGGGGCAAGGGGAGGAGTTCATGGCAATGTTAACCCCTATGGTCTGGTCCAAAGGGAGCAGGGGTGGGGATTGTAATGGAAATATCTTTAAATTGTTGTAACCCATGATTTGAGTTGCATGTTATGGGAATTGCTACATCAGAAACCACCCAAACCAGTGGAGGACAAGTCTTACAAGAAGCACTTTTACTCTTCTGATTCTCTCCCCCTTCTCACCGGGGCGGAGTGAGTGAGTGTACGTGTGGTGCTTAGTTGCCAGCTGGGGTTAAACCACGACATATGGTTATTTTAATTCTACGTTTTGCTGCCTTACTTCTGCTGCCTTAATATGTTTTGATTTCTTTTAAGAGGATCTTTATTTAATTTCTTCTGTATAGCAAACTTCATCTTATAATCACTTCAGTTTATCATCTGTGTTTCATTTGTGGAGGAGAACAGGATGCCTCTTTCTTTTGAATTCATCTTGTTTTGAATAAGTCTTGTGATAAAGTGGAAGTTGAGGTTGAAAGCATCATTGTACCTGTATAGACACGTTGCAGAACCAAAGGAAAGAGAAATCATTAACAAATACGGTCTACTTGGTCATCAGGTCTTTCCAAGTAGCACAGGAGGAGAAATATGCCAAAGTTAACAAGGCAGAGCGCTTTTGAAGCAGACAGAGGAGGGAATGAAGCACAGTGTCTCCCTTGTGCCAATATGACAGATACTTCCTTTTAGTCTCCTACTAATTTTTTCTGATTGTTTGAACCAGTGCTTTGAATAGTTGGAGCTAGCTGAGCAATGGATAGCTGAACTTTTTACATTGTTTGGTTCACCTTTAATTAGCACATTTTACTAGCCTTACTTTACTACAGCAATTATTGTTAACCACTTATGTAGCACCTTAGTGATCTTGTGTGAGAACTTTATATTTTTCAGAACTAATTGCTGCCTTACAACAGAAGAGGAAAGCGGGACTCCAGCTCCCCAAGGTAACGTTGAATGACAGCTTTTGCACAGCTTCTGATAAATAACACTCAGAGTCTCTATTGTGTTACAAAGGCCATTTGTCCACTTAAGAAACACTTTAAGAGCATCTGTCACTGTCTTTGTTTTGCTTCAGTGCACTGTGCACTAAAAGCATTATTTCCACAAGGGAAATTAGAAAATCCACCTGCAAAATTATCCCTATACCTCCAAACTAGCTGCAGACTATTCACAGCGGCTTCTTGTTGTTGTTGGATTTGGTTAATCAAGAATGTAAAATAAATCCAAGTAAAAATAATTAAATAAACTTGTGGGGTTTCCTTCCCCTCCTTTGTGCCTGACAGTTGATTGACACTTAAACCTCCTTTCCCTTAATGCCTATTGCCTTAGGACAAATCATTTATACTTTTATAACTGTGCTCTAAATTGACAGTGTCTTATGCTCTGTAAGTACACTTATTTTCTGCTGGGAAAATAAATAAATATAAATAAATCAATTCTGGCATAGTGTATATACTCCATGAACATGTTGGCCAAAATCCTCACGTCTGTTGGATCTTTCCAGTATGAAAATTTTCTGAAATCTGGCACATTTGCTGAGCTAGAGGAGATAACGTGGTCTACTTGAACACATGTGCTGGAACCTTAGTGTTTTAGGAGCTGTATAAAAAACAGAACAAAAACATGGTCAAAGCCTTGAGAACTTGGAGTCTAATGTGCAAGAAGAGGCAGCAAATCAATAAGAGTCACATAAGTGCTTCTCAACCGGAGAGAGCACAGTTGTCCCAGCAAATTACCAAACTAGCCAAGTGGCTATTGAAGCATTATGGAAAAGGAAAGTTTAGGAAAGACTTTAAAGACAGACTGGGAATTTTTGCACATATTTGTAAGAGGTTGCTCTCAAACATTAGCAGTGGCTGGAAGGAAAGGATAAAGCTGCTTTTTGAAAATCTAGCCAGGTACAAGCTAGCCATGTGCGCTGAACAATGCCTGAAGCTGGCTTCAGAGCCAGATCAGAAGAAAAAAAGCTGTTATTGGCTGGGAAGGTCCTCAAAAGCCTTTCTTTGATATGAAAGAGAGGAGGAACCTCAGAGAGAGAGACGAGGAGACTAATGGCATGCATAAAATAACAGACTCGGAAAATTATCATTGC
Organism: Theristicus caerulescens; assembly: GCA_020745775.1. NCBI lineage: Eukaryota > Metazoa > Chordata > Aves > Pelecaniformes > Threskiornithidae > Theristicus > Theristicus caerulescens. The sequence goes on along the minus strand of CM036558.1, from coordinate 11,642,509 downwards.
AAAGGTTTTCTGGGTATACAGGGGAGACATGGGATTTACTCAGGCTCAAGAAAGCACGCCACATGCATGAGATGAGAGCCTAGATAACAGTTTGAGCTGAGTGAATGAATCAGAAATGGTATATTTTAGAGATGTCAGATAGAAAGATGCTGTAAGACTGAGTGTGAGGACTTCAAGAACACGAAGGTCAGGTTATGGTCCTGTGTGATCAGATGCTTGATAGTTCTCTCCACAAGAAGTGAGCGGAAAAATACTATGGAGAATATTAGTTTTATATTAGCTATGTTGAGCCTAAATGTCTACAAATAAGTGTTAGAGATAGACTAGCATTTTAGTTTGAACAAAAGAGTAGGATTTATCCCACCTAACTTTATATAGCTACAATGTAGATATTACCCTTTACAATGAAAGGAAAGAAGCACAGTTAGATCATTATTCAGCTGCCTTATTTTAGAGATGTTCTTCAGCAGTTGGATTAATTGCACCCTACAGTTCTTTAAATATTATCGGCTTGATTTTCAGACTACACAGAGAGCCTACAATGGGTGGTTCAGAAATAAACATCTACATTTAGACATATGAATCCCATCCACAGGGGTATAAGTGAGGCATAGAAGCAGAAGGAGAATTTATGTTTGTAGATGGCATTTACTTAGAAAAGATGTACACAGAAAAGACAGAGCTGCAGGAGATCCCCAAAGAGGGATGGAAAAAGGCAAAGACTTACTGAAGAACATACAGAAGGAACCATTAGAGAGCTAGGAGGGTTTATTTACTGAGGTCAGTTACTAGAGACTGGGGAGAAACACAGGAAAGAGGGCTAAAGATGGTGAGTTGAGCATACATGGAAAAACATCAGAATTTATCAGTTTTCTCTTAGAATAAATAAATGAGGTTTTTTGGGAAGTGAGAAGCAGAGGCAGGCATAAGGAAGATTTTGAGGAATGGGTCAAGTTTGTGAGCAAATTCTTCATTTTTTTCTAGAACTCAGTCTTCATACCTGTAAAATGGGACCATAGCAAATACTGCATCCTGAATCATCATGCAGAGCATGGAGATACTCTTCCTGGAGGCGAACAACAGCAGGAGCCAGAGCCACTCTGGGTCCTAGCAGAACTTTCTAATTCTTTTTGCTTCTCACTGCACTGCCCCGGCTGCTCTGTTATGATGAATCAATGTACTCTTGTTTCCTCCAAGGCCACACTTTGTAGAGTGTGATGCTTCTTGATGAAGTATAATAAGGCAAGACAAAATTTGGTTCATTCACTTTGTCATAGTTCACATACAGCGCACATGAGCAACCGTGTTTCCGTGAAGGCTCTCCTCACTTTGTTTCTTTTCCATCCTCCCTGTCTCTCATATCTTCCATCTCTGTCTTGAGGGCAACAGCCTAGAAAGGAAAAATTGCAAAATGTGCTATTGCTTAACTATTCATTGGATGCAGTCAAAAAATCCTGCGAAGGGTGAGCTGGATGGTATTACAGATACATCAGGAATAAAACTGGTTAGGGCAAATTGTTGCCCATATATTACTGTTCTGGAACGTAGACGTCACAAGCAATGAGGAAAGATTTTCCAGTAGGAAAAAGTAAACTGTTCAGCTTGAAACAGGCAGTGCAGATTAGGAAGCAGGGTTCTCTATTTCCAGCATAATAATTAATAAATCAAAATTAAAATTTACAGCATTGTCAGTTGCTGATTCAAAGGAATATCCCACCACTAATGTCCGAGTTTCCTGGGGTGGGAGGGGTTGATTGCTTTGTTTGATTTTTAATACACAGCACTAGTATTTCATAACACTGTCATCTTCACCACTGCAAGATGATTAAACCTTTTTGTTTCAGTTTGATCCAGGCACCTAAGCAAACCGTGCTTTTTGTATTATAAGAGGAATGAAAATTCCAGAACAAAACTACAGGTATGCTTCAACTTAGGGAAAACTCAGGCTTATGCTTGTTCTTACCTGCTAAAATTAATGTGTAGTTGGCTGTAAGCCTACTTAGCAGGGGACTTGTGAGGGCTTTCAGGTCTGAAACTCTGCTTCAGGTGTTGGTTGTCACCTGCTACCCTTTTGGCAAAAAGTATACATGAAACTTGGACTTTAAGCTAAAAGGGCTTGACAGAATTGCAATAGCAGTAAATTTACTTGTACATGCAGCTCCACTGAAACTTCAGAAAACTGTTTAAAAGACTCCTGCCACTGCAGGGGTTACATTTCCAGCGTATTTTAATTCCAACGAGGTTCATGTGTCTCTTAAAATAGAAATACTTGTTTTTCTTCTTTAGTTCAACAGTGAACTCTCTAGTTGGATTACTGCTAGTAACATGGACACTGATAAGAGAGTTTTCAGGCAATGTTAAGGCCCAGAGTTTTAGATTTTCTCCTAAAATGGACTAATTTGGATACAAAAACTTTCAAGGTTTTTGAAAATGTCAATGAAAACAATAATATTTTTTTAAATTAAACCTGTTTCTGCCCTGCTGGATACACATACCTCAGAGTATCACACAAGTGCATGAGAACTACAGACTGACTTACATCACTTTGTGTTCTAAGATGAGGGCTTAATTTGCTTAGAAAGCCAAAATGCATTTATTTTTAGACTCATGACTGCTCATGACATAAAGGAAGATAATTTCAAAATGTTTTCCAAATTATAAAGGAACAGATTTTTTTGCTGCATTGAATAGCACTTTCCTCCGAAATTTTCATTGACTGTAATATATAACACTGAATTACTTGTATTTCTAAGAAAAATGTTTGAACACTTTTGAATCCAGATCTGTGGACTTGGAATGTTAATATTTAGCACAGTATTTTTTTTTAATACCTAGCAGTTTATTTACATTAATATGCTTTTGTGGGATTATAAATACATTATGTTATTACATGTGCAATAATATGTGGCATATGAGGATAAAACACCAAAATAAATGGCACATTGTGAATTTTGCTATAAATAACATTCCTTGTTTTACTTTCCTGTGCACAGTCTTCACCTTTAGTCTGCTTTGGAGCTCTGTCTAGGTGGGCTACAGTCATCACTGTGGTCCTCAGGTTTTTAACTGGGTTTTTTCAGGGCTGAAGTAGCAAATTTGGGAGCAGAGCTGATGCAATGGCAATGTGCACTGTACATAGATAATACAAACTTGTTCACTGGCCATTGCTGCTTATTTCCTCTGCACTGAAATAAAAAAAAATCTGGCTAAATTGGTTGATCATAGAGTGACCTTGATCTGTTGTTATGGTGCACCCATCAGAAATGAAAGGCAGTAGTAGGATTGCTGTAGGCTGGGTACTTTCTTTAGAGAAAGATTAGTTTTAATGACATTATGCAAGGCATGGCTGGGACCCTGCTGGAATATTGCATGCAAATTTAATCACCTATGTTCTGCTGTCCATGAAAAAAATACAGGCAATTAACAGGGAAAAAAAAAAAAGAGTCTAAAAGATTCATCTTCTTTAACTAAGGGAAGAAAAGGCTGAGAGTAAATATCATGGTTTCGGAAATATAACGGAGCTGAGAAAAAGCAAAGTGCTATAAGTACTACTTAATCTAATTGAGAAGGCAGATAATGGATCCAGACTGTCTAGGAATACAGGTAGGCTGGAAGTCAGGATGAGTTTTATCCATCAAAGCAGTGCAGTCTGGAACAACTTTCCAGTATAATAAATACAGCAAAAGCCATGTATAGTTTAAATCTTGATCACTTTAGAAAAAAATCATTGTATATTCTGAGGTCCCCAAGTGATGTTTTATACAAAGATACGAATGCTGAAAATGTGAGTTGAGGCTGCTACACAACTGTCATTGCAGACAATGTTTACTGAAAGTTTTTGAGTTGGAAGAAGCATCACTGTTTTATCGCAGGCTCAAAAGCCTATTCTGTCCAATGATTAGGAGAAAATGAAATCTTACCACAAGCTAAATTACTTAAGACCAGTAAATAGGTATCAGAATGCAGAAGGTTTGGTACAATCCTATGACTACACATGTTTATAGTATCACAGGATTCATAAGCATTTTGTGTCAATTTGTTCAACTACTGAGGCTGTTACTCCATTTATGACATTTATAACTTCATTTATAATTTGAAAAGCTTTGCCAAACAAATACTTCTGAAATGATCCGTTGCTATAAGTCGCTAAGATTTCTCTTTTCTTTTTGTGGAATACTAGCTTTTAAGTAGAATCCATAAATCCTTTTTTCTAACACTTCTTTTTACTGTCAGTATCCAAATGCGTATCACTGTTGATATCCTTTAAAAATTTTGCTTTTATGCCAAGATATATCTGACATGAAGATTTATGGAATGTACAAAATGAGTTGAAATCAGGGTCTCTGAATAAACAGTATGCTTGATGCCATGGCCCACTGGAACCACATGGAGACATCAGCAATCCAACTTATCAATGGCACAAGAGGGATTTTTTGGTGGGTTGAAAGGGCCTCTGATTAGTGTCCCATCAATGATTTCAAGTGAAAGGATGAAAACTCGTTATTAGTGAACACATCTATTCTGTGAAAAACAGTATTGCAAATACTGTACAAAAAAATCCTTATTATTTGAATGGTACTGTCCTGAGCAATAAGCACCCAGGTATTCTAGTCTCAGATTCCAAAATATTCATGCACACATACTGGGATGGTCTGAAACAACAAACAGCATTTGAATCACACAAGTAATTTTAAAGGAGTGACGGAGAATAGCGCAGTCAAAACTGCAGTTATCAATAGGTCTGTAAAATTAGAAAGCTCTGCCGCAAAAGAAGTGACTGAAAACTGATGTGGTGAAAAGAAGAAATCAGTGTGTAGCTTTATGCTCACTGCAATGTCTCAGCCTCTCTTCTCCTCCTCCTTTTCCTGAGAATCAAAGATGCTGGCCCAGCCCAGTCAGCAGAGATACCAGCCAAAGCACTTCATTATTTACTGGAAATATATTAGAAAACAGGTTTCTAGAGTTTTCTCTGTTTTCTGGCTAGTGCAGAGCTGGGTAGCTGAGAACGTAACTCAGAGACCCAGGAGAAGCAGCCGAGCAAAACGGCTGCAATTCGCAGAGCAGCGGCAGGGAAACGCACTGCCCGAAGGAGGGACTGCTTGGGTTTGCGATGGCCCCTCTGCTCTCTTAGGCCGATACCAGGTCCACAGTTCATTGAGCGTGTGAGTATGTATATGGTATGAAACCAGGAGGAGGCAAGCTGAAAGCCATTTTTTTCTTGGTTTATACCCTGCTGAGATTGTGATAATTTTTAGCATATATTATTTTGCACTTTCCTCTTAACCCTTAACAGAGATTTAATGCCTGTAGAAGCATGCATCACTGTACAGCTTTCTCACGGTTCAGGCACTCCACAATTTGGGTGTTTTAGGACATACAATTAATTTCTTTTGATTCTTCTCGATATGCTGTCAAATCTTCCAAGCAGATTAGAGCTCTGGTAGGGAAAGTCCTAGGATAAAATTGAGGACTTCTCATTTAGCTTAAACCCACAAATTTACATCATACTGCTTTGTGTGTATTTTCTGTTCATGATTGTGTAAGTATAGATTTTGTTACAGGAAGACTTCCTAAGGAAAGCAAACAGCTAGTGAGTATTTCTTTGAGTGAGTTAATGTGCAGTTTTTCCTTAAGTACTTAATTTTCTTTAAAAAGTGTAAAATTTTGTCACCTTAGTAAAGAGGAGAAACTACAGCATGTGTCTTAAGTGATCAGTTTTCAGATAGCTAGAATTAGTTCCTGTAGAGTGTAATCTATTTGTGCGCAGTGTTGGGTAACCTGAATTACAAATTACCTTATTAAGAATTTGCCACCTAACTGTATGAGACTGATTCAGCGCAATGGCATTTAAAGCTTCGGAGCTCACTAGGAAAATTAAGTCCTGCCAGATGCAGAGTTTGTGCAAGGTGGGTTTGGAGGAGGGTGGGCTGAGCAGGATGCTCCTTGTCCGCTTGCCCGCAGGGACACGAGGCAGATGGATGGGCTCATGTCACCCAAGAGCCAGGGGCTTAATGCAGGGGCTGCGCATTGAGTAGCTCTCTGCCCCGGTGTCCAACTCCTCTCCTGGCAGCAAAGGCAGACACGGAGGCTCTCCAGTCTTTTAAAGACATTGACAGTGGTTAAAACCTGTCTTTTGGAGTATGATCCCCCTGCTTCTGGGGGTTTTGTAGTTTTCGGAATGGCATTCTACGTTATAATTTTGAATATAACCACCTTGACTCTGCGCAGGTGCCCCACTCTCTCTCACTGTAGCAACTTTGCCACAACACTCTACGTAGCTGCAGTCCCCAGCCACCCTCATGTATTTCACTGCTAGGATGCTATCTCTTCAACACAGCAAAACTGAGTTTCTCAAGTATGCTTTGCAGCTGATTAAGCCTTTGACATGGTGCTGTCAATACTTTCTAGACCGACTGTTTTAAAACACGTTATTTGAACTTCTTGATGAGTTTTTCTAAGCTAATTTTCCCTGCATTACAATTGCATAATAGTCTCAGATCGAACTCTCTTTAAACCTGCTGCAGCTGTTTTAATTTGAAATAAATAGATTTTATTTACATCTTTCAGTTCCTTAATTTATTCGATCTCAGGGGAATCGGTGGTTCTTGGGCATTGATTCATATTTAAATTATCTACAAGAAACACATTACTGAATATTAGGATAATAACACAATAAAACTCTGATTAAGGTGGTAGTTTTAAATCATGAATATAAATGTTGTCTTCAGCCTGAGGTTCCATAGGTTAATTTTTGGGAGAATATGTACTCAGCACAGCCAGATCGGCTCCTTAACAAAAAATGTTATTAGCATATAAAATGTAAAGTGAAAGCTCTAAGTATTTTATAAATAGTATTGATGGGGTTTTGCATCCAAGAAAGATCATATTAGATATATTAAGTCTTTATGTTCACTAATGCATGTGATTAGACACAAATATCTGCTTATAATAGAATCTTACTGGAGAGCTGGGAAAGTGTGCTTGTCTGTATGCACAACAGCTTAAATAATTCAAGGACAGAGGGAAATGTAGTTACTTGAATAATAGATAGATCAGCAGACTGTGAGGAAGAGATCTAAAATAAAACTAGTTATCTGAAAACCCCAGTTCAGTGACAGAGGAGATGATAGTTTTGATGACTCAGAGGTTGCCTATCTTCAGAAATTAGGTGAAATAGCTGTCTCAGAAAATAGTGGCCATTTGAGGATTTACAATGAAACAGTTATTCTGGCTATTTCACCACATTTTCAAATGTAAACAAGTCTTGACTGCTGACGTATTTAGGAGTTTAGCTGCTGGTGTTTATTTTAAGTAGATGTTTGCAAAAGTTGGATGACTTAAATGATTAATAGTAGAGTCAGAGATCGGTAACTACAGCCATCCCAAATATTTCTATGTAGTCCATTTACCTTACTAGCACTGTGCTATCCACAGCTGAGGTGTCAGTATGGGAGACTAGATAGTAAAAATATTCTTGTTATAAAGAAGGTAAAAGAAAATAATTATCTTTTTCTATCATACACATTACTAGCAGGAGTCTAATTTAATCATGCCTGTTAACACAGCTGAATAAAGTTGCCACTATATATCGAGCTACCTGATAATGGAGAAGGATTTTGTGTATTCTTCAACGCATGGTTGGATACCAGCCCAGGGACCTACAGCACTGGGCTGTCTGTTATGCTGCTACTTAGTGTAGTTGATATTAAAGGAAATACTGGGAAACTTAGGGCTGAATGTGAGAAAATTTGGAGTAAAGGATTTTTGGATTCTCCATCCAACAAAACTGTCCCAGTTCTTAGAGCTATTATCCTAATTCTGCAGGAAGAACACGTGTAAAATCACGGTTATCTGCAAAAAAGCTTTCACTGACAGGTAAAAGCCCAAAGTGTTTGGGTTGTGAAGGCTGGAAAATTCGTCATGTATGTTCATAAGCACCTCCACACCCCCATCTCCTTCATCACTGCAATTAATACAGTGATACATATTAGTTATTTTCTACTTTAGTGAAGCAGTCCAAATTGTTCTCTCTTCTAAGTGTATCTTTAATAACTCATTATTCTTGATAGAGTTTTGTAGATATATTTATCCAGACTTTAAAAAGGTAGCCCAATACTGATTCTTGTAGGACATCACCAGCCAATTTTTCTCTCCTTAATGAATTATTTATAATTTACCATTGTCAGTAGCTCACAAGCCACTCACAAGCCAGCTTTTGATTGGACTAATTGTATTGTTGTCTAAGCCAAATTGATTTAATTTTCTCCCTAGACTATCATATGCCTCCTTATCAAATGCTTGTCTAAAAATCCAAGTATATCCATAGCACTCCCTCACTTTGGTTTTATGCCTGAAAATTATCAAGCTTCTCTGGCCAGCTTTTTTTTTAGTATTTCCATGTAGGTTTTTTTCCATGACAACAGTCCCATCTATGGACTAGATAGTGACAGCCCGTCATCTGTTACACAGGGACTACGAGGGCTCTGGGACACCTCATGACATTTCTGAGCCTCACCTAGATGTCCACCCAGGCCATGAGAGTGGGCTCAGGGACTGCTCTCCCCAAAGTCCTCTGAAAGAGAAGGGTCAAGAATAAACAAAAAGCAGCGTTGGCTATGGCCCACGGTCCAGCTATTAAGCCTAAATGGACAGGAAATTGTTTCACTGAAACAGGCACAAAAAGAAGTTCTCATCAAACATGGGGAAAGCAGTGAGAGAATTAGGATTGGGAATATCAGAGGCACAATGTGCCTACCTGACACGTACCACCTGGCACGTTGCTGCTGTCAGGAGCTAAGGGATCCCCTGGGGACAGGACACAACCCATAGCAAGGCAGGTTGTGTTAGTTCTGCTGGAGTCCAAGGTGATCTCACCATGCGGTGTTTGCTTCAAGATGATCTGAAACTTTACCTGGAACCCAGGATGCATGATGAGGCTGGATGATTTTAACTTGGTCTTTCAAGGAATTCAGGTTTGGCTTGAGGTAAAGCAAAGGTTCCTTCATGAGATGTTATGCATTTGGGAAAATAATGAATATGTTTGTGGTATATTTGCTATCATGATTGCTGAAATACAATAAGTTGTCACTGTATAGTAAGGGAGTATTTGTTTATCAGATTAGTACCAAGTAATTTAAATGTATTCTAGTATATTTTCTGAGTTTCAAATCTGACTCAGTCTTTCTGACAAAGTCTTTTAAAAAGGAACCAAACATTGCATGAATGACATTCAAAGAGTGTTATGTGTATTGAAGCATGTTAAAATTTTCTGTGTTAATTGATTAGATATAATGAACTATCTGTCCTGTAACAATTGCTTTTTCTTCATTGAAACAACTTCAAATTTTCCCTTTACCTGCCCCATCAATGTCATTCTAAAAGTGTCAACACACATACTGAAATGAAATTTAAAATAAGAATAACAACAATAAATAAATAAAATATAAGATTTTTTAAAACAGCTTGAAGAGCTCCTGCTATATAACCCAAGGAAAAATGAAGGGAGATTTCTTACCACACATTAGAGAAATATGCTTTTCTCTTGAGCACAGACCCTTAATGCCCAACCATGGCCATATAAGCATGGACCATTACATTTTAGTGATTTTTTTTTCAAATTGTTTGTTGAGGCCTTGAAGAAATTTTACATGCAATGTTGTCCTGAGTATTTCATAGTCATATGCCACCTGGCATGCAATAAGGCCAACTCTACCACTGTAGTAGATAAGGTAGCTTTCTTGTTCAGTGAAAGGACAAATTATTAGAGGAAAAAAGTTTGGGCCCACTACAGTCTCTTAAACATTTAGTAGTAACAGCATTGTAAAGTGGAGGAGGAAAAAGTCCCAGGACGGCAAAAGTAGTGAGATCGCTGTTTTTTAACCCAAAGTGAAGTCCTGTGTCTTCTGGCCCACATATGTGTCTTCAGCCTCCGTATTTTTCAAGCGCTCTCTGAGTAGCACATTCTCAAGTCCTCTCTGACCAGCAGTCATTTAGGTGTTTTGCATAAGAACAGTTTCAGTGGGACAAAACCAAATATGTCGGTGTTTATGGTACACACCTGCAAGGTGGGAGACGTTGGTTCAAGTTTCTATTTCAGCCAAGGGAAGGGAGACAGCTAACTTAGCTCTCCAGTTTCTAGACCATCTGACTGTGCCAGTCTCATCAGCAGGTGAGTGTCTGTTTTATGAAAAAGAAAGGACTGACCAGATACAGATGGTTAACTGCAGGAGGCAGGTGCTGGCTGTGAACCCCAAAGTAGCTGTGGTGCTTCACACTGTTGGGGAACAGCACAGGCCAACTGCTCTACAGGGGAGGTTTGTCTGTGCATTGTATAGGGGATCCTGAATTTTGAATTCCCATGTAATCAGGGTCTTCACAAGATTAATTCTCTGTCCTTTGTCATAGCTGAATACTGGATAAACAAGTAAAATCAGTTTTGTTACCTCCATGTAGTATCTCATCACACACTTCCATACTGCTGTTTATACAACTCTACTTCATCATCTTTATGTTTTAAAAGAAGGCAATGTTTGTACTAGAAGAGATATTGGATATGTCCAAGCAGCAACACTGAGCATTCTTACATGACTACCAGTAGGTTTCTTCGGCTGGACTACTGGTTTCTGCTGGCCTCCAGTCAATGGGAGGGTCTGCTCTCTCAACATTTCATCTATCATCTCATTGCTTTGTTCCAAAGCTGTAATATTTGAATAGTAGAGGCAAAGCTGAATCATATTAAATCACATTAAATTTCTTATCTTCCAAAGAGACACCTGAGATACCTCAGACTTTTATGCAAATGAAATATTTGATTTGCAGAACAATCTAGCAAGAGTTAACTTATATGTTTACAAGAATTATTTCCACTGAAGAGTAATCAGGTATGCTTTCATAGTCCTCCTCTAATTCAGCTTCTATTTAACAGATTTGTTGTGTCCAAGTTGTGTCTTTTTATCTGTACTTGATGCTATTAGCTCTGCTGACTTCTACCTTTTTATTATGTTTGAAAGCTACTTTTTTTCAGACTACTAGTTAGAAGCCATGGGTCAGACACATTTATATACAAAGCCACCACATGTGGGATGGATAATGGCAATGAAATTACCATGAAAATCATTTAGTCTGAAAGAGTGAAATTACATCCATTGTGCTCCCAAGGAGACAATACATGAAGTGCTAAGGGAAGGGTTATAATCAGATACTTTCATTAAGCTTATCAAGAGAAACATGAAAAGCCGCTATTATGAGTACCCATTCCCACAGTCGTTGGCAATTTTAATATTTAAGTTTTCAAACAAACAAAACAAAATAGAACACACACCCCTCAATTCCTCCCCTAAATTATGAGAACAAGTAGTACCAGTTTAGGTCAAAGATAATGTTTGTTTCCAATACTTGTAGCGAGTTAGTATCAAAATTTTGGCTGTTGATTTTGGCTTAGACTAAGCATCCAATATCTTGGTGGCTTTACTGAACTTCTTCAATCTTTAAAGCAGATCTGGAAAGAATGAAAGAAAATGAAGGTATTAATGTTGTTCTTTTTTTTCAGACCTGCAATTCTGTCTCTCTCTAGTCAAACTGAGAATGTAGCTATGTCAAATAGATTTATCTAAATCTTTGGCTATCTATACCTTTTTCTTTTTTGTTTTGATGTGAAAGACCTTCTTATTCCCAACCTGCCGCAAAGTGCCACTGAGTTATTTCAAAAACAAACCCTCTTTTTCCTGAAAATTATTTTCCCCCCAAAGGATGAAGCTATGTTGTCTCTTGGGTCCATTAAATCTCTTTCTGGATGAAAGCTCAGGAACTAAGTCAAGATAGACTTCCATGTCCTCTACATTTTTTTCAACATGTCCAGAGAACGAGTACAGCTTGATAGTCCCAGGGAAAGTGGCAGCACTCATTCCTGGAGCACAGCAGGCTCTCTTCTGAACATTGTGGAACATGGGAAACCTCCACTTTGCACAGAAGAATCAAATTTACCTTGAAATTGAAAAAAGTTGGAGCTGAGCAGCCAGGACCAAAGGGGGAGCTGCATGCTGAATTCTGTAGTTTTAAGACTTATTGGAGTGGTATATTAAAAATGGATTGCATTTCCCTTCCAAATTCTACTTTGGTGTCTGGCTTCTAAGTAAACATCTATGTAATTCATCTGATAATCCAGCTTTACAATCCCGCCTCATTTGGAAAAGTCAAGTCCCCCAGATAAGCTGTCTTGAAGATAAAATGCAAAAGTACAAACTTTCTAATATCTTCTAATATTGTATTTTTATGCTATTTTTGTATAACTCAGAAAAAGTGAAGTTTTCTGCTTTTGTGCTGTATAGTGTCCTGGTTTCAGCTGGGATAGAGTTAATTTTCTTCCTAGTAGCTGGTATAGTGCTGTGTTTTGGATTTAGGATGAGAATAATGTTGATAACACACTGATGTTTTAGTTGTTGCTAAGTAGTGCTTACACTAGCCAAGGACTTTTCAGCTTCTCCTGCCCTGCCAGGGAGGGGGCACAGCCAGGCCAGCTGACCCAGACTGGCCAAAGGGCTATCCCATACCGTATGGCGTCATGCCCAGTATAGAAACTGGGGGAGTTGGCCGGGGGCGGCAACTGCTGCTCAGGAACTGGCTGGGCATTGGTCAGCAAGACGTGATCAGTTGCATTGTGCCTCACTTATTCTGTATATTCTTTTATCATTATTATTATTATTGTTGTTGTTGTTGTTGTTATTTTCCCTTCCTTTTTTGTCCTATTAAACTGTCTTTATCTTGACTCACAATTTTTTTTTTTCTCCCCACCATTCTCTCCCCCATCCCACTGGGGGATGGGGAGTGAGTGAATGGCTGTGTGGTGTTCAGCTGCCTGCCAGGCTAAACCACAACAGTCCTTTTGGCACCCGATGTGGGGCACAAAGGGTTGAGATTACAACAGATCTGACCAGAGCGTGTTAAGGCAAATTTGTTAAAGCATTGATTATATTGGTTTAATAGTTGCTGGTCACAATGTTGATTTATTTGCTGCCAAAGTTTTGCTTGCGCTCAGAGTTGTCTTATGTAGAACCTTGCTTGCCGTATGTGTTCCCTGTTGTGCTGTTTATCACTGCTGGGAGCTGGATCGAGGTTATCGTTTTGCTGCACTGTGTAACACTGGCTTATGATATGATAAAATTATTGGTCGTGAGACTAATCTGATATTTGTACTCAGCATTGCCATCATCTCCGTACCTCGGGAGCCACCTCTCAGATACTATTTATAATTACATTCTTTATCTTTTCTCCTCAGAGAACCAATCTATGGGGGAGACGGGGGGATGCTTTCCCCTGCTCCTTCACCTTCCCTTTCTCCTTCAGGCTGGTTACAACAGCCCGTGAGAATTTTGAATATCTTTAGGATGTTCAAATCAGCATGGTCCTATTGCTATGTCTCCTGAATGTGGTTCAGGGCTTGTTTAGGTTTAAACAACTATTTAAGAATACCAACATATGGTATATGAGATGCAACATATAGATGGGCTCGTGATCAGGGGGTGGACTTGACCATGGACACTATTGCACAGGTTATCCATGAGTGTGAAACACACACTGCAATCAAGCCAGCCAAGCGGTTAAAGCCTCTCTGGTATGGAGGACGGTGGCTGAAATATAGATATGGGGAGGCCTGGCAGATTGATTATATCACACTCCCACAAACCCACCAAGGCAAGCGCCATGTGCTTGCAATTGTGGAAGCAACCACCGGATGGCTGGAAACATATCCTATGCCCCATGCCACCAGCCGGGACACTATCCTGGGCCTTGAAAAGCAACTCTTATGGTGACATGGCACCCCAGAAAGAATTAAGTCAGATAACGGGACTCATTTCCGAAACAGCCTCATAGACACCTGGGCCAAAGAGCATGGCATTGAGTGGGTGTATCGCATCCCCTATCATGCACCAGCCTCCGGGAAAATCGAACGACACAATGCACTGTTAAAGACTACACTGAGAGCAACAGGTTCTGGGACGTTCAAACATTGGGATACACATTTAGCAAAAGCCACCTGGTTAGTCAAGACCAGAGGATCTGCCAATTGAGCTGGCCCTGCCCAGTCAAAACTTTTATATATTGTAGAAGGCGATAAAGTCCCTGTAGTGCATGTAAAAAATATGCTGGGGAAGACAGTCTGGGCTATTCCTGCCTCGGGCAAAGGCAAACCCATCCATGGGATTGCTTTTGCTCAAGCACCTGAGTGCAGTTGGTGGGTGATGCAGGAGGATAGGGAAGTCCAATGTGTACCTCCAGGGGATTTGATTTTGAGTGAGAATAGCGAATGAATTAAATTGTATGATGTTAATTGCTGTACAATACCGTGTATCATCACTTCTATGGTGGCTATATGCTATAATCACCCAGATTAATGAAGAAAGAACTTTGATTAAACCAAGCAAAGTGCAGCAATGACAGAACCAGACAAGCACAGTGATAAGGGGACCAGAACTGGCTTCAGCATGCAACAATCCAACACCGCATTCCATCTCTCCTGCTCGGAAGGACTGTTATGAAAGATGGAGCCCAAAGTCATGGACTAAATGAACTCAACGAACATTCTAGAGGAATGGACCATAGACTAAGGGAATGATATCTGTGTGTATATATCAAAAGATGGGAAAGGTGGTGGTAATTAATTGGGATGTATTGGAAAGTGTGGGACCTCGGCATGATGCAGATGGTATAGAATAAGGGGTGGATATTGTCCTGGTTTCAGCTGTGGTAGAGTTAATTTTCTTCCTAGTAGCTGGTATAGTGCTGTGTTTTGGATTTAGGATGAGAATAATGTTGATAACACACTGATGTTTTAGTTGATGCTAAGAGTGCTTACACTAGCCAAGGACTTTTCAGCTTCTCCTGCCCTGCCAGGGAGAAGCTGTGAGGAGTCACAGCCAGGACAGCTGACCCAGACTGGCCAAAGGGCTATCCCATACCATATGGCGTCATGCTCAGTATATAAACTGGGGGAGTTGGCTGGGGGCCAGTGACCGCTGCTCGGGAACTGGCTGGGCATCAGTCAGAGGGTGGTGAGCAATTGCATTGTGCATCACTTATTTTGTATAGTCTATTTTTATTATTATTAATTATTATTATTTCCCCTTCCTTTTCTGTCCTAATCAACTGTCTTTATCTCAAACCACGAATTCCCCCCCCCCCCCAGTTCTCTCCCCCATCCCACTGGGGGACGAGCAGTGAGCGAATGGCTGTGTGGTGTTTAGCTGCCTGCGGGCTTAAAGCACAACAATAGAATAAAACCACTTGCCAGTTTATTGCAGGTCTGCCTCTAACTTATTCTGTAATTAGAATTTTTTATATTATTTTATTTTCTTTCTTCTATGTATAATACCCAGCTGATCTCAGTAAAGCTGTTTTCCAGGTAATTCAAATAAAATGCAGTTCCCCATTGTTCTGCCTTATAGAAGAACAAACCTATCTGAGCAACAGTAAGCTATAATTACATTGAATAGGTTGATTGCAAAGAGGCTGTCAGTCCACTGCTGTCGTCTGTTTTGTGAGGGCTCTTACTGCTGGGAGCCTACAACCAAATTTACATGTTTAAAATGTTGGGTAAGTAACAGATGACATTTCAGCAACTGTGGGCTGTTTCTTCCTTTGCAGGTCCTTCCACTCTACAAATAGAAAAGTTACATTAGCAATATATAGATAACATTCTTAAATACATTATGCTAAAGCTAAGGCCTGCTTGGCTCAAATGTTTGATGCAATAAAGTAATTTGGCTTAATATAGAACTAATCAAGGCTCCATCTTGATGTGACCCAAGAAAATAACTATCTTCTAACAATCAACTCCACTAGCAGTAGATAATTATGCTTTCTCTTTTGCAAAAATGTGTATTTATAGTTTAGCAGATAACTGTGCACTGGATATATTCTTGGAAGCCAAGATAAAGCCCTTACTTTTCTGCACAAATAATCTGGTTTTGAAAAGCATTCCAATGTAAAAATGATGTTAATAAGTATGCTGCAGTAACCTCCAGTGGCAATACCATTGAAAATTATCAAGTAGGAGTTTAAAGTGCCTACATCTTTATTTTTGTGATTTTCAAAAGGTCCATTTCAACCTCAAAGTGTTACTCCTGACTAAAATAACAACCTATCCTTGAGTTTTGCTGAGTCTTCAAAAAATGATGAAAATTTTCATCTGAACTGAGACAGCCATCTCGAGTCATGCATCTGGTTTGTCTGTCCATGCCCTTTAAATAGTTAATCTCCTGCAAATGCAGTTCATCATCTAGACTGGAAACCAAAGTGTCCGTAGGCTCTGCAGTTGTTGATTTCAGCTGCCAGGAGATCAAAAGAACTGAAAAGTTTGCTGCTTTAAGAGTTTTATTCCTTTTGAGGCTTCTTTAAAGAACAAAATGTTACAAAATCTTGCTAGCAGAAAAAAATATTTAACCCATGATTTTTTTTTTTTTGTACTGTATTATAGTGTTGTGACATTCAGGAGCTAACTATGGTTATATAAACTACTAAGCCCTCATTCATATGAACAATATAGTATTCAAAATTATAAAATGTTTGAAAATAACATGGTTATGGCAATGGTTTTGTTTTTGTTCCTGACAGTGGAACTATTCTTTGCTTAAAAGCTTTAATATCTTATGCAGGAGGGAATTTCTCCAGGGAAATTCACACACGTTAGTTAGAGGGAAGGAAAAATTTGTACTCATAAATTTTAATGTGTAATTTATTTGCTTGTTTCTGTGGATTAGTCTGAAGAAAAATGTGAAGGGCAAAGGCCAGCATGGCTTGATTAATGGTCCAAAAGGCTGTTCAGGGATTAGGAATCTGGATGAATTGTTTAAAAGCATCCAGAGTTTTAAGAAGATCCTTCTAAATGTTTTAACTTAAAATAATACCTTAGTAAATTGCATAATAATAATAATTCTTACCATATGGTGAGCATAACTGTATTCAAAAGGCCTCATTCCAATTTCACTTGCTCTGGTTTAACTCTCTATTCAATACGTGGCAGTGTATTCTTGTCGTGTACAGCAGTAGATGAAATATGAATTGGTCACTAGAGATAGAGAAACAAAAATATGTGCTACTAACCCCTAGCTCGTATCAACAATACAGTACTACAAAAGCAGTTATAAAATATTTGAAATTAACAGGGTTGCGGTAATGGCACCTCCGCTGTCTACGTCTGTTTATAACAGCTAGCTAGGTCCCTAAGAGGTCACTAGCTAGAAGGAAATTAAGATCTACCTCTAAATTCATTTCTACCTCTAGATTACATTTTAGTTAACGAATTGGCAGCATTGGTTACTCCTACCAAGTAGAGATTAAAGTTTGTTTTGCAGGCTTAAGCACAACTCAACAGCGTGAGAATATGCAGTGAGGCTCTATTGGAAACAAACCCCAGATAGCTGGTACACCTAACCAGGCATGCCACCTCTTACTAGCAGATAGTATTCTGATATGAGGACCTCCTGATTACAAATATTATATTTTTTCCAGTTATATTTAAAAAAGTGCTATAGATAAATAAACATGTACTGTCAAAGACATTGTGAAACAATAATTAGTTTAAAGAAATATGTACTGACTGACTGTGTCTCATTCCACTCCTGTAATAGTACCTAAATCTAACTGTGGGGAGCTTTTTTTAGGTTAGAAAAAAAAATTAACAAACAAAAAAAGAAAGAAAAAACAAATCTGAACTAAACAAAAAATCTAGGCAAGAACTTTTCCTGTTTTCACATAAACTTCAACCCCACCTTATTTAGATAAGCCTACAGCAAATAGGTTAATGAGGGACTTCTGACCCAGTGGCTGGGAAAACAACTCAGAATAAATGTACAAATATAGCATGAGTTTCCAAACGAGAATGATGCATAG
Organism: Theristicus caerulescens; assembly: GCA_020745775.1. NCBI lineage: Eukaryota > Metazoa > Chordata > Aves > Pelecaniformes > Threskiornithidae > Theristicus > Theristicus caerulescens. Next base: position 11,624,623 of record CM036558.1, on the reverse strand, counting down.
ATGTCTGAATTGTTTCTGGCACGGGAGCTCATGAATTATATTTCCTCATGAAGAAATCCATGAAGTAATTTGGAATTCTCCCAACAGAGCTATCAGGTACCATATATGTATTGGAAAAAACTTACATGAATATCTGGATATGCCATGATCCTAATCCTCAGAACCAAAGATAACAAACTATATGTGATAAGAAAGCAGATGAAACATAAGAAAACAAATGTCTCAGAAATAAAAGACAAAGTTGACCACAACAGACTAAGAGTAGTGTCATTTATCGCAGCATTTTCAAACTGAAGTAAAGATTTCACATGGGGCAAGGCTTGACTCACCACAGGACATCAACACTGACATTGTGAAGCCCTTTTTGTATGACAGTGTCATAAATTCTGGAAAAAATGCAGTTTCCAGAGAAGCAATCCTTCAGCATGGGTAAATGAGAAAATACAGAGCTTTATCAACAAAAGGAAATCAGCCAAAACAAAATTTCACTTCTCAAAAACGTTTTCAGAAACTCCAACAAGCCCACAACTCTTCCATGTGAAGCAAAATCAAAAAAAATCGAATCAATAAAAGCAATACAGAAAAATCCAAGAGGATGTACATGAATAGTAAGGAAATTTATACAAATGTTGAAAGACGTGATAGTAAATCACAAGGCCTACTACATTCATCTATAATATACTTAAATTATAAGGGCTAAATAAATTATGAAGCTTAACCTGAGAAAAGTTTAACAACAGAATTAATAAGCCAAGTATGCTACAAAAGCATCTTAAAGAGAATAAAGACAAAGTTTAGTGAGAGCAGGGTAGATGTTAACCAGTCTCCAACCACCTTTTCAGCTATAGAAGACTAATCAAAGATGTATCAAGCAACAACAAATACTTAAAATACACACTACAGATTTTAAGAAAGTATTTGATAACCTCCTTCTTGGAATACTGCATAAGCAAAAAGAAAATAAATATGATATGGTTTTATATCAGGTATAGCTTGCACAGACAAAGTAGACACAGACAATGACAGACAACGTTAGCATTGATGTCAGAGAGGTTCTCTCAACGTGGCGTTTGGCACTGAATTTATAAGCTTTTAAGAAGGAGTTGGACAGATAAAATGAGAACAAAGTGGTCCCACAGCAGAACATTACTTGGGTTTTGCTAACAATACAACTCTTATATAAGACAATCAGCTAACGGGCAAACAAAACAGAAGTTTTCAGCACTGTAAAAAAAGCTGGGTTAATAAGCAGTCATAAAAAACATACTGAGCACCCAATATTTTCGAATTTCAGCATTATATTAGAGGGCAATGAGTACTAAGACAACTTGCTTTCCATGTACCTTAGTAGTAATATGCAGATCTGAGAAACAGTCAGATGGAAACTAACTGTACTATGAATTGGGAAGTCAGTTGTATCATTCATGAAATCAAATGAAATTTGGTCACTGCAAATTTAGGAAGTCAAGACCAAAATAATCTTTGTTTCAAATGTAATTTCCAAATTCACATCTGAATGTCTCCATAACTTTAAAAGCAAGTGCCTTGGGAAAATAGTAAATATTGAGCAGAAATTAATTATAACAAATGCATAGATTTTTCCTGAAGTTCAATAATTTCAGTACATGCTAAGAATGAAACTACAGGGTGTATCACTACCTGAAAGGAAAAACATGGAAAAGGCCAATGGAAGTAACTTGTGGTGGCAAGGTTCAGGGAAACTTAGAGAACATAAATGGGATGAAGAAATGGGAATAGAAACGTTTGGTTTTTTTTTTTTTTTTCTAGTTCTTGTTTGACTGTATGGGAGTATCCAGATTCAGACAAGAAACAAACCATTGACTATTTTGACCCTCAGATCTCTGCACTGTTATTATTACCTTTCGTCCCTTGGGGAAAGCTCATTTTTGAAAGAAGCTGTTACCTCTCACAAAATCCCTCATTACAGCTCTGAAGTTATTGCTGTTTCTCATGAATGCAGCTTCCTTTCACTTTTATAACTGAGAAATATTGACCTTGGGTATTTTGAACCTGCATTTATAAAGCTGATGATGCTGACAGAATGAATCACACACGCTTGCATTTCCATTTCATTCATATGTCTTTTGAATTGGGTTTTTTTTACATATCATATCCTGAATTTAGACCTTGGAAAATTGAATTGCTAGTTGAATTATAGTGCTAAGTGGCACTTTGGAATGCCTATTGAAAGTTCTTAGGTTTTTTTATTCACCATATGCAGTACTAATTTTTGAAAGTCATTAGGGTTAGCTTATTCTTCTGAAGAAATATTTTTGGAAATGAAGAACTCATCCTCCCTCCCCTCTCCCTGCAGCCCAGAAGAGTTGTTCTTGCTGGTGAAGCGATAGATGCAGAGCACACGAGTGCCTGAGCCCCACAGTGACACTCAGCTGCTGGACGGGATCAGCCAGGGAATGCAGGTGGTTCGTTGCAGAATTGGCCTTGCAGGAAACCTGCTGGGCAGGGTAATTTCCAGGCACAGGTGAAGCAAGCAGTTCTCCAAAGCCACTGTGGGCCCACAACTTACTTCTTTTGCCCTTGAGCCCTGAAAAGCTACAGTCATTGCTGCATTGTCAGGAGACCACTGGGTACATGGCAGGAGGAGGGGTGCTGGTAAGCCCTTCTCCTTCCACTGGAAGCAGAGCCAATGCTCCCACCTTCTCTTGCTGGCAGGCAACTCTTCGTGGTGGTTCTTTAGCTCGCCCCTGATCTCTGGCTTGGATTTTATCATGCTTCCTTCGCTTTTTTTTTCAGCAGGAATGGACGAGTTCAAGTCCTGATTCCTCAGTTGTGGAGCAGGAAAATGAAAATGAAATGGTGTCTACACTGCTGAGATACCCTGAGCTGGCACTGCGGACTGAAAGTATGTCCATGCATGTAATGCAGATGAGCCCAGGCCTGGCTTTGGCCAGTATGGCCCAGCCATGTTAAAGGCCTGCTGGAGTACACCCTCCTAAAATGATTTCCAGCCTGGAGGAAGCTTATGTCCACCCAGGTCAGAACAGCAAGAGAGCAGCTTCAGAAATTCCAATTCATCTATACCAGCATGCTGCTATACAATGAAATATTTGTACTGCATTTCTCACAGAGCAAAGTAGATGAGTACAAGCCTGCTTTTAATTACGCTGGAGTAAGTCCAAGATGGTACCACAGCGTCTTCAGAAGCCACTCAAGCTTTATGCCTGTATAAGACCTGTGCCTGAATGACTTGAGCATGCTGACTAGAAAGCTAGAGATCATTTCCACTTTCTTTTGGGGTTTTCTGTTCCTATATTGCTGCTACCAGCCCTAAGTGCATCAGTTCTTGCTTTGCTAATAAAGAAAGTAGTCTAGTGTTTCACTTAGTACTGGAAGAGTCTATGGAACATCTATAAATATAAATACCCTGCTCCAGGGCTAAGTGCCTTCTGAATGTGATTAGCCTTGAAAAATGTGGAAATTCCCAGTGCTTTTAGACCATAAATCTGTCAGGATGCATCTTTTTTCTCACTTTGTGCTGTATGGGTTGAATATGAAAGGATTAGTTTTTCATTCTGCCTTTTTCCAATCTGGAAAGACATGATATTTATTTATTTGAGTGAGTGAAAATTCATTTTCCCATTCTTGATATTACTGTTTATTTTATGACTGAGGTCATCTTAAAGGGCATCTTTGAAATGTTTTTCTTTCTTCCTGATAGCTTTTTTGATTTTTTTCCCCTGTGAAAATATTACTTTTTAGTTGAATGAATTCTGTTATTTCTATTGTCTCTTCCATTAAACTTTTTTAAAGTGAAGTGAGGGAGAAGGAATTAGAAGGAAGAAATGGAAGTTGAGCCAGCAAAAATTTTCCAGAAGCACCGTTGAGCTACAATGACTGTATCTACCATATTTCTATTGTAATCTGGTCCTAATTTTCTGATCAGCCTGTGCAGTTCTCTGAAGATTGCAGCCTTAACGGGTGTGGCCTGGGTCAGGTATGCACCTTAGAGATAAACAAGGCAATCTTTTTCCCTCAGTGATATCCTGCAGAAAGTGGAATTGTCCACTGAGCAAAACTACAAACCACCTGTGCTTTGGGAAAGGAATCTGGGAGGAAGCTAAAAGATATAGAAGTATTTGTTTAATTAACGAACCGTGGAAAATCAGCGACTATACACTTGCAGAAGAGCTATCAGACTGATAAAAGGGAACATCTTGGCACCAAAGACTGGATGGTGGCCAGAAAAACATGAAGTCTGATACAACTGCAGTAACTGGGTGAAAGGTAAAGGCGGCAAGGGGAGATCACGACCACCGACTCAATTCAGGACTGAAAAGACCCCTCCACACATCTGAAAGGAGCGTGCGTGCCAATTTGCATAGCAAGCGAGGCTAATTTAAATATAGTAAACCAATAGTGTATGAAATGTTAATCAATAACCAACAAGTGTAAAATGAGGCGGGATTGTACTAATCATGTAGTGGGATAAATACGCTGTAGTTTTGTATGAAGGCGTGCTAGCTTTGTGGATTTGCCACCTAGTACCCATCTCTGCACAGACGTGAAATAAAATACCTCTGCTCTGTGTGTTAATTGGCATCTGCACACCGGGCGAACGACCCCGCTTTTGGGACAACATCAACTGCATCCTGTTCATTCTGTTTGTTCATGTATTAATTTAGACATTATAGATTAGAAATAGGAGAAAGGAGATAACTTGCTTCAGATAAATTACTTTTAAGGGCAGTTCTAAGTTACAATTCCAGGAAAAAAACGCTCCTCTTTTTTTCACATTAGAGTAGGTTTTCTAGATCTGTATGAGGGAATTAAAATAAGAATAAGGTCTTATATTTCTTAGTTTTTTAAATGAGATTAATCAATACTAGAATATCTCATTCAAAACTTTGTTACATGCTCCAAAACTGAAGGTTCACAGACAATCAGAAACAAATTTGTGTTCGTGCTGTTTTGCAATACCAAGTCATGTAGCTTTGGGCCATTTCTAACGTACCTCGTACAGAGCTTCCTTTTTTAGCAAAAAATCTGCAAAAGGATTTTGTCATACAAATTAACATCCTAGGCTTTCTGAAAGCAAAAACCTTTTTTCTTAAAAAAAAAAAAAAAAAGCATCTAAATCAAATCCAAACAAAAGAATGTGTATGTAAAAGATTATTTGTACAATATTTTTATGTAGAGACTTTAGTGCATAGGACAAAGGACTCTTGAAGACATTCTGAGCCACTTACTTAGCTTGGGAAATCAGTGAGGTGCCAGTCAGCAAAGCAAACCATGCTGGTGGGATCTCATGAGTTGGTACAGGATCTCCTTGTGCAGCTCACTGAAGGAACTCAGCCTTCATAAGTATATGATGAAGTTCAGGGTAGTTCTCACATCCAAGCAAATAACAAACATTTAGGACAAAAAAAATCAGCGTAACAAGCATCTGCTTCCTAAATTGCTGACTAGATAGGCTTTAAGCATATTCTTATGTCAATCTTATATTTTGGTGGGGAGACTAGCCCATCTCCTGTGTAATATGGTTTTGAAAATAATAGATGAGACTAAACAGTAACAAACAGGGAAGTAAATATTTTCAGACGAGCCAGCTCTGGAGCCAGCATGGAGCATTTGTTGTGATGAATTGGTTAAATGGGCACAAAAAGCAACTAAACAAGCTAAAGTTAGTAATAGGCAGCTGCAGGCTGAAAGCTTGCCCAGTTTCTCAAGAGTCGAAAGATGAAAGATAGTAGAAACTTTATTCATGTTCTATGTGTTTATGTTTCCCTCAAAGAGGGTTATGAAGACTGATAAGAGGAAGAAATATTCGTACATCCTATATTGTCTACAATCCTGTTGACAGTCTGGACAGCTGGCAATAGTCAAGAGCTTTAGGAGTTTTTTCTGTCTGTTGTGTGTCCCAGAACGCTGACTTTCTGCATTTGCATCAATATGGCAAAATCTGTGATCTTCTTATAAACCTTCTTCAAACAAAACTTTGGTTATGCATCTCAAAACATAGCACCCAAATGATGTTTAGCCACTGTAAGTGCAAAAAAACTCTACATGTTCTCTTTGGTTTACATCAGGGTAACTCAGAGCAGAATTCAGCCAATGTTTCGGATACTTATTTTGCTTATTTTTCCTGGGTTTTGGCAAGGTACATCATAGTCTGTTTAGTTAATGCAGTCTTGGTAACAGAAGATCTTGCTTCATCCATTTGCTGTTGAAGGTTGGTGGTGTTCAGGGATTCGAACATTGCTGGATTTACTATGAAGCATTAATGGATTTGTAAAACAGCAAAATGAGAACTGGCTACCCTGCTTGCCCAGTAATGATTGCCAAGAGTTTTAGCAACCTCTTGAAAAGTAATGAAAATCCACTGTAGTGATCCTTCCCTAATAGCAAAGATCTGAGTTTTATCATTGCTTGCCTGGTCAGAGATTTTGTGAGTCCCAGGGCACACAGCCCCATATGTTGGAACATGTAGCCCAAGGGGAATGTAACAGCCCAAGATGTCCACAACCTTTGTGCTCACAAAATAGAGGCAAAAATTTAAAGTTAAAAAAAAAGAAGTGTTCAGGGTTTTGCTTCAGTCACTGAATTTCCTATGTAATCAGAATGACCAGAAACTCTTCCCAGTAGCATTCAGGCTGCTTCTTCCTTCCTTACACAGGGCATAAGCAGCAGTATAGCTGTGGTTTGGTGCATGGGCAACAGAGTAATTTGCATTAATGCCATTGTTGTAGACCATGATTGGAATCTATTTGCTTCTTTGCCTTTTGCTGATAGGAAGTTTGCTCCCCTAAATGCAAAAGAATGAGAAAATGAAAGCATCCTCTCTCCTGCAACAGAGAGTGAGGTGCCGGAATGTCAGTGCCGAGGGCTGTGTGTAGAGTCCAGTCCTCTTGCCATTGCAGAACTCCTCAGATTGACATTAGCATCGTCACTGGAGAAGATTTTGGGGTTGTTAGGAAACCTCCTACTTTTTTTTTAACCAGTTTTGGTCAAATAGAGGGCCAGATACGCTTAACACAGGATATTTTTTTTCATTTTCCATTGTCTGGAATGGAATTCTGCTTCATTTACTTGCATGTCTGCTCCTTGCTGTGTCCCAAATTTGGGGTAATACTCCTACGCAGACAAAAATTCTGTTGTTATCCAAAATACCTAGATTTCTGCATTTTCACATTTAAAAACAGAGGAATAGAGCCCTCTACCCTGACAGCACTGTGAGCGGGAATTGAGCACAACTAATGCCAGAACCAAAACCTAGATAACGCCTGCATAGACTGTTGGTATTCTTATTATATGTTTGTGCAACTAAATTAAAGTCGCTGCATGAACCCATTATTTTCATTAGCTCTGGAAGTGACAGGGTTTTTTTCCTTATATATTTATATATTATTTTTGTTACAAAAATTGAGTTTTCAGATCCAAGATTTTCTGTTAAAAAGTAGGTTAAATCTTTATAATCAGAAGCTAAATGTGATTTTGATATCAGTCAGAATATTACCTAGCATGTGTGATGTATTTTTGTAAATTAACAGTCCAGAATTCATCTCACTTAGTAATCACCGTTTAAAAGGTCGGCATGACACCTAAGCACCCTCCACCTCAGTGACGGGACAAAGGCACCTCCTGACATCCCAGGCTGTTGGGATGAATGGCTTCTTCCCAAGTGCCTGTTTCTATAAATTGCTGGTAGAAGGTGACCAGTAGTTTCACTCAAATACTTTCCTCTTAGGTGAAGTGAATCGCATCTAAGATTAATAAATTCAGAGAAATATTGGAGGGAAAGAAAAACCAAACCAGACGTTCTGCAATGCAGGGCATTTGTGTGCCTTCCCACAAGTAGAATTACGCTTTGGATAATAAATGTGCCTATAAATATCAGGTAGCTATGGGAATTTTTAAAGATTGTATGTTGCTGGAAGGATAAATAGAGACTGACTGCCAGGGCTAGCAGGATGGTAATCTTTCTCTCAACAACAAACTTGTAAGTTGCTATTCCCATGTGAAACATTGTAGAGGACAACATTTAAGAATCAAATATAATAGAAACTGGATCGGAGTGATATGTTTAACACAGTGGGTAGATTTCAGTAGTGAACTAGAGCTCACCAGACCCTGGGAATTCCTGAGTGTTCTGTAATAAAGTTCATTTTCACCACATAGCAAATGATTACAACCTTAAAAGGCGATTTAATTTTTACCTCAGTCTCAAATGACCCTTTTCCCTCCAACTAGCCTGTTGGCTAGCCTTATTTCTTCACATCTTCTGGGATAAGTACATATTCAGAAACATGGGCTTTAGGGATACATTTAAAGATTTAGAAACTTGAGAATTAGATGCTTTAATGTTGAACTGCTAAATCCTGGTCCTTGAACAGAGCCCCCTGCACTCATCCTCATACTGCACTTGAAGATGGATACCCAGCTCTTGTCACACTCACCGTACAGACCCCTCGAGCAAACCACGAGTAAGCTCTGAGGTTACATGTGAAACAGCCCGCCTTGCAGTACTTTTTGCAGGGCTGTACAAGTTCTGTTATCTGTAACTATTCTTTGAAGAGGTATGTATAGTTCTCTCTTCCTTTTTTTTTCCCAAGTAATACTTTTTTTTCTCTCTAAACATAGGTGCTATTTCCCTACTTAACACGTTTGTATTCTAGACCACAGAGCCCTAAGTGAGAGAAAGAAATTCAAATATGACTTCAGCTTAGCAGCTCTGCACCTATCTCTTAGGAAAATGCCCTCACCACAAAGCTACGAGCTTCTCAGGAGTGCTCCAAACTGCTCCAGCTGAATCCATTCCAATGTGCAGAAAGCAGGTTATTAGGAAATATTATATACTTTTATTTGCTCAAACTATATACCTGGAAAAAATGACAAACTTTGAGGCTTAAGATGGCTTCATCAAGGCTACCAAGACATAAAAAAAAAAGGGTAATTGCAGTAAGATTAAATTAAGCACCCTTACATTTCACTTGTTTTGATACAGTTTAATCATCTTGGAACTTCTTGCCTTTTTTGCTACCAAGAAATCTTTTCCCCAGACTTGTCTGTTTTCCCACCTATATTAACTTGTCTCATGGAAGACACCTACTTCTGCTTCCAAACCTTGTCTTTGTTATCTTTAATACAACCAGGGACAAAAGGAAGTCAACGTTATTTGAGCTACAAATTGCACAGAAGCAGCTCTGTAACCACAGGGGAGATGTGTATGGTCTGGTCCTGCATGCTAGAAGTGTGTATGTTTAAAAGATATAGGTTGATAAGATATAGATATATATTTTACATCAAAAGATCTAGGTAAAAGATATTTTTATCAACACCTAAACTTGTATGTTATATTACTATTCTGGAGTCCTGGCGAACCTTGCATCCCATTATATCAATCTTTAATAAATATTTTGTTACTAGAAGTCTGAGAAAATATCATCAGATGTTAAGGAATTTCCTCAACATTACTTGTTGATATTGCTCTCATTGTCCTAACTTTGTCCAGTGTGACTTAGAAGTCCTTATGCCAAGTGATCTTATCTCTTTCCTTACCAGAAAACGTCTATATTTTTACAGAGGAAAGCAAAGATAAATAGCATTTTCCCTCCCTTTCCTTTGTGAGCATGAAGCTTATCAGGGGATCAGAGGAAATATTAAAAGACTATTGTCCCAGTGTTTGCTATGTGTTATTGGCAGCTAAATGAGGGGAACAGGAATAACCTATATACTCAGGAAAAAGCCACTGCTTTGACACTGTACTCTCTCAAGGTATATATTCAAGAGGATTGCTTCTCTCCAAGAAGGATTACAATTTTTTCATTCACATTCCCTGATTCCTAAGAGTTGCTCAAGCTAGTGAGACATCTCAGCCCCTGATGGCAAGCTCTATGTTCAGTGAGATGATGATTTCTTTTTCCCCTCACTCTGATCTATAACATGCACGTACAATACCAAGTGTATGGCTCTAAATTTTCAGTTACACAAAATCAATCTGCATACCTGCAGCCAAGAATCATCATAGCAGCAGCATGAATGCACCGGCGATTTCTGGTATCCAATACTTCACAGTTTTGCAGAGTAAGAGTGTAGTCTTCACTGACAGTTTAATAAAAAAAAAAAAAATATATCAAATGTAAAACTCAAGTTGTTTTCAAGTAAAGTATAATTCTTTTTACAGGGTGCATTGCCTTATTGAATTAATAAACAACTTCAAAATCCACCAAAGAAAATCCTCTTCAGGCACAAAGAATGGACAGCAGCAGCAAAAAAAGAAAACCTTCCCCCAAAAGACCTGGGAAAACAAAGGTCCCTGATGTTACCTTAAATATAATGAGTACTAATAGGTACCTGATAAAATAAGCTTCCAATATAATCTTGTCACTCACACCAATGATTTGTGCAAATGGCATTTGATTAAAGGACAATTATGCTCCGTTTTCTTGAGTGAGTCCAGCAGGAGCTGATCCTCAGTTGACATTTACTTTGTTTCTACCACTCTCTTACCAACATACTACTCCACAGCACCATGAATGTGTGTGTTAATAACCACAGTGTGTTAATGACTATAAAGACTTTACAGTAAAGAAGACTATTTGTATTTCTAGATAGTTACCGTCTACATTTTGAACAGATGCTACTGGTGATCTTTGTTTTAGCTTACAGATTGGGGCTTTGGAGAGGTCTACTCTCAAACGTCTGCACAAATTAATTTGTGTACTAGCATTAGAGTCTGCAACAAACACTGCTAATTTGTGGCTTATGAGATTATGAGATCAGATATATGAATGGAGAAATTTTGTTTCACTCCTGCACCCTTTAAGTAATTCCTTATCCTAGAAGTCAGACCACTGTTTTCTCCATGGTCTTCTGCGCCACAGATTGCTTCCAAGCCTGTCATTCCTGTCTGCAGGAACTCCCCTAATGCACAGCTCGGCCCTGGTCATGTAGTGTCACAAAAAAAGAATATCCATTATCCACTCAGAAAGGAGTGGGATAAATGCAGCCAAAGATCAAAATCTAGGGTGTTCTCTTTTTTTTGATCACAATTTATTAAAATGAGCTCCTGTGCTCAACAAGTAGGAGGATGTCGGACTTCACCTGCTTTTCAAAATCCTGGAGTTGGTGAATGAATTTCCGTCCCAGCCTGTAGCGACTATAGGTGTGACTACTGTCTCAAGCTCTTCAGACTCTGCCTTTGTCAGGCTTCATTGCAGTTTGAACCAATTTCTAATCAGAGTACAACTGATATATTTCAATATGAATCACTACATTTGGGCAGAATGAGCATGGAAATCAGTTCATTTACATTTTCCAGGCTACACAGAAGTCAGTAGACAAGAACATTATTTGTGTAGAGATTCTTGAATTAAATGAATGTGTTAGTCAGCATGTTCCTTAACATGGCATTCAAAAAGTTATTTCTTAGACTGTCTTCCAGCTGTTGTATAATATTCTGATTTCATTTATAATATGTGCAGTCACACAAATTCTGTTGACGTCAGTTGTATTTCACTCCTTATAATTAGTGCATAATACTTTTCTCATGTTTAACGCAGGGAAGTGGAGGAACTATTAATTTTTCTAAAATAATTAAGTTGTCATCAAAATATAATGAAGATAAGAAAATTAAACAAACTCTCTTATGAGTCTGAATGAAGTTTAAACTCAAAAAAGCAGATGACTATCTACATTGGATTTTTTTTCCAAAAGTAAATAACCTTATTTAAAAGAAAGATGGTTCAGCTGGTGCCTTGACAAGTGTGTACACCTGTCACATTAGGAGCAACCCCCAAACACTTAAATAAATGAATAATTAAGGATATCATAAATCTTATGTCACCCACATAATTGTGTCACTTTAGTAATTTATCACTGCATGAAACAATCGACTTGGAATGGATTCTTCTGGTGCAAAAGTATCAGAGTGCTGACATCCAGCTTAATGTTACCTTTGTCCCCCATCAGCTCTTCTCCTGAGCCCGAAATTGATGAAATTCACATTGAAATAAATGGAAAAACTCTTATTGACTCCAAAAAGCCTCAAAATAATGCAGATCTCTTCATAGATGAAAGACAGGATCTAGCCTATTATTCTTATTCATGCCTATTCTAAGCTTGAAGTAGTAGTTTTAAAGTCTTGATTAAAAAACAAAACAAAACAAAACAAAAATCTAGTATGCTAGTTCAAAATGCTATTACAGTAGAAAATAAAATTAAGCCTGGAAAAAAGAAGGTATGAAGGTAGTTAATTAATTAATTCTCAAGAAGGGCATCAGAATCAGCACGGTCAGTGCATCCCTCACCATGCAAAAGCTTCCACCAGTCATTCATTTAAACCTTTTGCAAAACTGCTTTGATAAAAGTGTGCTTTAGGAAGAAATTTAAGTGCTAATGCCAAGACTAAACCACAGATACTTCATTTTATTCAAGCCTGTTGGAGGATTGAAGAATATCTATTTTGCAGAAGAGAATCTGAAAAAGTTTTCTTCAAAATATATTTCTTCTTCCAATTTCCAAAAAAGACTACTTTTCATTGTTACAGAAGACCAAATTTGTATCTTTTGGCATAACCACAGGGATGGTTACATCTTGCAGATAACATCTCTGAGAGCTGCCAAACCTTGTAAAGACAGAAAATCCAATGACTAGAAGCATTATTTGTTTGACTGACTTCGAAGAACTCAATGATCTGTGAGCGGACAGAAACAAAAGATTAATTTGCAAGGTACAGCCTTGGGTATGTGGGACTTTTCTGTGCACTTAGTTCCAGGCCCAGTTAGCCCAGCATATACAGCTGAGGAATTGCAGCCTATTTTCCACCTTCTAAATAGGGACCTGATCCAAATCCCAGTGAAGTCAATGGGCATCTTTCCACAGACTCCAATGGACTTTGAACCGGGCTCTTTGTTCCGAACACTGCTAGTAAGCAAAGCTGTGAGAAAGTATTATGAGTGGTTGCTCTGCTGAGCCTCTTCAGGAAAAACACTCATCTGTGAGATGTGGCTATGCACATGTAAGTGTGTGGGTGTGTATACAAATTATATACAAACAGGAAAAAAAAAATTTTCATAAGTAAACTTCTTTCCTTACATGACTCCCTCTTGTCGCAGCTATTTTGACTGGAAGTACTATAAACAGAGCAGGACAGATATTTGTATCATTTGGACAAGGATTTCTCTTGGGTCAGCGTAAAAGCAAACAGAATTAAGTCTCCTCTTGAGTGAGGCATGGGATATGTCTTGGTCTCCTCATACGTTCATGCAACCTAAGCTTTCCATGACCCCCTTGTTGCCAACTTTTCACAACTACTTGACATCACCCACACTGGCCTTACATTCCCTCCCCACCTCCAAATGGCTGGTGGCTCCTTGCCGTTCCTCCCTTGTTGCCACTGCACCCAAATCCCGCCTACCCTTTGGAAAAATCCTGCCTCTATCCTGAATAAACTGCCTCTGTTTCTCCAGGGCAATTCTTAATGACTGAGAAGGAAAAAGGAAAAAAAAGGGAAAAAAAAAGCAAAAAAAAGCCAATGGAACTTTTCTGTTAACTCTCAATTAATTTCCATTGAATCTGCCCATCTCTCCCTTCCAGGCTCCAACTTACTCTCTTTTAGCTGTATTTGCAATGGAAGTTCTTTACAAATGCAGATTTAACCTTGTCCAGACTATTTACTCCTTTCACTGCCAGTCTCCTTTGATTCTCATATAGTCTAATTAATTTTTGCTCAACATATTCATACTATGCAAAGGGACAGTTTGAGAACTTTGCATTAACCTAGCTCAAAAACCTCATGGAATCATAGAATCATAGAATTGTTAAGGTTGGAAAAGACCCTTAAGATCATCGAGTCCAACCGTTAACCTATCACTGCCAAGTCCACCACTAAACCATGTCCTCAAGCACCACATCTACCCGTCTTTTAAATACCTCCAGGGACGGGGACTCAACCACTTCCCTGGGCAGCCTGTGCCAATGCCTGACCACTCTTTCAGTAAAGAAGTTTTTCCTAATATCCAACCTAAACTTGCCCTGGCGCAGCTTGAGGCCGTTTCCTCTCATCCTATCACTTGTTACTTGGGAGAAGAGAAGAGAAGAGAAAATCATTTTACTATGCCCTAAACAAAAGAGAAACATTATCCACACAAGCGATGTGTGAAGAGAGCAGGTCCCCAAATCTGCTGCTGAAAAAAACAGTGACAACCTCCTTGTGTTTGTCTTGCTGAGCTAGTTAGTAGCTACAGTGTTAGCTGCAAATATGTAAGTTCTGACTTGCAACCTAAAAGGAGATTTTGTTTCAGCTGGAGTTTTGGCTGTAGGAAACAATCCACTGCACACCACCAAGTATCTTGTAATTCATCCTGAAATCCCCCAAATTCATCAGCTTCGCTGCTGTTTCCCATTCTATCCTTTTGTTGTGGAGCTACAGACTGCTCCCATACTGTTACTACTCCACTCAGTTCTTCTTCCTAATCACTTGTAGATACGTGATTGAAGGTGATGGGTATGACTACAATGCAGGCTGCTTCTCAATATGATAAATCAGCCTTTGTTAAGGTCTTCCATACCAGAGTTAATTCAGACAAGGGTACCACAATGCTATTGAGTAGGCAGCAATCCCCCTGCTCAAAACTTAGGAGCAAAAGCTCATTTTTGTATAGGATTCAGGGATTTGGCGTTGATTGGTTGGTGGGGGGGGGGGGGGTTGGACTCTCCTTATAATCACATCACTGCTCCAAAGTTCTGTAACGTAGGTTTTGTTTGTTCTTTAAGGGCATCTCAGGGAAAAAGATCTTGACAAAATTATCTGAGAGAAACCTGGATCCAGCTAAAGTCAATGGGAATTTTGCCACTGAATTTACTGAGACCAATGTTGCACCTCAAGGACTGTAGATATCTTCCAACCCTGTTGGATCTGTTCTTGTTCCATCTGATCAGAAATTTCCTGTTAGGGAAAACATAGGAGCTAAAGCACTTATCCGTACTGGATCCTCTCCAATACCAATTCCCTTTTAGCTTCCAAGCAAGGCATGAAATATAAAAATGAGCACTCTTCTCACTGTCTGGACAGCCTCCCAGCCATCTGTCTGAAAAGCCACTATGTAGAAGCTTCAAAACTGTCTTTTTTTTCCACAGGTAGCTTTGGTTATGGCCTGAAAAGCAAGTTTCGCTTGTTGAGTGGAACCACAGTATTGAGACTTTCCACAGTGATTTCTCCTGTTTTGGGGAAAGACTTTTGCTACATTGAGGCTGAAGGAAATATTCAACACTCTAAACTTTAGGGGCATGTAGCAGGTGCCTAAATCAGGAGCCCAAGTCCAATGTGTCATATCTGATGGCTCTAGAGGAGGGTACAATGTGCATAAATTAGGCACCTACCTCTCTTCATTGACCGTAAAAGTCACTGTGTTCAAAGAGAAGGGTGAAATTTACTTCCATGTAGGCTACCCAAGCAAGAAACAAATCTTGATCTCCTAACAGTGATATTAAATACAGATTGTGATCAGTAAACCATAAACTGTTGAAAAAGGTCAGGACTGAGAACCACCCAAAAGTCTGCATAGCTCTTGAAGCTATTAGAATCCCTTTTATCTGCTAAATTGGGTTGGACAATCTTGTGAGAACTGTTTTTTTTTATGAGTTTTTTTAGTTCTTTCTGCTTCTGGATAAGCTGTAAATAGCCTGAGAAAAGACTTTCTCATAGTATTTCGGCTATTCCCATTCTAGTCCCAAGAGACCTGGGGCAGTGTGAAAACAAAGATGGAAAATAATTTTTAAGATTGCCTGAAAGTTTGAAGTTGAAAGAGAGGTGCATGATAAGAGGGCTGAGGAGAGAGGAGTAAGGTAGATGATTAGGCCAGTTTTTTGATCTGAGATGACTCCCCTAACACAAGAAGTTAGGATGACAGTTGACAAGACCATAAAAATGCAAGAACAGCCCTATTCAGACCAAAGATTTGTCTAGCCTGGTATCTGCCCAGCAGCAGATGCCAAGTTGAAAGTACAAGAACAGGACAAGCACATATTCATACCTCCCTGGGGCTGCTCCCAGTGGTTTGTGTTTTATGGCTTTCTTGAGCCGGTGACGGCATCCCAATTGACTGCTTATTCAAGAGATGGGCTATGCAGCCCCTTCCCACGGGGTGCAGAGAGATTGTAGCTCCTGCACATCCTCTTTCTACCTGTGAATTCGCCGTCCACCTACTAGCAGCTTTCCCCATAAGGCATAAACAACCCCCATTGCTCTGAGCTGATCTTTCCCTGTAGAGCAGACAGTTCACATCTTACCAGCAAAGAATATTGGAAGGAGATTTGTCTTATTTATACCAGTCTAGAAAACAATTCAAAACCACTGGGGGAAATGAGGGAAGGTTAGAGGGAAAGATGGGAGATGAACCTCCCTCCCACGGACTGCTACTGTCAACAACAGCTAATTTCTCCCTGTATTCAGGTCCTGGCTTGTGTGAACAAAAACAGAAGGAGAGCTCTGTCTCCCAGGAGACAGGCATCAACACAGAGAGAGGAAGCTATGGCAATCAGGAGGCAGAATTACCTGTCAGGAAAGTATTCAGTCAGGCACACACGTGCGTGTTTCCTACGCTGGCCCCATAACATCCATCAGCACAGCTCAGCCCAGCCCTACAGCCACCGCTCGCTGCTGCCTGGGAGTGGAAGCATAAGCCTGAGGCCAGCAGAGCAGCCGTGCCTAGGGCTGAGGGCCCTATGGAAAGTGGAAAATTGCATGGAGCATTGTGTGAACAGCAAATCCTGATGCCATAAGAAACAATGACAGTCTTTTAAATCAGGATATTCGTGAGGCAGAGAGAAGGGAGGAGACTGACTGGTTGATCTTAATTGAAAGTTTTTATTACTGAAATGTGTTTATTACTGTGTAATATATCTGCATATTATAGCAGATTATATTACTACTAAAGCAGAAATCACAAAAAGTCCTGTCAGTAAAAAGGAGGCAACATTTAACTTACTCGTGTTACATGTGTACTTTCTACCATGATATGTCAAGTGGTCCCCGTGTAGAGAATGGGGTGGGAAAGGAATCCCTTAGTTGCTGTAAGTGTTAAAGTAGATGAAAGAGAATATGTAGCCATAAGAGGTACAACTTCTATCCCTGCATAGCTGACTCAAGAAGGTAAGGCCAGCAGAATTAAGACACTGAATAAACCCCATGGCATTTATAAAATCCCACTCAGCAACACAGCGGGGTGCAGGAATATTCTCCTTACAGACAAATTGTCCTTCCTTTAACGGCTAGGCAGCTGGCCAGCAGGGATTACTAACCTCATTAATATCTCATGTTTAGTTCTAGCTTATAAATAGAGCCACAATTATGCAAGTACATGGTCTATGCAACTATGTGTTCTTATTGCTGTTTCTCTCCTGTCCTCTTCTCCAGTCTCTCCATTTATTTTATTTGTTTATTGTGTCTGAATTTAGACTGTTAGGCTCTAAAGATCAGAATCATTTGTTTGTACAGTTAGCATGATGAGATAATCTTGTTCTGACGGGAGCTGTTGTAATACAAATATATTACAAAGGCTGCTAAATTGTTAATGTTGTTAATCTGTTTGACAAAATCCTTTTGCAGTTATTTTACTAATAAAGGAATAAGCATTCTGGTGAGCAGTATCTGGATTAGAGCACTGGAGACTCAGGCCCAAAGCTACGGCATACTCTCACCTTTTCCTCCTACCTTCCTTAGATGATTTATGCTGCAATCTCAGCTGTCCTTGTGGCTTTCTCTCAGTTCCTTCTGATCTTGGACTAAAGGCAATTGCTTGTTCCTGCAACCAGCTCTCTTTCTCATCACTTCCCCTGCTCCTGTATGTTGGGGAAGACACCAATGATATAAATGCTTGCTGTGAACATCATAATTTTTTTTGGTAGATCTGCTAAAATTGAACAATCAGTGGAAAAAAGAAGACAAAAAATTATGTTTTTTCTTTCTTTAATATGAAAAATTTAAACAATATTTTCATCTGTCCATCAACAAAATGTTTCATTTGAATATCAGGCACACCCTCAGCCATGATGTAATGAAAAGATGAGTGTGATGTTAGCCTCTGTAAAACTGGAGGTAGGTCATCGCACTTGGTTAGAGCCCCAAGGTTGACTTCTCTGCTCTTTTTAAAAGGTTCCCACATTCCCCACCGTGTTCCTGCCCTGCTGTGTATGAAGTATAAAATAGCAATATTGTCACTGAGACAAAGAGTGACTTTATAGGTCGGCTGTTGCCCCTTCCTGTGTGCAGTCATGCTTCAGTGACTTCATTTCTGTGATTAGTATTTTATAGTTAGTGGTAGACTATCAACAGGGGAGTGAGATGCTTGGAAAGCGGGAGCAGTGGATGCAGATCTCTTAAGGAGAAAGGGGAATTTGATGTATGGTCTCCATTCCTTGGGTAAAAGCCTAACTGCTGTATCAAAGGATACAACCTCTTCCACCATTTTGTGAATCTGACTGATGACTTCTCTTTCACTGGTTTGATCAGATTAACTCTAAAATAAATAGAAAATAAGTTATTAATAACTTTTTATAGTATGCAATAAGTGTATAATGAGTAATAATTTTCATTAACAACTTTTCTCTGAATTCAGTCTGCAATTACAAGTGGTTTGGGGTTATTCAAAAGCATATTTTCTAGTTAATAAATGGATCATGTGGAAAAAATAGTCCAGTGCCGACCTTAGCTACAGACAAACATAATTCTCCCTTAGCTAAGATGTTTTCAGACTGTTGTTGGACTCTTCATGATTTCACGTTGCAGATGAAACATGACGATGATTGTGCTGCAGAAAAGTAGTTAAACAAACATCTTGTAGCTGTGAATTTACACAGGACAGTAAAGCTCAGCTGCATCGACTTCTTTTATAGTATCACAGTGCAACCCTAAGATTTTGCAGAAGTTTCTTGATATATTCCACCTTAATAATTCAGACCATCTGAAAATGTTTTTTACTCTATACAAAATGGCAGTCAAGAGATAGTATGCAGCTAATGAAACAGCAGCCAATAACCTCTAGCATTCAGCAATCCAGCAAATCAGTTCTGTTCTTTTTTTTTTTTTTTGAGAAGGATTACTACAGCCTGAAGTTGTGAAAATGAGTCTTGCAACAAAACCTTCTCATATTACTTCAGAGTATGTATTTAATTCCCCTTTTGCCAGCTTGTCTTCTTCCTACACCCTTTTTTTTTGATTTTAGACAGGCTGTGTGAGCAAAATTTTAGGGCCAGCTAACAGATGTCTTCATATAAACCTTCACTTAGGGAAAAAAACAAAACACATTGGCTGAGTCCGTACAAATACCTTGGCTCATTCTTGAACTCCAGAAAGTGCTTTAAAATGATTTGTAGTCTTCCATAAAAGTCATCATTTCACTCAATACTTGAGTCCACCACTTGAGCTCTGCTTTTTTGGTATTACTGGGCCAATGATGAAGACTGAAGTCTTGGCTTGCCATGTGGACATAAAAAGGAGGGAGGATGCTGGCTTTCACAGGAAGCATCCACTTCACACTGACACCGTGTACACGTGGTCCTGCTCCTCTGCATCCTCCTCCTCTTCCATCCCCGACTGCACTCTGACTCCAGGGCTCAGGACTGGGACACATAGTGAGAGAAAGTGCTTGAAGTCCTGCTGGCTTGCACCTGGAGCTGGAGAAAGTGCTGCTCCGTTGTGCTTACAAATAGCACCATTTCTTATTTGTTGCATCTGTGTTCTGCCACCACACTGCAGACACATTTTTTTTTCTTCTGTACATATCTACAACTATTCCATCAGCTTAAAACAAATAAGCAAACCCATCCACCAGGCATACATATGTATTCAGGGTTAATGTAGAGGTGGAAAGGGTAAAGGAAGTGGATTACTAGAATAACACTGGTCAGACTGATAGTCTTACAGTGATAAATTAGAAATGCATGATCCCTCCATAAGAATGTGCTTGAAGTCAGTCATTTAAGACCATGGTTTTGTAGACTTAACTATACATTAAAAAGCATTTTTACTTCCTCAAAGTAAATTAACAAGGAATTTTCAGGAATTAGCACAGCAACCTTTATGGAAATGTTCCTTTGAATTTAATTATAACTAAAAAAATTGGAGAGGAGGTTATGTGAATTAAATAGGTTTATAAAACAAATTTTAAATTATAGAATTTGAAAAGAATGAAATAACTGTGCATAATTTCAAGGTTTTCCAAAATTAATTAGCTAAGCATATCTCTACTGTAGAGGTCTCTGGGAAGTTTTAAATAAATTTAGAAAGATTATTATTCTCTGTTCATAAAGGATAGAAATATTCAGTACAGATTTTTTTACTGACTAAAGATGTTGTGTGCTTGGCAACCTCATTGAGCTCATTGGCACTGCACAAATTCGGTGACAATGGTTTGAAACCCAGGAAGTATCAGCTAGAGATCAAACCAGAACACAGTGACAACACAGGAGAGCGCTCTGTGCAATACCCTTGAAACAGGAAAATACCTGCTTTCTTGAAGGCTTTAGGGGTGTTGGTTTTCCAGATTCAATATAGAAAACCTTATTTTGCTCCTATTTAGAGCTGCCATCTAATCTGGGTTCACCACTGTAATCTTCAAGAGGTGCTGAGCATGTTTAATCATTTATGGAATAAATTTATGCATAACTGTAAAGCTCTTAGCATCTAGACTGAAATTTTTTTGTTTCATTTAATTCTTCCTCAAAAAGGTACCTATTTTTTTCAGTTCTCTGTAACTCACCAATTTCAAATGAGACAGGAGTACATAGAAAGCAGATAAAACTCACTCGCTATTGTTTTGTAACACTCTAAGAAACAGTTACAGCACTTTCTGTGTCAGACACATATGCAATTATTAGCTGTTTAATAAAAAGTGCAAATATACTGCAAATGAACTGGTTTGCTTGCTAAAAGCCCATCAGTGTCATGATAATAAGGCTAAAGTAGCATTACTAAACATTTTTTCTATATAGCTATTCTGGCAGAAATTAATGTACTCGGAGCTGATTAATGTTGACCAGCATTTTCCATTTAAGAGTCTGTTTGAGGTTGCCTGCAATGTTTTATAGAATAGAATAGAATAGAATAGAATAGAATAGAATAGAAGACTATTTTAGTTGGAAGGGACCTACAACAATCATGTAGCTCAACT
Organism: Theristicus caerulescens; assembly: GCA_020745775.1. NCBI lineage: Eukaryota > Metazoa > Chordata > Aves > Pelecaniformes > Threskiornithidae > Theristicus > Theristicus caerulescens. The sequence continues at coordinate 11,603,474 of CM036558.1, read as the reverse complement.
GCCTGACCACCTCAGGGCTGACCAAAAGTTAAAGCATGTTGTTAAGGACATGTCCAAATGCCTCTTAAACACTGACAGGCAAGGCAAGGGTGGGGGGGTGTTGCTTATAACAATTGCACATTAAAACAATCATTCCACTGAGAAATTAGGGGACCTCTTTGGTTTGGAGGATTGTCCTGGCTTTATTCCTAAGTAAATCTTCCAAAATTTGGACATGTTGCAAAGTTCTGAAAAATCATTTGGCAATAGAAACTTGCTAGTATTTAACAACTAGGTAACTCTCTTGAGATTTTATTTGTACTCAGTATGCTGCAATCCACGCCTGCTCAGCTTGAGTTGTTCTTTCCTCGCAATTGCTCTTTTCTCTTGATGGTGCTGAAAATATTAAGGTTTTGTTGTTCTCTCAACATACTTGTTGTATGGAAGTAATGGCATGGGAGAGAGGGGGAGAGAGAATCTGTATGAAGCACATTAAGAGAAAAGAGAAGAAAGAGAGAGAAAAATGTTCAGGGCATAACATAAAAACGATACCTAGTTAGCAAAACCTGGAATCCTCAATGCATGCCAGAAGAGCATGCTGAAATCCATGACAAACACTTCAATGATATTAAGAGGATATCTACCTATAGGATATATACTGATGTTATTTTACCGTTTTCGCAAATTGAAATGCAAAATCAACTTAAGTAATGTAATGGTTGAAAAATCAAGCTTTCAAAAGATAAAAAATACAAGATGTGCATAGGTGTCGTGCACAGGTGTTATGGTGAAGTCAGGAGACCTAAATCTCACTGAAGAACCTAATACTGAACTCTCATCATTGCTGGACTAACAAATGACACCAAGAGAGCTCATTCATCCCGCACAGAGTGGCAGCTCATGGTGGCAACACGTACGCCTGTCCTCCCCCGTGGTTTTCACAAGCCCTTTGCGGCATTAGTGGCAGGGTGCTGAGGCTGGAGCCTCCAAGCAGGCAGAACCCACCCTGTAGTCCAGCATCTCCATGCTCAGGATACAACTATAAGAACACCATGATGGTTATTCCCTCACTATTTTGTTCCTTATACTTACACGTTTCACCCCATTTGTTGTTTGCTTGAATCCCCTTCCTCCCTGCCTCCCTGCCCTTCCTCTTCCCTCTCTCCTTTGCCTCCTCCTCTCCTCTCTCCCTACCTCCTGCCCTCCTGTTTCCATGAGTGCCTCTCCAGGTAGCTGTGACATGCTTTAACGGAAAGCAGCAGGAAAAGCATAATAGGAGTGATCTTTGCTTGGATACAGAATATCCACATGCTTCTGCCATTCCTGATCTGTTTTCTTAAGCTCCCGTTTCCCAGACTTTACATTACCAGTATGCGGCACAGCGGCACAGCAGTCCATGGCCTTCACCGCCCACCCAGAGCCATCTCCCTCCCACGCTGGTGTGGGAGCACTCACCCATGCACCAGTGGTGGCTGCAATACTCTACGGACACAGACAAAAGGGTGAGGATCTCTGCCTTTGCTTTGGGTCTGGTGTCATTCCTTTTTTAAATCTCCACGCACAAACTTCTCTTCTCTTGCTCTTCTTGAAACTGTTATCACAGATAGCCATGCTAGAGAGGGAAAGACCTTCTCTTTATATGAAGTTTATGTTGGTTTCTTGTCCATTTCACTGCTTACATTCTGACGAGGTCTACGAATCAGTTAGAGACCCTTCATTATATTTATCACAGGAACATTTTGGCCAAAAGACCTTCCCAGACCTTCCTTATGCCACCTCTGACACCAAAGCTGTGTAAGCTGAATGATGAGGACAATCAAGAGTTTGTGTTTTTGCAACAACCTGGTGGGCAAGGGTGCCAGCAGTGGAAAGGCTGCTGCATGCTGGAGGTGTGGGGGTGCTGTAGTTCATTTGCTATTTTCCTATTTGAGAGTGGGTTGCCTTGTCTTTGCTACCCAGTTCGGTTTTATGGGAGGAAACAAGCCATTGTTTTGGGATGAAGGCTGAACTACAAAGAACGGGAGGCTTGAGCTGGGACTTGGTGGTTGTCTGTTTTGCTGCCTTTTGTAACAGAGGAAAGTGGCTTCCTGGTAGCAGTGAAGCATCAATTAATACTTAAAGGTGGTTATGAGGGCTTCTTTTCCTGCAGTCACCTGTGACTGAGGAGGTCAGAAGTGTTCTGTCCTGGCTAGCGTAATAACGGCTCATCTCCCAGATATACCCCCCACACCCACAAAAACCCATGGAAGCAGCCTGGCTGCTGTCACCAAGGGACCAGGCGAGGTGCTGATGTGGTTTTTGTTGATTTTAGCCAGGCATGGAGGCTTCCTGCAGGAGGTAGCCTCCAGTCCCTAGAGGATAATGTATGTGGGTCATGTTGGTAGGCCTGGCCTGAAGGCCTGGGGTGTCAGAGGAGTTCTCCATATGCTGTCCTTCAGAAGAGCTGAGGCCATGAAGGAAAAGGCTTGTCCCTCTCTTGCTAGTAGTCTGTAGGGGCAGACAGGCCCTTGGAGGTACAATGGAAACAAGCGGCATCACAGAGGCTGAAGTTCAGTCTGGCTTTCCTCTCTCTCTGGTACAAAAGTCTGGTTGATCATGTCAAAGGCAGGAGGCTGTGCCGGCTATGCCAGGCTGTGTGGCAGGTCACAGGGCGTGCAGTGTGGAGATGAGGGGGGAAGGCTGGAAAGCCCTTGCAGGATGGTAGAAAGGTAGTGGCATAGATGACTTTCTCAGAGCATCTGTCTGGCATTCGATGTTGATTTCATTGGGACTGTCTGAAGTACTCTCACCAAGGTTTCATAAAATTGCAGTTTGTAGGTTGCTAGAAAGTACTGTAGGAAGTCCTAAGCAATTAGGCTGCAGGCATTTCAGCTTGGAACACAAAATTAGGTAGTTAGCTTTTGACCTTCATCTCTAAGTCCCTACAAAGGGCTGATAATAACGTAGCACTTCAGCTGGATGCTGTGAAAATTAATCCATTACATATGTGAAGTATCCAAATACTCTGAAACTGAGCACATCAGAACAGCCATTGAGAAAATTGACAAATATCTGTTCTGAGGAGGGTTTGGATAGCATGAATTAAGTAAGATCTCTAAGGTCACATACCGAATAATAATAAAAGGAAATATTATATATCCATGCACTGAATGAGGCAGAGATACTGGGGAAAAAATATGATCATGTAATGAAGATCTGAATTGTAAGGCACAAACCAGAAAACCAAAAGAAAGTTACAGGCAATCTTAAGTCTTTTGTTCCGAAATTTTTGAATGCTTGGCTTTGAGGCTTTAGTGCATCATTTCTCTTGACTGACCTTCCTCCCTTCCTTCCTCCTCTCCTCTCCTCTCCTCTCCTCTCCTCTCCTCTCCTCTCCTCTCCTCTCCTCTCCTCTCCTCTCCTCTCCTCTCCTCTCCTCTCCTCTCCTCTCCTCTCCTCTCCTCTCCTCTCCTCTCCTCTCCTCTCCTCTCCTCTCCTCTCCTCTCCTCTCCTCTCCTCTCCTCTCCTCTCCTCGTCTTTCTTTCTTTCCATCGTGGTTTAACCCCATCAGGCAGCTCAGCCCCACACAGCCGCTCGCTCACTCCTCTCCGGTGAGATGGGGGAGAGAATCAGAAGAATAAAAGTGAGAAAACTCGTGGGTTGAGATAAAGGCAATTTAATAGGTAAAGCAAAAGCTGCACACGCAAGCAAAGCAGAATAAGGAATTAATTCGTTACTTCCATGGGCAGGCAGGTGTTCAGCCATCTCCAGGAAAGCAGGGCTCCGTCACATGTAATGGTTACTTGGGAAGGCAAATGCCGTAACTCCAAACGTTCCTCCTTTTTTCCCCCAGCTTTTATTGCTGAGCACGGCATCATATGGTGTGGGATATCCCTTTGGTCAGCTGGGGTCAGCTGTCCCAGCTGTGTCCCCTCCCAACCTCTTGTGCACCCCCAGCCTCCTCGCTGGCGGGGCAGCTGTGCAAGCACAGCCTCCTCACACTGCTCAGCAATAGCTAAAAATCGATGTGTTATCAATACTGTTTTGGCCACAAATCTAAACCACAGCACCATATGAGTTGCTATGAAGAAAATTAACTCTATCCCAGCCAAACCCAGTACATTTTCTTTCTTTCTTTCTTTTCCTTTCTTTCTTTTTCTTTTTTATTTCCATCCTTCCTTTCTCCCTTCTTTTTTTTCCCTCTTTCTAGAATAGCATTTTTGAACATAGTACCTTTTCTGCCACTATGGAAGTGACTTCTACACATACAAATAACAACTTTTTAGAAGGCAAATACTTCCAAGCATCTCAAATTGACTGGATTTTTCCCAGCTTTTTAGAGCTTGATAACATCCAGAAAAAATCAGAATGCTCAGATGTTTTTGTTCTAGCATGTGCTGAGCATGTGACTCATCTTTACTGTGCCCTGAGATCCAGCAGAACTTGGATCCAGGACTTAGAGAACAACAAACCAAAGTGACAGTTCAAGTCTGTTGGTTTATGTTTTTAAAAGGAATAAAATTCCTAAAACAACGAGAGATGTTTGGGGCCACTGATCCATATAGCTGCATTAAGTGGCTTAGAAAATATTTCAAAACTATAATTGCAACCAGTTGCACAGTGCTAATTAGATAATTTTGTAATACTGAGGTATAGGGTGGGATGAAAATTGAGCTTGTAGCTTGTTTCTGCTCTTCGTAATAAGCTCGTTTGTGCAGTGTGATGTGTGCGGTTACCTCCGCGTTGCCCAGCTGGACAGGCAGGCACAGCAGGAACACCTCGTGCCCGCTCGTGGGGTCCGTGGGCAGGCACAACCACGGGCTGGTGCCGGGCTCGCTGCCAGGCAGCCACGCGGGCGGGAGACAAAGCACGCTCCGTGCACAGCCATTGCAGGGACTGCTGCTTCTGAGCACCAAAACCCCAACCCCTACCCTCAGTATTGACAGATATATGTAGAGAGTGCCTACTTGCTGTGTGATCTTGGAGAAGTCACTTCATTTCTTTTTACCCACAGTTCTTGCAAGTACGTGTCTGAACAGTGCCCAACAGCATGGAGCCCAGGGCTAGGGCTATCACGGGAGGTCTCCAGGTGCTATAGTAACACAACAGCTCGTTATTAACTTTAGAACTCTGCCGAATCTTTCTGCAAATGTTTGGCAGGATTTGCAAACCACTAGTAATGCTTCCTAAATATTCAAGGCTTCCACGTCACAGCAAATGAAGCACCTTACACCGAAACAGCTGGTGAGACCTCGGCAGTTCTGAAAATCTGGTTGTTTTTATTTAAATGATTACATGGAAGACTAGCTCCTCTTGTCCTGTCTTCTTCCCATGTATTTTTGTAAGCACTTTAAGAATATTAATGGTAGCTCAATGATAACTAAAAATCAGGTTCATATGTTTTAAAACAAGAATGGAGTGTTATTACTAGATAGTCTGACTTCCTATAAAGGTGACTAAAATTTTCTGTGCAATTCCTTCACCAAGTCTCAGTTCACCTACAGCATTTATTTTAAAAAAAAACACATCTGATCAGATCGACATCTGTCTTTATTTAAAGATATCTATCCCATTCTTAAATAAGCTACTTAGATGGTTATTAGCACTGGTCAGAAAATACTTTTTCCACTGACTAAGTAATTTGAGGGTGGGGGTAGGATTCCACTTGGAAAAGCCAACATAGAGTTGCCAGGGAAATGCATTTCAAGCAAATTTTCCTTTCTTTCTTTGCTGTAAGCAAGGTTACTTTGTTGAATTACAACTTCCAAGATGCACTCTGGTCTTTATTCTTCTCAAAAGACGCATAGTATAGCATTGGAGGAAGAAAAAGGAAATATCAATTGCAATGAAATTCCAGGTTCTGGGTGGCAATATGATGATTGCACCAAAGCCAAAATATTTTCCATGTGAATATTTATATTCAAAATTATGTGAAAAACAGAAACATGGTGAAAAATATAAAAACTAGAGATAACAAACTATCTTTTACTAATACTATTTTTTCTCAGTTAAAAAACCCAAACAAATATACTCTTTTCAAGGCCACAGAAGACAGTGCTATGACTGACAGCCAGAAGGCTTCCAGTTCTGCTTGAATATTGGAGCAATGTGTGATGTTCCAGGGAGTTCTTCTGCCTCTGAATAAATCAAGAAAAAGGAGGAAAGCTTGATGTTGACGCGGAATTTGAGAGACAGATGTTCAATTTCCTCCTTCAGCACAGACGTCCTATGTAACTCTGATCACGTCATTTGGGTCTCGGTTGCAGGAAAGGCTGTGACAGCCTGATGCTGAGCCTTGCAATGCCCAACTCAAAAGTTGCTGGTCTTCAAAGTAGGAGTCAATAGCACAAAGATAGGTTCTAGATCTCTCCAGAAAGCACAAACAGGATTGTAACTGGCAACAAATGAAGCAGGGGGGCTGCCTGGAATGGTCAACAGGCTACAGCGAGCATATTTTGAATTCTACCTCATGCTAGGTCCTTGCTCAGGGTTGCAGAGAGGTGCCTCTCTTAAGACAGAAATAGTCCAGCTAGCTCTATCACCTGATGTGCCAAAACTCTTTAAAAATTGTTTGGGCAATATGAATGATTTTTACAGCTGTTATTGTGCTCACTGCTATTGTTATCTCTGAGATGCAGATTTAGTTCCTTCCTCTGCTCCCTCTCGCATCTCTGGAAGTGCCCTAATCAGCAACTATCAGCTGTTGTAGGGCCTGGGAAATCTTTCTCCCCCTAGCAAAGCTCTACTGCTTTGCATAAAGGTAATGTTCATGGGGTAAGAGGCAAAGTCCCTAAATGTGAGTCTGCCATGGCAGGCTAACAGCTTGGGGGAAGGAGTCCTGCGTTTCAGCCACTGCCCCGGGTGCTGCTAATGCATCCCAGCTGAGAGCTGTTTAGGTAAAACACATAAGCAGTGTTCAGGCAAAACACATAAGCAGCATTTTGGTACTCAGAACTGTCTTTTGAAAATGCTAAGCTGCTGAATAAAAGGGGGAGCTTCCGCTTGTGCTTTAAAAGAAAGAGCAGACAAAATTGATTCATTTACTGGGTTTTTTTTCAGGTTCCCAAACACAGGGGCAACAGATGAAGATATGCCTAGTTCATGAATCTGGGATGGCCTTTGGGACAATGTCTCCACAAGCTACTTACCTCTGTTAAGACCTGAGGTCCTACAGGACATTTGCAGAAGCAAAGCATTGTGCACAGGGAAGCTCATAATCAAGAATGCAGCATCTGTGAAGTTTTGACTCCTCCAACAGTGAGCAATGGCTGAATCAGAGTTTTGGGGATCACAGTTTTGTACTTGCCCTCTATTTTCCACACAACAGCTTTTTTCTTTTATTGTTATTTTACTAGTTTATTCTTTTGTCATTTGATCTGTTTGTGTCTCAGTCTCTCATCTATGAAAGCAGGGGGATGAGCCTACCTGAACCTGATAGCTGAGCTCTGAAAGCAAAGGCTATACAGATTTTGAGTCATTATCATTGTCATTAGGATAAGGTAGATGCTTAAAATAAAGCTAAAGCTGAGGACATGTATTCTTAGAGCAGTATAAATCAATTATCTCGCTTAAAAAAGGTGATATCCAGAAAAATATTTTTGATTAATTCCATGTCTTCTTTGTTTACAGTGGACTTTTATATGCACTATAGTATACTGAGGACAGTGTTTTGCCTTCAAGTACAACCTCCCAAAAGTCATGTTGCCTCAGTTACTATGGAAAGATAGACATTAAGTTGCCAGAAATTTTACGAAAATAGCTGAATCAAAAAGGGAAAAATTCCATCAGTCTATCAATCCCCACACAGGAGAAGAATGCAGTAGTAGTTCAGGCCTTGCTAGAAAGAAGAGAATTCATGGAAGACAGAAATGTTAGAAATGTTCTAACCATGGGAAAAATGCCAGTGGGAACTTTACCTTATTAGGCACTGATGAATGCGCTCCTCCCTCAAGATTTTTCTTCTATATGAGTTCTCTGCACTAATGTTCTCACTTAAAGCTAAACACAAATCCTAAAAAAACTTGTTCTCTTCCATTGGTCCTGCAATTACTGCTTTGTGGTTGATCCTATTTAGATTTTAAACTTCTAGGAGCCTATACTTTTCCCTAGAATAAAAGTTTTATACTCTGGAAAATCTGGTTGCTGGTTTCATAGCAAGTTTTTAAGCAATTGAATCAATTTCGTTAGATGCTTATGGAAAACCTCAGCTCTTCCGGTAGGTTTGCTCTGCTAGATAATGCAAGCTAAAATACAATTTCCTCTCTCTATAGTATATGGGGTTTAATGAGGTTGCCACTAAAAAAAAAAAAAGCAATATCCCTTTTATTCTAATATGGGCAGACTCTAAAGTCTGTCTGGAAAGATTAGTAGAATAGTGACATATCCTAGGTCAGAAGTGACATCCCAAGACCAAAGGCAGTGAAACTAGAGCTATTCAGAATAGAAGGGATTTTCTCTCTAACAAAAATGTTCTGGGTTTTCATGGCTCTTTATTATTCGTGACTTAACTTCAGGAACTGAACTAACCCTTTTAAAAATATTCAGCATTCATCACATTTGAAAAAAGGTATTAACAGATTACAACAAACATCTTTATTTTCTCAAAATAATGATCCAACAAAACACAATAAGAGTTTATATTTACGAGGTTTTTTAAGTTACAGGGGGGGGAAAAAAAAAGAGAAATAAACCCCTCAAACAATCTTCTACCCAAATCCCCATTTTTTACAAATGGTAGATAGCAGATACATATCAGCAGTATGATCACAATGGGCTCACAGCCTTAGGAAACCAGATACAATTTTTTGCAGACCACTTTCAAGACAGGGCTTCAAATTTGCAGCCAGATAAACTCCTTCATCTTAAATCTTAGTATGGGAGTTCATGAGAGATGAGAAGTTTTCTTACTTAAAAGGCTGAGACCCCAGCTGACACATGCTTTACAGGCTATAACTGAACAGATGTTTCTCTCCACGTTCAGCAAATAAAAATATTATAAAGAAATGTGTATACAAATATGCATCTAAAATGAAAATTTCAGGGTAATACTCTTGAAATTGAACTGCAAAAACAATTTTTATTACTATTTTGAGGTCATCTGATGTGAAACTGAAATAACCTTAATCAAAATTATGCTGACAGTATTTCAACAAGTTTATACCATCTTTTTCATCAAGTTATTTTAATAGAGCTTCTTTCCATATCTTTATGCATTTTGGGGCAGGAAGTGGTGGAAGATATTCTGCTAGCTGGGGTGGGAAGCGGAGGATATCTTACATACCAAGTTCATTCACATGTGCCTATGCATATACAATGAAGTAAAGAAATAAAAGAAAGTAAATGAGAGAGAGTACAATCTCACTTTGGAAACTGCTAAAAGAAAGTTTACTTTTCATTTAATTAGCAATTGGAATACACACAAAAGAGAAGAATTGCATATTTCCTGCCCTACTGGTTTGCTTGGGAATGCAATAACTATATTTGTTCAGGCTTTCCTCAGTATTTTGAGCAGATGCCACAATTCAATCTCAAGGAAATTTTAAGAAGAGCGTCTCTATTTTCTGCAGCCTAGGAGACCAAATGCTGCCTTCGGGCGCAGGAGAGTGGAATTCAGCCTCTGGCCCATGGACTGACCTCAGGAAAGCCATGTCATCTCTCTGAGAAACTTCAGCTTCGCTGCTTGTTTGGGCTGGCTGGGGTCTTGTGAATCCCACGCACAGAGGTACAACTTCAACATGAGAAATGACAAGCAATCCCTCGCAGAACAAATTTTTTCTGAGAGATGAGCTTAAGCCCCATTAGTTAAAGAAGAACTCTGCTGCCCTGCACACTGCTTGGATACTCTTAATTGCAAAGCTCTGGAGCAAAATGATAATTCTTCCTCTCAGTGGACTCTACTCAAGGGAGGTTCAAGCGATGAAGTCTGTGCCTGAGACCCTGAGCTCCAGTGCACACGCTAGAGTGACAGAGAAGCCTTAGGTCATGGATCTCTCTTCAGTGTTTTCTAGAGGTTGGTTTGGGCTGTCCCCACTCGTAGTGCTGGCTGTTGCAGTTCTTCTGAGATGTGACAATTCCCTGCATTCACTTCATAGGCACTAGTGAGAGATTGTTATTACTCCGTAATACTACTGATTAATGGATAGGGATAGGAAAAAGCAGTGCACGTGTTTGAGAAACCACCAGAGAGATGTTTGTAACTGGGGACAAAGAGAACTGATGCAGCACGGTTTGACTCGGGATGAGTAGGAACAACTAGAAGAAGAAAAACCTTTACAGAGCTTGGTAAGTGGTATGAATGCTTGTATTTGATGTAAAAGAAGAAAAAGCTGCATTGAAGGTATTTAGAAATTAAAATGACTTGATCAAATCTTTTGACATCGCAGAAGTCTATGCAGAGGTATATAGACTGGAGAGAGGTCAAGAAGCAAACCAAACAGCTAAAGAGGAGGATCAGAGATCAAAGTGAAAAATAAATTCTCCTACGACTGTTATCTTCTACTCTGGTAGGCACTCCCTACAGAGTGCTCGCTGTATTCAGTACCAGTTTGGAGGCACTTCTTAAACTTTCTTATGAGACATAGTGCACATAGAAGCACAAAAGAGAACCTGAACTTTGTCACTTTATAGTCGGACTTATTTTTAGACAAATAAAATGTTTTAAAGGAGTGCCTTTTTTATATTAATTAAATAGCTGGAGCACTATAGAGAAAATTGCTAAAATGAAAATTTTGCAATGTGCATTCTGTCATAACTTTATGTGAAGTAGGTGAGTGCAGATCATGCAGAAAGGCATGAAAGCTATCCAGTGGCTAATATTTCATCCCATAATCAAGCATCGATACCAAAGCCTTCAAACAGAATATCTGGGCTATTTCACTTCATCTGGAATGAGGAATTGGAAACAAAGACCCGTGCTATCATTCAGAAATGTATTTAATTTTCTTTGACCTGATACCCAATTATATGTTTTAAAATCTGGGGGATAAATTCTCCATCTTCTGTTTGTGGATGGAACTGGCTTATAGCTGTTTATCTGATTTGTTTATAATTCAGTAGGAAGGATTTGGAAATTAGATTTATCTTTCAGAGAAAGTTATTATAGAGGAATGAAGCAGTTTGGAACAGTAATAATAAACAAGGATATGTATTCATCTTAGCAATACTGACCTTGCAGGAAATTAATTTATATTTCTGTTTCTGGGTAATTCCAGAGAAAACTTTACTAAATAATACACAGCTTGTTACTGAAATACATTTTATAAGTATAAATATTTGGAGTTAACTAAACAGTTTCAGCATTTGTGTTGGGACTCAATCCAGCCTTGTGGTGTTAAGGCTGCTTAGTCTTCACCTCACAGCACGTTTTTAGGATGGGATCCTAAAATCATAGCCAAAGTCTAGAAACACGTTGACACATGCTTTTGGAAATCACAGTCTTCCAGGAACATGAACAGTAGCTGGCAACTCTTCTCATCAGGGCAGTCTGCAAGGGCGAAGACTGAGCCCAGAATTTTCTGAAATACATTTTTCTTTTGTCCACTAGCAATGGGTGTTGGGGCTTATAGGACTGTTTCCTTTTAAAACTTTCCTTTTAGCCATTCTTTGGATGATATTTTTTAAACTTAGCCTCTGCCAGATTTTTCTTGATTTATAAAAAGAAAACTAACTGAGAGAGAGATCTGGATAGTCTTTAGAAATAATACAATCAAAGCCAGCCATACTGTCAGAATGAAGATTTAAAAATGACCATTAAACAACATACTATCATGTGTCTTAAGATGGCCCTGACATACTATGTTTCTACAGCAATTAGTACCATATCCGTACATGCCTAATGAGATTCAAGGAAGTAAATAGTCCTTTCTGTGTGCACAGAGTTTTTTCCAAAAGACCCCACACCGACTTTGCTGCAGTAGCCATACCAGCTCAAATTTGTGAGCAATGGTAAAGTCTGTGAAGAAGTATCCCATGTTCCCATACCAATATGGAAGCCATTGGTTCTTTCTATCAAGTTACTTACAGATCACTGTAAAAACCTACATTTTCCCAAATAACTAATTGGTGTTGCTTAAATCAGTTAATTCTCATTTATTGGTAACAACAACAAGAAGTTTTCCGAGAATGACATTCACAGATTATCCCAAATCACTAATGACATTCAGACGAGGATAGTTCCCCTTCAGGAGACAGTATCTGTAAATATGTATATATACACACCCATGATCTTGAGCCAAAGGCTTCTCAGTCCTAACAGTACCTGCAAAAGCCATTCCTCCTTTGTGTGCTCTATACTTGAGCTGGGAGGAAACCCGTTTCTCCTAAGTGTGTTTTTGCCTGTAGCATTACACATCAGAGTATCATTCTTTTCTTTGTCGTGTACATTTATTATTCTTTCCCTCTGTCCCTTTGCAAAACAGTATATTGGTTTTTCTTTAGAGAGGTATATTGTCTTTTTTCTTTACATTCTGACTACTTTTTGTTCCATCACTCTGTAATGTTCAGCCTGTGTAAGGCATTGTGTTAAATGGACATTCCTTGCATTTGTTTCGCCTAGGAGAACATGATATACCAGAGGAATATCATATTTATGCTGCCAAGAGCTAATAAAGAGCATCTTGGAAGATCTTTCAGTTCTACCTCTGACATGGGCAAGCCATGCTGCAGACAGTAACTGATTGCTAATGCAAATTTTGTTTTGGAAGTAGTGAAATACTGTGGGTCATTCCTGATATGTTGCAAGTCTTTGGAGTTCCTGTTGTGAATATTATTTTACACTTCAAGGATGAGGGGACTGACTCCTAGACTGTATGAGGTATGTTGTACCTGATTAATTTATGGAATAAGTGGTGTACGAATCAATTTATTTGCCAAACAAAATATCAATCTAAATGGATCTTTCTGTGCTTGCTAGTTTGGGAACACAGTGTACCATGGACTTGGCTAATACATATTGCTAGTTGCTGTTCCTGCTCTTTAATAAAATCTTTTGAAGTTGATATGATTTCAGCTTTCCATTTCCTTACAGTTAAGTGGACACCAAAAAGTGCTTAAGCTAACTTAAAATGGCAAATACATTCTCATAAAAAATCATTAATAATCTTGCCTGTCAACAAGAAATAAATGTGCACTTTAAACTAATAAACTAGGTGTTTACTAATGTGTATACACTTACATGAAGTGTATGAAAATCCAAAGAGCAAATTAAAACTAAAACTGATGTGAAAAAAAAATTAACTAAAAGGCAGAGTTCTGATGCTGCCTACCCTTTTCCTGTTCTTTGTTTCTTTATCGTTCAGTTTCTTCTTACACATTTTGGGTAAAGCTGTAGAGGAATTAAATAAACAGGGATTATTTGCCTCATTTGTTCATCTCCCAGGGAATTGCTTCTAATCCCAGGTCCTGCGCAGCTGCAGGTTACTGAGGATGATTCTGGAGAAGGAATTTGCTCTCTGCCAGTTAACTACTTGCAAAAGAACCAGCAAAGATACATTTGCTTATTGAAACTACTGGAACATAAAATCTAGCACCATCAGGACTTCCGTACTAATCCAATACTCTGTCTGTGACAGCAGCAAACAACAAATATGTAGAGTGTAAAAACAGGACAAAGACATTTGGTCTTTCATAAGCATTCTCCCAGAATCCAGTGATTTGCATTCAAAGTGTTTCCTAAGCCAGTGGTAATATCTTTGTATTTAAACCTCTGTGGGCTTTTCTTCCATTAAATTGTTCAGTGTCTAACCTGTATAAACTTTTAGGAACCCCAGCATCCTCTGGAAAGGTCTATGCATTGTCTGTGCATTGTGTGAAAAAAGTAGCTTGGTAGTTTAATTTCATGTCCTAACTAGTCTTTGTATTGAGAAAGAGCACCAGCAATCTTTCATTATTCATCTTCATGCCACCCACACATGTCCCCTGGAATACCATTTAAAAATTTGTACCATATTAAGTCACTATCGATCTTTTGCACCAAAGATTTAAATGAGAAATTGCACACAATTGTTAGAAGCTCAATTCTTTCACTTGGGAATTCCTTTAGGATCCTTTGGGAATATTGTCTGACCTGGCAGTTACTGTTCTTTTTGTCTATTTGTTCCATAACTTCTACCGAAATCTTGACTAGAGACAGATTTTCCTGAAACATCGTTTATAAGCAAGGATCTGCCAAGGTGAGCTCTCTAGACTCCTTCACTGTGATCAGAGGTGCAAAGCTCCAGCAGACTTGCTGCTTCTGATGTGTTTGAGCAAGACTTTACTATTAGTACTGATGCCATTTGGAAGCTCATCTCCTGTCCTATTCTGCTTTTTCACATGTAATATGTGGAGTTTTATGAATTTTCTGGTTTTCCTCATTTGGGCACATTTTCACCTTTTGAAAGGTTTGTTCTTTCTTCTAATAACCTCCCCTACCCTTCTGTTCAGCCATGCTGGATTTCTTTTTGTCTTTCTAAAATGGGATGCACTTGCCCTGAATTCCTATATGCTATCTTTGAATAGCCTCTTTGCTGCTTGCCATAGCTTCACCTTTGACTATCCCTTTTATTGAGCTTCCTCCTCTGTATGTAATTCTTCTTTCTGAAAATAAGAGGAGTGGCATTCTTGTTTATGTATCTCCTACCACAACTGAAAATGAAACCAATATCTAGGCCTTAGCCAGAGACATCACTTATCCTTTAATGCAAGAGGCTCAGGGGCATCATACTCCATAGAAAGTGACAGACTGTTGAATATAATCCTATAGAGCTTTCCGTGCTTTATCATTCCATGAACATTTATTGCATTTCATCATTCCATCAGCAACCATCTATTTCTTCAACTTTGTGCTACCTCCTTGAATTTGATTCTTCCCTTATGCACCCTTTCTGCAGCGTCATGTCTGCATCTTTCTTCCCATCTGCATTAACTTAATCAACGCACGCAACCCTTGGCAGAATGGCAAGCCCTTTGTATTTCAGAGTAGCTACAAGCAAACAGAAAAACATACCATTCATTTTCAGAAACACATAATTCTTTTCAGAAATAACAGAAAGGCTCTTAGTTTCAAATTCAGTTAGGTAAGTGACCTCTATGTGCAATATATTCAAAATGAAGTAGTAATGAAGTTGCTGTGGCTACTGCGGTCAAAATCATAGCCGCTGGGTATTTTGAAATCCAGATATTGACCAAACATTGCACTCCCCAGGTAAGCTAGCATCATGGCTTGACAAGTGGGAGTTGGCAAATGATCTTAAGAAGCTACTGAGGAAAAAAAAAGAGTGAAATACCACCATATGCTATCTAGTGTCCAGCCAGTACAAGGTGGATAGACAGCAGCGCAGAAAGGCCAGATGACAAAACAATAAACAGTGAGAACACGAGTAGATGACACTTGGAATCTCAGCCCTGGAATTCATCATCATAATACAACCAAACTGCAAATCAGCAGCATAGGGCGATGACTAGCAGTTAAGGGACAGAACTGCAGCAAAGACTTAGAGGATGTGTGAGTTGGGGGCTGCTTCAATAATAGAGAAGAAGTAAATGAGTAACATCAATATGTAAGTTTAGTATTGCTTGAAAGCTGGTGTTAGCATTTGATCTTACAATCTTTCATGTCTTCCTGTGCCACTATGGACTAAGATACTTCTAGTGAGTAGATTGACTTAGTTCAAGCATAATGTAATTTGGAACTCATTTACTTTAGAGCAGGCCATGCGATCAAAGCTCTGTGATGAAAGCTGTTTTTCAAATAAAAACCATCAACATTAAAGGTTTGTTACCAATTGGCATAAGCAAATGCATTAAGAAAAAGGGGGAAAAAGTGGAATGACTAGGAAGGGAAAGCATGAACTGTGTGTGCTCTTGCTATGCTCTATTTGGACAGAAGTTCAACATTTCAATCCAGCCAAAAAAAAAAGCAAACCTTAAAATCTCTGTAGACAATTGCTCATAATCATCCTCCAGGACATTCTGAGCTTGTTCCTTTGTTCCTTTGTTTTGGGTTCTTGTCTTGTTTTAACTGCTTTGTGCCCTGTGTCATCACTAACAACTGTGGAAGGAATATGTAAAATACCATCAAATTTGGAAAAATAGGACATTACATCCATTCCAGTCATTTTGCTCCAATGTAAATCACTACATAAGGTGCAAGGCAATAAAGACTGAGCACCATTGTATTTCCATAGTCTGACCTTAATATTAAATTCTATGACTGGTGAGTCAGTTTCTGTCTGGTATTTTGACATTTGCCTCTCACTAATCATTCTGCACAATTCCAATAAAAACAGTATATATTAAAGCAGGGAAATTACATCTCTTAGGATTAATTTCTAAATTTTCAACCCAAAATAGCATTGCAACTGGGGAAAAGTTGAACTGGCATTTCAGTTTGGCAGATTTGGTTAGCTAATTGCTGGCATATATAGTTAGTGCATATCATTCCTCAATATATAAGGTGCCCCACACTATAGCTGCTGTAAGATACTTATATGGAGACTGTGCCATCATTTCTGTGATGATCATAAGCCCAGCCAGCTATGTGCTCACCTCAAAAAGAGCAGTCTGATTTATAGAAATTTTAGGTTTGAGCAGCATTTACATGGTTTAACAGCCAAGTGCTTGATTGTGTTCCCAGCTGAAGCCAATGGGACTGCTGTCATTGATCTCAAGGTGAACAGGCTTGGGCCAGAAATGCAGGATGAAGGCTAACAAGGCAATACTCAGTTTCTCTTGAGGGTTCCATGATTCCAGTCTGAGCTTCCTCAATATCCACTGCAGCTACACAAACCCAAGGACACTCAACACCTCTCTAGAATCAGAGCAAGAGATTTTGGAGTTAGATTCTCAGGCTTTAGTTAGCACTTGTTGAAGAATGATTCAGGAAATACGGGGCAAGATCCAGCCCACAGACATACATTTTTCTAGCAAAATGTAAGCATCTAGGGCCTACAGGAACTCTATTACATTTATTCAAAGCCACAGTTGGCAATACCCATCTTTTGTGTAATACCACAGCAATCAATGCACTTTTCCAGGAAGTGGAAAATGTGGGTTTCCAGGGCCACGAAAGCCTGAGAGGGTTTGAACGTACAACCCCTAGCTGTGCAATCTATCAGGCTCTCTGCTCAAAGATGTCCTTCATGTGTCCTCCTGAAGCCAGGCTATTATGCAGCCACAAATCTGGCTGCCATTTTCCATCCATCTATTTCTAACAATTTTCAAACCAGTTAGCTCATCTCAAACAAAGAGAAAGTATCAAAGATGTAATTTTCCTCCATATTTCATGAAAATGGATGACCAAACAGAAGAGTGGCTTGTCTGTCACCACCACCAAGTGACAAAGAACAGCACAATCTCGACCCTCCTCTGGTCCCAGTGTGCCTCTGGGTTGGTAATCCCAAACTCTTGCTCATTCACAACGATGGCCTTGATTCAGGTTGAACTAGGGAAGACGTGGAAATGAAGTCCTCAGCAACCCTGAGGCTACTGTGCCACAAGGGTTCATAGCTACTTTCTCCTACTTTAATGTTGCTTTTTGGTTTGGGGGTGTTTTTTTTAAGGAATTAATTCTGCTCAACTAGGCCTTTGCTTTTCACAAAGCTTTCTGGATCCTGAATGGACAAAGGCATCTAATTTCTAGAGAAGGACAGAGCACACATCTGCTCCTAATATTTCATTTTGTAGATAGATGCCTGCTCACCCAAATGCCCATCTTTCTTCATCCACTAACGCTGGCAGCCTGTGTCGCACGTGCCCTGCCTTTTCCTGCTTTTCAGACCTTTTCTGTTTAACTTGGGCACCTGAAGTGGGTGGTATTGATTTTTTCTATGGAACATTCCTGTGGATTACATGGGCTTGTTTTGTCAACATATTTTTCTTTTACCCTCCTGTTATGTGGGAAAATTCTTCATACAACCTTCAGTAATCCATTCTTGATTAGTGTCATTCAGATCATATTACACTGGACGATTAGGCTTCACTTACTACCTTATGCTGTTGAATTTTTCTCTTAATAGAGACAGCCATTTTAGAGTGTTTAAAAGTTTGATTACACTAAAGATGAAGTTTCTCCTTTCATGTCTCCTGCGTAGACATGCTTAAGCTAAGCAATAGAAATCAAGCCCCATATTGATAACTACACCAAAATCTCATCTCTCTTCTTTCTAAAATTCTTGCTTTATGTATATCCCATAAGGCAGATGGTTATTCAAGGTTTTTGACGGAATTATGTTCTGAATTTCTAAAGTATGCTGAGTTTCAGTCTTCTTCCTGAAGTGTCGAAAAAAAAACCCATGGTGTAAACAATAGTCTATCCTAAAGATACAAAAACTTAACAATCAAAACAACCTCAAGCTGTAACTTACTCTGACTAAAAATTCACTATATATTTACTTGGCACTATTCCAAGATTTAAAATCATGCAAAATTAGCACTCAATCTTTTGACTACATTGATGCAATTTCTCCCCCTCTCCCTTTACCAAGACTAGGGGTGGCTTGGATTTTTCATCTCTTTTTCAATCATCCTTTAGTACAAGTCTTAATGTTTCATTTTCCCCGGTTTCTGGACAAGAGCCCAGTATAAGGTTCCTGATACAAATACTCCCAGATTATCAAAAAATGAAGATCCAGATCCAACTTTTGTAAATTGGCCTAAAATCTGCTTTGTACCAAGAAAAGGTTCCACTGAACAAAAAATCCTCAGAAAGTAGAGCCTGGTAGAGACTTTTTTTTCCCCTCTAGCAAAATTTATGGTTGTTTTGAAAAGCCCCAAATGGAAAAATTTATCCAAAAGCTAAATATTTGTATTTCTGCCAAAAATAGTCATATTTTTGATGAAAAATAGAGATTTTCCACAAAGGCGGGCACTTTGTATAGAAAACTACGTTTTCTGTGTAAAAAGACAAAAAATCCAGCAACTAATTTTCTGTAGAACAGTGACTTTGATGGAAAAAGTTGGAGAGGGACTATTTACCACAAAGTAGGATAAGGGCTTGGAAAAGACCTCTAGAGAAGCCTGGTCTAATATTGGTGCACAGAGCTCCATTATAGAATCAGAATGGTTTGGGTTGGAAGGGACCTTAAAGATCATCCGGTTCCAACCCCCTGCCATGGGCAGGGACACCTTCCACTAGACCAGGTTGCTCAAAGCCCCATCCTTTCAAGTGGCCTTGAACACTGCCAGGGATGGGGCATCCACAGCTTCTCTGGGCAACCTGTTCCAGTGCCTCACCACCCTCACAGTAAAGAATTTCTTCCTAATATCTTACCTAAATCTACCCTCTTTCAGTTTAAAACCGTTACCCCTCGTCCTGTCACTACATTCACTGATAAAGAGTCCCTCCCCATCTTTCCTGTAGGCCGCCTTTAAGTACTGGAAGGCTGCTAAAAGGTCTCCCCGGTGCCTTCTCTCCTCCAGGCTGAACAACCCCAATTTTCTCAGCCTGTCCTCATATGGGGACGTGCTCCAACCCTCTGATCACCTTCATGGCCCTCCTCTGGACCCACTCGAGCCATGTCTTTCTTATGCTGGGGACCCCAGATCTGAATGCAGTAATCTAGGTGAGGTCTCTCTCGAGTGGAGTAGAAGGGGAGAATCACCTCCCTCGACCGACCAGCCACATTTTTGATGCAGCCCAGGATGCGACTGGCTTTGTGGGCTGCAAGCGCACATTGCCGGCTCATTCAGTTTTTCATCCACGAATACCCCCAAGTCTTTCTCTGCCGGTCTGCTCTCAATCCACTCATCGCCCAGCCTGTATCCGTGTCTGGGATTGCCTCAACCCAGGTGCAGGATTATAAAATCCTCTTCACTGGCTGATCAAGTTCTGTCTTGAAAAGCAATTTTTTTCTTTGCCCTCGCTGTTAAAATATTTGTCCAGAACAGCTACCTGGATATCAATCTATGCATTTACTCTCACCTAGGTTAATTCACTTGTTATTCTGCCAAATTTCCTTTCATCTACATATTTCCTTTCCTGGTGACACATTTAATCTCAGTTTATATTTTTTCAGGCTACTGAACCAAGCATTCTCTAAAATCCTTAGGTCTTCATTTATTTGCTCTGCACCTCCTGAATTCATCTTTCTTGACTGTGGATTGCTGAATTTATACGCAACACTCCAGATAAGATCTGACCAGTCCTTTGTGTGTTACCTAGCCTCATTACTTTTCTAATTCTACAGCAAGTCTCTCTCCCATGTGTCCTAAGATCCCATTTATTTTTCACAGTCATGTCACATTAATACTTGTATTTGCCACACACCGACTTGTACACACAGGACTTCCTACTATTGCCCTTTAGCTTATGGTGGAAACACCTGCTCATTGTTTGTTAGCATGACCTTACATTTTGCTCTATTAAATTTCCAACTTTTTTCTAGCGCTTAATTTTCAGTTGATCCAGTTCTGTAAGATACCCAGATACTGCTTGCTGTTGATGACACCTTGAATTCTTAGCAAATTTTGTTTTGTCGAAAAAGAAAACAATTACTAAAAATAATAAAATAGGACCTCAGCCTGATCTCTGAGAACTTCACTGTTATTTCCTTTCATCCCCCTATTTACACATCAGCATTATTTGTCAGGTTTATTTAACCACATTTTGGCCAAATAAATTTTTCATTAAGCTCCATCATTTCAATTTTAACTAGCAATTTCTATGGCACTGTATCAAATGCTTTACTGACAGCTATCTAGAATAAATATAATGTCTTTTTGTTGTGTAGAAAATATGTCTTAGCAAAGAAAAGTATTGGATTATGCTGGTACTGACTCCTCTTGATAAATAATACTTTTATTTTATTCTATTTTTCATTTGTCTTCCCTTCTGCATCTACTCTTCTCTATTTTTCTAAAGCCTTGCTTGCCACTCTATCAGTTCATTTTTTCTGCCTTTTTTGAGTTTTGCCTCTAGAGTTTTGTGGCAAAGCCTATCCTTTACTTTAAATTGTACAAAAAAGTTATCATCGTAATAACTAACCATTACAAAACCCCTAAAACTAATGGGGACAATTTTCCTCTCAGTGTATCAGAATAAAAAATACTTCATATTTTCAGAAAAAAAAAGATTTGATTTCTTCATGTCCAGTAAAAGACTCAAAAATCACTGATCAAACCTGGAACTCTGTAGTAAATCACAGCTAAAATGACGTTAGCCAAGTATTTTCCATTATGACAGATACCCAAATTATTTATTTTATATTTAATTTATAAATGTCAAAGATCAGATTCTACTTCATCTATACATGTGAATGTAACAGAATACCTATTAATTTAATGTGTTCAAGAAGCATTAATGAAAGGACCTGCCTATAATGGAAATATGAAAAATAGAATACCCTGGCCAAGAAATTGGGAAGGTTCATTATACTGAAGGAACTTCTCTCACTCTTTTGAAATTACAGAAGACCTGGGAATCTTATACATTTGAGGCAGAGAGGACAAAATTGCATACTTTACACTAAGTATTATAGACTACACTCTGTGTCTTTGGTGAACAATGTCGCAGCGCCTTATCCTGATGGAAGACTTCACAGTTACAGACATCTCCTTAATCAAGCCATTTAAAAGTCTGTGAGTCCTGAGCTTAACATACCAAAAAGAAAAGTCTCTTTGTTTTCATAGAATTTCTTTGTGTTTCTAATCTGCAGAAACCTATTTTTGAGTAGCCAACCTACTTGCGCATTACAGAAAGACCACCCTGAGTTCTTCATATCACGATGTTGTTGGTTAGGAGTATGTGCTGTTGGGATGCAGGTGGTATGCTGATGTTGGTAAACTGCCATTTCACAGGCCACTGCAACAAAGCAGTTTGTGGAGCATCACTAGATGATACACTCTCAGCTACAGCATGAAGCTGCTCTTCATGCCTGGAGACAGCAGGGCACTGCTGGAGATGCTGAAATGGAAGAGAATGAAAAAGCTGAGGTGACACTTAAGGACAGCCTTTCCTTAGAAAACTCTCCCTCTGCATGGTATTGCTTCTTTGTCTCAGAAACAAGCATAGGGTTCAAGAGATTATGTAGACATAAGACGATCAGTAATGACAGCAAAAGTTCAAAATAACTAGGAGGACTTTTTGAACACCTGCTGGAGCTGCAAATAAAATACACTGATGAGTTTCTTTTGTTTGTTCAGAGAATCTGCATTTCACCTTCTTCTCTTACTGCGGCTACTACTACATTTGGTGTAGGAGGGTCAACTGTGGGACAGTAGCAACACTGTGCTGCTTCTCACAGGATGGTGCTGTAGCCCCGTGTCCCCTGGAGCCTGCCCAAGGTCTGAATTCCCATTGTCACAAGCAGGACACATATCGTTTGCCCCACTCGGGCCTGGCACCTTCTTTGTTGTGCTTCCATCTGATCATCGAAAGAGGCTCAATAAGATCATCTATGTTAATAGTTACCAATGCTAAAATTGGGGGAACTTTAATCTTCTCCAATATAAAAAGTCCAATCAGCATGTATATTAAAGTCACAATTCCTTTTTCTTGGAAACCCTCTCTAATGTCTAATTCCATGGCTGATAAAATCTTCCCTTAAGTATTTGGACTGCAGAAAAAGAAAAGCCTAACAAAATGCAGTATGACAGTAGAGAATGCCTTTGGAAGATTTAGGAATATCTGATGAAGACCTAGTGTCTTTGCTAAGTGTGAAGACTTAGGAAGAGAATCCCTTTTGCAATGAGACTTAGTACAGCGTTCCGCATAGAGTGAAAGCAAAAAATCTCTCTGCGGTCTCAAAAGCAGGACTCAAAACATGTGAAATAGCTTGAGCAGCTCAAGAGATAGCCACCCTTGAAAGAGGCACGTTGTTCTAGATGGCTTGTACACATGCTGAGGGAAATCCTTCTAAGTTTTTCATGCGATTCAGGTATTTCTGGCAACTGCATGTCATGCATTGTATAAACACTAATTGTTAGATGATTGAACAAAAGAAAATCTACTTTTAAACAATGAAAGCAATGTTTTTTTAGTCTTTATACATGACAAGAACATGATTTGTGGGTAGAACACAAATTGCCAAAACACCTTGAACTCCACAAACTTATAAGGATTCAGCTCAAAGGGGACTGATGCCATTGCTGCTTCTCCATGGGCCTGACCAAAATCGTATCAGCTACTTATTGCCAACACTGGGTATCAGAGGACTCTGACGAGACAGATGGCCAGGCAGAAGGTACTTGTTACTTACAACTCTACTGGCATGTACCTTTCCTTGGTAGGCAGACTTTTCCAACAGCTGGAATTGGAGCGAACCTTTTGGCTCCTGCATGTGCCATGGGAGCAGAGAGCTTGCAGTACCTCAGCATTGCTTGCCACTAGGTCCATTACCTGCCACTGAACTTTCCATTTCCATTTTTACTGCCCTCTCTGTAATACCCAGGCTCTGCTGGTTCAAAATAATATCTATTTCAATCAAACTGCATTTACTTTTCTACCACCTCTGTTGTGAAGAGGGGATGCATTTCTCTCCGTGTCTGGACTCCATCCTTTTCTTCCATGTCTGTGCAGTCCTTCTGCGCCTCATGGATACCTCCACAAAATCTCTCTCTTTGTTCCTTCCTTTGAATTTGACAGGCCATTCTTGGAAATGGCATCAAATCTATAATCACTGTCTAAATTTATATGACCCCTTGGTTCCTTCATAACCCTATCCATTCTTTGCTGCATAAGAGTATCAGTCTCATTCGTATATATCTCTATATATCAACAACTGGTTTAGTTCCATTCTTGTTCTTTTTTTCCCCTTCTACATCTGCTATAACAGAGCACTGAATTGTGCTACGTTTAAGCGAAAAGACCTTGAATCACGTTTTCTGGGCTTCATCCATCAATAATTTGTATTCTTTTCAGGAAAAAAAAAAAAGCACTTAGCTATATCTAAAAACAAATATTAGTATTTGATGCTTCTCTTTCATCTGGTGTCTCTTTCATGTCGAAGAGTCACTGGGAACAGCAACAAAAGAAATGGTTGAGAAATAACTGATGATTTTTCTTTTCACCTTAAAATGCTGATTTATTGAAAACAAAACATCACAAAAATCTGACTCTGGACAATCTTCTAACTCCGGACAGTCTTCTGATAGAACAGATAGAAGTTTCAAAACTTCTTTGCCAGTTCTGGCATATGTGGAGTGCCTGCTACCCGAGGTACTAGTTTCTGTCATTCCACAGAAGGAATAATGATGACAGTTCCCAAGACTGTTTCTACACAGAATGTTAACACTAATTTGTTAATTGGTTTCCCAGGCTACTCAGCTTCAACAGCTTAATGAATCATTTGCTCAAAGAATCAAACACTGAGTTTTGGTGTCTGGCAACTCTTGTGTGCTCAGCTGCTGGGGCAGTCCAGCTGGTGGACAGTCTGCCTGAAAGATCCTCTCCAAGGGACTGCTGTTGGATTTACTGCTGAAATACTTGAAGAGCCTTGACATGCATAAATTTCATTCATGACAGTGACTGGATTTGAAGACTGCTGTCTTAGCGGGATGCCAGTGATCACAAAGTGCAAGAAATAACTTCTGAAGAGAGAGAAGGCAGAAAGGATTTTTCCAAAGCCTTGCAATAATGATAAGACATCAGATTCCTGTAAAATATGAGATTAGAGAAATGGTTTTGAAATTGTTATTTTGGAAAGACCTATAGCTCTTAAGAAATTGCTAAGAGCATCCCCAGACTGCCTGCATCAATAACCAGGAGCCCAAAGAGGAACCTTGGACACTGGTCTTGGGAATCAGGGGGGTTGCACTGTGCAATTCTCCATTTCCAAGAGGTTTGACCTGAGAGTCTGCTTGGGAATCTCAGAGCTAGCAGCAGAACCAGGTTCTTCTCCAACCCAGCTGCTTTAGAAGTAGGTGCAATTTGGCATTTCGGTCCACTGGTCACATACAGATCAAAGTCAATCCAAAGGGGTACTATTTTCTGTTACAATGAAAATATTTTCATTACTTGATCATACACCATCCTACAAGAAGTTTTTCTTTCTACATTAATGTTTCCCTCTGCTCTCAGCATGCAGGTTATAACACTGCTCTTCACGGTTTGTAGTATTTCTTTTTAATGATATCACAGAGGTTATAATCAAGTCTTTCTTCTCAATATATGAAAAGAATTTTTGCAAATGCATTAAAAAATATGAAAATTCTCTTCAGCTTTTCCCTAGAAGTGTCCTTGGTTTGCTTATAGCTGGTTATTTTGGGTGGCATAAGGCTATTTAGGAGAGTCTTATGTTGCCTGCTCAGTCCCTTTTAATACATAGTACTTAAATTACAGCACATATAAGACAGTGGAAAGACAACTCTAATTTATTCTCATTCTCAGCTAAAAAGCCAGCATATAAACTCTTTTTGTACAACAAAAGGCATGGGGTAACATAAATGTCACTTAATTATATACTTTATATGCCTTGCGAGGCAAAACCGAGATCCATGCCTGGTGTAAACTGCCAGGCAATAATATGAAGTTGCCTTAAACTGTTGGTCCTCTATTGAGACCTCGAAAAAAACAGCTTGGGGGGAAGAAAGATTTTGTAATACGGTTGCTGATCTGCCCAGTGATAGGACTGACCCTGCCAGGGATCACTTCGCTTACCCCACATCTGTGTGTGGGTTTTCCTGTGGGTCTGGCTTGGGGGGGACCGTGCTCGGTTATCCTCACGGTTTCACCGGCAAAAGGCATCCCAGCGCTGGCACCGGTACGGTGTCGGGACGGGCACCCGGGCGCCCCTGATGTGTCTGCATCAGAAGAGGGGGCTTCTCCGGCACCTCCAGGCTGGTAGAGCGGGGTAAACGCCGTCCGTAACCCGGCAGGAGCCCGGGATGGCGGGGGAGCACCTGCGGCTCGCCGGGGTGGGCGGGGGCGTCCCGGCTGAGCGGAACGACTCGCACCTCTTATGGGGGGAGCAACCGCGGCAGGGAGAGGGAGGAGGAGAAAAGGGAGCCGAGGAGAGGGGCTGAGGAGAAGCGGGAGGGAAGGGAGCCGGGGTCTAGAGGAGGGGCTGAGCGCCGAGAGGCGGCGGCGGGCAGGGACTCAGTCGGGCCGGGAGCTGACGGCCGCCGGAGCGGCGGGCGGGCGGGCGGGAGGCGGCCGGGGGGCAGGTGCGGGAGCCGCCTACAGCCGCAGGGCGGCGGCCGCCCGCGGGGCTCGGGGCTCGGCTCGGCGCCCCGGCAGCGCGGCGGCGGCCCCCGGGCCCTATGGTGCCGCGGCGGGACCCGGCTCCTGCTCGCCGCCTTCGAAAGGGCCCCGCGGCGCGGCGCGGGGCAGCGGAGCCCGCCGGCCCCGGCGCTTGGCTGGCATGAGGAACCTGCCGGTCCTCCTCCTTTCCCTCTGCTGGAGCCTGGGGCGGGTAAGTCACCCCGCGCTCATCCCCGGCCCTGGGGGTGACTCGCCCCTCCAGACCGCGGAGAGGGTGAGCCCCGCGGCTCTTCCCGCCGCCCCCGTCCCTGAGGTGTCGGTGCGGAGCCCCCCCGGGCTGGCGGTTCCCTCACAGCTTCCCCCCTTCTCCGGAGCGGGGGCGCTCAGCGGCAGCCGCAGCAGGTGCGGAGACTTCGGCCCCGCCGCACTCACTTCGGGAGAGAAGTGACTCCCGCCGCCCGCGCGTACCGCGGGTCCCCGGGCGGGGATCTCGCAGGGGAGGCGGCTCCTGCCCCCGCCGGGACCCCCAGCCCGTCTCCCCTCCGGCGCTCCCGGGGACAGGCTCCCCGGCCGCACAGGCAGCGGCGGGCCGGGCCGGAGGGGCAGGCGGGGGGCGCCGCCCCGCACCCCCGGGCGCTCCCCAGGGGCCGGGCCGGCTCCGCCCCGGCGGGGCAGCGCGGGCCGGGCCCGGGCCCCATCCCCGGCGGAGCGGCGCTGAGGGGGCCGGCGCCGGGCCGGTCGTGGCCGAGTCGCTTGCTCCCCGCTCGCTTCCCCGGCAGCCGGTGGCCACCCCTAGTTTGCTAGGAGTTTTCACAGAGCACTGCGCTGGTGCAGTCCGAAGGGTCGCTGGCAATCATAGTTATCGTCTGGAGAAGAGGAGGCTGAGGGGAGACCTTGCCGCTCTCTGAAAGGAGGCTGTGTCTTCTCCCAAGTAACAAGCCATAGGAGGAGAGGAAGCGGCCTCAAGCTGCGCCAGGGGAGGTTTAGGTTGGATATTAGGAAAAATTTCTTCACCAAAAGGGCAGTCAGGCACTGGCACAGGCTGCCCAGGGAAGTGGTTGAGTCCCCATCCCCGGAGGTATTTAAAAGACGGGTAGACGTGGTGCTTGAGGGACATGGTTTAGTGATGGACTTGGCAGTGCTAGGTTAACAGTTGGACTTGATGATCTTAAAGGTCTTTTCCAACCTAAACAATTCTACGATTCTATGATAATATGAGGAGGAAAACCTGCATGATTGATTTCTCTTTAATACATACAACGGGATAACAATGTACAAAGCATTCAGAATATTGAAGTCTTCAAATTTAGGGCACCTACTTTTAACATATTTATATTTTTAAGTGTTTCTTCAGTTGTTTGTAAAAGTCTATAACGTTGCTGGAAACATGATTTATGAAAAATAAAAAAAATCTGCTCTCTAAATCTTTCAATTTTTTGTTATTGTAAATGAAAAATAACAGATCATGTCCACCAAAAGTCAGGAAACCATGCTGAAGGTAAATGTAACTGCTTGTCAGAAGAAATCTTTTTCCAGTCAAACTGCTGTTCTGGATGCCTTAAAAATTGTTAAGCCACTAAGAACGCAGAGAGACTCCTCAGCTGGATTTCCAGCCAACTGTGTGCCTTTACAATGCGCAACACAGCGCACACAGTTCTGTATGCAAAGGATAACCTACCCTTGGTAAAGCAGAGGGAAAGATGGATGAGCACTAGCCCTGGAAGGTGGTGAGTGCCCTCAAAATCCATTCTGGGGTTCTTGATGTGTTTCGGGAAGTGGTCAGTGCCACATAGTCTTGAACCCTAAATCTCTTTACCTTGGTGAAGTTCATCTGAATGAAACTGGTGTATGTATTAGAACAAAGTATATTACAGCTTGGCATGCATCCCGGGTTTGAAAAGTAATGTTGTGTTACCTTTGAGTACTAACAAATTTGTGTTCTCAAAGTTACCTTTACTATTAGATCAGTGATGCTGAGAAACTTGCAGTTCTTTTGTAAGTATGAGAGAGTGAAGTCACTTATTTGGCAGGTTTCTTAATTGCAGTAGCTACTTTGATTTACCCCTCATTTAGTTAACATTTCTATTTACTGGAACACGCCTTTCCAAGTCCCAGTAATTATAATACTTTTTGATAAGTAGGAGATCTACTCCCAGTTACCGAATGCTTGCAATTGTAAAAAAAAAAATCTGTTATATGAAAGGAAAATACAATTAAAAATATCATGTATACATGGGACTTGGGACTTTATTTTTCATGGGAGCTATCTGGATGGTAGATAATACACAACAAAACACAGATATTTTCAATATAATGTTGAACCTTCTATTATACGTGCTAGAAATCCTAATTTATGTCAAGGATCTGTGCAAATTCACTTTAAGAAGAAAAAGGAATCTGCCCTGAAAACATATAATTTCAATAGTCAATATAGAGAAAATGAAGTAAGGTTCTAATGTTGTAGATGGTGAAATGAGACATTTGGAGAAGAGACAGATTTTCGTGAGTTTTCATAACAGCTCCTGCCGTTACACTTATGTCTATTATGCTGTATTTTTAAAAGCTGCGCAAGTGGCTTGCCCACAAGGAGACTGCGGAATAACCAGGTTCTCAGTCCTAACTCTGGGTCCTAAGTTCTGGTCCATGATCACAGCTTAATTAATTAAGTATTGCCATTTAAAATAATAGCGTCTCACGCGTCAGATACTATTACCAGATTCTGCTATTAAATGTCTCCTAGAAAAAGAGAGAGAGAAGCTTGGAGAGAGACCACCCTTTTCTTGGTACTACAAGTGTGAGGATGACTGAAGTACAGCATAGTCACATTTTATTTCATCATGATGTCATTTCATTTGAGCTAATCTCACTGTCCCTTCAGCTCCAGTGGCAATTCCCGTTTTCCCATTTGTCGCCTACTACAGTCGTTTCTCCCATGCAGTCTCTTATGGACTCTGCATGTTTCTCTCTTAGGCTCTGTCTGCCCCTGTGAATCCAACTGACTTCAGTACAACTTCCCGGTGTCTTCTTTCTCTCCCCGATACTGCTATATGCATGTCTCTTCCCATGGACATAAATAATCCTTTCTGAAAACCAAGGAACTGGGGGCAGGGCTATAAATGAGTAAAGGCAATAGTACTTTCATTTTTAAAGGAGTGGGGTTTTCTTCCTGCGTAGCACTTGCTTGAATCAAATAATCATTCTCTGGGGCCTTCAGGAGGTAAAATATACATGGTGGAAAAGGGGAAAAAAAGCAAAATTTACCACGTCAAAGAGAACGCAGTTTGATTGGTTTTCACGTTCTGGGATTCGTATTAAACTTTCAGCTTCCTAACTTACTACAAAAGCAAAAAAATCAAATGCGTTTACTTTCCTGCTTCAGTTTAACTCAGTTTTTCTGGACAAAAAAGTCTCATGAAACAATATTGGTGAATGCACTAGAAAGTTAAGTATTTTCTTGTAAATGACAATTGGCCTTGAAATGCTACAGGAAGGAGCCAGTGAATGCTCTAGTAGATTATTTTAACGTTTTGTTTTGAAGAGTCAATGTGTGAGAAGCTAAAATGGGCAATGACTGTGTCTGTAAAATGCCTAGCAAATACTTGGGCAAAACCAATGCCAGTTAAAGTTGTAGATTTCATTATTGGTAGTTGCATCCTTCATAAAGCATTTTAATTCGTGTTTCAAGACCCTGGCCTTAATTTGACACAGGTGAATGGTGTCCATCCAGAATGCAGATTTCAGCTGGAGATTCACAAGGAGGAAACAAGGTGCATGGAACTTCTAAAGAATGCAAAGCCAGTGGACTACAAAGGTAAGAAAAGATAAGCTGTAATGTAGAGACAATTGGAGTATTCAAGATTTTCTCCCTTTACTTTCTTTGCTGTTGCTGTATTTGTCTGTACTGTGCTTATAATTGTATGTATTTTAGAATTTATACAGATTTTGCATTAAAGGTACAGCTGCAGCAAGCATGTTGTGAGAGGTGTGCCAGGTGCTAGGCACGCACTGAGTGGGACACTAGATGGGAGCAAATGCATTCTCATGTTTTAAGCTGTTGCTGCTAGTATTTTCTGACTGGCAGAGAAGCTGCAGGCTGGTGATGACAGGACCAGCAGAAAGAGCAAGTCTGAGGAAAAGTTGAAAGCCTTGGATTCTAGCTATGGTTAAAAGTAAAGTACTAGTGGCAGGAATGATCTCTGGGTTTCCCAGGCAGAAGATGTTTCAGACAGAAGATCAGATTCACACCCAGAGTACTATAGAGTCATGCAAAGGAAAAACTGAACAGTAGTGTTACATTCAAAACCCAAATTCTCTCTGTTACTTTATTGTTTTTATTTTCTCTTTACATAGAAAGACAAATATATAGATACAGATATGGCCAATTGTAATTTAATAGAAGAAAGAAGGAAGAGGAGGTGTAATTTATTATTTTTTTAATTTTAGATTTTACTAGATTCCTTGCTACATTTTCATGTGAATAGAACATAAGATTATGAAAAAATGACATTTTTCTTGTAAGTTGGAGCTGCTGATAAAGCCATTTGTTCAGCAAGCAAAATATGAAGGCGACAAATAAATCCAGACAGCGAAATGAAAACCAAATCTGTAACACTGAAGTAGCTAGGGCAGAACTTGGTTAAGTGTTTTGCTTTTTAGGAAAGTTGAAAGTGTGTATTTATTAATTTTAATTTTTTATGACAAAGGTATTGATGTTTTATGATTAGTTATCTGTTGCAAACTGTATGCCAGAACTTGTGAGCAGAAAGCAGTCTCTATGCACCTACTGGTGAAAAGATAAGAGTGCTTCTTGGAGCACATATGCCTCATTTGCATATGTTTCCAGCCCAGCACTCCTCTGGTAACATGTAAAATATTGAAGGGAAGGGTGGGCTTTCAGTGAGACTTAGAAAAAAGGGGAAGGAAATTTTAGATCTAAAGGCAACTAAACATTTTTCAGTTAAAAATACAATTTTGATTTTTACAAAGTAATGTCACATCTAAAACTACTCATTAAATTTCTGTTGTTAAATGATCTTTAAGTGGCTGAAAGTATTTAATTTCAAATTAGTTCTCCACAGCCTCATCAGTGTCCTGCCTTTTGATATGGTAGTGCAGGTATGTATCATCTCAGAATAACTGGGCTCCTTGGAACACTACAGCTCTTGCAGTGCGGTTGTTTTCCCTTGGCTGAACTAGGTGATACATAGTGTATTTGTTTTTTTCATATTCAGTCCTTTTTGAATGTGCTGTGAAGATGATTATGATACCTCAGGGACCTGCCATCTGCAGTGCCCTTTGAGCATAAACATGAGTCCCAACTTATGATGCTTTCTCCACCTCTCTTCTTGCTTTGAATGCATAACTCCCTCAGTGCATACTCTAATACCAATTTGTATACAATAAAATAATTAAAAGGATCATCAACAGTTTGTATTTTACTATAATTTTTCCTTTTGATTAATTCAGATCAGTAATTAGAAAAATTATAATAACAGTGAATAGTTTACATGGATATCTCTTCCAAGCAAAATCTTACTGGAATAATTGATCTACATTTAGGTTTTTTTATTTATATGAGTGGTGAAGAGAGACAGCTGTTACATAAATAATACTAGTGTGAAGCCAGATGGAGAAGTAATTACTAGCACAGCTTAATGAATTAAATCTTGAATTAATAAATTCAGTATTAGCTATTATACAGTTTTGAAAGTCAAGCTTTCTTCAAGATCCTCTTTTGTGATCCTGATGCTGGGCTGCTCTAAGGGTGTCCTTGTGATGCACACCAGTTTTATTTTGGGTTCCCTAGGGGAAGAAAGAAGTTTTCTGTCAATATTTTCTTCACAGCCTCTTTTCACTGGAAGAAGGGTGCCTCCTGAAGGCAAACTGCTGGGTAGGAACTTCATATCTTGGAAGGAGACAGTATGTCTGATGGTGTTGATTCAGCCCTGCGGGTAGTGATAAAACAGCAGTGGAAGGATTTATACATTTAATTGAATGCCTGGCTGAAACTAAGGGAATATTCCGTTTTGTAGGAGACTGAAATAAAGCCCCTGTGGTAATGAACCCTTAAAAACTGTATGTTTAATGTTATAGGAGAATTTATCCTCTGCTTCATGTTATAGATACCTTTACCAAGAACCTGTTCAGAAGAGCCTATGTTAAATATATGCATTTGCATTTCCAAAAATATTCATTCTCTATTTGTCCTTATTTTCCTAATAAACTCTCTGTATTCATACAAAGATGTAAGGAGTATTTTGAACAGAGACTTGCAGATTGTCACATACTCTGACTGCTGATAAAGAAGAATTACTAATGAAAATTGGCAAGCTGGAACTCGTCCAAGACCTAGCTCTGCACCTAAAACTTGTAGTACACTTGAAACATAATTCTTTACAATAAATTCACAAAACCTATTTCACTTTTTTGTGATGATTATGCAGCCCTTGTCACACTTTTCTAACTTTAGTATGTGCTACCTGCCTCACAAAAGCTGTAATGAAATCTACTGGAAGGTTCTGTCTAGAATTTGGAAATAAAGGTTCACTGAGATTTTCCACGGGAGGCTTGGGCCTCCATTATCAAAATCAGTGGGAATTTTTTCATTAACTTCTTGGGCATCTGAGAAGCCTTCACACCTCTATGTAACATGCTTCAGAATTTGACTGGCACGCACAGCTACTGAATGTTGGAGGATCCAAATTTTATGAGACAGGCAGTTTCTCCTTTGTCCTAGATGGTAATTATGTATGGAATATCTTATCCTTCAGCCTGGAGAAGAGGAGACTGAGGGGAGACCTCATCACGGTCTACAGCTTCCTCACAAGGGGAAGAGGAGGAGCAGGTGCTGATCTCTTCTCTCTGACGACCAATGATAGGACCCGAGGGAACGGCAGGAGGCTCTGCCAGGGGAGGTTTAGGTTGGACATTAGGAAAAGGTTCTTCACCCAGAGGGTGGTGGAGCACTGGAACAGGCTACCCCAGGAGGCAGTCACGGCGTCAAGCCTGACAATATTCAAAAAGCATTTGGACAACACCCTCAGACATAGGGTGTGATTTTTGGGGTTGTCCTATGCAGGGACTGGAGTTGGACTCGATGATCCCTGTGGGTCCCTTCCAACTCAGGACATTCTGTGATTCTATGATCTAATACTTCTCAGCTCCCAGTTAGGGAGACATAAAGGAAAGATTTAAAGGCAACTGTAGGTTGGTTTTTTAAAATGATGTTATAGTCATCTTACCTGAGCTGCTCATAACATGGGCTGAAGAATTTCACTGAGTAATTTTTGTAGTGCACCTAAAATCATTGACTATGAAGTCTACGAAGGATTTGCTTACTTCATGGCTTAATAAAGCAATAGTGTGTTTTGCAAGGAAACACTGTATAAATACTGTGTAAATATCCTCTGAACAATGCTAAGGATATATTAAAACGACAGGATGCAGTTTGTCTAAATTCTGCTCATTTGCCAACGTCAAACTGTTAGACATCCGGACCTCCTGCTTTGCACCTTTTGGGGGATTTTCAGGCATTAGCGCATACTCTTCCATTAGTAGAGAGCATTACACTCCATTTAGGGAAGAAAGTCTCTCTCCAAAGGTCTGTGGCAGTGCCGCCTTCTCTGTAGTGCTCTCCAGCAGATCTCGTTGTTTATTTTATAAAGCTGCATTAGCTTCCATCCCCATTTGTTGTCTTCTTTCCTCCTATAATTTGACACCCGAGGTATAGATGCCCCTTAGCTGGAAGCCTAGGAGAAGATTTTTTTTTTTTTGCACTCTCATTTTTGGAGGGCAGATTAATTCCATTCTAAATAGCTCATAATAGCTACAGGTTTTGAGGTCCATATGGGAAAATACTAATTTATCTTTTACCTACTAGGCATGGCTTATATTCTTAAAAAAATAGAAAGCTCCCAATAAAAGTGATTGAAAATACATAAAAAATAGCCAACTGCAAATTTCTGTCTTTATTCAGTATTTAGAATTTTACCTTAAAAATTAACTGATTCATTTCCATTCACCTTTAAATGAAAAGTAAAATCTTATGGTCAAAAATGTTAAAACTCAGTCAGTAGACTTTATAACAAGGTTCTACCACAAAAAGTTCTAAAAAGATCTCATTATGAAAAAAACGAAGCCTAGGGCTTGGTTTTTTTTTTATTTTAGATGGAATGGCTGCACAGTTAAATGAGTCTTTTCAGCTCTTGCTTTCCAAAATGTGTTTTTGTGAGACCCATATGCCAGACAACGTTTTTAATTTTAGATATGGCATCTTAACTTTGAGGAAGGGATGTAGATGGAAAGAGAAATGGCTTTGGAAAGAATTTCCTAAACCTCTCAAAGAGAAGTTTCATAATGCAGCTAGTAATGGGAAATTAAAACAGACAGGACTACCAAAATGATACTCTCACTTATTCATAAATTTAAAGCAAGAGGGACCAATGTCACTATGAAATCTAATGTCTCAAATTACACTGCCAGTAGAATTTCACTCAGTGATTCCAGCAGTGAGCTCATGATGTTGTGGATGAAACGAGCACAACTTTCTGAAAGCTCTTCAGAACGGTGGGGTGAATATTCAAATGTTGGACCCATGGCAAGTTGTCCAAAAGTTAGTTTATCCAACTAACCTCTGCTGTTAAGGTTATTTCTCCAGTAAGAAAGGTGCCTATTTTGCATTCCAAACCCACACATACACACACACGTATCTCCCTGTATTGCACAAAAGAAGGACTGCCTGTGAGCATAACTGAGCCACCCTGATGATCACTCTCTCCTCCACATCAGTAAATAGGAGACTTACACAAAGCCGGATGAGGCCTTTCTTTTGCTGTGTGAAAAGTAATCTCCTCAAGGTTCTCCCTTTCTTAATCCTCCCAATCTCATCAAGGTCTTCCATCAGTTTTTGTTTGGTTTTGCAGCTATTTTCTGTGTAAAATGAGTCAGTAGTTCAGACTGCAGTGTTGCTTAGAGTTATCTGAGGTATCATTAAAGGTAGAATTAAATGAGATAGTGGGATCATGGAACTTCCTTTCATGCAGCACCAGTAGCTCTTGGCAGGAGAACTTTAGCTTTCTTGAACCTCTGTGCTGGTGCTTATCTAGCTCTAGTACAGACATGCTGCTACTTTTTGGTTCACACATTTTTTTATGAGGGGAGCTGAAGGGGCTGCTTTGGATGTTTGTCTATTTTGGCTTCCATTAATTGAAGTGTCATCGTTAATGACACCACATAAAACTGATCATCCTTATGGTGTTGACAATGCCTGGGCTTTGTGGAAGCTATACTTAATTATCGAGGGCAGAAGAGAGGCAGAGCTGGCTCATCTTTTGAGGAAACTGGGCAATAGGTGAGAAAGAACCTTGAATGAAAGGAGTTGCCTACTGAAAAATAACCAACAGGAAATAAATGGTGAAGACCAAGAAAATATTCTGATCATCCTCATTCAAAAATCTCACATAATAAAGATTACTAAGAGTGACGACAACAAACTTATTTGGAAAGAAGAGAGGCAACATGTGGTCACAGATACATTCTACAATTTTGAAAGTCTGAAATTTCTACACACCCCCCAAACATAAATAGAAATTCAGCAGTAGACATTAAGAAATGGCATTTGGAGCCCTGAAAAAGGAAAGTGTACAGCCATAAGTGAATTTATTGTGTTTTTCAGAAGATTCTGAAAGAAATACTGCCCCACATAGTTTTGTGCTTGAGTCCTGATAAAGACAGCTGTGGCCATGGCAGTCCACTCTCCATGACATCCAAAGTTCAGATACCACAAGGAAGCAATCTTGAACACCAAAGCAGTAAAAAAGCCCCAGCTAATACAACAAATAACATGGGTTAGACATAATCCAAACTAATAGAAATATATGGTCCTAATACTTTACAGAGACTTTAATATTTTGTGGTGGGATTTATATGAACAGGAAATTGATATTTAATGATATTTTTGAAGAATGCACAGCATGTCTAAATTGGGGCAACACAAAGATGAAGGTACCTCTTACAGCTTTGACTATACAACCATGAATATCTTTCCAGTATAATAGAAAATGGTGTTCTTATGGTAAGATTAGAGTGCTTTGCAGTAATACAAAAATAAATGCTGTTGTCTCCAAAGAACATTTTGAGCAATTGGAAAGCAGGATTTACTTGGTAGAAAATGTGGATGGAAATGTATTTTCTTTTTCAGAGGTTTTTTTTTCAGAGTTTTTAGCTGGCAACTTCCATATTTCCTTACAGTACCCTAAAAATATGTAAATTACATTAAAAACTAAAATTGGCTTATAGATTTTTGATTCTCTGATGGGAAGCCGTTCTTCAGAAAGGAAGTAAGGCATTTCTTCTGAATGTTTCTTTTAGTGAAAAGCCAGTAATCCCCTAGAAATCTCAGTAACAGTATTTTGCCATTCTTGGTACTAGGACTGGCTTTTGAAAACCTATAAACTGCAAACATTTTAAATGGATATGAGATAAACTCCACTGGTTTTGTCATTCTGTTTGACTAGTTAAATCTCATGTATACTGTAGCCTTCCCAAATTCTGCTTGCTGTGTATGAGTAGTTTTTGTTGACCAGTAATTAAAAAAGTTTACATTCCCACTTCCTCAGTATTTCTGCGCAATCAGAGCTTGTATGCACTCTGTACAATTTCACAACAGTGCTTTAGTTCAACATAGGCATATTAGAGCTGCTTCTTGACTGTTCTCCAGCCAGTGTTTTCATTTTCACAGGGTCACAGGCCGGCAGCTCCTTGCGGAGGGGGTTTGGGGTCCCTGGGCAGGCAGGGCAGGCAGGCAGAGCCTGTCCCACCCCCAGCCAAGGCAGCCCGAGGGCAGCCAGGGGCAGCCCCAGCCCCGGGCATCAGGCACCTCCTTGGGGTAGGGACAGCTGAGGACATGAGCCTGCAGTGGGGGTCAGGATCCGACCTGGTGCAGGGAACCAGGTTCGGACACCGCCCTGGGATGGCCGGCCAGGGCCATCGTGGTGGGTCGGGGCCCAGGCAGAGGCAGGCACAGGCGCTGCTGTCCCGAAGCTGAAGCCAGGTGCACCCACAGCATTGCTGAAGGCCCAGACCTGAGCTGCGATGGGACTCTGGGCAGGGGCGTCAGGCTGATCAGGGCCGTTAAGGCTTATTAGTGCACTCAGGGCCCTGACAAAAGCAGATGGCAAATAACTTTAGCAAAGTAGCTTGGAGCAACAGTATTTTTGCTACTATCTTCTTCCTATTACCGCTGTAAGCAGTTCTGCTGTGTGTTTGCTTTGCTTCCAGTTTGCTAGCTCACTATTTCTCTAGCGCTTCCTTTTCCTTTCTT
The DNA here is from genome assembly GCA_020745775.1 of Theristicus caerulescens. Taxonomy (NCBI): domain Eukaryota; kingdom Metazoa; phylum Chordata; class Aves; order Pelecaniformes; family Threskiornithidae; genus Theristicus; species Theristicus caerulescens. The sequence continues at coordinate 11,566,083 of CM036558.1, read as the reverse complement.
TCTTAATACTTGTGTGAAAATGCAGAAAGAATTTCAGTCCGTATATGTTCATAAATTCTCATGTGGTCTAAATTACATGCTGGGGCATTCAGACCTGCAGTCTAGAAAACGTTGCCCATAAGAGGTGAGATTGCTTCTGCTTTGTCAAGTTACGTACAAAAATCAAAACGTTTCCCTGTTCAAAAAATAAACTCTGGACTAGCTGACAACTTTCTGGCAGATTTTCAAAGCACTTTCTCTTTGTTTCATGTATCATGCATGCCTAGATAGTTTAAAAAACACTAAATCTCTCTTTGAATTGGCAATTTTTAAAGTCAAATGCAAAGTGCCACCTAGTGGTTAATATATGGACAAAATGTATATGTAAACAAAACTTTCCCATACAAACTCAGCATTACACATTTTTCTAGATGAAGAAGCACATGTAGGTAAGCAAATTTGTTGCTCAAAGACTGGATCTTAGATAGCAGGATGAGGAATGTGGTGGCAATACTTATGTAAGCTGAAAAAAAAGAGAAACAAAAAGTAGTTTATAGTCTGCTACGTTTCCTTTCATTATAAAGTGTCTGCAAATGCATCACAAGCATTAGAGACCAAACATTCAAATAAAGGAAGTGATCTCATTGAAACTAAGTAGGAATAGCATCTGCAATATCATCTGGAGGAACAGGAGGGAAGAGTGGTAGAGGAGTGACACCGTGGCCACGCTTTTGAGTGAGTCATTGAGCAAAGGTTTTCTGGGAAGACTGACTGTTTCCGTGGATATGCTGCGAATGACACACCAGAGAAACAAATGATGCAAATGAAGAGGTTGAAAAGAGATTGGTATATGTAGGGTGCAGGGGAGTTCTAGACACCACAGCAACAGAGATGAAGAACCTATTTTTTTTTCTTTGCTAGCTTTATTAATAGGTAAAGAAGGAGGTAAGGAGTATTGTAGCAGAGATGCACAGGAAAAGTTGGGGAGCTAAGGCAAATCAAGAGCTGGACTGGTTTCATATGTGTACATATCAGGGTGAAAGGACAAAAACATTCAAGGCTTGAGAATTTATTGAAGCTGGGTGCAAACAGAGACTAAATCAATGAATGAACATAAAAGGATATAAATGTACATTAAAATACTTCAGGGTACTTAGAAAAAAACTTTTAAAATATGATAAATAAAGAAAATTGCAGACATATGAAAATAAACATTGGACCAATTTAAGTTTTATTTAAAATGTGAGATAGTTTCTATAGAATTATTGGTAGAATTGCTGCTAGAACTAAAACTTAAAACCTTATTTAAAGCTACAAATAAATATGTTTGTATCTTAATTAATTAATATCCTTTGGAGATAGTGGGAAACATACTTTTTTGTATGTTTCCTTTATGCAGGAGATAGATAGGTAAAACTTCCAGAGAAAAAGAGCGTGCATAATGATTTTATGGAAAGCAGCAGTGATGGATGACAGTCCAGAAATCCTAACACTGAATGAATTAATGGCTGGACAGAGAGTAGTAGAGAGTAAGTGAGTAGAGAGTAGCGTATCAAGCTTGATCAAGCTAGATATTCTATGTGCAGAAAGAGACACATTTAACACAGCATTTATCATACCTTCATTTTCCAACAGGGTAGGTATTTATAGTACTGTAGGCTGCTCTATAGTCACTGGGGAGAAACAGGCAATTGTTGGGAGCAATTAATCTGGCCTATTTTCATGTGTTTTATGATAAAGTGAATCATACGCTGTCACCGTCTGACAATATTGCATGTCATTGTTGTTGTAAAAGGATACTGTGGTGGGTAAAGAGCAATATCTACCTGAAGACCTGTGAAACTCACCAAGGTCTCCAGTTGTGCCACATGTTGAATTTCCAAGATCAGTGGGAAATTAATTGCTAGTTTCAACTGTGCACAATTAAGCTCATGCTGCACAATAGAGATATGTTGTTGGGATGGAAGAGACAAATTGATGCAAGTGTACTAAGAATGGACTTGTTAATTGTATCCCACCTCTGCATAAGGGTGTGTTTTGCCAAGAGAAGAAAAAGATATGTGACTGCAATATTGTAAAAAATCTGTAGTAATAGGAGGAGGGGGAAATGAGGAAAGGCGTGAGTTGAAAGCCCAGAAAAGTGCATATTGTTTAACAATTTTACTTCTAACAGCCCCTAGCAGTGCAGCAGTAACACCATCATTTCAGCATTCAGCCCTAGACCAGTTTTCAGAAGCACACTGTAGTCATTCACTGATTATAAATGCCTCCAGGACATTTCAGCAGTTTTCTCAGATTTCCTGTACCATAATAAATAAGCCTGTAAATGTACATAAATTGAGGCTTAATGTTCTTCTTGGAATTCTGATGACAGCCACTCAAGTTCCCCTCTCATGATTGTTGATGCATCTGAATGTAGTCTAGATGTAGGAAATACATCTTTTGTGTTATTTCATCTATTTGATTTAAGGAGTCTGAAAAAGTAGCATTCTGTCCTGTGCCATAGATGCCTGTAAAGTCCTAAAATACTGAGGAAAAACTGAGGTAAAAAATACATTCCCCAGAAAACATTAGTGACTTGTAATGTTTTGAATGTCAAGAGCTTGTATACTGATGTCCTTCCTGCAAGCTAGCTTTGAGATCGGATACAAATTTTGTTGATTAATTTTGGTGGGAATAGGACTTGGACCTCTGTTTTTCTGTATAATATTGCATGTAAGTGAAGCTTGAATAAGAGTTTTGGGTTTTTTTGTGGAAAAGGTACTAATGGAGCTCTGAAGTCCACGTTGTTCAGCTGCCTTTTTTAGCAAAACCTTAGTCCAGTCCATATAGCAGTGTAGCAAAAATTTATAAAGGCCTCTGAACTGCTTGCAGATTACTGTAGCAAATCCACCATTTTACAGAGTACACTGAACAAAAGGGAAAATTTGTGATAGTCATCAGCTTTTATGGGTGTGCATGAACACTTTCATGACTCAACTCAGCTCTCACTTGTTAGTGGAAATGGGGATGGACTAAAAAGGTCTGAAGTCACACAAGATGCTAATTATTCTTGTGTACTCCAGGGCTTGTTTATGCTGGCTCAGGCAGTACATCCATCAAAGCAGAGAGTTGCATTTTCTCACTATAGTTCTGAGTGCTGGCAGATCAAGAAAATAGTTTCTTTGTCTTTCTTGTATGTCATGTTGTTGATGTTGTTTCTGGCTTAAAATCAATTGGGAAGGAAGCATGACCTGAATTGGCTGAAGTAAATATTCTTTTACTTTGTGTAAGCCCTGGTGTTGCATCATAGAGATGCAGGACTTGACTTTAATCCAGTACTGCAACTCAGGAAGCACCTAAGCATGTTTAAGTTCCATTGACTTCAAAGGGTACGAAGATGACTTGCTCAGATGTAAACCTCTTAAATTATATACACAAGTCAACATCACCTCAGAGATATCATTACTAATGAAAAAGAAAAGCCACAAGCGCTGGAGGGAGTAGAAGGTAGTCAGGTAAAACAGAGCATAGATAAAACCCGTGAGCTAATTCTTAAAGAAATGTATGAACCAACTGTAGGGGCAGATACACTGGAAAGGACAAACTCTGCATGATCATCAGGAAAAAAGGAATGATTATGGAGTTCAAAGAGTATTACATTCTGAGTCAGTTGCTAAAAACACTCATTCAAGAGGTAAGGACCAGAAACCTGAAAAAAGTGAATTGTCAATGGGAACAGGAACTTCTCAGCCAACTGTGGAATACAGATAAAAGAATGCCACTCTCTCAGTCCCTAGTCCTAAGTAAATCTCCCTTACCCTAAGGTAAGGCTAAAATAAGGAATCCGATATATTGGTCTAAGGAGTCAAAGTTACTTAAGGAACCAAAACAATTAGTCCTCTTCAGGTAACCGGAGAAGTTGACAAGCTGAGGTTAGTCACACAGTATTAACCAAATAAGGGTGGGATTGATTAAAGACAGGTACCTACAGTCTAGATTCTGCAATTGAATTAACAACTTTAGGCTCTCTTGGGAAGAAATAATCATTTTTTAGGATGAAATTCTTCTGACCCATTTTACATCTTTGCTTTAGAAATATATTAATTTAAACATGAGTCAGCAGTGCACCCTTACGGAGATGAGGCTTAACCATATACTGTGCTACATTAGCAAACTGGTAGATCAAGAGAAGCAATTGTCTGTCTCTATTTGGCTCTTGTGAGGCTGCATCTCAGCGGAGTACTGTGTCCAGTTTTGGGCTCCTCTGTACAGGAAAGCCATTCATCGGCTCAGCAGAGAGCATGGAGATGGCACTAGAATATACAGTGTATAACGATTGATTGAAAGCTGGGGTTGTTCATCTTGGCAAAAAGCGATCTGATTGCTGTCTTCACCTACCTAATGGGCTTATAGGGAAGATGAACCCAGACTCTTCTCAGATGTGAACAGAAAAAGAAAACCAAACAAAAAACACAACAAGAAGCAACGGAAGCAACTTGCAGCAGGGGAAATCCTAATTAGATGCATGGCAAAATTTTTCATGGAGGAAGTTGTGTGTGTGCAGGTTGCACAGAGAGGCTGTGGTAGATTGGAGATTTGTAATCTCCACATCTCTTTGGAGATTTTTGGTGCCTGACCTGGAAAAGGCATTGAAGTGAGTATGGGTGAGTGTGTGAGGTAATGAACAGTAATACATTTGTTGCATACCTCTTTGGAGGTTGATACAGCATACAAGGCAGTGGAGAATAAGGCATGTTATCTACCCACACAGATAAACTTTGTGAAGTGTTCCCATTAGTAATCCCTTATTTTTGGCATCATCTTTCTGAATATAGAACAGATGCTGCATTTAGAGCTGTATAATCCTAAGAGGAGTGAAGAAAGACCCAGTCCCCATGAACAAGTGACTCCTCTGGAGAATAGCATTTCCTTGGGAAACTGTATAAAGATGACTCTACGGAATTGGCCACCAAATGCAGAATTTAGCCCATAATCCTCCTCTCATCTTCTTTTTTCATCTCCAAACCCTATTCTTGGTACAGCACAGAGGCTTCCTCCCAACCAGCACACTTAGACGTCTTCCAAAGGAAAGCAAGGCCCATGGGAATGCTATGCCACTGGTTCTCCTTCACGCTACAGCTAGGACATACCCCCAGGGGCGAATCCAACTGCCGGTCCTGTAACACACTCCTGGGTTCCCCAGTTTACATGTACTTTGAAAGTAACTTAAACTTTGGAAGTAGGATGCTAGACACTTTAAGTCAACACAAGCTGTCTAAGTTTAAGTGCACTAAGATGGTTTAACACAAATATAGAACTTTTAAATGTTCGTTTTCCAGCTTTATTTAACTCAGGTGGCTTGATTTTGGGCGTGACCTCACTAGCACAGAGTAAATGAATAGTGAATTGCTAATACTATAAACATTCTGAAGAATAGTATTACACATGGATGTGAGTAGTTCCTAATCCAAGTGTCATGTTCTCTACTGAAGGGAACAAACTGTCCCTTATACTTTCTAATAATCTTATGGAGATAATACTGGTAGGATAAAAGTTTTGTTTCTCTCTTTAGCATTAATTACAAATTTAAATTGTCAATTGTCAATTGCCTTATTTGAAGACATAAATGCCCAGAACTTTGCACATGATTTTTTTTTAAAGAGTTTTTACAAGTTGTTACTAGTACTACTATAAAACATGCCTGTAACATTTTATGACCCCCCTTTCTGAAATAAATATACAGAAGCATTCTTTGTTCAAATCTCTGTTATTTAGTTTAGGAGAGATGATTTTGTTAGTCCATGCCCATTGTTCCAAGAATTCTTCAGTCACAGTGCGCTCCCATTGTATTTGTGATGCTGAGTCCAATGAACTGCTTTTGCTTTTTTTAACATTTTCTTATCTTTTCTTAGCATGATCCCATCAAAATGACATAGTTTTAATCAGACATTTTGCAAAGAATGTATTAACTGATGTAAAAATAAGCTGGTTAATCAACAGACTCTTACAATTCCCTTAAAGTTTTCATACAAAATACCATCTTTGCAGCTTTCTTGAAGGAGTCTAATCTTTCTTGAACTACTCATCCAAAGCTTCTGCCAAGTCTTTATAAGGTAAATACAGTAGGGTGATTCGGACCAGACAGAGCTTTTAAGTCTGTTACTGCTGGTTTTGTTTCAGGATGTGTTGGAGTTTGGGATAACATCACCTGTTGGCGTCCTGCGAAGATTGGAGAGACTGTCACTGTCCCTTGTCCAAAAGTATTTAGCCTTTTTTCTGGCAAACCAGGTATTTCATTTTAAGGTGTATTTTTGCTGGCTTCTGTTTGGTATTTTATAACATAACATGCTAACAATGGGGGTTTTTTTGCAGTTTAAAGTTTTTATTTTCTTTTTAAAGAGTAAAAACAATAGATTCTTAACAGAGCTGTTCATGATACATCATGAAAAGACCAAATTGTCTTTGTGGTCCATATGGTGTTCTTTGAGTCAGATACTAAATATATATTCTGATATAGTGACACTCGTCAAGGCTGAAGACATTGCTTGCTCTTTTTGACCTATTTGTGTTAATTATTAAGGCAGCTGAGCCTGACTGACATCTTTAACAATTGCCAGCAGGTTACATGCGGATTGTTCCTTCTGTGCCTGGGAGGGGAGCTCTGCCTTGGCTTCATGAGAATAATGAGCCAACATTAACACATAATACCTAAAAATTATCACTGTTGCAATTTAAGGTAGTCATTATGAAACCTTTTATTCTGCTTTTTAATGGAACTTGAAAAGAGCTCATCAGTGTCTCAGACTGCTGGAACATTTAACTGTTTTAAGTCTACCAACTTCTGCACTATCTTGTCAATATATCCTACTGTGGTTTAATTTTGCACTTCGACTTGTTAGTGGGGTTTTAAAAATAGACGATGCACACATAGCATTTCACATATGTATCTCAAAATGCAGCAGGAAAGATCTTACCCCATTGCTCAGGTAAGAAACCTTTGTCATGAAGAGCTGGTGAAAGATGCAAAACTTATCACAGTGATTTAATTCTGCTTTTGAGGTCCCTGTGGAGAGCTTTTTAACAATATTACTTTTAACACAGATGCTAACTTGGGTTATGACTAAAATACCTTTATTCTCAAAACTGTTGATTAAGTCTTGTTCCCGTAAAAAATATATAACTAAAACAATCTACAGATGAGCAAAGGTTTTCATTCCTGGAGCTGGTGAATCTTGATTAGTTTATCATGGATAGTCTAAACAGTTTATAAAGGGGAAAGTATGTGTAATCTTCACTAGATCTTGTGAAATCTATAAAAGTATTGAAATGACTCAAATGAAGATATTAAGATGTTGTCATCAGACAAGGCAAACTAATAAATATCAAAAATTCAAAATCTGAGTTAAATCACACTGTTTCTGTCTATTTGCCAAAAGCTAGAGTATGCATGCTCTCTCTGGAGTTTGGATGTTTGATATTTACCAACTGTTAGTATCTTATGTTACAATAACATTTTAATTTTCCTATAAAACAACTCCAATAAATATTTAAGTCTGAAACCTTCACAATGCATTACAACTCTATCTCACTTGGGCATAGCATCATCAAGACTGAAAGATCACTTCCTTTTTATAGTTTGCTGTAATTTTCCCATATACAGGTTTTTTTATAGCTAGCTGTTTACTTCTTGCTTGTGGAACTAACAGGGTGGTTTTTTAGAGGTACCTGTTCAATTAAGAGGATTTTTTAAATCTTGTCTTTCTATAATTTCAGAGAAGGAAGACAGCAAACATCTTGCATGGTTGATTCAATTAAGATCTAACTAAGTATCTCAGCACCTTTATAATTCGATTATGCTCAGGACTATATAATTTATTTAATTCATACATAGCACATTTCAAATTCACTTGATTCTTATGGCAGGAAATTATAAAAATATCTTTAAACAAGAAATCTACCTCTTTTTATTTAGCCAGATTTGTGAGATGTATGTTTTAGTTTTTTCAGGGTTTAAGAGGAATTAAAATTCTACTACAAGATGGTCAAGACTACCTTATTTTTTATGGAAATATTCCAAATCATAAGTAGACTTTTAAATACCATGAATTCTTTAAAGGATTTCCTAATTTAAATTGTGAATTAAAAAAAGTTGTTGTCTTCTCATCTTTACAGCTTTTGGAGAACTGGCTCTTAATTTCTTCTGTGATGGTCAAGGTTATAGTTTAAGCATACCACATAATTAATTCTCTATTGAATATTAGTAACTTTATATTAAATGACTTTTTACTGTAAAAGCAATCATATTATCCTATGATGTTTTTTCTGTATTGTACATGATGATGTAAGTATATGAGTATCAGAAAGTTATTCTGTGAATTTTTTATTCAAATGTATGTGTCAAGTTGTTACAAGTTTTAAAGAGTTTGCCATCTGAAATATTTAATTGCATGGAATGATGGTGTAGAAATAAACAATGTCTTCCATAGAACATTGCCTAACTGTCTTTAAGTTAGAAGGCCTTACATTACTTATAGTAGAAAATACTTCAGCATCTTGAGTACATAGAGTCTTTTTCTTGCAAAACTGGCAAGAACCTTGATGTAATTTGTGGTTCTGTTAACACATTCCTCTGCTCTGCCCTGGTCAGAGAATCTTGATGTGCTTGTAAAGTGAAGACTTTTCAGAGTGTATAAGTATGTTACATTTTCTTTAAAAAATGCCACATCTGTGCCAAATGGCAGAAGTGGTCCTGTTGTTTGAGGAGACACTGTGGTTTGAGGTCAAGGCCTTGTTATAAGCTAGAAAGATTTGGTCATTGGCTGGTCAACCATCTGTAGGATATTTACAACTTTCCACTGAACACTTTATACAAAGAAGATATTCCAGTAACTGATCAGCAAGATAAAAATCACAAAAGCTTTAGTTTGGAATGTATATAAACATGTTTGGTTATTCTTGGCCAAAGTTGATCTGTGACATATAAATTTGTTCTTGTGTGGTGAAAAACAGGGATCTTTAAGTCAGTTAAAGACCAGTCGTAAACTCCAAACCAAAGAAGTGTGTTATTATAGATTTCAAGTATCATGGATATAAAAATTGCTGTAAGGAAAGTGAGGGGAAGTTGGTTATGATTTAACATTGTAAGAGTAAGTAACAATAATTTTAATGGCTATTCTTTGTTCTGACATCAAACTCTTCAGTTTTCTCCTATTGAAGCTGTTCCATATTGTATGACCATTAGTTCATATTAATTAGATTAAGGAGTAGAATCATGGGTTGCCCCCATCTCATCTGCATGACTTCATCTGGGAAAAGAGTCAACTTCTTCTCTTAGTTCCAACCAAAAAATCCTTTTTGAAATTAATAGATGTTCAAAATTCCTTTCCAACCATACTTGCGCATCTCCTGTATGTTCCTTGGACTACATTGTTTCAGTGATTGGTTCGAAGACTGAGACTCAGCATGCATATTTATTTCCTCGTTCTTCAACCTATCACATTATTTGGCCTTTAAAGTGCATTACCAACTCTACCAACATTTGCTGTAGCAGTAATTCATCACCCTAGTATCTAAGAGCTTTTATAACTCTCCAGTAGATCATTTGGTATTACCTTCTCAGAAAAGCTTAAATAGGTGGTTAGAGCAAGTCTCACTTAAATTACTTTTCTATCAAATTACTGTGCCTACAAATTATCCCCTTTATAGAGTGAGCTGAAAGACTCCCTCCAGAATACTTTAGATAAAACAGCAAAATATTTCAGGCTTTTGCAGATGTAACAGAAATAGCTGTTATACCAAAGCAGAAGCCTGCCATCACAGCTTGGAATTACTTTCGTTTTTCTTTAGTGCAAAGGCAACTCAGAGCAAGAGTAAAAGCCAAAGTAATATGAATGAACAGCCACATGAACGGAAATGACTGGGTTGCTTTAACAGGAGTGCTAGGAAATACAGCGTGTTAACAGAGAATGACAAAGTTAGGTCGTCTAAAGATTCATTGATGAGGAGACTTTTGAATCTTTCTGATTTAAACTCTCAAATTTTGCTTTACAGGAAATATTAGCAAAAATTGTACGAGTAATGGATGGTCAGATATTTTTCCTGACATCTTAAGTACTTGTGGATATAATGACTATGAGGATGATTATAAGGTAGGAAAAATACTTTTTCTATTCATTTAGATGCTGGTGTTCAATACAGCTATCAGACATATTCTGCTTCTAAATAATTCCCATTTTACTCTAGCAGAATTAATGGAAATCTGTAGTAATTTTTGGTAGCATTGATTGCCATATGTTTGGATTGCAGATGTCATATAAGATAAAATCAGAAATGTAGAATTCAGTAACTGTTTGAAACTCAAGGCTATAAACAGTTGGTAATTGCAGTAATGCATCTGTATATCTAATATTGCAGTGTTACTGGGCTTATGCACAGTTTGTTTTTCATTGTGTTATTTCTTGAATTTTCTATTACATCAAATCCTAATACTGTAATAATCTTTTAATAATTCATGCACCACTTGATTGCTGGTATGTGTTTAATTTTATAAGTAAAATAGAATGCATTTAGGTCATTGGAATTACTGCAAATTTATATTGGACTTTAAATCGCGTTAGCAATTCAAAGTGGTTCAAAAAGCTATCAAGATATCTTAAACAGTATAAATGGAAAACCAAATTTGTTCACTTTGCAGATCCTATTTCCTGTTCTTTTTGTTGAGGGAAGTACTTTTTCCATCACGTTATACCTATTTTCTACCTGTTTTTCTACTGAGGCTAACAGAGCAAGATCTTGTTTACAAGGACGAGCTCATAGTGTCAGTAAAACTCTTGTTATCATGAGCAGAGGAAGCCCTCTCATGAATAAAGATACTGGGCTGGTTGGGTTTTTCTGGATTTTAGTATATGTGGAATAGCTCTAGCAGACCTCTTTTGTCTGGTTTGCAGAGATGTGCTGGCATTCTAGCTAAGACATGCAGTTCTTGCCATCTTCTGTATTTAAAAGCCCAGCGATTACTGTAGTTGAAAATAGATAATAAAGAAAATGGATAGAGTATGTTGTTTTCCCAACTTTTCTGAAGACACATTCTAAAACATTGGTATCATCTGGCAGCTTGGGGACGCGCACACATTACTGTTAAAACAGCCATTTTATAACACTGTCATTCAACCCAGACATTGTCATATGGAGTGAAAATGGGTCAAGACTTAAAAATTCGAATTAACAAAAGATAACATTTCAAATAGTGAGAAGTACTTAATTAGCAGATGAACTAGTATAATAGAAAAGCAGTTCTTGTTTGACGTATTCAGTAGTAATTTGAAGGAGAAGAATGAAATGCAAGTTGACTACACTTGCAGAAATGAACCTAGAGAAACTGGAAATAGGAAGCAGTAGCAACATTTACAAAAGCCTGGGAAAGAGCAACTAATAAACCAGTGAGGATAAAAATCAGAAGAGAGATGTGGAAAGCAGGTACTGAAAAAATGATTAAAAAAAGTACAGTAGATTAGATAGAATATAGATATCTAACATAGATAGTATACAGAATAAATGCATAGCATGTTGCAGGGAGGGAAAGGGGAAATGCAAGCACTGATTGCATTTCAAGCAACATTGCCTGAGGGCCCTGTCCTTTTTTCTCAAGTACCAGTGTCATTGCTCAGGGAATATTCTTTGCCTGAAGATCATAAACTGCTTATTTTCAGTGGGACAAGACAATAATTCTTTTCTAACCTTAAAGCTGACAAGTCAAAAACTGGATATAATAGTGCTGGCTTATCAGAAGATAAGCTAGCTGTTCCTGTGCAAATATTATATTTTGTAATTAAAGAAAGGACAAAAATTATCAGGATAAAATCTGAAAAGGGAAACAGGAAAACATATGTTTAAATCCATCTCTTCATGGGAGACAATATAAAAAATGCAGTTATCATGGAGTTGTGAGTTTTCAGGAGGCATTTAAGGTCCTGCATCAGCCAACTGTTACACAGAAAGAAGTTGTCTTGAATTTCCTGAGGTGCTCAGTGGTAGCACCTCAAAACAAAAAATCTTTACTCAATATAAACCAGTAGAGTTCATTTTTACTTGACCTAGAATTTCAACAAAAAGAACTCAAAATGAAATCCTAAGTATTTGGATACAAAATATTTTGGATACAAAAATTTCATGCAACAGCATGCTTTGGGGGTGATGTGTGAGGTTGCCCTCAAAGTTACAGTAACTAAGGAGATCGTATTTTAGGGAAGGTGGCAAAATACTTTTCTTGTGGTAAGTCTTAAATTTTCTTCTGTATGCTTTCTTTGAAGACAATGTTAAAGGAGTAGGTAGAAACTGTCTTTGGTGTCTGGTGCCTGCATTTTCACTGCTGAATGAATTTCCATTATAGATCCAATTAAATATTTATTCCTTTTTTTTGCTGTCTTTTAGGATATGGACTTGTATCTTTACTTCAAAGGGGACTTGTTTTTATACATATTTTATATTTATTTATATATATATGCATACACACAAATATATCTCTCCAGATATGCATCTATTTTGGGCAGTTTTGAATATTCTAGAGAAGGTTTAAGTGCAAATATTGCACAGGCAATTTATTAATAGGTACCAAATTTTTATGCTGACAATGCACTGAAATGAGAAAGCTTATTTAAAAATACCATAAGCATGTCATCTATTATTTGTCTGCCAAGTTCACTGATATTGTTCAGGGTATGAAAGAACTTGTCTGCTTCCACAGTTTGCATTGATTTTACTCAAAGTTAAAACGTTCAATTTTTATTCCATGTCACATGCTGTATTAGCCAGTTCTATGAAAAGAAACAACTTGCTTAACATTTTGAAGTTAACTATAAGTTCCTGATATAGCATCCTTAAATGTTTTATTTTATGTTAGATCTTCTGTTAGTATTCTTCAGTGATCCTGTCTGTATTTATAGGGGACCAATTTGACAGGTATGACAGTGTCTGAACAAACTATCTATATGTTGTTACGACATCAAATTGTAGTTCTAAACCTTTATTATATACTTCCAGTCTCTTTCCTATATATGGACTAGTTACTACTAACCTTCAAGATCAAGTTTTAGATTCATCAAATAAGTGTCTTTTTTTTCCTTTTATATTTCTGTTGAGGTCGTGGCAGCACAATGGGAAAATTAATAGCTTGATTTAACCATGCTAGAAACACGTGACGTGTGTTAACCCAATCCAAGCCTCACTGCAATCTTTCCTTTCACGTGGACATACTTTGACATCTTCTATCTAGACCGAACAAGCTAAAGATGTATCCTAGCTGTTCTGAGAGGGTATTAAACTCTCTGTCAACATCATTAATATACGACAAGATGCCTGGTGAATGTAAAGGACTGAAATGTGTCCACTTTACTTAAAATAATGACTGGGTCAGTTAATACAGGGTTGTCTAATCTTAGCATGAATTGGCCCAAGGTTTATTAGATCACACAAAACCCAATATATACAAGTTACAGGCTATGTGATTTGAATGCGTAGGGTCATACAAAGATTTATGGAAAGATCCTCAGGGTTGTTAAATGTGGTGATACTGTTGCAGCTTGTGCATAAGTAGAAGCATCATCTATGGAAGAAGTATTCCCCTGTTTGGCCAGTCTCCTGAAGCATTCTCTCTTAGGCTGCTGTCAGGGATAACATCCCGGGTGTGCTACCCGCCACCCAACGCAGATACACTACACAAGACAAGTGGAGTCATGGCAGCGAGGTCAGGACTGACACAAACAAACACTGTCTTGAATGTCTGTAGCTACTTTTAGGAAACAGATGCATTACTACTGTCTGTGAAGTGGATCATTGCACTGGGCTAATGGACTGTTTGTACTGAGTCTAAATTGAATCCTTCCCTCTCAACAAAATGTAATGCAGGGCAGCCATCTACCAGTGCTTTTTCTGTGTGCCTATAAGTCACGCTATATTTATTTACATAACACTATGCATTTTTTTCATTACTTAAAGATGCTGCTATTATTAAGAGATACTAAAGGCAATACTGGTCTCATCTTTTTTGGGTGATGTTTAGGCTTAAGGTGACTTGAAGGAGAAACTTGTTGGAAAAGGGATATCATTAATTACTTGCATAAAGATTATTAAATACCATGAGGAATACCCATTTTATTACATATATTTTTAGTAAATTCTGTTTTGCTCTGCATGATTTAAAAAAGTGTAGAAGTTCTTGGTAAGAAAAGAGTAAATTGTCGACAACATAATCCATCTCTTTATCTCAGTTTATATTTATTCTAAGTAAGTACTACAAGATTTTAGAAATGGCTACTGTGTTGTTGAAGTTCATTTTGCAAAAGGAAGGAACTAGGGTTCTTTATTCCACTTCTATTTGCATTTGCTCGTTCCAGTGTTTCTAAAGCACTGAACTCATTTGCTAGGCCCAGTTCTGATTTTACAATGTTTGTACAGTTTAAGGTTTTCTGATATGTTCTTCTAGTATGAATATTTGGATATTATGGAATGTACTGTGACACACGTTTCATGAAAATGTAAGACCACAAATTTTAATATACTTGTAAGTAATCATATCTGTGAATACTAGACTCTCTTGCATACAATATTACAGGAATATACGAGCCCACAGAATAAACAGAATGAAGAGTCACCTGGGATGATAATGATTGTAGTGATCAATTATATTTTTGGTTAAATGAATAAAGAGGTGTGGGTTTTTCTTTCACATTAAGGATGACGTGGTCAATAGTAAAACTCCTTTGGACAAAGAATCAAGCCCTAAACTTTTTTCAGAGCATTTTGTCCTTCAGCACTGAATTACCCTCTCACCCCTAGAGGTCCTTCCAAACCAAGGCTGAGGTTGAAAGATCCACTGGGTACCTGTCAACTTTGCCTAGGAAGCTTCTGTGCTCTGTCTAGTCTGTAAATAAACAGAAGAACTATGTCTCTTGAATTCAGTAAAAATAGCATGAAACTAACTTTAACGGAAACATTAGCAGGAAAAGGTGTCTGTTCTAAGAAAACAAAGCACAAGTGTGTGCAAGAATAGATTTTACAAAAAAAGTGTATTGAAGATAACACTAATTACACAAACTTGTAATAATCCAATTTATTTTTGTATGTGTGGTTTTTCGTACTCTTTTAAAACCTGTTAACATTAGGTAGCCACAAAAGAGGAAACATGTTAGGATTAGGTCTTTATAGTCTAGAAAGCAGTTACAGATTCTGTAAATGTTTCCATAAAATTGTTCTGAAAATCATAAGCCACTGATTTTTGCTGTGCCTAACTACCTATTGAGTTTGGTTTAGTGACTGTAATTTGAATATTTTCCTCAAAACTTTAAAAGTAAATTGTTGGATTTCAGTTTTGGAATCAGTATTGCTCAGATAATCATGTGAATATTTTGCAGAGGCCAGATGTTCTTACTACTGTTGCAAAAGTACTATTTTTGTTAGGCATGCAGAAAATTTCATGTCATTTCAATTTCAATTTCATAATGGCATTTCAGTTTCATATGTATGACTCGAATCAGTTTATGCTTTGAATACAGTTACAAAATCTGAACAGGTTTTGATATTTATTCTGTGTTAAAATCTTTTAAAAATATAATTTAGTTTTAAATTCTGTTTTGGTCAATCTATACCTTCTTTGCACTCATTTTACTCCTGCCAATCTTGCAAATTTTTTATAAGTTCAGAAGTTAAAGCTACGGTTTAATTGAGAACTGGCTAATTATGGTTCACACAGAATTGTAAATAAGAGGGAACATATGCCTATCTTACATGAAAGACATTGATTTTTATGTGCTATCATATTTGGTATTGCTTTGCCTGTTTCTTTTGCAGCAATATAATATAAAGAGTTTGTTTATAGATGGTACTATGTAAAATACAGAGTAGTGACAAATATTTAATAGGTATAACTAAGTCAATATTAATCTAAAGTAATTGCCTGGTTTTCAACTACCACAACACAATGCAGAATTTAATTCTTTGTTTTTAAGGGGGTTGTGTGTATATTTAATAAACATATAATTTCAGAACACCATTTGCCAATTTTTTTGTTGAGTCACTAGTCGTTACAGAGATCTTACTGGCAAATTAAGACACTTCTATTTACGCTCATACAGGAAATTTAAGTAGCAGTATGATTGCATCCTCTTTGATGCTGAGTCTGATAAAGTGCTTCAAGCTAATCATCTACAATTTTTGCTTGTTTTTGAAAATCATAACACCTGAATTTAATTACAATTTTTGATGTAATGGATTCAAAATGTAGTAGTGTTTACTTAACTTTGCAGTAGTTTGAGAAGCAGGGTTAATTTTTGATTGGTAGAAAATTTTAAAACATTAAGATTTCGGACCATTATAATACTAGACCAGTAAAATGGTCTGAAAGAAGGAAATGTGCTCATTAGCCACAATTTCAATTGTAGAGTAGGGAATAATTAAAAATCTATGTTGTATGATAAAATAATTTCAATTGTGTAATTATTTCTTATTTGCCTGTACTTAGTTTGAACACAATGACCACGGTCAGCATTAAGGTAATGTCAAAGTACTCTTGTCTGCTTAGCTTCAATCCTGACTTATACCTCCGTGTAGCTGTTTCATGTTGGTCCGTTTGGCAGATGAATGGCCAGCAGATAAACTCAGTCCTGCTGACACTGACAGCTATTGTGCTGGACTAAAAGTACACAGGATTCTTGTTTTGATTTTAGTCAGCCTATTTGTTGCAGGGGTCATGCGCGTGTACAGAACGCCAGAAACTTTATTTTAAATAATGTGTTTTTTCTGGAGGAAGACAACCGCTTCTATTCTCCCTGGTGGGTAGAAGTGACGGGAATCATTTTACATCCAGGCTGCCTGACAGTTACTGTCAAGCTCAGAGTGCATAGCTAGAGGCTAAATTAGAGGCGCAGTTACATCAGTGTGGCTGGACAACTGATGCTTTGTTAGAAAGTTCATGTGGGGTTTCACCTTTTTTTTACTTAATTTAAGAATTCTGAAATCAGATACAAGCAAGATGGGTCCAATTTCAAAAGATTCAGTCAACGGAGTTTTTCTGAAATCAAATCTAGACAGATTTTTTGAGATGGTACAGAATGATAAAAAAATGAAACAAGTCCAGCTTTTTTGTTGGGTGTATTTCAATTGACCCAATGCTGTTTGAACCACAGCTAGTTTCTTTATGCCAAAGTACAAAACACTCTCTTATTATATAGTCTAATGGATGAAAAATATTTAAATATCTTCAATTCTGTAATATCAACACCCGCCATGCAAGTTTGTTTATAGATGGCAACAATTTTGGTAAGTTTATGCAGTTGAATGGAATTTATGCATCTACATCTGCAGTTGGAGTTATTAGACGATAGTCCAGCTCCCAACTTGAATAACGGGGTTTTATGATGCCTTCAAAAATTGACAAGGTGAAGGACCTCTCAACTTTCAATTCAATGAACATAGTGAATATAGCTGGTATAGTTCCAGCTACTTCAAGAGGTGACATATGGCTTACATATAGAGGGCATGACTCTTGGGAGAATGTAAATATAATGGCTGCTGTATTTCTTGCCAGTGCTATATCTTGGCCATTAGATGCTTTCTAAGGACTGAGATCATCTCAGTTGCAAGTTGATAATAGCTGAAGCATGAGAGAACTGGAGTAAAAGATGTCTCTAGTGAGAATCCTTTATTGCCTTCAGGGGATTTCTGGACCATTCACCATTCCTATTAGCAGATGCTTTTACTGCTGACTTTGAAAATTTACTCCTTACACATAAAAATAATCTCAGAAATGCTGTTAGATAAATTTGTGTTGAATTCTGAGACTGCCTGCAAATCCATTTAAGCTGCTTTCCTTCTCTTTGAATGTTCATGAACAATTTTTTTAAAATAACATCCTTCATTTTTTTCTTCGTGTGTTATTCCTTTTGTCTGTTTATTTGATGCCTTTGCAAACTGACAGCCTTCAAAGTCGGTTAACTTGGCAGCATGATGGCAGATCATAGTCTAGCCAGGCCAGTCAAGAGCAGACCCCAAAGGAACAGTGTGACCACTTAACCATGAGCACCGAGGGGTTATGAATTAGATATAAACTCTGCAGGACATTGTGGAGGCATTATTACAAACAGGTCAGTCGAGAACTTTGTGTGGTATACTGTATTGGTAAAAAGAGCAGGTAGTATTTTACTCATAAGGGAGGGAGTCCATCAGGCAAAAAATACCTGTCAATGATATTGTTCTCTCTCCCTCTACCTATTTGAGTTTAGATTCACATCTCAGGAAATAGAGGGTACAAGTCAAAAAGGCAAGTTATACGGTGAGGTATTAAGAGGAGACATATCTCTAAGACACTGATTGTAAAATAAAAATGTGTTAGAGAAGGGCTTTTAACTCTTAATGTTTTTATTGAAACTTTTCCTCAAACAAGTGCAATCTTTTGATGCTATCAAAACCCAACAAATTTGAAATTAACATCTCAGTTTTCTTTAACATACTATAAAATCATTCTTCAGTACTGTCTTCTGTAAGATATCCTTTAAGAGAAAAGCACAGGATATTTTGAACAAAAATAACATCTGCCAGTTTACATCAGCTAGAATTGGAGCTGTGCTCACTACGTGCTCTGTGCTCATTTTAGATCCGGTGAGAATGACTACTCCTTTTGACCAGTGTCTTGCTTTGAACGAATGTAAATTATGGCAGAAGAAATGAATTAAAAAGACTAAGGCTCAGACTCTGGCTACCCAAAAACTTTAATCAGTTTAACTATGTGGTTTTGAAGTAATCTGAATTGACGAACATTGTATTTAATTTTATTTAAAATAGGTTTACTTGAATTACCTTAATTTCTAACTTACAAAGTATATATCACCTGTGCGCATACATAGCTGTATATACATATTAAAGCCCCTATCTATTGTAAGAATGGTGCAACACAAGATTAAATTCCACAATTTTTATGTATTTCCCTGGGAAAACAGTATTTAAAGCATAGCTTAATCAGTAGCTTCTGACACCTGACCTTTTAGTAAATTACCCTTCAAAAATGCCTCCTCCCTCACTTCCCTGTAATTTCTCTGTACCAAGCACTACTGTTTGCTTTTGCATTAGTCTTTAGCAACTTTGAGATACACACTCATTATATTATTCGCTGGCATCACTAGGACTGAGTGCAGTTACCAGTAATAGTATGATGGCTGCTAATGTAAGGACACATCACAAAACTGAGATTTTTGAACAGTAAGCAAAAAATATGTGCTTTTGCATGACTAGAATTACAAGTCAAATTAATTTCATCTGACTAGATTGTACAATGCACTCATCTGCATTTAATCCAGACAGCCTATGCCTTCTCTACAGTCAAAGAAGATCTAGTCTTTGGAGCCTGAATGGAAATCATATCATCCTAGTTTCTTTGAATTACACTACGATTATGCTACAACCACAACAAAGCACATGTAGAAGAGTCTGTTCTTCTCCATTGACTCCCCCCTCTTGGGAGGCAGTGACTAACTCTGTTGAGTTGCCTACCTTTTAGAAAGATTATATCCCACTGTTACATGTATTAAGCTCAATGAGTCTTACCTTATTCATTTCACCTAGTCACAAGTAGTTATTTGAAAGGTTTTAAAAGAATATGTTACATTTTTTCTTCATGATATTGTTACTGAGAAAACAGGCTTGTGGTATCAGAAATCCCATGAGAGCTGGACCTCAGTTGGAAAAAATCCAAATAAAAGCAAAAACAAATGCCAGACTTCAAATGTTGGCCTTCAAAACAAGATGGGAAAAAAGAATAAAGGAAGAAATCTTAATGGAAATAAAAACCCAAAGTTTTGTAGTGCTTTTAGTGCCCAATGGAAAGCTGACCAAATCAGTGGAGAAACTCCTGGGACAGAGTCATGTTGTCCAACTTTAGACATCTGTCATCTGCATCTGCAGTAGTCTCTCTAGGTTCCGTTCGTATTTAATGAAGAAAAAATAGATGTTTTTACTTCACTGTCCTTCGAAATTATTTTACATGCCTGTCTTAGGATGACATGGATAGCACTCTGCTGCTTCTATTTATTGGTTATAAAGAGAATCTTGATACCTCACTCAGATGGCCTCATCCCTGCAAAATTCAGTGCTGTTAGTGCATCTATTTCTTTAGTGTACTGTCCTGCACTTTATTCTAACTTATTTTGAGGAAGTAAACAGGGGCTCTGCATTCCTGGGCATGGAAAACATTTACAGGAAGGCAAGATTGCTTACCCTAAAATCAACTTTATAGAGATCTCAAAAAAATTTATTCCACAAAAAAATGGAAAAAATACTCAGTTGAATTACATAAACCAGATAAACATCAGTGTTGTTACTCAGTGTAATGGATTCCAAGAAAAGGGGAAATAAAAGATAATATATTGAGTTCAAATTGTTCTTGACATGAAGCAACGCAGAACATATAAGCAGAATCAAGGCTTTCCCATGGGAACATTGGTCTGACTGCAGTTTCCTAATAATGACTTCTGGTCCAGAATCATTCCTATAAAAATCTTAGTGCACGCCATCTAAAGACTATAGTGACCATGGATCGTTAGAGTCTGTAAATCAGTTGATTCTGTGTTCTTAATTTATGGAAGTATAATGGGTGCTGTGTCTAGGACAGGAATAAGGGGAGGAAAAGAATGTGGGAGCAGTGCAATTCATTCTGAATTGAAGATGGGCAAAAATATGGAAAAAGTGAGGAAAGGCAATGCAGACTAAACATAGATATGAATTGATATACTTGGCACCAAACAATTTACATATTTCCTAAACAAAAACTTCCAAGGCAAGACAAAACTTAAGGAGAATATACAGTCTCTGTCTAGATCGGTATGCTTGGGCCTTTTAAAGGATTATTAACATCATAAAAATACAATACATAGATGAGAGAATTATATGGTAACACAAGTGGTGACTGTTTTATAAGCAGTGAATTTGTTGAATTGCAAATAATTGCATCAGAAGAAGTGATCGGAAGACGGGATTTGTTCTTACTCATTTAGCGTAGAAGTCGAATGTGAAACCTTTCTCCTTATGCATTAGGTTTTTTTATCTGGTGGGCACTGACTCGGCTGTGTTCAGAACATCAGAGCAGGTGCTGGAACAAATTTTTCAGTCATGGTCTCTCAGTCATGTCTGTGCCAACACAGTCAACCACATTGAATTCTTTCCAGTCATTTATATTGACATACTTACCACATATTTTAAAACCTGGAAGGATGAAATTTAAATTGCAAATCAAAATTCCTGAAGTTAGATATTTACTTGAGATGTAGGTTTCTAATCCCTAGTGTGTGGAAACAGGGCTTGATGTGATTCCCTAAACATAGGTATCTAGTGCCGTTTGACTCACCACTGCCATTCCAGCAAAGAGGTCCTTTGTCACATCTGCCATGAAGGTGTCTTGGATACCCTAGGGCATCTCAAGTGGTACTATATGACTACATTTAGGCAAGTAGGTATGGTTTGTTCATTATGTCAATGGAACTTGTGTTGACCAAATGGTGATGTCTACTTAAGGGTGGAATGTCTCTCTTGATGGCATTTTTCCAGGCCTTGGTTCTGTAATCAGTATCTCTGGCTGTGTAAGGAGGGGAGCTAGTATGTCTGTTGCTAGGAAAGTCAGAAAAGTTGGGCAAACCTTTTGGTAATGTGAAATGTTTCAAGTGGGCAGATGAGAACAGATCTCTATCCTCTCTTACTTCTTAATAAATTATCATCCATGATAGCCAGGAAAGCTGTTCTTATCTCAGGTACTGATCTGAAATCAGCTGATGCTAAATCTGGCATGTTCATTTCAGTGTAGTGAGTTGGTAGCTTCACTTTATTTAGTCTGGCTGGCAAAAAAAAGGCAATTTGGTAATCGGGTTTTATTGCTTAGATATTTTATAGCTAGAACGATGTTATTCTCTATTTGATTTTCCTTTGTGTGTTTGAAAGGAGAGAATGAATGTCAATGAGTTGAGGTATTCAATACCGATGAGGAGAATGAACACTTTTGATGGACTGTGATTTAAGATGTTTAAGACATTAAATATAAAGGTGCTGATACAGCTTAACTGAATCATTGTATGTGATAGTGAGAGGTGTAGTATGTTTGGGTTTGTGTATGTTGTACAGCCTGGATTAGTCATTCAGAACAATTAAGACATAATGCCTTAGTACAAGTCTTTGAAATCCACTCCCTGCACTAGATGCATAAACCCTTTGGATGAATTAATAGTAAAGGATGTTATGACTCATTTTTAAGAAACTTATGTTATATTCAGTGTCAGGTAGAAGCCAAGGACTTGAGTAATGAGTTCTTAAAAATGTCAAACATGTTCAAAAATAGCTACTTTCTATTGTTGAAAGGAAACGTGCAAGTTGAAATTACTTCTTATAGTTGCCGGACTCTTTGATCACTCATGTAAATATGGGATAAGTAGTCACTAGCAACAGAATTATACAAACAAAATTGCTAATATCTTTATCGTAAGCTAAATGTATTTTATTACTTCAAATATTTTTAAGGATCCCTGCATCAAAATAACAATTTTTCTCGTACTGTCAGCTTCCTAATAGTTCCTGTGTATCATATGTGTGCAGAGTTCTTTACAAGATCTACAGAAAAAGGGGTTCAAGGCTGTTGTGGGTTAACCTTGGCCAGCAGCTCAACCCCACACAGCTGCTCACTCACTCCCCTTGGTGGGATGGGGGAGAAAATCGGAAGGGTAAAAGTGAGAAAACTCATGGGTTTAATAGGTATAGCCAAAGCTGCATGTGCAAGCAAAGCAAAATAGGGAATTCAGTCACTGCTTCCCACCAGCAGGAAAGCAGGGCTTCATCACATGTAACAGTGACTTGGGAAGTAACTCCAAACGTCCCCCCTTTCTCCTCCTTCCCCCAGCTGTTATTGCTGAGCATGACACCATACGGTGTGGGATATCCCTTTGGTCAGTTGGGGTCAGCTGTCCCGGCTGTGTCCCCTCCTGGCGTCTTGTGCACCCCCAGCATCCTCACTGGTGGGGTGAGAAGCAGAGAAGGCCTTGATGCTGTGTAAGCACTGCTCAGCGGTAGCTAAAACATTGGTGTGTGATCAACACTGTTTTCATCACAAATCCTATGAGCTACTATGAAGAAAATCAACTCTATCACAGCCAAAACCAGTACAAAGGCCTAACCCAAACGTCAGCAGTGAGAAAGTCGGCACGAGAGTTTTTGAATGAAGCAAGGAGGTGACGGGCAGAAGTTTAATGTCTAGCCAGAGGGAACTAATCTTAAGACTGGAGCATAGAGACCATGGTACTTACAGAAAAGTATACGGCTGGGTCAGTTTAGTCATCTGTTTAACAGCAAATGCATGAGTTGGCATCTGTCAAACACACACTTCTTGTCTCAGAGTTATTTCTGCTCCTTAGGCAAACCTGACTGTCTTTGGAGCAGATCCTATAACTAACTCATAGCACACTTTGGCTGCCCAGCAGCAGAAAGGGACCTTACAGCTACTTTAAGATTTACTAGCACAATGAATAGGAGGGAAGGAGTCATTTCTAGTGGGCACTCTGAAGGGCCAGGACACAGTTTCCATCAGAAGTCCTGCTTTAAGTGCTTTCCTTTTGAAGGCTTTTAACAAGTGCAAATTACAGGAGGCCAGTGGTTACTTTAACAGGTTAGGATTTGTTAAGCTTCTTGGTAGTTCCCAGGATAAGAAGATGAGTAGCGTAAAGTTGTCCCTGTGCGCACTCCCACCAGGTGTTGTGTGCATGGCTTTAGCACACCTGGGGAGACCCCTGTCTCTGCTCTGCAGTAATGTGATGGTGAACATCACTGCTACTATTAAAAGGGTATCTCTGCTAATCATTTTTTTCCATGAAAGTGAACAGGAAAACTTCCACTCAGTATTTAAACAATGCAGATTCGTTGTCATTGCAACTTCTTTTGCAAATGACATTTATCTCCCTCAAATTTACATGGTGGATGTTAAGAATTTTTGATTTAGAGACCATTCAGGCTTCTATTTATACACTCAGTAGAAATGTGTTTTAGTGGTTTCTACAAATGCCAACAAGTTGATAACAAATAGAACATATTGTGGAACTGCTGTGCATAATTTCTAAGCTTTACACTGTATTTGCAACTCCCGATGTGCACAAGGTCAGGAAATAAAACTAATTTTCTTCCAGAATACTGATGACGGGGACATGAGGCTGCCAAATTAAGTTATTAAGTCATTTATTGGAGCATCCTTTTTCCATGATTTTGCAGAGCAGGTCAGGTTGAATGAATGAAGGAAGGTGATCAAAGTATTTGCAGTGTTCTTGGTGCCACGGGCTGTTGTAATTGCTGCTGAGAAACTATTTATCACTCTATTCCCAGAAAATTGCGTGGAGACTGGCTGATGTTCCTTTTGCTATGACAGAAGCCAAATTAAAGAAGCGTAGGGGTGCTCTACAGTGCTTGTCTGTAGGCATAGTTTTTAGAGCTGTCCAAAAATGAGCCAAACTGAGGAGTATAATTCTGCCATTCTAGCAGGGAACTGAATGGCTGTTCTTCAGAACTGATTTTATGTGAAATTATGTTAATTTTGAAAAAATTATTTTTAGAATTGTATTTGAAAACAATTTTAGAAACATTGTTCAAGAAACATTGGACTACTTCTATTTAGCAAACACGGGATTCATGTGGAAAACCAGGATCTTTTTGGGGTATCTGTCTAAGTGCAAGTACACACTGGGTAGCTACACTTGAATTAGTCACTGTGGGGCCCCTTCATTGTCTGCAGAAATATATCCAATGAAGTCCATGTTGACTGCTTACATAGATAAAAGAAGTGCTTCCTAGGAGGCCCTATGAAGAGACCCTACATTGCCTTAGATGTTTACATTTGCAGCGTAGACACCCAACGCTAGTTGAAATAGAGCCTATGATTTATGCTCACAGAGCATTCCTAGGAATGCAGTCGGGCTCTGCAAATATACAGCAAACTCTGTAGACAGCAATAAAGTCATACTTTAGGTTTTACCATTTTAACCACCCAGGGACACCAATTTAAAAAAAGAAAGCAATATTTATTCAGGATTTTAACAGAGGAACTTTCTTATGGTGATTCTAATGGCACTGGAAATTTGATTAAGTCCATATTTTCCTTCTTTATCTCTGCAGTAAATGAATATTATGTAAAGCAAACAAAACGTTAAAATGTCAGGACTGTTGTCAAAAAGGCCATCACAGCTTACTTCTCTAATTAAAAAAAAGAGATTTTTGTTTCCCGTGACACCTCATATACCACTTTTAGCTCCTAACAACTGTGACAGTTGCTATGAATGCACTTAAGATCTGTGGCAGTTCTGTTTCCCTTATTTTTCCCCTTTAACCATATCTACGATAGTTCAGTTTCAAGATTCTTCATTTCATTTAACATTTCATTTAGTCTTTTCCATATCTGTACAATATTTGCTAAGTGAATGTCCAGCTAATTTCATCATGAATTGGGATGGCTAAAGTTACTTCTTTACTTGGCCTTTAAATAAAAATTAATATATTAAGTAGTTTGCTTTTCCTTTTGCTATCTTAGTTTATTTAAAAGTATTGCTTCCTTGCTACTTTTTACAAACATTGTTCAAGAAGGTGAGTGATATAATCATGTGCACTAAATATTGACATTCTCTCTGTTATACATAGCACATTCTACACTGCTATTAAAAA
This sequence comes from Theristicus caerulescens, assembly GCA_020745775.1. Lineage (NCBI taxonomy): Eukaryota > Metazoa > Chordata > Aves > Pelecaniformes > Threskiornithidae > Theristicus > Theristicus caerulescens. Next base: position 11,540,403 of record CM036558.1, on the reverse strand, counting down.
CTTTAATTTCATAACAGTAAAAAACTTTACATTTTTATTATTTTATCTAGCTTCAGTGGGAAATAATGCAGTATAATCACGTTGTTGTAGGCATAAATAAAGAAGCAGCTTAGTTCTGAGAATAGTTAGCATTATTTTTCTTGATGTCGTTCAGAATAGGATTTAATGTAATATGTAGCTGCTAAATTTACAGATAACTGCAGTTAATCAGCAGACTGTGCACTTCAGTCTGCTTTTCCTCTGTTGAAAAATTTCCTTTCCAAGTTTTAGCAAATAACTTTACTAAAGAGAGAAAGGGTTGTTTGGGTCACAATTTAATGAAGTATTTTGAACATTTATATTAGGAAAGTAATGAGACTTAAACATGTCTTTAAAATTAAACTCATGTATAAATGCATTATGAACTACACTGGAGCAGAAGGACTGAGAGAGATTCTCTCTTTCGGAGATAATCCATTCTTTCAAACTGTGACCTATTCTTCCCAGTTTGATTATGTTTATGGAAGCTGATGAATCTGATATTTTCTTTGACCTCATTGACATGGAATAATCAGCTGAAATTGTACCAGCTTGTGTGTCTAAGTTTTGAGTTCCCGAGGCTGAATTTTCTACTGAGGTCAATTGGCTTGAGATGTTGCATTGCAAAAATGTGTTGAAATAAAGATATAACATTCTCATCATGTACTGTAGAGCAAAGAGTGAAAATAATGCTATTTATTTAGCCTTCAGAGCTACTTAATGGAAAACTATATCATTTCACAGTCAATTTTACATATCAGTAAGTAGTTTCTGCATGTATTTTCTTCTGTGCAGGTCAACTTCTATGTCAGGGTGAAGGCAATTTATACCCTTGGACACAGCGTCTCTCTGATTGCTCTTACAACAGGAAGTATAATTCTTTGCCTTTTCAGGTATGTATTTTTCGTGAGTAAATATGAACAACAATAAGATAATTTAACTGTTATCTGGTTGCTCAGATATTTAGAAAATGCATTGGTTTTACACTTTTCTCAATTAAACAGATGACAATAATGTAATGCTAACTTGGTTTTTGCTAGCACCAGTCGTATTAAAAAATTTCAAAGCACTTTACAAATTTACAGACATTACAGCCCATGTAAGAAAGAATAGTCATTTAGGAATGGATTATATAAAGCATTTTCTATTTGATTATTAAAATCAACACCTTGAATTGCTCTTAAAAATTAGTAGGATGCTGGTCTCAACACTGGAGAAGTGGGCAGCCTTATTTTGCAGAAGTTTCTGAGTGGTCTCCAGGGGTACTATAATCAAAGGTAATCATTAATTTCTCCAAGTGGGGTTGTAAAGGCATGGATAATTGTGCTGAAGGATAGTGCTGGGTGTGCAATGTTTTTGTTAGGCAGTGTTAGGAAAGGCAGTACCGTCTGTCGGTTTTGCCTAATTTCTGGGAGTTTTCCGAAACTGAAAGCTATCTCCAACTGGTAAAAAAAATTGCAAAATGATATTATCAGTATCATAGCTTTTCTCAGTCTCTCTACCTTCATGCCTTTATGTATCACTTCCACCTGTCTGATAAAATAGCCTTTATATTCTCCATTATAAACTTCATACAACTTTTCCGTTCCGCTCTGCACCAAGAAAAACAAGAAAATGCATGTCTCAGATTTGGTAGAAAAGAAGTACACGTAATATGTAGAGGACAGCATGTTGGTTGTCTGAGCCTCATTCCTCTGATGAACTATTCCTATGGTGAGTTCTGTGAGCCTTTCAGTCTGCCATCAAATTTTCTCAATATTTAATTATTCAGAGACTATTCAGAGCAGATACATAACCCATAATTATATTTTGGAACATCTTTGAAAAAAATTAGTTGAGTCACCCATGGTTATCTTCTTTCTACCAGCAAACGCTACAGGCAGATCATGCATTTTCAAAACTGTTAAAACCTAGTAACCCATTTAAGACAGTGTGTTATAGACATCTGAATGTTGTCCATCACCAGAAGTCAGTTATAACAAACAGATCAAGAATTTCAGAGGTGCACTCAAAACCTTCAACTTCAGTTTAAGTATCCAAGTTGAGAACTCCCCGGTCTCTCTATTGAGTCAGTGGAAAGACCCAGGCTTTTTTTCAGGGGGGAACATAGGGTCTTCCAAATCTTCCTCTAAAGAAGCCTGTTTCTCTGTTATCTACAGGGAGTGCACGGGCCTCCTAACATACTGAGTTGAATTAGGAACCCAAATAAGTTGTAAAAATACCCTGTTCAGAATAGTTTCCCAAGCATGTAGCAAGCATCCAGTTATTATGGAAAGCTGCAGCGGAAGCAATGGTAAGTTATCAATAATAGAAGCAAATGCAAATGGCTATGTGTGTATGTCTGTGTGTCTCTCAGACATGTTGTAGGGTATCCCATACATTATGGTCATTTTTAAGGACAGTTTGGAAAATAAGAATGTTTCTGTAAGTTTTAACTTCTCACTACTCAGCTGGTAACACCTCCTATCCAAGAAACATACTTTGCCCTGAAAGGTCCCAGGGTTCTTTACAGAGAATGTCAATATAGTGTTTAGAAAGATCAGTCACTCACCCCTGAAACACATTCACCTTCAAATGTAACCAGCAGACTTTCACCTTGCTGTGTTTAAAAAGGAGAGCAAAGAACAACTGTTCTAAGTGAAACTATCTAAAGGAGATTTGATAGTTAAGCAGTGAGTTAAAAATCAGAAGTTACTAATGCTGTAGGGTTGTCAAAATCCTGACTTCATCCAGCAGGATTAGGATTTGAGCTCTGGATATTAGTAACACGGGAGATTATTAAAATTGTGCATTGCTGGATTTGTATTTGTGCAGTATTTTTAATAAAAGAAAACATGGAATAATGTGGAGTTTAATTGTAGGTAATGTGTTCATGACAAGGAAGTGGAAATTCTTTTTTACGTATTGCGACTCGACTTCTGCGGTCCATTATATATTGTTACGTACTGTCTGACAGAACAGATAGAGCCTCAGGGCTTTGCCGTTGTTCACAATATCAGCTATAAACACATGAAAGGCAGAACTGTTGGGCAGGGAAAGGAGAGTTGTTTCTGAAAGTTTCCATGCAGCTGCAATATTCTGTTTTGCTTTTCTTCCAAAGAACTGGACTTGATTTTAATCTTTACAGAAACATTACATGGGTTCTCATTATTAATAGCTGTAAAGGATACATTTAGAACCATTTTAAAAGGAAAGGATTTTATATCTGGCTAAGCTTTTAATCTCAAAACAAAGACATTAAACATGAATATCTGTAAATACCTTGCCAGACTAAGCTGACAGCATTTTTCAAGTTACTATGGTGCCACTCCCCACATAATACTCTATGTACTTATTATGATTAAAGCTAATTGGGAACTTTCCGGCACAATATTTTCCTGTTGGAGGTTGCCAATTTGTCAGGCACATTCTTGTTTCTGCAAACTTAATTTCTAAATGGCAAAGCTAATAATTTTGATTTTGTTAAAAGAAGTTGCTTTACCCTTCTTAGAATGCACGTTTCTATTTCTTCATTTTTAATGTCTAAGTTTTAATATATCATAAAGTTTTAGAAAAGTGGAAATCAAAATGATTGAAAATAAATAGTATTTTTCAGATATTTTAAAAAAGGTTGGTTTGTTCCAACTCAGAGTGAAAATAAATTGTAGAACAGCATATTTCTATGTAACACTGACATTCTAGCTGTTACTATAGATCTTACTATACTTCTGTCAGGGTTTCTTCTGTATAACAAAACCTTCCAAAAAATATCAGTTTCTCTGATATGTGTTTCTTACCAAGGAGAAAAATATGAATCTCCATCATTTCTATAAGATGTGCTCTCATGTGCATCTCTGTAAACGTTCCTCACATGGTAGTTTTGTATCATGAGGTAGTCATATCAAAGGAATAAGCATGATAGCTTTCATTTCATTGTTAAAGAACAGCATTTCTTTGTTATTCTGAATCATCATATATATCCCAAATAAAAATACTTTCTTGCCCACTACCTCCAAAATGTTGGTTTGACAGACTTTTATATATCCAACAGTTATTATTTCAGCTACTGAATGGGATGAAGAACTAGTCATCTATATTGGTTACTCAGGAAAAATATTTTCTTCCCATTTGCAGCTTGCATGTATCTCTGAATTCCATAGGAACATACAATGCAGTCCAACGTAATAGTGGTATTTCAGTTTTTCTCAGAACCTGTTTCAGCAAAGGACATGCATAGCCACAGAAATCACTGGATTTTTGACAACTGCTTTAAGTTCAGCCCAGTATTATGTCCTTTGCCGAACTGGGGGCTAACAAGATGGGTCTGTTATTTATTTCCCTACACTCACTGTAGTTACAGTGCTTTGGTAGTTTCAGAATGGATTATTTAGTGATTTTTGGTAAAAATCAAAATGTGAAGACTACTTGGAGGCTGCCACTGCCCACCACCATAACATCCTATTGCATCTTCATTCTTTCATTGCTCATACTTGCTAAAATGCCCTGCCTTCTGGCTTCTTTCCAGGTGCAGTTCAAGGTGCTGATTTTGACCAAAAAAACCTCTTAGCAGTTTGGTTTCTGGGGATTTGCTATAAAAAAAAAATCTGTTAAATGGGAAGATCTTGAAGGGAATGTCTTTTAAGTGAAAAGCCCTCAACTTACAACTTGCTTCCCCTGAGCACTCATTCACTTACTTGGAATATTTAATTTGTCATTTGTTTGTCAGGCTTTCACATGGCTGCTGGACTAAAGAGAAGTTTTCCATCTCACTGGTTAGAAAGGATAGGCGATCTAATGTTTTGAATGCATTTTTTAATTGTTCCTGCATACACTCACATCATAGGATGAAAAGCCATTATATAGAAAAATGCAGGAGTTAAATAAAAAATTAAATCAGAAAATAACAGGGGAGAGCATGACTGAAATATATCCAGGATAATCAAAGTTTTATTTGCAAGAAAAACACTGGGATGAGTGCACAAACAGAAGGATAATAATCTATGTTTATTGTCATCTTATGTTAAAGTGTGGAAGAAATACCACTGGGATCTTTTGGTCTGTGAAACTGAAAAGGAGTAAGAGATACTTTATTTGTATAGTTTGGACAGCCTATAATGATGAGGAGGAGGATAAAAGAAAACAGCAAGGCAGCACTGACAATATGACAGGGGAGGAAAGGGTAGGCTCTTACTCAAGGTTCATATTACTAAGAAACAACCGGAGAGTAACAGAAGTCTATTCAAGAGCCTTTTGTCTCGAAATCTAAAATGTCTGTTTTTAAATCTCTTCTTAGAAAACTTCATTGTACTCGGAACTACATTCATCTGAACCTGTTCCTCTCTTTCATTCTAAGAGCAATCTCTGTTTTAGTCAAGGATGATATTCTCTATTCCAGCTCCAACACAGCTCACTGTCCAGAGGATCAAACCTCATGGGTAATAAACCTCATTTGCTACCTGGTATAATACTGTTGTGTCACTAAATTTCCCCCCCCAATCCTTTTAAATATTTAGGAATACCAAGCTGTCAGTGTAGACAATTCTGTAGAGAATATAATGACTAGCAAAATGGTCTATTAGAAGTAGCCAGAGAAAGAAAGTTGCAGCACAAGTAAGAGAAGTTAATGTTGTTTTGCATGTCCATGAAGGGACAACATGTCATCTGCCAAAACAAATCATGACCAGCTATAGCTCAGAAGAAGTATGGCCACTGCATTAAACAGCTGGGAGAGTTTAAGACAAACAGGAGTGCCATCAGCTGGGAACAATTAAAGGCAGCTCGTCTGGAAACGTTCCAGCAGCTTTATCAGGAATTGGACAGGTGTCAATGGAGGGAGAGAAGGGAGTCAGGGAATTAAATATTTGCAGGAGATGTCTTTATTAACTCCTCTGTACTTTCTGGCTCTGACAGAAATGTTGTCGTCTGCATTCTTGGCAAGCTAATATGTTGACTGCATTTTCATGCCCAGGGGTTAAAAAAAATCTCAAGTCTTGCTGTTAAAAGGCTGACCACTATATGATATTCCCCATTCTCTGCTTCCGTTGTTTCAGTCAAAAGTGCTGCAGAAGAACCTACAAATATTGCTGAATACCTTCTGAATTTAATTTACTGCAGTTTAAGCTTGTGAGAAAAAAATGGAAGGAAGTTTACATACATGCTTTATACAGTTTATATTGATGAAGCCATATTGTCCCAAAGCGTAAAGTTCTTATTAGTGACTACCAAGCTGTATGTATGAATTCGTAATCTGGGATGTTTCTAATGACGACAAGTAGGCTCTGAGTTAGTAGACCCAAAGTAGGCAAAGTAGTTAGTAGGCAGACTGCCAGGGGTAATCAAAAGTTCTTAGGTCCTTGAAAGATTAGTCAATGGACTCTCAAAATACTACTTGACTTCTGCAATTTCCTTTATTTTCCAGTTATTCCTGGCTGCAAAGCCTCGTGCGTTCCTATTTGAATATGTCCAGTTTTGCAGACTGTTGAGTGATGTCTCTTGCGTTATATGTGGGATGCTCTGACACCAGCTCAGCAGGGCTGTTTTGTCTTGCATTGGCTGGATGCTGCCTTTCTTACGGAACAGCATGCAGGGTTTGCCCCTTCTGTCACACGTGTGTGATGTTCCACAGTTCTGCTGCACGCACAGGTGTCTAAAAGCACACAATTCAAAATGCAGTGTAACTGGGTCCTGGATCTGAATGACACAGAGCCATAACTCTGGCTAACTCTTTACTGACAGATACCTTCACTGTTCAGCATCTGGAAATACACCTGATACAGGATTAGCTGCAGGAGGAAGGGAAAATATTTTGATGCGGGTTTCTGGTATGTAGATCGAGAATATAATACCGGGGAGTATTGGAATTTAGAAGAGATTACAAAAATTTTAGACTTTGACTACTAATCTGGTTATAAGTACTCATAAGCATGAAAGCAAATTTCAGCTTGCATTTTGAAATGTTTCATTTTCTCCATGTTAAATTTTCTGGCCCATTACTGGTCTGCAATGGATATCCCTTCAGTGGATACAAAGTCCAGAGGTAAGATTAGTCTTACCAAATGAGATGACTGAACTAAACTGTTTCTCTGGGCTTCTTTCTGTCTTTCTCACTGGACAGTTTATCTCATCTGCTTTAAGACTTTCTCTGGACATGCCTGTCTCTCTTCATGAGCTGTATAAGGAGCTAGTTGGCTAGTAGGTGGCTAGCTTTCACCAGAAACCTTGCTTGTGGGCAGCTAAAATTAGGTGAAATGAATTCAAGCCTTTGGGCTCTTACTTAGTTGTCTATATAGGTATGTACACAGGCATAAATGTAGGCATGTGTGTTACTTGGGATGCACCGAGCTATCTGAGACACCACAAGGGGCTGATGGATAGACAGAAGTATCTCTAGGAGGTCTGTGCCCTTCTGGCTTAGCAGCTGGTGCCTGGGGTCCCTGAGGGCATCTCACTTCATAACAGACACCTATGTTTAGACAGAGGAATCAATCACTAAATGAGTAAGTTACCTATTTAGGTACTTGGTGTACTTGGAATTTTAACAGAAACAGTGGAGGTATGAAGGGTATTTAAAATGGGGAAGAGAGTAAAGCAGGCAGAAACTAGAAGTTTTATTTAGTCCATTTTGTTTAGTCTGTTACATTCACCATATCAACACATTTCTCAGCTCAGTCTCAGCAGAAACATTTTTGTGTTCAATTCTCTCATCCCAGATTCCTGCTGGGAAGTACCAAAGTAGCAGCAGCCAGCCCTGTGGAACATCAGCAGCACAGACATCTGAAAATTAATTCTGAAGAGCAGCACACAGACTATAAGTATATTGGGACTTCATTTTATGATACATGCTTATGTGTTTTGTTAATTAAGAAACACTAAAGCATTTTTTAAAGGAAAAACATAATTTTTAAAGTCCACTCAACTTTTTCTTCTAAGTCTACTTAGAGTATTCATCATGTAAAGTTATATTTTTCACTCAATTTCCCATTTAGCCTTGAAAAATTCATAAAGCAGTTTCTTTGTTAATTTTTACTATGTTAGGAAGCCAGCTGGGATTTTGAGATATTTATTAGCCACCTAGTGTATGATCATTTAATCTAATAGCCATTCATTAACTAACCATTGCAAATGTGTGCATTTCTTGATAACCACCACCTTTTACAATATTTATGCTATGAAGTTTTCAAAATTTCTGACCAAATTTGCTATGAGAGCCATCTAAATAATTTTTTTATAATTCGTTTTCTTTTTATATATACAGTAACATTTACAATGTCTCAATTTGCTTGACTGAAGGAAAAAAGTTTCTACTGGACCTGGGTTACTAGTATTACATGGAGAGTTAAGACCTATGGGATATATTAATAACAGAATAATACAGCATCTTTCCTGCAACACCTTTGATCCCTATTCTCATATTTCAGGTGGGCTGCAAGGCTATTTTGGTGTTTTTTCAGTACGGTGTTATGGCAAACTTTTACTGGCTCTTAGTTGAAGGACTTTACCTCCACATCCTCCTTGTGCTAATATTCTCCCCCAACAGACACTTCACAATCTACCTGCTGATTGGATGGGGTAAGAACTTAAACATCTTCCAATAATATTCTTTTTTTTGTATGTATGTATTAGTCAGGTTCAATATTTCATACCAAGGCAGTCATGCTGTTTGTGTTGGATGGCTCCTCAGACTTACTAGTTCCTCAGTTCAGCTCCAGCACAAGCTACAGCCGCTGGACCGTGGGAGAGACTGGGCACAGAACTGCTGAAGCATAACTGCTAGCTTGCTCCTGGGCATGGCTCTGCCCTGTGCCAATCTGCACAATGCCCAGGGGTTGTTCAGGATACAGGATGGTGCAAGGGCTGCCACCGCAAAACATACGATACAGGCTGTCCTGATTTGGGAGGAAAAAGAAAGTTTAGCTGCACAGCCACAGGCTATGCTATTTGCCTTTTTGAAAAGCCCAATAATATTGTCCATCTGGTTTTAAATACATGTATTCCTTTCATTTCCAGAAAGTGCAATGATATTTATATGGACCACTTTAAAGCTTCCAGTAATAGGTGGTCATAAAACATTTAGGTATTGCTGGGAAATGGGAATAAACCAGTGTGTGGGAATGGTTCCTTATGAAATGATTTACACTTCGGTTTTATATTTTAGTCTTTGGAAGTGCATTGGGAATGCATAATTTGTATCTATTTCCCTGTAGGTCACTCTGACAGCTTGAAAGAAACCTAAGAAGGGCATGTTCTTTCTGTATTAGTCATTATGGCTGCATTTTTGTAAGAAATAAACCCACTTCCCTGCAGTCTTTGTTTGCAGTACATTGCTTACATCACGGAGCTCATCAGACGGGCCTCTCCCTCCATTCACTAAACTCTTTACTATATGCTGTATATTTGGGGAATAACTGGTTACTAGCAGGCTGAACTTTTTTTTTTTTTTTGTGGACTTATATTTTTGTGATCATCCTCTAAACCTTTTTGGGATTTTTCAGGAATTCCTACCATATTCATTATTACGTGGACAGTGACACGGATCATTTTAGAGGACACTGGGTAAGTGTGTGGGGGAGAGAAAGCTTCAAGCCTCCAACTGTGCAATACAATCCCTGCCTTGGATATGGTGGTGTTCGCGCAAAGGTAGTTTGCTGTCCTGAAGGGGACAAGCACAGAACTGAAATTTCAGATATAGCCATAAAGGGAAAGGTGTTTAGGAGCTCTTCAGCATGCTGTTTATGGTTGCTATTTATTTGAAAAACTCTGAGGGCAGGAGAGGGCAGAGGGAGGTTATGACTAATGTTACCCCATGAGACCCACATTCAGAGCTATCTGCTTTGGAAGTCAAAATAATACTTAAAATACCATTGGGGTCCTTGGATTCAGCACTGCAATACAGTGCAGTGAGATGCTGGGCATTCTGATTTGCTAACTAGCAACTCAGAAGATTGAAATGTAGATAACTTCGGGTATATCTAAATTGCATTCCCAGAAGTGAAGCAATGTGATGTAAGCCTATGTAAGATGCACGTAGTCAGGTAAAACTATGACTAACTAGAGCTAGGCCTGGCTCCTGGGATGGGAAAGGGAACTGAGATAAGAATTTTGTAGGAAGATCAGACTTGCTGCTCCTGCTGGCCCCAAGGAATGGGAGAGCATTCCTAGCCAGTGGGAAAAACAGTTTTCACACTCCTTTTTTTCAACCTGACTAATATTTTTCAATTGATTCTGTAATTAAACGGAAAAATCACATCCTACATAATTTCCAAGTTTTCTTTACAAGACCTCTAACATGTAAACGGAAGGCTAACTCCTTTTTCCTTTGACATGATCACGGTTAGAGGAACTCTGAAGGGTATTGCCCTTGCTGAAGACTGATCTTTCAGAGCACTTATTCTCAGAGTATTTGGACCAAAAGTGCTGAGCCCACAGTGAAAATTAAATTTTCAGTTTTTCAGACAAAGTTTCAGGTTCAGTCTCACATTTTCCTAAACCAGTTCCAGCCATCTGTAACCTAAATATCCCATGATGAATTATGTCATTTCAATTGCATCTGTCAGTTGCTGTAGATCTTCCTGCTACCCAGAGGCTGGTGTTAAGTGCTTATTGGAAAAGTGTCCTTACTCAAAGTGAAACTAAGCTTGGTTTCCCTAAAGGCCAATGTTCTCCATGATGTCTGATGGTACAGTCTAGTGTGCCTGATGTTTTAGCTGATTTGAATATGCATATTAAAACCAGGGAAATAAAATAAAAGCAGAAGACGACTGAATGCCAAATTCGAGGCTAGAACAGGCATTATTTTAGTGTGCTTTGACTTTTATATAAGAAATACTTCTCCTCATAGGTCTTGCTTGCCAGATGATATTAATGTCAACATCATTTTCCCTCTTTTTTTTTTTGTAGTTGCTGGGATACAAATGAGCATGGTGGTCCCTGGTGGGTTATACGAATACCAATTTTAATTTCTATTATAGTAAGTAAACTTCGAAGCATGAATTATAGATCAATTCAGCATTGTGCAGTGCATATAGCCATTATTCTTTACTGCTAGTTACAGATAAGCAAGAATTCTGTTTAAATGAAAAGAAATTGCGCTGTAGGAGAAATGTTAAACAGATGCCAAGGCCATTAAAATTTGTTGCCTTCAAAATTTATCTGCCTCCTATTAAATGAGCAGTTGCTTTTATTTGTATGTTGTTCTTTCTTTAACATCTCTTCTGTTTATGAGCCTGGGGGAAGCAAAAATCTAATTATACTTTTCAATTAATTGCAGATTTGACTTATGCATGTAAATAGATAGCCCTGGAATTGAGAATCTGCTATTATTGCAGCCATAAAAACCTATGGCTGTGTATATCTTTCTTTAATTGGTAGCCTACTGAAATATATATTGAACATGAAGTATTTGCAAAAGAATACCATTTGAGAATGTTTCATGGGGCTTTTCCTATGTGGAACTCATTAGAATTACTGGAGCAACATAATAAAATTCCTGCTCACTGTGATGATTGTATAATTAACTTTGGGCATAATATATTATGGTTATATGTCCATTTCTGAAAACAGTCACAGTGCACATTAATACATTTCAGGTACACTGGCTTTATTTTTAACATTTTAGTCAGAAAAATTAGGGCATTATTAGCTTACACAAAATTTCAAGACTCCACATTACACTTGGGCTTGCCTTTCAATCTGTGCCTGCTGAAAATCATTTTGACGGAACTTCCTATCAATCATCTTCATCAGAGTGAATTCTACAGTGTTTAAAGAGAAAGCAGAGTAGGCACATGTGTGAAATGACATAAAGTAAGGACTCACAGAAAAGGTGTTTTCTGATATGAAGAAGGGTGCATGCAACAGAACTACAGCATGAAGAGAATATGTGTACCTCAAAGGAGCTGGAGATGGTCCAGAGTGAAGAAAATATACTGAAAGATAAAAGCAAAACAAACCACCTGGTGTTTACAGAAAGATGAAAGTCTATTCTCTGGATGTTCAGTTAAAATCTGGTAGACAGCTGAGACTTCATGTGCCAGAAAGCAGTGCTTCTCCAAAGAAGTCCTAGACCTGGAAACGGGAGTTATCCAAGTGCTCATTGGCAGGCTTGAATTGCAGTTGGATCTTGGCAAAGACTGGGAAATGAGTTGTGAGTTAAGAAAATGGAGTAGTAGTCAGTCGGCAAAAGTCCAGTATATCATAAAACGTGGACCAGAATCACTGTCTGAGGCAAAGGAACTGTCCTCTTTTTTTTTTTAATGGTTCTATTACTGATTTGATACAACGGGATTGTAAGACCTAGGGAAACATTTTGAAAGTGATCTTTTTTAGCTTGCCAGGTGCACATATTTAGGATCTGCTATCTCCTTCCAGCTATGTTTCTTCTCTTAAACAGCATGTTTTAGGGATGAAAGCAACTAAAGATGGCCGAGTGATTCTGCAGTGTGTACTGTGTGAAGCCGCTTCTATGATTAGATGATTCTTCAGCTGTTTGATCAACTACATTTTGCACTTGGGAGATTAAGCACTTGGGAGATTAAGAGATACTCACCCTTTCCTGCTGGATAAGTGACGTGTCTTGTTGGAGCATCAAACTACAACCAGCACGTTCATTGTGGCAGCTGGGATGCTATGCAAAGTAGAGCGTGCATTCATAGAGCAAAAGGAGCTAATGAAATGTCATGTAAAACTGGTCATTGATGAGTGAAAAACTCTACATTCATGAGAAGATAATTTTCAATATACATACACCATGATAAGCCTCAACATTTCCTGTTACCTTCTAGAAAAAATAGAAGTTGAAGATTCAAATCTTTGAATAATGAGGTCAGTGCTGCCTGCCATTCAACAATGAAAATAGATCATTGCAAGTTCTTTGGATACGTGTTGTGAAAGAGTCATGATGTTTCTCAATAAAAGTATGATGGAATTACATCATACTCACTCACACAGTGCCTTTGGTCTGCTCGAGAATGTAGAGAGACTGGAAGACTCACAGAGAATGGTGACAAGGATGACCAGCAATAGCAAATGGCTTCGGTAGCAGGAAGGACATCTGTGTAAGCAGTCAATGAGGTGAACACAGGAAAACCCTGAAAGAAGCTGAATTTCAGGAAAATAAAGGAGAGCAGAACACCTAAGCTGAGAACTCTCATTGACTGTCTTATGTAATGGCATGAAAGAAAGCCCAGAGTATGTCTGATGTTGAAAATCTTTAAGAGGAGGAAGAAGAGTAAAGAAAAGAAGAGTAGAATAGAGCCTGGTTGTGAGGATGATGCCATGAATATACTTTTGAAAGGCAGAGGAAATCAAGCAGAGGTTTTAAGGAACAATGGTTTAACCGCATTAGATGTAACAGGAATTCTGCTCAGTCTTCATGCCATATTCACTCTCTTCCATCAATATCTGTGCCAACTCCAAACATTTTCACTGCTTAGAAGATGGTACTTTCTATAAGATTATTATCCAACAGTAAACAGTATTGTGAGAGCAAGTTCTGAAGTCACTTCTCAAAGTGGGAATGGCTTCAGTTAATTCAGTGTGTCAGAAACCTCCCCTGGCATCTCCTCCTGACAATGTTGGCTTGAGAAAAGTTATTTGGCAGGCTTCCATGCTTCATGCTGTACACATTTCGGAGTTATTTAATTGAGGTGACTATTCCAAACAGTTAATGTGGTGTTACCCATATTCTCTATTTAGCAAATGCCTCCACAGCTGCCTTCTCCATACTTCCACTTGCATAAACTGCTCTCATTTGGGAAGGAGTGGTGTTCGGGTGGAAGCAATACTTCTGTCACATCAAAGTACCTGAGAAATGTTTATCTTGTTATCTCACATTGCAGGTAGTGTAAGGGACTAAACAGCAAGAAAGAAGCAACATGAAGACAGTTTAAATGATACATGCTCAAGCAATGTGTTTAGACTCAAAGACGTATTGTCAGAAGAAGGTGACCAGTAGAAAAGGGTACCAGCAGCATCTTGCTGTTACTCCACTAGAGAGGCATCATTTGTCATCACTCTCTTGCAGTTTCTCTGCATTCACATTTTTTTCTCATTTTCCTGTTCTTAGATGTTCATTGAACAGTATACATATTCTATTTTATTGAAAGACATTATGCTCAAATGATTTTATGGGACTGAAAAGCTACAATACTAAAAGTAAAATTCCAGGGCACTACATGTTTCATATTTTATTGAAACATACTATTCTAAATCAGATATATACTAAATCAGTTATATACTTTAACAAATTATCAATTCGATAATAATCTTAGAGAAATTAATTTGTTCCATTGTAGTAAGTCAGTGGCAGTTGCCACCTTTAGATCTTAATACCCTTTTTCAGCTGGCTGGATTTACAAGCTCAGTAGTGCCAAGGACTGTTACAAACTCCAAACAAAAATGTGTGGTTTTCATTAATCCAAGATTGTGCTTACAGACAGAAAGGTATGTGTTTGAAAACAAACTTAAAAGTAATATATGAATGTCCATCAAGAATGTGAGTCACCTGAGTGTAGTTCTGAGGATGATTTGATGCTTCAGAAACCAAATGGATGACAGTTTATTCTGTTACAGTAGAAACTAGGGATGCCTGTGAAGAACAAGTTATTCCACCAATCCCTTTGCAAATACAGAATAAAGATTTTTTCCTTCTCCTATTTTGTGGCTAACAAATACACAATGAAATGGAAGCTCCGTCCTTGTCCACTAATACTGGCTCCAGTGCATACGGCAAACTAAATGTATATCCCTTGGTCTGTACACTCTGCTATGGTAAGTCTGTAGATACAATCAACCAGCAATAACAGGCTTCTGCCTGTTACTTTTATAGGAGACTTGCACCAAGGAAAGCTTCTAAGTCATCATCGGCCTGAAAAATGTATGTTATGTTCAGTAAAGGTCTATATTTTCTAACATTTCTTTTTTGTTCTTTTTTTTTCCAAAATATTACATTTAATTTTCCTAATTTTTTATTTAATCCCTGTCAGTTCCTGTTACTTTCCTTCACCTGTCATTTCAAACAAAATATTAAATACCGAGGGCTGTGCAGTTGCTATGGTCATAGTTTATTTATTAACATCTCAAGTTGTACTGGGTATGTCAGAGAAGACATGGAAGTTCATTGAACTTGAAAAGCTCAGAGCCAAATTGTTAAGACTGGAAAAAGAAGAGTTCCAGCAATGCATCAAGGCAGAGACTGCAGGTTTATAGTAGTAAGGCAGGCGCTGTCTGGTGGGGTACCCAACCTCCTGATTTGGGGCTTTGGGATGGGCTTAGTTAAAAACAATAAAATTCTCATTTTCACAGTGATAGAAATTTTTCTCTAGGCTGATTTCTTCTAAAATATGTGCATTTGATGCAGCTGTTTATGTAGCTGTAGCTGTAGTTTTTAGCTCACGTTGTTGCTGTGAGGGTGTAGATTCCAAGTGTTCCCTCGCTTTAGTACAGCCATGCTCTATTTAGTGTGTGGTTTTCTAGACTGCACCAAACAGTCTGGCACCAGAAGGGCTGGAGAACACAAGATGCCAAAAGCCAAGGATGAAGAAATAATGGGAGTGAGACTTAGGATCTACTGAGTTTTATACTTCAGTTTTCTGGATTGGTCACAATCTGATCATAATTTTTTTTATGGAAGTGCCTTTCTATGAAATAAAATATGAAATAAAATAATACTGCTGTTCTATCTCAGAGGGCTGTCACAAGAATTAGACTGCAAGGATTCAGTTCCTTCAGTGATAATGTCTGCATCAATACCCAAGACAGACAGATACTTGTGAGAGGCCCTTTCTATGCTTGATTGGAGTGGACAGATCACCTGTGCAAGAGTCTTCTCCTCCCCTAATTCAGGCTGAAAATACTAAAAATCAAGGCGAGAGGCAAGATACGGCCAACACAGTGTATGGGACTCACGTTTTCCTTCGGGCTTCCAGTCGTGAATCCACATGACAATTTAGGACAATGCTTCATTGCACCCAATCACATCCAATGTCCCATCCTGCTAAGAAACCTATCTTCAGCTGAGATTTTGGAAGGAGGGCATTTCTGACAACTGGGGCTTTCAAAGGCTTTTGCCAGCCAAACTAGAACTGGTGGCCATGCAGAGGTGCGCTGGACGTAAGAAACCGAGTGAGGCAGAAATCAGACAATAAGGTTGACAAGCGTAGAGGTTGATGTGTTCTGGCAGGAGGTACACGACACCCGCTGCTGAGTTGATTTGTCTGACTTGATAAGCATTTCTTTGTGCTGCATATGTAGTGGAGAAGTCAGAAATCACCATTCTATTTGTTTTCTTTGCAGGTGAATTTTATACTTTTCATTAGTATTATAAGAATCTTACTGCAGAAGTTAAGATCTCCAGATGTTGGAGGAAATGACCAGTCACAGTACAAGTGAGTCATATTTTTAGATATTATATACGAAACCAAAATCTCTGTAAGATTTCCTCTGCTGAAACCTGCTACCAACAATTGCTGTGATACTATAATTATATTTAATTCAGAAGTACTTTTAGATGGGGTTTAATAAAGATCTTATCACTATGCTGAAATAGAGATGAACATAATTTTTTTTGTCAAACACTAAATTCAATAATAAATATGCAATTTCATAAAGACTAACAAGCGATTCTTGAATTTGAGTTTAATCCCTGAATGAATATGCTGATACAAAAAATACGGAGCGTAATATCTTTCTTTTAATGTATAAATATTTCATTTCAACGTAACAAAAGTTTCAAGATCAAAACACTGCTTCAACCTTCTTAAAAACTTTTTTTTTCATTTTTTATTTCTAAAATACTTTTTGTTGTAATAATTACATATATTTTAAGAGCTGGAAAGAAGTTATGTTGTTCCCAAAAAGTAAAAAATTAAATATAATGTTTTATGCTGATTTAAAATAGCATCTTTATTTTTCTAGAGGAAAACAATTGTTTCACATTTAGATCAACTTCATTTCTGTTTAGGCTTTCTTCTTTTGTGTTTTGGTTTGAGCATCAAATCCTAACATCCATTGTTTCCACAGCTTTAGAATCAAGGAATGTTGGGGGGTAATTTAAATACATTGCTAAAATTGGATTTGTTCTTTATTATATTGCCATATCATTGTTGTTTATTATAATAGCTGCTGGATACTGTAATACAGAATCAAGAGTCTGTTGTAGTAGGTCTGATTTTAAAGCTCAGATATGGACACTGAGTTTGACACTTCAGGATGTTAATATGATATTTCAATGACAAAACCTAACATGAACACTGAAAATTCAAAACCATGGAAGTGGCCTTTGAAAACATGCTCCTGGATAACACCTTTTCTTCATTTAAAAAATACTGAATTCCTGTCCTAAAAGCAGATAAAACATGGTGTGCTAAAGTAAAGCATATCTTTAAAGCTAAGAGAACGAGCACCTTATGTGTTTTGTAAACAACGTGATGCAAAAAGTGAAGAATTCTGATGTGCCACGGAAAAGGTGACATGACTAGATTAACATAAGGCTTTGCTTCACAGAGCTACAAGAATCCTTTTTTGTGTTTGCTGCTTGAATTAACTAAACCTGTGGGAGAACCAAATCAGCCTAGATGAAATTATGCAGTTTCCACATTATTATTTAGCCCAGTGACCGACCTATGGGCAGGAAATCCCAAGTTCACTTCTTGTGACAGGAACTTTTCTTTGTTCCTGTGTGCTATTTATGTATTTTATGAAAATGAGGCATTCCCTTCCTAGCAGTCCCATCATTTTCCACAGATTACTGTGGCACTTCATAGTATAAAATGTTCATTAATAGCAGCCTTGTCCTTCATTATTCAGCCCTGTGAATTCTTCGCTTTTAGCATTTGATTGCCTGATTAAGTTTGGATTGGATGGTCTTTAGCCGATACCCATGGGAACAGTAGATTAACCTCCTTAAGAAATACTGCATCTACAGAGCAAATTAGAGGTCTGGAAGGCTCGTTTTTCAAAATGCAAATGCATTTTCTAAAATTCAGAGAAGAATAAGGCTATTTTGTCTGTCCCTTTCCTTCATTAAAATGTAAGTGCAGTATAGAGCAAGCAACAGCAGCTAGACAAAAATTATTAAAATCAGAATGGAGTGAAAGTGAAATATGAGGCTAAAATTAATACTACTCATGCAAGTCACCATTTTTCTTCCCTTCCTCTGTCCCACTTGCTTGTACCTGGTTCCATCCTTTTTGTTGCTTATTTTACTTTTGCAGTGGGTAAGGTTAAGTTCGAGAAAAATCAGTTTTCCATTTCACTTAGGAAACCAGGAAATTTGCTGCCGTCGTCATTGCCTCCAGTGGTAAATGAATTTTTTCTGCTAAGGAAATCCTATTTGTCCCGCTTACTGGTATCACCGTTAGATGTGAGGGTTTTACTGTTCTTGAGAAACTTTGCTGTCAGAACTGGTTATCTCCACATAAACAGACGCAGCCTCTGGGACATTATGAACAGAGGAAGGCCATGAAGACTGACACAGAAAAAATAAAACTGCTTGAAATGCCTTGACTTTTCTGTTAAAATAGGTGAACTCACAACAGCATCCTTTCATTGTTAAATCAAGTTATATTCATCAAGACAGTGATGAATTATGGGACTCAACATTGTAACTTCTTGAATTTTATCTGATACCAGACATCCATAATCATGCATGACTGGCCCTGTATAATATATAAAACTGATGTTATTAGAGTGAAATAAGTGACAGATAAGGGATAACTAGCAATTCATCATTTCAGTGGTTTCACAGGCAGTTTGTCAGAGCTGCTCTGCTTAATAATTTAAAATTCTCCTTCCTTAACTTCAGTAGTGTCTTGTGGTAAAATGTATTATGTGATTGACGACATTAAAAATTAGTTAATGTTATATGCTTAATACCATCAGTATAGTTATGAGATTTAGTATTTGGGGGTAAATCTGAAATTGCTCATGAGAATCTCACAGTTGAGATTATTCTGGATTGCATTTCCTAGGTACTGTTTGCATACTGTATATGTGCAATGTACAGACTAACCATGCAGTTGCATGTTTAAAGGAAATTAACATAAATTAATTTCAAGAGAGAGATTTTACCTTCCGTACGAGGGGATCTGTCAGTATGAGTTTGCAGGAAGGCACTCTGAACCCTTTATGCCAGGTAAAAAATATCTTGGGAGATCTGATGGCAGCTTGTGACACTTTGTCGAATGTGGTCCTGTGGAATAATGCAGTAAAACCCCACCCCCCCAAAAATGTGCCACGAAACCAGGCTGGCAACTGAATGTGTGTCGAAAAGACACAGCAGAGGGCAGGTCCTACATGCTGCTGCTCTCCAGAGGGCAGCTGAAAAAGGGTCTTTCACTTTAGAGAGGCTGTCCTGGTTTCAGCTGGGATAGAGTTAATTTTCTTCTTAGTACCTGGTATAGTGCTGTGTTTTGGGTTTAGGATGAGAATAATGTTGATACACTGATGTTTTGGTTCTTGCTAAGTAGCGCTTACACTGGTCAAGGACTTTCCAGCTTCCCATGCTCTGCTGGGTGCACGGGGGGCTGGGAGGGGGCACAGCCAGGACAGCTGACCCAGACTGGCCAAAGGGATATCCCATACCATATGGCGTCATGCTCGGTATATAAACTGGGGGAAGAAGAAGGAAGGGGGGGACGTTTGGCACAATGGCGTTTGTCTTCCCAAGTAACCGTTACGCGTGATGGAGCCCTGCTTTCCTGGGGATGGCTGAACACCCGCCTGCCGATGGGAAGTAGTGAATGAATGCCTTGTTTTGGTTTGTTTGCGTGCACGGCTTTTGCTTTACCTATTTAACTGTTCTATTTTATTTTACTTCAATTATTAAACTGTTCTTATCTCCACCCACGAGTTTTCTCCCTTTTACCCTTCTGATTCTCTCCCCCATCGCACCGTGGGGGGAGTGAGCGAGCGGCTGCGTGGTGCTTAGTTGCTGGCTGGGGTTAAACCACAACAGAGGCCCTGCAGCCTTTTGCCAGCTTTTGGAAGAGTGCAAGGTCAACAAGATCAAGTATAACATGGAATTGCAGATGTTAATTTATGAGGTTACTATATGGCTAACCTTATAGCAAGCCTGAAAGGAAAACAATTTGCAATAAATGACTCTTACTAAGACTGTTTATAAATCTGAAGTCGTATGAGGTTTATGTAAACAACATTGCATCAGGTTCTTATCTTAGTAAAACCAAAGCTTATCATTAAACTCCAGCTTTTTCTCTTTTATTTACCCAGGAGACTTGCAAAATCCACGTTGTTGCTTATTCCGTTATTTGGAGTTCACTACACAGTGTTTGCTCTGTTTCCTGACCGCAGTTCCAATAATTATAAAATAATCTTTGAGTTGTGTTTGGGATCTTTTCAGGTAAATTTTAAAGGTTTTATTCAAAAGAAGTCTTATTGACCTAGGTTGGTGCTGCCTACTAACTAAGGAATATTGTCTCTTTCCAGGGGTTGATTGTTGCAGTCCTGTATTGTTTTTTGAACAGTGAAGTAAGTCTCACCTTTCCTGCTGAGGATGTTAAATATTGTTTTCAGTAAATGTATAAGTGTCCCTATAATTCCACTCTGATACATGAAGCTGGTTTAGATGTTTGCATTCCTATTTATAGAATATATATGTGGCAGTTTCTATGCAACAGGAGAAATGAGTGTATTTGGGTGAAGAGTTAAGAGCTGTTTGAAATCTAATTCCTTGCAAACCGAGGTGTTAGTAAGCGTGTCTTCTGTTATTTAACGTGATCTAATTCTAGCTCTGTTACAAGGAATGTGGATTGTGCAAGTGAGGTGCAACAAGTCTAGAAATTTATCCAAAACTTGAAACACCATTTAGTAAGTATTTAGGGGTAATCTTCTGACAGAATCTAACCCCCAGATTTTCAGAAGTGCTCAGCATGTAGCAGCTTTCCTGATCTCAACTGGGGAAGGTGCAAGGAATTCCTTTCAATGCGAGCCACTTTTTAATGTAGAATATACATTAAACAGCATGCAGTGTCTGACAGGAGGAGTCTGTCTGAAGAAGACACCTGCTTCACAGGGAATTGACATTCAGGTCTCCTGAGTGCTATTCTGATCTTTGATATTTATGCGATGCCCGATTTTGGGCTAATCATTTGATTCTGTGCTTTAACTACGTGTGATTAATAGCTAGATGCCAAAAGCTAATGTTGCAGCACAAGCAATACAAAACTGATTTTGAAAGTGGCCTTGGGGCATCTCCTCACAGGCAGCGTAGACACAGTCTTTGCCTCAATTTTGTAGAACTGATTTGATACCCTAGAGGGAAGGGATGCCATCCAGAGAGACCTTGACAGGCTTGTGGAGTGGGCCCATGAGAACCTCGTGAAGTTCAACAAGGCCAAGTGCAAGGTCCTGAACCTGGGTCGGGGCAGTCCCCAGTATCAATACAAACTGGGGGATGAAGGGATTGAGAGCAGTCCAGCAGAGAACTTGGGGATGCTGGGGAATGAAAAATTGGACATGAGCCAGCAATGTGCGCTTGCAGCTGAGAAAGCCGATCGTGTCCTGCATCAGAAGAAGTGTGGCCAGCAGGTCGAGAGAGGTGATTGTCCTCAGCACAAGAATGACACGGACCTGTTAGAGTGAGTCCAAAGGAGGGCCACAAAAATTATCAGAAGGCTGGAACACCTCTCCTGTGAAGAGAGGCTGAGAGAGTTGGGGTTGTTCAGCCTGGAGAAGAAAAGGCATTGGGAAGACCTTATTGCAGCCTTTCGGTATAAAAAGGGGGAATTATAAGAAAGACGGAGAAAGATTTTTTAGCAGGTCCTGTAGTGACAGGACAAGGGGTAACGGTTTTAAACTGAAAGAGGTAGATTTAGATTGCATGTAAGGAAGACATTTTTTCTATGAGAGTGGTGGAGACACTGGAACAGGTTGCCCAGTAAAGTTGTGGATGCTCTATCACTGGAAGTGTTCAAGATCAGATTGGGTGGGGCTTTGAGCAACCTGATCTAGTGAAAGATGACCCTGCCTGTGGCAGGGGGGTTGGACCAGATGATCTCTAAAAGTCCCTACCAACCCAAACCATTCCATGATTCTATTCCTAGACATTCCCATTTGACAGCCAATAAACGTGGAAAAGTTCCTCATGTAAAAGAACATTTTCAGTTCATCTTGTGCATTTTCTTTTTAACGCAGGTGCAAGGGGAGCTGAAAAGAAAATGGCGGAGTTTGTGCTGGAAGCAGACAGCCAGCAGAGATTACAGACTCCACAGCTCTTCGATTTCTCGAAATGGATCAGAAAGCGTTTCTCACCTCCACCGGAATTCAAGGGCTCAGTCATTTATGCAGACAGAGACCACCATGATATAAATCAGCTAGGTCCCCCAAAACATGAAAAACTGTGGGATGTGTCATTCATTATGCAGCTTGATGTGATATTTTATAAAATGTACAGTTTAGTGCTTTGCTTTTCTACATGTTGATATTTGGGAAATTGGTTTGTGCAGCCAACCAGTTAATAACAGAGACACCTGCCCTATGGATGCTTTCTGTTTTTTTTTAAATGGTATTTATATTAATTCTGATGTTCTCTTGCCGTTTACTAGCCATAACTATTCAAAAACTCATTTACTATAATGGTCCCTTTACCCTCCAACATGTCCACAAGATAGATGTATGGTGTCCTGTTCAATGCAGACTGCTTTGGTACATGTTGAAAAGGTTAAGATGGGAAGTAAGAAAATTTCTTACACTTTATTTATACATAAGGAAACATTTCTTTCCTTAAGGATTAGGAAATCCTTTCCTAATTATGGAAAACAAAATAAAAATAAAGAAATGTAAGACTACAGTTAACTGCACTGGGAGTTTAGTGTGCTAACCCAGGAAATCATTAACATTATTTATACAGAGGGAATAAAGGTAGTACTTCTTGGCTAATTGTATACATTTCAGAGATTACTTTCTACAGAGTTTGATTCCAATCCTGTTGTTCCTTTCAAAAGTGCCGGGTTTTATGTTTGGGTGCAGAAAGTAGGGCTACCTTTGCAGTCCATACAGAAAAGGCTACTGCAATAGTTTTGATTAAAACATCAGCATTTTCCAATAGTGCTATTGCAATCACCAGTTGTTCTCTTCTGTTTAAAATCAAAGAAAGGGATTTGTGTTGATCTTTTATTAAACAATTTTCCGAAGAGGTGCTTTGTTGCTAGAGCAGTCTGGCATAGGATAAACAGCCTTGGATAGCATATTACCTATTGAAAATACGATTTTTATATAATATTTTCACTGAAATATGTCTCTAGAACTACATACTTGGCAGCTAAAACAAGGAACATTGCAATAAAGTTACAACTCCCATTTCAGGAATAATGTAAAATCTGTTAGCGTAATTGTATTCTGTATCTATCTGAGACACTTTAAAATTTAGTCCTGACCATGACTCCAGCAAAAAAAAAATTAGACAGAATCCCTAAAAATTACCATAAAAGGCATAAATAGAAGGAATTCTCAACAACGCCAAGCCTCTTATGTAGCCACTTTATAAAAAAAAAAGACATAGAACTGACAGATTCTTATAAATATACACAGAACATCTGCACTCTTCAAAAGAAATAAACCCAATGATGTTTACTTTGTATGTCACGTTCAACCATGTCCACTCTAAAGAGCAAGTGGGAATAATATGTACTTGCGTGAGTACCTCTGATCCATAACAGTAATTGCCCTGAAATTTCAGATAATAGATTGTGCGGAGCTCGCAGAATCCAAAGTCCCTAATATTGCTAGGTAGAGGGAGGAACAGCAACAAGGGCATGTCTTGGCAGGCATACACGTACATTCTTGAAAATATTACCAGTACTGGGAATATTGTTGGCAGCCATCAAAGTGTCCATACAGCTCTTGGTCTGATTTAATTTAGCCATTTATCAGTCAAACACAATTTATTTTAATGCGATTACCCTGGAGTGATAGAATGTTATGTCAGACCAAAGATAGAAAAGGCCCCATGGTTCACAGGAGCACTGCAGAACGGGTAACTCCGTGAATGTTACATGACACTAAACTTTACACAGTAGGTATCATTTGTGTTAAACAATAATCACCTGATGAATTGTTACTTTGCCAAATTTGACTTTAAAGAAGCTATTGATCACCTCCAGTCATTCAGAGTGTTTTCTGCTGTCACTTGGTGAAGTAACTATGAGATTCTGGAGTGAAGTGGGCTGCCCAATGACAGTCCCGTGAGATCTAAAGATACGCCCCTGCACATGTAGTTAAATTAAATATATTCCCAAAGGCTTTAGGCTCAGAAACCACTGCTAAATGTTAGTATTTGTCCTGGGTCTCTGAACAACCTTATCAACAAACTCTTAACTGCAAATATATGAAGACACATTGGAGCCTTGGGGGCTGCTCCTGTACCTAAATTAAAATCATCCATGCCCTTAGGCTTCTTTGTCTGAAGTGGCATTGGGACTGCGCGGCTCCCTGGGATGTGATGTGCAGGATGTACTTTTTTCCCCAAGTTTCCAGGATAGAAAGGCACACTTGACAAGCATTCAAGCGTAATCATCTTTATGTTCAAAGGAGGTTCTTTGAGTGAGTTGGCACCCAGACAGAATGATGATATAGAAATAAGAGATTTCAAGCAATCAGTTCCCTCAGTCTGTTCTGCATGATGCATCACCAATTTTATGTGTTTATAATTCATTGTATCCTAGAGAAAACTATCTTTGCTCTAATTAGGTGAGCATGGAGAAAATCTGCATTTTAATGATTTCTGGATTATAAAACAGAAAAGCTTACATAACAAAATACAATTTAAGTTGCAACGAAACAGCATAGTTTCCTTTAACGGGGCACAGATGCATTTGGACTTGATTCTACCTTTCCTGTAGGGAGTAATGCTGCCTGAGACAATGAAGTTGCACCAGTGGAGGAACACAGATGGTATCACGAAGTTTGTAAAGCACTCTGTGGGCATGAGAAGAATGGCACACAAGGCAGAGAGGGGCTGCATATATTTTTCTTTCAAACCAGTGAAAAGTGCAGTACTTTGTAGAACCTCATCCCTCTATTAAAAAAATCATAGAATCTAATACAGAAAATATGTTTTCTGTGAAACAGTTTAACTTCATAATGCTTTGTACAAGCATTTTCATGTCAGTAAAGGCCCAGAGGGCACTGTGCTCACTTGCTTTTACTCCCAGAAAATTCTGATTTCCAAATAATTTTATGCAAAGTGACAGCAACCTCATCATCACCTGGTTGACTTTCAGGTGCCTTTTCACACACAGATACACATCATATTAAAATGTATGTAAGAGCTGCAAAACACTTCAACAAATCTAGTACTTGACCGATGTTTTGCATCTTTACGACACCCGGCAACAAGATAGCTTCTCATGGCTTTGTGTTTCCTTGCGTTTTGCACAGGGGTGTGGAGTTAAACGCTCCTGCTCTGTGCTGTGGTGACTCTAGGAGTCAAAAGGACAGTGCAAGAAAACGTTGTTTGGCCTTCTGTCATCCCTAGACCTAGTTCTCGCTCAGTCCTAGCAGCATCAGGAGGGGAGGCAGAGGCAGCAAGACAAGCATATGCTTTCCCAGCACAGCCCTGTCACATAGGGCTCCTCCCTTTATTCCTTTACTGGCCTTTGATTGCATCAGGGTCCAAACTGAGTTGTGAAGTCTTCAGAGCAGGAAACCTGGGTTTTTGTCCCCACTGAAAAGGCAGTAGCACATCATGTAAAGTTACTGAACAAGAATGGTGATACAATTCACTCTCGTACTGCGGTTAATGGTTGTACCCTACTTCCCTTGGAGCTGCCAGGGCAGTGCCATTCATTCTGAGTGATTTTTATCAGCATTACCTGCTGCTGATCCCTGAGGGACACAGTGACAGATTACTCTCCAATTGCTAACCGTGATCAAAATCTAAATATATAGCAAGCGTTGACTTAAATTTTCCTCTGCAGAGTCGATTTCAGCTAAGTGCTTGATAAACTCAGGTGAAATTCATCTGCCCTGGTTTTGGTGTCTAAAAGCAGGATGTCTGTCTCTGAGCTAAAGACTCTTTTAAGTGCCTTCCATAGTCATCATAGAGAAACAGACACTAGCTGAAGATGATTCATCCCATGTTCAGCTGGGGCTCTAAGATAGGTAAGCTGTATCACCTTTTTCTCTATCCTTACTATAAAATGAGGCAAGGGTAGCTAGCTAGTACTTAGATTTCTCACTCTACATCTAAAATTAGGTAAAATAAATCTCTCCAGAAGAGGCCATTCAGTTATCTGGCTAATATTACCAAGATACTCCTTCCTAAGCCAAGTAACTTGGGTTGTGCAAAGTTATCCTCCAAGAAATGTGCATGAGGATTCAAAAGTTCAGGCAAAGGAGGATCCCTCAGTTCATTTGGTAGGGTGTCCCTGTGGTTGACTGCCTTCCATGATAAAGCCAATAGCCTTATGTCCCGTTTTCATTTGCCTCGCTTCAGCTTTCAACAATTGTTTTGGGTTAGGTGTTTGGCTTTTTGTCTTTTGTGGAGGAGTCATACGCTGAAACAAAGTGCTTTAGAGTACCAGAAATTTTCTTTATGTGAAGTTTCTTGAAAATCACTCTTTAAATCATGTCTTGATTTTCTCTCTGAGAAACTAAACATGTCAAATATTTCAAATTCTATCAGCGAGGCATTTTCTCCAACATTCTTCTGTGCCCCATTCCATTCGTAATAGCTTCGGCCAAGAGAAGCAAAGAAAGTATTTCACTATCTCCTCCTTCAGGAGTGCACACACCAGTGACCCTATTTCTCACTCCCACTTGCAGCTCAGCTGGTCATATCTTTGAAATTTTGGACTTTACATACTTACTTTAACTGACAAGGAACAGGCTAGTGACATGCAATGAGATTATTGCTCTATGGTTTTTACCATATACTAGTACCTTTTTAAAATAGGTTGGCCTTGGTGTCTGGGTCAGGTGCATTAATGTGCTTTGCAAAATAACCCTAGGAATATGGAGAGCACCCTTTTGGCCGCTGAAAGCATTGCTGGCTTTCAAATTAAAATTTTCAAATTAAAATTTTCAAATTTTAATTTGACATGTATTTATTTAAGTAACTGCTTCGTGCACTCCTTGCTGGAGTGCACAAGAGCCCAACAGCTTGCACCTGAACGGCACGGTGATGGGCGCTGCAGGGAGCCAGCCGAGGAGCTACCCGGTTTAAGCATACATTGGCACTGTACTGTACTGGCAATAACTAATTGGTGGCGAAAAGCATTACAAAAAGCCTTCTACAGTCAAGCTGGAGGCAGCCTGCCCCACTCTGTAGCATCTACTTCATGTCCCGATGCATCCCAGACAGGCTTTCCTCTGCCTGTAATGGGATGAAGGGGAAAGCACCAGGCATAGACCCTCAGCAAACCGGAGAATCTGTCTGGGATGGCTTTATGAAATAAGGCATTGCCAAGTGCACGTCTCACACTCCATGTGTAAGGACTGAGATGAGTCATTTGCATTATTTGTCTCCTATTTTTGTGAGTTCTAAAAAACATCTTCTGTTGACTGTGAATTTGTCCATTTCAGCAAAGCGATTGTGAATGAAGTCCAAATCCACTTTATACAGAATTTTTTCAGACATCTCTAATGAAAAATCAAGCATTAAATATGTCTGATAAAAAGGAAGAACTGGCAAGTAACCTGCAGAGAACGCTGCTATGTATACAAGGGTTATTGTCTGAGCGATTGCTGCCTGCGCATGGGGATACAGGAAATACTTTTACTAACACAAGTACCTTCACATTACCGTGAGTGCCTATATAAGCTGTGTGCCGTCAGTACTACCCTGACGTAACCAAATAGCAGAAGTTAGTATGCAGTGCTATTCTGTTGATGAAAAAACAATATTAAAATAATACTAATGTGTTCTAACGTGTATGTTAGGAGAGTACATCGGGCTAACATTTAAAAGGAGCATTCTGTGATAAGGTTTAACCACTCTGCGTGGAAGCCGGTTCTGCCCAACGATGACAGTATGTAGTTAAATCTAAGTCAGTAAGATTTCCATTGTCAGCTAAACCAGTGGCTGAAATGTCCCAACCCCCTTTATTTCCCAAAGCACTGTAATAAGTTTATGATAATCTGCAGCTTTTTTTTTTGCTGGCACATTACTATGAGTATTGTTTTGAAATTCTCTTTTGTTGTCTTTATCAATAAATTTTTATCTGTCTAGTATGGTAAAAATTAAAGATGCTGTAAATGAATGTGATTTTTTTTTACAAAATGTACAGACTATGATGTTGTATAGATTAATGTATGTAAATAGATTTCCTTTTCATACTGTAATTCACTATACATTTCTTCTGGTTTTGCTCTTTCGTTCTTTTCTGTTTCCAGTTTTTAATGTCACGTACCTAACAGCCTTCTCTGAGATATATTATATATAAAGCTGTGAACAAATAAGCGTTTACATCTTTATGCTATTAGAGATAATAGTAGTTAATAGCACCATAATGGACTGAAGAGGAATCAGAGAATAAAAATTGTAAAGGTTTTGCACAGAACTTCTTTTATTTATGTGATTTATGTATTTACGAGATGAACTCACAAACCATATTTTCAAAACTGAAAATGGTCCTCCTGCCTTGGCAGCTCAGGGTTCCTCAGCAATGTAATTAAAATTGAATTGTATTGCATGGCAAACGAAAGGCCGAGGCTGCTCCTGCCACAGGAACGGGCACAGGGAGGAGGCACACGAGGGCCAGACCGGCGGTGATGCACTGCTGGTGGGGCCAGCCAGGGAGGTGAGCACATGGAGGAGGAGGTGGCCCTCATGGGGCAGCGTGCCTCCCCCGGCGGCAACACCCAGCAGGGAGAAAGAACGGAGTGCCAGTTTGCTGTCTTGTGGACCAGAGAATCCATCCCCTTCTGTGTGTATCTATGTGTGTCACAGAAGCTACATCACCAAGTGGGGTCTTCTGACCCTTTGAGAGACCTGAGCTCTCATCCTCTCCCGCCTTAAGTGTGTGCCTGTATGAGCTGCCTATCAGTCTGAACCCTTTTGCATTCAATTACATGACTGCAAAGACACCAAACTGAGCGGGGAAGTAGACACTCTGGAAGGGAGAGCCACCCTGCAGCAAGATCTGGATAGGCTGGAAGAGTGGGCTAACAAGAACCTTATGAAGTTTAACAAAGACAAGTGTAAGGTCTTGCACCTGGGAAAACATAATCCAGGAGTGCAGCTCAGACTGGGATCCACCTGGCTGGAGAGCAGCTCCGTGGAAAGGGACCGGGGGATCCTGGTGGACAGGAAGCTCAACATGAGCCAACAGTGCGCTGCTGCGGCCAAGAAGGCCAATAGGATGCTGGGTTGCATCAAAAAGGGCATCGCCAGCAGAGAGAAAGAAGTCATTATCCCACTCTGCTCGGCACTTGTCAGGCCACACCTGGAATACTGTGTACAGTTCTGGTCCCCGTTATACAAAAAAGATGTGGACAGGCTGGAGGGGGTCCAGAGAAGGGCCACCAAGATGATCAAGGGTCTGGGAAGCCTGCCGTATGAGGATAGGCTGAGAGAGCTGGGCTTGTTCAGCCTTGAGAAAAGGAGGCTCAGAGGTGATCTCATCCCCATGTACCAGTACTTAAAGGGGAGCTACAAAGAAGATGGAGACTCCCTTTTTACAAGGAGTCACATGGTGAGGACAAGGGGTAATGGGTGCAAGTTAGTCCCAGGGAGATTCCGATTGGACACGAGAGGAAAATTTTTCACAATGAGGTCAGTCATTGGAATAATCTCCCCAGGGAAGTGGTTGACTCCGCTACTCTAAATACGTTTAAGACTCAGCTGGACACGGTGCTGGTCCATCTCATCTGGACTGTGCTCTTGCCTAGAACGGTTGGACCAGATGATCCTTGAGGTCCCTTCCAACCTGGTATTCTATGATTCTATGATTCCATGCTTCACTTCAGTGTCCTTGCCCACATGCATGTCCTCTCTCCCCCATTGCTAACCGGAGGGCTCCACAACCAGATCACCTCGACATCTGCAGGTGAGCTGCTTTAGGGCTGCTGAGCCTGAATGCAGGAGAGCCAGGGTGCAGGTGAGCAAGGGGGCTGGCAGCTGGACCGATTCCTGTCAGTGCTGGCAGCAGCACCTGCAGGTTTCCATGGCAAGTCTCAGCCCTGTCAAATGCAAAAAGTGGATCCCTGTAAAAAATTCTGGATAATTTTAACACTATCAATGCTGGCAGATTCCTGTAGCTAGAGAAATGGATGTCCCCAGAATAAAAGCAAAAGTCAGTGTATTGGGGAGGGGAGAGAGTGAGGGAGCCTGCCCTCAAGAAGCAGCTTAAAGAAGCAACTCCTGTGACAACTTCTGCATGGTTACGCTAGGCAGTATCATCTGCAGGAGTCTCTGTACCCATAACCACTGGCCCATGGGCAGGCTTGAATAGAGCACAAAGCTCCCAGTTTTCTCTCATTGTACCAAGGAGCTTCTAACTGGGACCTTTGAAAAGCTAAAGGAGGTAAGCACCTGGATAGTGAAAGAGTCCATAAGACTGGCTGCATTCCCCTCCCCTCCTCTCTGTAAGAGAGCTGAGCCAAAGAACTACAGCAGACAGCAAAAGAAAAGGTACTGCAAACTCTGTGTGTGTAAGTTTGGGTGTGGACTGCAGAAGGACGTTGCTTTTATCGGACATCTTGTTTTCCCTTGGCAGCGCGTAAGCCGAATCCCAGTCTTGCTCCCAATTCCAGTTCTGTTTGCTTGTACCCGGGCAGGGGTCAGCCCTTAGGTGATGGAGTGACAGTCTAAAAGCAGATTTACACAGACGGCGAGGAGGAACCGGGCGCTCGGTGAGAGGCCTGAGAGCCTGCGTTCAGGAAAAGCAGCGACCTACACTGCAAGCTGCAGGCTGCTGTATAAAGGCAGGGTCTGTGCGTAGCCTCCCCGCAACACTGCACTGTCAGTGGGGTTTGGGGGCGGCTTTTACTGCAGTGACTCCATGGCAGGACAGAGGTCGTGCCAGTTTGCAAAGGGGATTCCTTGGACCGCACAATGCTATTGAGTTAATACAAAGTTCCAAATAATCAGACCCTATGTGTCCTACTGAATAAAATAAAATGTTTTACATGAATTAAGTTCTATTATTTATAATTGACTGTATTTTAATACCCTCATCTTTCATTAACAACATAGGCTGGGATATATTGTGAGCTAGCTGACATGCAATTTAGGTTGAACTATTGTATCAAACCGTTTAATAAGTAAGTATATGTTGTATCAAACCCTTTAATAAGTAAGCATATGTTGTATCAAACTAGTTATAGATTTTTCACATAGGAAATCTTTTTCTAGTAATATCCTACAGAATGTAGTCAGTGCCCTAGGATATTCAATTAAATATGAATATTGGATTTGGAAGACAAAAGAAATCAAAATGAAGAGCTGTGCTTTCTGTTGAATCCCTTCTGTATTTCTGAGCTGGTGCCTTTGTAATTTGGACTGCTTCTCAACACAATCCTGTTAAGCTGTGAAATTCTCTCTTCAGAAAGGCTTTATTTAGCAATAGCCCTCAGCCACTGCTTATCCCTGGTTTCCTGCTTACATTCTTCACCTGCTCTTAATTAGTGCCTTGGGCTTTGGCTGCCTGTCTCTGTAGGATATGAAAAAATACTCTGCAAATAATGAGGGAATCAGTAAGCAAGTTTATAACAATATAATTAATAATGGATCCTGACTACTAGGGGACATTTTGTTATAGAGAGCTGTATTCATGAGAAGCAATTTGAAAATTAAAATATAATCTGAGTAATACAGAAAATTGTGCTGTAGAGGATGATTGTGTCTTAGCCAGGTGATGAATTGGACAATTTAATCATTCCTGTGGATTCTAGCTTCTGTTATTCAGATAACTACCCAAACCATATGGCCTCTGTTAAAAAATACTTAACTTGACCTTATTACTCAACAATAAAAACATGAAGAAAAATCCTGTTTCACTCAAATACACAGCATCTTTAAAGAATCATTTTCATTTTGCCTATAAAGACCATAACATCCTGTTTCTTGGATTAGGACAACAATTTATCAATTTAGACACCTGAAAGTACTGTTTTGTCATGTAACACATGGAATTATTATTGTTAATAAGTTCTCAAAAAAATCTTTTAAAAGCCCAGCATATACCTTGCTCAGGGTATAGCTCTGGTTACTCGTCCTGTTGCCCCAAATGTGAGCTGACTACAGCTTGGAAGGCACAGGCAATACTGTTTTTTGTCATTTAGGCCCAGTTCACATCTATCTAACTTTAAACATCTCAGTTAAGCGTTCTATTTATAAATCCCCTTTTTGGCTGAATGCAAAGCCAAAAATCCAGGCCGAGGACTGATCCTGCCTCTGGGATATCTCACGTCCTGCCCCAGGGGAGGGCTGCACTCAGGACCTGCAAGACGCCTGCGAGGGGCTGCAGCGGGGAGACCCGCGTCCCCGTGGTGGGGTCAGCAAGCCCTGACGGTGCTGCTGCCCCTCACGCACACATTTCCCTCTCGTTGGCAGTCTGACAGCATTGTGCTATAGGTATGTCAAGGTTTTCTCATTCTTTCAGCTGCTTATGAAATCTGAATCTTAATTTAAACCGGGTGATCACTAGTTTTATTGTCCCACTCCCATGACATTCAGTAGGAAGATATTTACTTTACAACCTTCTCTAGCTTCACTGCAGTGAAATGTTGAATTTATAGCAATGCTTTGAAACAGCCTAATGAGGAGAGGGAGGGTTTTATTTAGAAGGATTAGTAACAACTGTTCTTGGATGCACAAATGTTAACAGAAGGAGTTTTTTATGGTTCTGCTACCTATGCAAATTTCCATACAAGAGTCAAATATTGAGTGGCATCACATAAACTGAGGCTGGAAGTCAGAAAGTTGTTTGTAATCACCAGCAGAGTGAGGTTTTGAAAAAGCCTCATGGCATCTAAGGACAATTCCACTTTTAGATTCCTGTTTATATGGGTTAGAGGGAGTAATATGGTATGAGGCTAAAACAGCAGGGGATTAGACCTCATGACCCATGCACTTATACTTCCTACACCCCCATAACACTATGGGATCTTAACTGCATTAATATGTCCAAAGTTTTGGAAAGAAATAGGAGAAGTTAGAAGAAAGTTATAAACTTTTCCAAATCCGAGAATTTAAACATGTAAATTAATCACAAAAATCATTAGGTTTTGATCCTTTGTCACTTGCTATCATAAAAATCTCTATTAGTGCTATTTCAGTCACTTGTTTCAGCTGTAGGTTCAGTCTGACATGGCTCTTTTGTTCCTGGATGAACAGAAACTGCTGTTGACGTAGATACTTTGGAAGAAAATGTGAGTACTATAAAGAGTTTTTTAGTCTAAGTTCATCTTCTCCCTCTATTGTGCTCTGCATTCATCCCTAGCCTAGAAAAGTTCTTCCAATTACCTATTCATGTACTGATCCATGAATAGTACGACTGTACTTCTATATATGTTCTCCAAATGTCTGGGCTGAATAGTTTATTTCCTCTGAGCTGTAATTATTCATCTCAGCATTTGGCAATGTTTTTGAGTGGTTTTAGCTTTCCTCATGCAATGTGTCGTCAGGTTTAAAAAATAGTGGTTTCTTTGGACAATCTGGATAGTGAAGTATTTGGTTGGCTCACGGGGTGGAAAGTGGCTTCTGACCTTCACAACTAACTTTCAGTCGACTGCTTTAGTACATTTTAAAAATCTATCAGAATGATAAATTAGAAGAAAAACACACAGAAAAAGGATGTGAAGTTGGGGAATAAAATGGGGTCAAAGCTAGGATCTTACTTTGAGGAAATAAGATTATACTCTAGGAAGATGGAAGAGTGAAAGGAAGCTTGGTTTGGGGGGGCACATGTAGTACGAGGTGGGTGGAAAAGGGTTCTGACAGGAAGTCAAGAGCTTTGCTGAAGATCCCATTTGAGTCAATCACTCCCTGGGGACCATTTTCATGGGGAACTGTGAATGGTCTTCCAAAAAACTTGACATTGTATATGTATGAAGCTAAACTAGAAGCTAAATTTTCAGAAACGTGCACTGCATCTAAAACATGAGCAGTTTTGCTCTGGATGGCAGCTAAGTTACACAGGCTCAAAAGTTGAGGTATTCACGTACAATCCACCTGTCAACTGATGGTCTATATTTTCTCTCCACCTAAATAGAAATTTTATGTATTTTAGGAGACATGAAGGCCATTTCTTGACTCTCTACATATGACAAAATGAAAACTTTTCTGAGTAAAGAATACAGCTGGGGTTGTTCAGCCTCGAGAAGAGAAGGCTCCGGGGAGCCCTTATTGCAGCCTTCCAGTACCTAAAGGGGGCTTATAAGAAAGATGGGGACAGACTTTTTAGCAGGGGCTGTTGCAATAGGACAAGGGTTAATGGTTTTAAACTAAAAGAGGGTAGATTCAGACTGGATATAAGGAATAAATTTCCCAACCCAAAACACAATCATTTTGCCTTTCACTCTTTCACTAGTGTCCAGGTTGTACCTGTTTAATTGCAAATGGTTCACTAATGGTACAATCCCAGTAGCCAGCAGGCTGCTAACCATCAAAGTATAGCTCAAAACCAGCTAAGCAGAATGCCAGTTTTTTATGATGACTCATTAATTTGCCCTTCAGTTTTCTATTTGAATAGTTAACATTTTGGTTCTTTATTAATACAGCTTAAAGTTTGCCATCTGCCTTTGTAAAGCCATAAATTTCAGACATGCAGAGTTGAATTCCTGCAACGTAACCTACTGCCTATCCCAACCTTAACTATGTCTCTGCTATTCCTGATATATTCTTTCAAACTGTTCTTCGTGTCCCTCAGCAACAGGGACTAAGCAACCTTCCCAGGGCAGAAATCCCATCAGGGAAGGTTTTTGTCACAAGCTGTGGCTGGTGAAAGACCTATGCTTTGTGTACAGCCCTTCCTCAAGTGGGATCCACAGATGTCCTGGTATCATTGTAGCTCTTTGCAGGAAAATAATTGCTGCTCTAAAATAAGTCTTCCGCAAGATGTTTTAGTTCAGCTTTTGCAATGAACGAAAAACAAAAGCAACAAAAAGCATCTGGATATCTGTTTACCATAAAGTTTTATTGCTTTAAATATTGAAATTTTCAACTACTGCTCTACTGTATCTGCTGGGAGCATACAAGTGACAGTATGGTACCAGCTAGGAATATGTGCCCATCTCCTACAAAGGAACGTGCTCTCAGGCCATTCAAATATCTAGCTGAGTGCATTTCGAGCTTTAAACTATATTTAAGTCCTACAACATCAGCGGATCTTAAGGAGCTGTTCTGGGGTTTTGCTGATCATAAACACAGTTTAGAGCAACAGTGCTTGTTCTTCCCCTGCTTACACTTCATGGTTTCAATTATGTAAATTATATATGATCTTGAGAATCCCTTACCAATACTTAACCACCTTATAGCATCTGTTTGTAACTCATCTTTTGCATTTCCCCAGGATGCAGTTTCTTCTTTTGCAATACTGTGAATACTTTATGAGGTTGTACATAGTTCCCTTTAATTTACTTAGACATTACTTCTTTGCTGGCATTGGTCTGCACCTTATTATTGTCTCTGGGTACATTTTCAGAATCATGGCAGGAAGAAAACAACATCAGAGCTACAGCTGAGATGAGACAATCATGAGATCCCTCAGGGCAGGAGACTGAGACTGGAACATTAAGCTAAGAGGGTGAGTGCCAAGGCAGAGAGCTGGAAGACCAGAGCATGTCAACATGCTGCAGGAAAGAGCCTTGAGCACCCATACTGCCATGGGCAGAGCCAAGGAGACACAACCAGAGCCTCCCACAGAGGGGTCTGAAACCCCTTCCTAGTGATCTTGGGGTTGATATAAATTGACACCCCACTAAAAGAGCATAAGGGGAGGGCTTGGATCAGCTGCACCAGTGCTAAGGGAGCTCTTCTGAAGGCTTTAGTTGACTTATTTCAGCGGGTGATTTTAAGGGACAGCAATCTCATCTGGGGCCGTTGGACAGCAGTGCATACAGCTCCAGACTTGCAATATGACCTCCCAGTTGTGGGTTCCAGCGGGATCTCTGGCTCATACATCAGAAAGTCTCGCTATCATTGCTCAAGATTTCTGTTTATTATTTCAGATATCTTCTTGCAAATGTTTGTTTTAACTCCTGACATGGTGTTTCAAGTACTGAGGTGACTGTTAATTATGGATCTGATGTACGGCTTGAGAATATCATGGGAGTTACTTAAATCAAGATGGCTTTTATCATAGTAAATTACTAAGAACTTGAGAGATTTGATGTAGCACTAGTTGGAATAGCTTCTACCAGGCCTATAACTATGTTACAGTGGAAGGAGAGAGCTTGAGTAAATTAAGAACAGTTTCAGATTTTGAAGATGTAGGACGCACTGTGCTGTTCACGAGACATAAGAATGACCAGCCAAGATACTGAGGGCCATGAGGCCAGATTTTGTTTCTTCTTTTCTTGGTGAATAACTCGGAGCTAGCTTCTAACAGAATTTCAACTGAGATTAAACAAGTAAACACTTTTGCAAGTCCATCTAGGTCCCAGTATCACTTACTTTTCTTTAAAAATCAGTCATTTTAATGTCGATGAGGAATTTAAACAAGTGGAGAGATGAGTCCACTAGATTTTCCTTCTAACCTCCAATGCAGTCCCATTTTTAGAACTGTTGTACGTTCTGGATGGATAATAAGAATAGTAGTCTTGTACAGCTGAGTAATTCTGAATGACATTTACAGTAATTTCTGCTTCTTCCTACAGCCTTGTTTCTCATACATCGTTTCTTTCATCTTTTCTCCTCCCCACAACAATATTGTTTCTGATTTATCACATGCTATTTTAGTACCAAATTAACAAACCCCAGGGCGATGACTGGACACTGAAAAAAATAGGATGTAAATCACTGACACAGGACACTGAAGTAGTGCAGAAGTTTCTGTGCAGTTAATGATTGTACTTGAGAATGGTAGAGTGTATTTAAAGTATTTAAAGATCTCCAGTAAGTCTCACACCATCCTAATGAGATAATTGTTGTTAAAGTCATGTCTTTGATGGGGAAAAGTAAGAAAGCTAGAACTTGTGACATTTTCCAAGTCAACAGCAACATCAGTGATTGAAAAACAATCAACAGAAATTGACTTTCTATTTGTCTGCATAGAGTCAGATTCTCATAAATTTACTTCTAATACCATTTTACTCCATGAGTCATTCAACTGGATTCTATGAGATGTCCCTGCAAAGGGAAAGAATCAGTGTAATACAATGATGAAGGCTGCAACTCTCTGTTATAACTTGAGTATCATGCATATGTCTGCTGGCTTTCAAGATGGTTTTTTTTAATTTGTTTACCTATTTACAAACATTTCTGAATGCATTGCTATATCATAGATAGTACAGCATGGCATACTAGATCAAATCAATGATCTTACAGTCACCTATACCACATGCTTCAGGAAAAACACATCTAAACATTGTTACTGAATGACCTCTGCTTGGTTTCTTTCTAACCCAAAGTGTTCATGATCTGCACCAGGACACGTGCAACACCGAGCTCCCTGTGGTGCATTTTAACTATTCCATCACACTCCCCCAGGACTTATTTTTTTCCACTGCCACCCCACCCTAGACTGTTCTTTCTAAAGGGTAACCTTCTTTTCAGGTACGGTTGTTGAGCTCACCAGTGCATTTTCTAAGTGCAATGTTTCCATACTATATAATACAATACTTCCAGTAGTCTAAAGTTTCCAAAGTAAGACATTGCATTTCCTTATTGGCTTCTAGCCTTGGGCTCAAGCATTGCTCTGTGTTGCTCCATGCTGCTTTGCTGCACACCAAGAGATTTTCTTGCTATTGCTGGGCACTGGAAGATGTTCCTTCCCCTTCCCCAGCCCTTAAGATAGCGATTTCCAGGCTGCTTACGCAGATGAAAACACTGTGATGTACCAATGCTTTTTTCAGGATTTCCACTCCCAGAGGAATGGAAAGCTTCATCACATATCAAATTTCTCAGACTCTACTGTTTCATAAACCTTACAGATTTGCAAGAACAGATAAAATGGCAAAATATCAGTAAACTATTTAATAATAAAAACCTTCCTTGGTTGCTTTCATCCCAATTTCAACCAAGGTGGAATTAACTTGTGATGTTAAGATGAAGTTTTAAGATTGTCCAAAGCAGCAACTTCTTCTTGCCTTCCCTGGCTTTTGTCCCTCTTTAAGGACAGGAGCCAAAAGCCAGAATTTTCATGTGCTCACGCAAGCTAGAAAGCCTTGTTGTGCCCATTTGTCTGTTATAAAACTTCGTCTCTTTGTTTCTTGCTGTTGCAAAGGAACATCTTAAGATAGCTCTTTTTCCAATAAGGAAAATTTTCTCCTTGAAATTGTGTAATATTGCCCATTTTATACTTTTTATTCACATATTTCTGCTTTCATCTGTCACGTCCTTTTGAAAATGGTCTAGTAAAACCTTTTGCATCATCATATGAATAATTTTCAAAGCATATTTTTTTGCCAGATTCAAAGCTCTTTTCTCCCTGTGAGGCTGTAAAAAGATCTAAAGATGATACCACAGGTGGTGAAACTGGAACAAAGCTACTTAATTTGACTAATATCCCTTTCCCTAATACATAGTGTTTAGGACCCCATTCCATTCATATCCTATTCTGTTCATGAATAAATCATGGGCATATTGGCAGTATTTGTGCGCTTCAGCTCGCAGTATTTAGTTCTGAGGGTGACATCCAGAATTTAAATAATGCAGCATACCCTGTGTATTGCC
The DNA here is from genome assembly GCA_020745775.1 of Theristicus caerulescens. NCBI lineage: Eukaryota > Metazoa > Chordata > Aves > Pelecaniformes > Threskiornithidae > Theristicus > Theristicus caerulescens. The sequence goes on along the minus strand of CM036558.1, from coordinate 11,501,615 downwards.
AGCTCTGGGTGATTTTGTGTGAGGAAGTGCAGCCTCTGTGTGGAGCTGGAAAGAGCAATTGAACTGGTTTTGTTGGAAAGGAGCAAGACTCTGATCAGGCAGTTAATTAAGCAATCAAAGTGTTTTGTTTATGATACTGCAGGGGCTGTCAATTCACATTATTTGTTAGATTAGTTTCACTGGAGTGGGGTTGAGAGCTAAGGGGTTGGTTTCTGTCTCTCTCCTGGAAACCAGCAGCGATAGCCGGTGCAGAGCAATCTTCAAGTTCCTGGTCCAGCAGGCAAAGGAAGGGAATCGCAGTATTTTAGCACAGAGATGAGGTGTGCTGCTAAGCGGCCTGACCTTCGCTCTCTGATACCTTGGCACAGGCGTAACTCTGCCGCTGTGCACATCTATCCCAAAAGAAAGCCACTCTGCAAAATACGGTTATTTCTAGCTTAGCACAGTTCCCAGCTCTGTTTCACCATGCTGCCCAGCAAATGGTTAATTTGGCACACTGAGAGCTGGTGTAGGCAAAGGAATGAGGGTGCTTAAATGGGTCAGAGGCTGCTTAAACCAGAAAGGAAGACTTGTCACACTGTGCCCATGTGTGGGGACAGTATAAGATCCTATCTGTGGCCTTTCAGAGGAGAAGGAGCAATTGGTAAAGTATGAATGTAGGGAAATTTTAGTAGCTTGAACAGAAGGGACTGAAGAATGAATGATGAAGAGAGAAATCAAAGGAAATTAATTTTATCAAGTGAAAGATAAGATTATACCAATATTTCATGTTTAAAATCTGCAGTGCATGAATAATTTAGACTCCTACGAAGAAACAGAATAAGTTCCAGGTGTAGACACCCTGTAATGCACAGCGATGAAATTTAATTTATATTAATCTTTTGCAGCTCTATACTGTCTCAAAAAAGCTTGTCAAAGTGCTTGAAAAATATCAGCTAATAAATTCTCTCAGTTTATTAGCTTGATAGAACTAATCACATTTTTCCTAGGAGGAAAAATGAATATTTCAGTTATGTTTAATTCATACAGCAGTGTGTGGCAGTCCAGGATATAGTCCAGACCTTCTGAATCCCAGCCCTGCTATTTAACTATGAATTCAGCTTTCCTCAGATTTGACTTGTTTTGAGTCACATCTTGTACTTTGAAATATCCTCCTCCCCTGCCAAAGTTTTAATTCAAAAAGGATTAAGGGTATGATTTTGGGGTGGATTTAGGAACTTTTGGTGAAAATATGCATGGAGACAAGCCTCAAATTTACCGGCAGAGAGGCTGGCTTGACACCAATAAGGAAGAGAGAACACAGAAACTTCAAGAATAGACATTCTGAAAGTTTTAAATTGACATGTTGCAGGGTTGCATGTAAAGTGTACTAAGATGAAGCATGCTGTCATTAGCACCATCTACTCCTTTTCTGGATGACAACAAGGCCAAATCAGCCATTTGTCTGCCAATTTTCTCCTTTTCAAGAAATATGTGCAAGTTTACTAAAATCATTGTAGACTGCCCTGGGCTATTCTTGTGAAATCATTCTGGAGGAGATAGATAGTCTGTGCAATGTGATTCTCTTGAGAGCTGAAAATTCTTACTCTCTGTTCCCTCCTTACCTGCTATCACAGTATCAGCATGATAGAGTCTCTCAATCTGTACAATATTCAGAGCTTTGGAAAAGAAGTAAGACCATAACATTGCAATGTATCCCGCAATCCAGACTGCAGCCACCCCAGAATCCCCTCTATATTAGGTTTCTTGATCTTTTATTTCTATTCTATCTTACTTATTTTTTGAAAATGTTAATTGGTGTAGGTTATCTTCTACTAAAGTTTGACTTTGTGTTTAAAACCCCCACAAATATTTTGTGTTTTATGATGCACTTCTTAGAATTAAAAGGTCTAGGCAGATGCATCCCAAATCCTGGCTGACTCGTAGTCCTACCTTGCTCTTTTAGCACCTTTTTAAGTCAAAATTAATCTTTCCTGAGCACAGGCTAGTACAGCTGTATAAAGCATCCCACTTGGAAACCCTCATTTTCCCAAATCACTTCTTATTTCTACCTTACTAAACACCTGGGACTGCAAGTTCTTCCTCAGAGTAGCAATGATGGTTCATAGTCAATGATGTTACTAATACATCAGTCTTTCGTTCTCTCATTCATTCTCATAGAAACATAGTAATGTGGTTGGAAAAGATCTCTGGATCCTTGGTCTAGTCCTCCTCTCAGAGGGAAACTGTTGCCACTCTGGATGATGCAGCTTTAGCTTTGTCTAGCCAAGCCTTGGAACCTCCAAGGATGGCACCTGGGTTCATAGCCAAAGTTTATCGTAGCAGCCCTTTGCACAATGGGCTTCCATCTCATAGTACATTTAACCTCATTTCTAATATTTTGATCTTCAAATGCCATGTAACTATATTTTCTTTGCACAACAAATCCCTCTATAAGGATAATTTTTCTTGACTTTGTGTCATCAGCAGGTTTCATTAGTCAATTCCTAGATTTCTGGAGCAAGGCCTTATGAATTTAATTCATGATTACTGTTAAATAAAATTAGTCTCAAGACTGATTCCTGAGGAATTCCTCTGATATCTCCCTCCACCCTAAATGGAATTGCCTGCCTTTTAACTTTTTTTTCTACACTGCTTATAATAATCATCATCTTCTCTGCCTAACTCACATTTTTAGACAGTCACATGCCAAATGTTTTGCACTAATTCAAGTACATATAGCGCTCTCTTTGCCTAAGACATCAGCTGTTATCAAACAAGGATATCGGATTTTCCAGCATAGTTAGCTGTGGCAAACTCGTATTTGATTTCCTCCCACTTTCTGTTTATTCCATTCCTTAAGTTACTTTTTCCTTAAAAAAAAGAGGTATTTTAAAGCTTTGCATCCCATTCAGGTCCCACTGCTCTTGTAGCTGTCTGTCTGATGTTACTTCCTTCCATATATATAGTTACTACACCTGCTATTCTCTACATATGTGATACGTTTGGTGCTTTGGACTACAGACTTTTTGCTAGAGGCCTTACAGTTTTGTGTGCCAGTTAGTGATATAAATTTGTAGTTGGCACTGTTAATGGCAAGTGACACTCTGACCATGAGCTGACTCCTGTGCTGAGGAATTAATTCAATCAATTTAATGCAGTTATTCAAATCTGTTTCTCAGAAGCATGTATAGCTACATGCTGGTAACTATTTAAATGACTAGAAATGCATTTGTGTTTCTTTTCTGTCCAGAAAGGGGCCATTTTTTAAGTCTCTAGCTCCAAATTCTTGTTTATAGAAACCAGTGGAGATATCCCTGAAATGTGTACTATTGTAAAAGAGGACAGAGTTGGTTTACCAGTTCCCATGCAGCTATGGCAATGGGAGCATTTTGCTGGAATACTGGAAGTGAGGCAATGCTTCTGACCCTGTGAGCTGCACACCAGATATTTCATGTGGTCTAGAGCCATGAGTAACATTCCACATATGCTAGATAGATAACTAAAAAGAAGAGGATCTCCAAAATGATGTGAATGGGTGAGATCATAACAGCTTCCATGTTTCCATCCAGTTTGAGGCTTTTCAGGGTCCTGTAACAATATCATGACTAGTCCCACTGGCTGTGGCTGGCTCATTTCCACCCAAAAGCCACTCAGTTTATTTACCAGCCCTCCTGGCAGTCCCATGGGGCTGTCCTGGCATGCAAGCACACTCAAAGGATTTGCTGGCTGAATGCAGCTTGAGAACAGCCATCATCATTTTTGAAAGTTCAGGTTATAATTTTAAAAGTTAATTGAAATATTATTTGAATGTCAACTTGCCCTTCCTTCCTGGAAAATATACAGAGCTCTACCTGTCTCCAAAAGGATCAAAGTCAAAGGCATGTATAACTGGAAGCATACCTGGAAGTATGCACCTAGCATGATTCTCCATGACCGTGCAGCCTTGCAAGGCAGAGTGGGAGAAATTGCAGGGCAGCACAACATCAGCTAGCGTCTGAGCTCATCAAGGTACCCTTTATGCATCTCCCAGAACCTCCTTTGCCTTTCTGGTCTCGGTGCCTTTTCTCTGCTGGTCATAGCTGACCTTCCCAGTCGTGCTGGACTGAAAGCAAGGTGCAGAGGACTTGGCAAGCTGTCTGTGAAAGTGATGCGTTCCAGCCTGAGGAAAGCAAGAGTTCATCATTAAAGACTTGGTAAATAATGACCTGCTCATAAAGAACAAAAATGGAAGCAGAATAGCTTGGAAACTCGTGAGCATTTTGAAATGGCAGGAGCCATGTTACCCGGCATCTGAAATACATTTAAATTACTATAAATGTTATGGATCAATGATCACTAAGCTGCATACTGGAAGGAAACTGGTGATATAAAAAGTAATGAGAAAAGCCAGAACTGAACATTAGTAATTTTCTTCATAAAAAGCAAGTTTCCATGACTCATTCATATACTATCAATTACATGTGTTTGGAGGCTGAATTTTAAGATTAAAATAGTCAACTAAATTTAACTGTGCCATTATCTTTATGTTCTTGCAAAAATGTTTTGCCCTGGCAATTGCAGAGAACAGCAAAGTGATTGTGAGCATAGGTTATGATAACATCCGCCCATAAACTGCCTTTACTGCTTATATAAATGTGTGAATAACATTGAGGGTTTTTTCCATTCTTCTAAATATTTGCTTGCCAAGGTGACACTGTTTAACTCACATCTCCAAAAAGCTTTATTTTCACAGATGCATTTTTAGTCTTTTCATAAAGATATTATTTATGTGCAATGTGAACTGAACTTCCTAATGATCTGGACTGTGATGTTTAGAGATTGCAGCAGCCATGCCAGCTCACGTCAGGCATGATGATTTTCACTTCTTCAGTCTTTCTTTGTGTTCACCAGGCAATAACTTCTTTGTGAATAAGAACATAAATGCCATGCTATATCAATCCAGAGATAAGCCCAGGTGATTAGTCTGTCTCTAGCAGGAATTCGTGGTGGATGCAGGGGGAAAAGTGATGGGAAGAAAACTATGGATAAAATGATTCTTTCCTGCATGTGTTCTCCCAGTTTGCAGCTTATAGTAGTCTGGGAATATCTTGAGTCAAAGTTGCAACCAGCAACTGCTTACTACTTAATACTCACTGTTAGGTTTGTCCTGCATGAGTTGAACTGAACACAATTATGTCTTTTTGACTGCCACAGCATCCCCAAAGTCTGAGTACTACAATTTCACTACACATTGCCTGAAAAAGTAATTATTTTATTTTAACACTGTAACCTAATAATTTAATTGGATGTCCCTTAAGTTTTGTATTATGAGAAGTTGTGAATAATGCTTCCCTTGTTGCCCCATTCGTGAGTTGACTCTAGGGTACCTCTCTGCAGCCATCACTCTTCTAAACCAGGATGCTAGGATATTGTCCTGGTTTTAGCTAGGATAGAGTTAATATTTTCTGCATAGCAGCCCGTAGGGTGATGTTTTGGATTTGTGGCCAAAACAGTATTAATAACACACCGATGTTTTAGCTATTGCTGAGCAGTGCTTACGCAGCACCAAGACCTTCGCTTCTCACGTTGTCCTGCCAGCGAGGAGGCTGGGGGTGCACAAGAGGTTGACCCCAGCTGACCAAAGGGATATTCCATACCGTATGATGTCATGGTCAGCAATAACAGCTGGGGGAAGGAGGAGGAAGGAGGACGTTTGGAGTTACGATGTTTGTCTTCCTAAGTCACCATTACATGTGGTGGAGTCCTGCTTTCCTGGAGATGGCTGAACACCTGCCTGCTTGTGGGAAGTAGTGAATGAATTCCTTGGTTTGCTTTGCTTATGTGCGCAGCTTTGGCTTTACCTGTTAAACTGTCTTTATCTGAACCCATGAGTTTTCTCACTTTTACCCTTCTGTTTCTCTCCCCCTTCCCAGCGGGGGAGAGTGAGCAAGCAGCTGTGTGGGGCTGAGCTGTGTCGGGGTTAACCCACAACAGCTATTTAATCTGTTCCAACATGGTATATACTCTGTCCCTCTGATCATGTTCTTCATCCCTCTTTGTATCATCTCTAGCTTTGCTGCATCCCTTTTCCAATAGGAATCAGAGCTGCACACAGCAATAAAGTGGGTGCAACACTGATTTCTATGACAACTTACGGATGATTTTAGTTTGTAAAGAAATACATATTAAAGGATCTTAATTAAAGATCCTTACTTAACATTCTCTTTGACTTTTGACTACCACTGAGCACCAAGACAGCGTTTTCACAAAATTGTCTAAAGGCACCTTTCTGAATGGCTAGAGTTCATGTGTGTGTAGCTCTAGCCATATATCCATACAGCTAGGGGTTTTATTCCCCATCTGCATTCTTTTGTCAGGAGTAGCTTCCAGAATAAAATTGACTTAAAGCAAAATGAACCTCAGAAAAGAATACATCAGAAATTTCTGAACACCATCCATAATGTATTCAATTTCCTCTTTTCAGAATGCCTTACCTTGAAAGCCTTGCAGCACAGAAGTCCTATGGATTTACATGAAATATTTGAGCAAAAAAGAATTGTTGAACATGAATCTGAATCCTTCTATTAGCAGAATATTCTTTTCTGTAACATTTGGTCCCTCTTTTCATTATATGGCATAGCAGGAGTATTTTGAGTTGATTGAAAAGTAATTTATAATCAGTGGAAAACAGAATATAAAAAGCTGAATATAATATCCATTGCTTTTCACATCCATCTCCTGATGAGCCTCTCACTTTTTTTCTCACATGATTTTGCCGTGTCTTAGGAAATACTGCAATTACAGTCAAGTAAAATCAGTGCAGTCCTTAATTAAAATAATTTGATTCCTAAGGAAATGGAAAAAAGAAGAAACACAATAACTAAACCCAGTTACTTCAGCTACAGATTTTTGGTATGGCTGTATTTGGAGAGCTTGTAACAGAATGTCTCTTCCTTCAATAGAAATGGTTTTATCTAAATGAACAAAAAGAAATTCTAGTTCTCAAATATTAGCTATAAGTTCTTTTCACTAACAGTCATGATCAGAAAAGGTTGAGAAATGGTGAGAGGAGTTTCAGTTAAAGGCAAGTCATTCTTATTAGTTTATCATGGATTATCAGAACAGTTTATAAAATGGAAAAATATGAAGAGGTGAGTAATCTCATGGAATTTATGTTAATTAAATTGGATGAATAAAAATAATCTAATGAAGGACTTTTCGAGAGAGACACAGATTAAATGGTTTTACGTGTTTTAAACCTAACAGAAATCCTACTATTTTTCTCTTTAAAAATATGTAGTTATTAATAATAGGTAATAAGATAAGGCTATGTCTTATCTTCAGGAACATTTGAGAGCCTAAAGCAAGGCTTCCCAAACTCAGTTTAGCTGAATGACAGGATCAGTTTGAAAAATATTATGGTACATGAGTGTCTGTGGTTGCTTCCCCTCTCTGCCAAGTCCCGATGTGTCTTGAGCAACAGCTACCTTTGGAGCCACTGAACTGCAAGAGCCAGCCCTGATGTGTGTGAGGAGATACCTCTTTAATCACTGTTATTTTGACTAGCCAGTATCCATCTTGCCAAGTCCTCCCAAAGTCTGGTTTAATAATGAAAGTAGTGGTTTTTCCATTCTGTTTCTGTCTTCACCCTTTCTTCCACATTACAGATTCTTTCCTTGCTCTTTGGTTTTTCCTATATCTAATACTGATTTGATGGTCATTCCAACACACACTTCCTATAGCTGTTCTGACTTTGTCTTTTTCATAATTGCAGTGCATGTACAATTATCATACTTCATAATTTCAGAACTTGTGAAAAACAAACCTGCAATGATGGAAAGGTATTTTTTCTGCCGGAACATTGAGAGGGAGGAATACAGTCTTTAATTTCACCTTTTTATATAGTTGGCTTAAGAGTTCATATAATTTTATTTGGGGACACCTCAGTCATTTGTTACTTTTATTTAACTTTGTTGCTTATTTTGCCATTGTGCCTACAACAATTCAACTTTTAGCAAGATGAAATTTTAGTACTGTACACTCAAGTGACTTTAAATTCTCTGATACAAAACATTTTATTTCTTCTTCTGTGCTTTTGCAAGAAATATTGCTTTCAGAACCCACATTTTAAGGACATAATGAGTTATTTTTCTCTAGAGTATTCCCCAATCCAGGGATAAGAAGCATGGCACCCAGATCAGCATTTCTCAGAGGAAGTGTGTCTTCCTTGCTGTCCCTGAAGGACCTAACTTCATACCACACTATTGCCATGGAAGTGTTTTGTCATTGGACTCATCTCAGCCTGGAGAAGAGAAGGCTGCGGGGAGACCTTATAGCAGCCTTCCAGTACCTGAAGGGGGCCTACAAGAAAGCTGGAGAGGGACTTCTTACAAGGGCACATAGTGATAGGACAAGGGGTAATGGCTTTGAACTGAAAGAGGGCAGATTTAGAGTAGATATAAGGAAGAAATTCTTCACTATGAGGGTGGTGAGGCACTGGAACAGGTTGCCCAGAGAAGCTGTGGATGCCCCATCCCTGGAAGTGTTCGAGGCCAGGTTGGATGGGGCTCTGAGCAGCCTGGTCTAGTGGAAGGTGTCCCTGCCCGTGGCAGGGGGGGTGGAACCAGATGATCTTTAAGGTCCCTTCCAACCCAAACCATTCTATGATAAATGATTTGCTGCTATCAATGAAACAGGGTTGTGATTTTCGCCACACTAGATGATTTTATACTGCCTCCGTCATTGTGATTAATATTCTCAAAGCAACTTTAAATTGCATTTTTAGCTTATCTTTGACTTGATTTTTAGCTTATCACTTGACTCGCTGAGGTACTTCATTTCTGTGGGGTTTAGCAGCAGTTATTTGTGAAACAAATCTGAATGCTATACTGATGTCTTAAATAAAATGTGGTTACCTGGAACTCATCTGGTGCTCTTAGTCTTTTTCATGTTTAATTCTTAAATAAAGTCTTTAAATCTTGAAAAATATCACCGAAAAACACTGTTTCTTCCTACCTGCCCCTGCAGGCCTGGTCTGCAGGCAGAGGGTCAGGGCCCTGCAGGCCGGCGGCTCCCTGTGGAGGGATTTGGGGGCCACAAGGGCCTCTGGGCAGGCAGGGCAGGCAGGGCAGGGCGAGCAGGGCAGGCAGGGCCAGGCAGGGCCAGGCAGGGCAGGAAGGGCAGGGCTCATCCCCTCTCCAGCCAGGAAAGCTGGGGGGACAGCAGGGGCAGTCCCAGCCCTGGGCATCGGGCACCCCCCTGGGGATGGGGACAGCCTGGAGCCTCTCCCCACAGCCCAGGGACAGGGACACCCGCAGCCCTGGGCAGCAGCAGCGAAACCCCTGACACAGGGCTGCTCTCACAGCCATGACAGCCTGTTTTTTCTGGATTTAGTGAGGATTATTCTTGAACAATGCCAGATAATAAATTTCCCTCTTAATATAAATTATTTGTAGCGTTCTTCATTAAGAACCACTCACAGAGTTCAAGGCCCATTCTCGCTTGCCCATTAATCATGTATTATGCACATAGCAAGAGTTCCCCGGGCGTGGGCTTGCTTGATGAAGGTTTCCATCAAAATGTAACGTGTTTGTGAATGTATTCTCAGCAGATATTTATCTGTGAATATTAGCACATGCTTACTCCAAAAGAAACCTATGAAGTGCCTCATTTGCTAAGTACTTTGGTGAATTGAGTCAAGGCATAAATTGTCAAAGTAAATAAATCCATTCAGATAAATCCAAATCTGCCTGCTCTGACAGTTTTTAAACAAAGCCTTTGTGCAGTGTCTTGAAGTCTGCAGTTGTGCTTGTCGTGTGCCATTTGTAGAGCAGGTAATTAAATTGCTTCATCGATAGTCTCAAAATTTGTTCAATGAGTATAAAACAAAGCTTGGTTTTATGATCATTTCTTATCTCAGCATTAATAAGATTATTGTGAGATCAAACATTCAGGGAAGAAAAACCATAATTAATTTTTTAAAATTATTTCATTAGCTGCCCAAGGAAAACAAGTGGAATATATGAATTGTTAATCTCACATTCAGTAGCTCATACTTAAACCAATGCATCCTCAGCAATAAAAGTCCCAGTAAAACACATCAGTTTGTATGGACACCAGGGATAACTGATGATGAAGATCTATGTAATGCCAGCTGAGTTGCTGCTGGGTTGCTACAAAGCTATTTAAGTTAATTTAATGGCACAATATCCCTGGTTCAGTGTATTCAGTGAATTAGTATTGAATTAATTCAAGTTACGAGGAAGTGCCTCAGAAGCCAAGCGGCATTAGATAATTACCGTTATGTGCTGACAGGATAATCTCATTTTTTTCATAGACCTTGACTAAGCAAATCACTTATGTGCCTGCTTCCCTGGCAAAACATTTATATTCGATTAAGAATCCCATATGCATGAAGCACGTGCCTGAGATACAGTATGACCAGTCATCACCTGTTTTTCAAGAGATTTAACTAGTCTTTGGATCAAGTCCCAGACTGCAGTGGTCTAGTTCCTTACAACACCGTCTTAACTGATAAGAACCTGAAAAGGTCCTGAAATTTTATAAGGGCTACCTAACTCAACAGAGTGAAGAGGGGGCATACAACACTCCCTAAAGTTAAGTATTAGTGTGCTACTTCCTGGTCCTGCAAAATATTATTACATATTGCTAAAAATATTATCTTCCATTGCTTCTATTTTCCAGTTCTTTGTGCTCATGGTTTGGTACTAAAAGCGACACTCAAGAACAGGCTGAAGTGTTCTTTGGACACAAAGGTTCAGTGTACATGTTGCTCAAGCTGGGATTTTTTCAAGCAGACTATAGAAGTCAGCTCATAGTTATAATACAGCTTTTATGTGTGCTAGTGCACGGTTTACATATGCAGATAGCCACTTGCATAGTTTACATGACTCAAGGTTGAAGGCCTTTGAAAATGTCACCTTCATAGAGCCTAAAATGGAAGAAGAATCAGAGAGAGTTGCAGAATGACATCAACAGCTTTTCACTAATAGTAACTGCAGTATTGTATTTCTACCACAGGCAAATAATAAATGCAAGACCTTTCCTTTGTTATCCTTCACACGAGATATGTTGCTGACGCAATCCTGAGTGTATGTGTGAAACAAATCAAGTCATTTCACACACAGCAGTCATTTAAGTGTCCATTTATTTAACCTTGGTAAGAAGTACAACCCACATCCTTATGCTGCTGGATTCAAATGATTTCACTTGTCTGTTCATCTTGCTGCTTTTATGTTTGAGACTTTTGACATCCACAGAAAAAGACGTCTTTAGGCAAGATGCGCTGTTTAGTGTTCTATAATGAAATGGCACTGACCTACATATATGCCAGCAATAGCATAAGGAACACTATACAAAGAGTATCAGAAGTTCATTTCCTCCAAATTTTGTTTAATGAGTTATTTGAAAATGTTTGATATATTGTTGGTAAAGGCTTATATGTATGTGAAATCCTTCTTTAGTCAGTTCTGGTCTTTTTTATGCACCTTGTGAGGCTGTCTGTCAGTTCTTAGTAACATCTATACTAAAGGTTTTCTATGTCTTAGTTTGAAGTTTTATAATTTACAGGGAAAATGGACCTTTGACATTTGCTTCTGCAGAATGGACTATAACCAACAAGATGGGCAGTATAGTTTAATGCAATATAGCTATACCCAGTATCAAATGCCTTTTAGTTAATATGCTAACAAGCACTCCATGCAGTCTTAGAACAGTGGCAGAGATAAGAAACTTGTATCCATAGCAGCAATTCACAGTAACCAGTCTCTGTTTCTGCTTACTGTCTATTGTAAGGAAACCGCATAAAATGTTCTGCTCAGCAGGGAGGAAAGAAGCTAGTATCCCACTTGCTGCTTTTGTTAATAGGAAAGTGGAGTGATTAATCATTAAGGAACAAAATGTAATATATTTTGTGGGAATAATGATGCTGTCATTAAGAGCAACACAAAGGGCACCTACACAAGTAACAAATCCACATTAAACAATGTTGGGGATTATGGTATTTTGGATAAAAATCAAGACTGAATTCCTAACAGTTTTCAAATCTGTGAATGTTTTTCATTTTTCTAACGTCTGTATAAGTGTCTTGAGGTACAAAGAACATCTTCTACCACCTCTGAAACCAAACTCTCAAACATTTTTGTGATATTTACTCCCTCTTTAAAAGAGTGGGTTTACCCTACAAAGTGACGATGTTCAAACGATCTTACTCAGCTTGCCACTTTACTCAGCTGTTCAGTCCCAGAAGCATATTTCAATACCATACTGTTATTGTTTCTTTTGGGGTTGTCTTTTCATTATTTCTTTCAATTAGCTAGAGTGTTTTATGATTATTTCTACAATGGCAGACTAAACACAAAAACCCACAGGCACTTAGAGAAGAAACAGAAGATGTGCCAAGACAGTAACTTTTAGTGCAAGAACCCAGGTTGTTAATTTAGTTCTTCAGGTTGGAATCATGAAGATAGACCAATGCTCCCTCATTCTTTAACCTAAACTGGAGACTGGGATGTGAATCACCTTCTGAAAAGCTGCTTTCAAACAGCCATCTAGAGAGAGGGAGAGGCTTCTTTTCTCATTCTCTGCAAGGGAATTTTCTCATTTCCTTTTGCAAGGCACAGAGGCTAATAGAGAAAATAAGATGGAGACTGATGTTTTAGAAGTTATTGGGGCTCCAGTCCTGACTCCCACTGCTGCTCATGTTTTTTGTATTAAAGACCATTAACTAAAATACATAGGTGACTGGGTGTCACTATACCCCAAGCCCCTTCTCCCAGAAAGACTACTTGTCAACAAGCAGCACTTTGGTTCCTATTTTGTGACTCTCCCTTTCCGTTTCAGTCTAATGGCTTAGCTTCACCAGGAGGGATGAAGGGCTGCCACATTTTACAATCTGCTGTTAGTCTTTAAGCAAGAGAATGATACCACTTACGTATATGACTGAATGGTCTAAATGATTGTTTAATTAAAATCAAGTCAGTGCTGTACAAAATAGGTTCCCAGTGTTACAGTTACAGCTCCTTCTGTACTTGGGCTGGGACAGGAATGACAGGAAGACTGTGACTCTAGGACTGTCTCCTTTCTGTTGTCCTCATGAAAACAGGAACCCCTGGGCCCATCTTTTTCTTCATGGGGCATTATAGATCTTCAAAGAAATTCTGTATTTATCAATATGCATTGCATCAATTTCCATCCTGCAGTTTTACTGGGTTCTTTCACACTCAGGACGACCATGTCCTTGAGCAATGACATCTGCAGTTGGATAGAACAAGTCACAGGGTTTGGAGCAGGTACTAGCTTGACACATTTTCTTCCTTTCCTAGAAACCTTTGGCCTTGGAGTCTTCAAAGCATGGGAAGACATCAGGGATACATATTCACTATACTTATCTGGTGTATGCTTAAGAGACAGGTTTAAACTCTAGCAGCCCGGGAACTCGTCATGTTATCTATCTGAAAAGACAGAGTAGTTTCAGTAAGTTTACAATGGAACAGACATATCTTAGTTGTAATATTCTCTGGGAAAGCACTTCAAAGACCTAATTCCTGGAAGAAGAGCATGAAGTCACAGGTGATAAATCCAGCTAGTGTTTATAAAATATGTAGAGTTTTGAAACTACTGAATAAAACATACTTGCGGAAAATCAGACAGAAAAAAGACCTTTTGTTCTTGGCCTTATAGTTTGTTTGTCAGTCCAAATGAAATGTGGGGTGAGGGACGCTCCCACTGTACCAAGGGCAGGAGGCAAACATTTCACTAGTGTAGGCGTGGGCTGTCCAGAGTCATGTCTAGGGTATAGAGCAAGGAGAAGATGAGGCAGTGAATAATTGGGTTTTTTTCTGAGGCCCATAGCACTTCTCACTGGTCCTGAGTAGTTCATTATGCACCAGGTCCTTTCTGAAGTTGTAGATATTCCTAAAGGTTTTCTGTTAATGAAAGTTCAGAGCAGAATTTTGCCCATTCAAGTGTCCAGTTGAGGACTGAGAGGTCACTCTCTGCCCATGTGCAATTGCAGACTGAGACGTGGCAGGTCCAAAAGGAGTGAGAAATCACCAAAAGGTGCTGCCCAATGAGCCCAGGCTTACTGTAGACCAGAGGAGTGACAAAACAGATTTTTCTCCATTTTGTCCATTTTGTCCAAAGTAGTCCTATACTGGATGCATGGGATCAAAACACACTCTGGCCGTAACTGTAAGATATTGGCCATGGGAATGCTTTTAATTACAGCCTCTCATAGGGATCTTCTTTATGAAGATCTTTTATCTGTTGCAGACTCTCAAGCTGTCTAGGCAGTGGTCAGCTTTCAAAATCACTGTTTCACAGTGTTGTTTAGGTAGTTTTTTGTGGGTTTTTTTAGCTGTAAAAATCTTTATTCTTCTTAATAACCTGAAAATAACAATTGAGTTTGGTCACTACCAGGCAAGTCATGTCTCCTGGTGAGAAGCTGTGGCTTCTCAGCTACTTCATTGATCAAGCCATTTGGCAAGGAGTCTGACACTGTGACCCTGGAGAGACATAAATATGCTATCAGATGCCAGTGGATGACTGGGACCCCAGAGAAAAAACTCATCCTTCCAGATACATAGGTACCACTGATGACAGGAAGACACTTTAGAGAAGGCAGCAGCTGAGAAGATGTGTACTAAACCACAAAAAGTTCTGATGGAATGTTAAACTTGCAACATATCATCAGTGACTACATTGCAGTGGACTCCAACCTGCACCACTCCAAACCCTGCCACCTCTTTTCCCCAGAACACCCAACAGCCAGCTCATGTGCTCTACCTGAATCAGGATACCCCACACTTAGCAAGGATGTTGTAGCACATACCCTGTAGTGGTGGGATAGTGTCTCTCATCCATCAAGGCCATGCAAATTTCTGTGCATTGAAGTAAAGTATCAGTATCTCAAATATAATTTCCATAAACAGCTACAGAAATAGCAGCCTTTAAGCTCCTGATGCAGAATGCTGTTCAACTTTTATTTATATATACATATATATTACTGTATATTCACAATATACACACATACATTCCCTTTAACAATGGAAAAACACCACCTACATGCAACAGATGGTTTCTTATTCCTTTCTGTTCAGTAAAATATCTATTTAAATAAATAATAAAGCCTCTAGAGTCATAATTTCTTCAAGATAAAAAAACAAGTTGCAGCATAGTCTCTATTAATTAATGGAAATATTAATAAAATAATGCAGCATCTTTAATAGCAGAAAAGGAATTTAACCTAATAATCAGTTGTAATTAAATGAAGGGCCACATAGGAGATTTTGTCTTGGAAATAGCTTTTACACAGAAAACAGAGACAGTAAGTCAAAAAATCAAAAGAAAGAGAAACTCAGTACACAGCTCACAATTCAAGAATGTTTTCTGCAGTAATCAGTGATAAATGTTTCTTCAGAGATATCTATCTCTGCAGGAGGGAAAAACATCTAATGAAATATATGCTGCTGTACAGAAAATTAATGAGTGAATGCGTTGAGTAGACAACATGCCATATATAAAAATGAATCAGCATACAGATATATCAACACCATGATATTGGTATTAGCATAAATATACAAGAAAAGAAAGATAATTTCTCAGTGATATTCACACTGAACTTTAAAAAAAACACCTCCCAGAAAGCTGATTAGGATATTTGTTCTAGTTCTAGAGAGTTCTGCCTTCTCATTTTTTTATCTTAATTTGCCCACTTAATTTGGCTGGTTTTGTAAATAGATCATAGAATCATGGAACCTCGAACCTTCTGTAAGAAATCTCAAGAAATCAGCTGACTTGCAACCTCTCTCCTCAAGGATCAGCTGAATCTAAACCATTACTTCAGCATTGTTGCGGCATGAAGACTGAAGGACCTCTCCTGAAAAATCTTGCTAAATGATTTCTGAAACATATTTCTTCATCTGTACTAAAAATCTTCCATTAACAGAAATTCATAGAGTCACAGGGCAACATGCTTAGCAGCCTTTTTCTTTTTATTCTGAAGTGTTCAATATCTTTCAGGCTATTAGTCCCCTGACAAACTATTCTCTGCTATAATGGAGATTGGAGTTTACACTCAGAAATGACTGTCTGCCATTAAATTACATTTAGGGAGTCCCGTGTACAGTTCATTTATACTTCATTCTGAATTTTTGTAGGAATACCCTGTGGCAACTGCAGTAAAGGAGATGGAAACCCTGTCTTAAATCATACCATATTGTCATCCCATAATATTCCCCAGGACATCATAGTTCTGCTCACTTTTAAAAATCTCAATAGAAGAGGGAAAAAGGGAACAAATGATATCAACTTAACTTAAATTTCTCGCTGCTTAATTACTTTCACTGACATTTATATGGCAGTACTTTTCATATATTTCAGTTTCCTGAATACAAGACTGTTTGAAAAAATCACCTAAATAATCATTAGATCATTATTGCCATGCAAAGAGAAAGCATTTAAAATGTCATCGCACCACTTATCGCATAAATAAAGCACTCAAAAACTGAGTACAGTTTTATGAGGGCCGAGCAGTATTTTGCAGTTAGTATGCTTTTCTGACAATGAAATATAAAGGGACAGCTCTATTGCAGTCAGAGATATCCTCATGTTTTATAGGAATATGTTCTGTATCACTGCCATAGCTTGACTATTCTCTAATATAAACTAAACGAGTCGGTGCCTTCTTAATGACTGTTCTCTATTTGTTATACTTTACAGCTTGCTCTTGGATGTAACAAACATACCATATATCTCCCAGAGCACTTGAAGAAATACTAGACTTCCCATGCAGTCTTCCAGAGTACACAGCTCTGTAGCCACAAGCTGAGGCCACGTTTTGTCTTTTTGCTTGCTTCACTTACTTTTGAGGATTTCCCTTCAGTTAGAGCTCGCCTAGCCAGTACCACCAGCGCACCCGCCGGCTTCTCCTCTGCAATGAAGGTGCTCCGTGCATTTGCTGTCTCATGTTTGTGTAGAGATTATGTTTGCATTTCACATTGATTATCAAGTCAACAGATTATGCTGTGAAAAATTGCTCCATTGGGTAGCATTTACTGTCATTTCAAGTATTATTAAATACTAATTTCTGCATTGTGCTCTTCCTCTGTTTTTCTGTCATATACTTATTTTAAGAGATGATGCAAGAAATAGTACTCATTTGGGGAGAGATAACTTCCAAAATTTTTCATGGCTGATGGTAGAAAGCAAAGAGAAATTTACCTTTGTGTATTTTGCCTACCAGAGAGAGCACAAAGACGCATCTGCATTACGGTGAGAGCAGAGTTGATTTCAGCTGGCTCTGTCTCCAGCCGCTGACTGCCTGCGCTGCTGCTCCCCCTGACACAGGGTCCGGGCTGGGGTCACCATGCTCCACGCTCAGGTTCACTCTCTGTGGCTGGGGCAAACTCAGCTGTGAGCATTTCTTTCCAGCTCTGAGTGCACAAGCCCAAGCTCAGCCTGACAAACTTAGCACACAGAAGTATCCTTGTGCGTGCCCTGGGTCTCAGACTAAATCTGAGCCTGCGTGCATTTGCATGCTAATGGTGTGAATGGCAAAGGAGACTGGGCTTCAGGTGAGGTCTGGATATACATTTAACCAATGGTAGATGGGAGAGGAAGAGGAGCAGAGGGTCTGGTCTGAGTAAGTTTGAATATGATGTCAACACGATTAGTTCAGTTGGGAATGAGAAAGCATTAAAGAAATCTTTTCCAGCCATGGAGTTACTCTCATTTCCCTCATAAGTTTTAAATTTTGTTTCATCTACTGAGGTGAAAATCCCTTGGGACAGTCTATCAGAGGTTGAGCACCAACTTTTTTTAGATAATGCTCCTTTCTCGGGAACGTAGCTGCATCCATCCTAACAGCACACTCCAGTGTCATTAAGGACAACCGGCTCAGCGAGAAATGACCGTTCTGCCTAGCAGCAAATCTTCCATTTCCTTTGTTTTCCAGACAGCTTCTTTCCACTGTGGCCAAGGACTGTGTGTTCAGCCATGGACACAGAGTGCAGGCCTGCAGGAAGGGGAAGATGCATAATTTATGCTGCAAGCCAGCACAGCGTCTCGCACACTTTCAAACAAGCACTTCCTATTTCATAACTTTGGCCAATTCCACAGCTGGAGAGGGCTTCTGTCCCATTGCACATAAGCATCCTTTGCATATTTCAAAGTCTTAGTTCTATGGCAGAATTTCTTTATTTAAAGGGAAATGAAAATTTCCTTCACGCCATCAGCAATCTCAAGCTAAATGTCTTTCTTGGCAGGCAGCTGCAGAGAATAAGTGCTAGCCCAGAAAGGGAAGGATAGACATCTTGTTCCAGGTACAAATTCTAATAATCAGAGAAATTCTGCCCTCATCTTCAGCAACAATTAATCTTTGGGAGGACACAAGCATTTAATTTTCCTCGTTGCTTTGTTAACCAGGTGTCCCTTCAGCCCCAGCTGTGGTACGTGTAACCCTTCTTTGCTGCCCAGTGAAGCTAGTACAGATGTGAGCCTGACGACCCAGCGAAAGACATTCAGATATTAAAATGCAGACGCGTTGCATTTCAGTCTGTCTTTGTAAGGCTATGATACCTGAAAGACGCTGTCAGTACTTAGGGCAGAAAATAAATCAGGATTGAATGTTCGCCAGCATAACTGAAAGACTGGTACTTTTTCCTCAGGACTCAAACTGATGCCATGGAAGTTTCATGCTGGATGGGAACAGTTAGAAGACAGAAAAAACAGGATAATTATTTTATGAATCGTCTTTTAAATAATAATACATTAAGTGGTACTGTATTACTGGCAGTAGGTCAGTCCATGACAGATTTGCTTTGTCCTCAGTGAGAATTGTGATAGGAATAGTTAATGGCATTTTAAAATAATTTTATTTTCAGTGCAAGTCATTCTACATTTTCATTCCCTTTATACAGCTTGATTTATTTAACGGAGAGTTGTTGCTGTAGTACAGCATTTTGCTCTGGACGTTTCACTTAATGTTCTAGACAAATGAGAAACTGTTTAGAGGAGAGAAATAAGATAATAAAAACTTTAAAAACCCTCAGCCTCATAGCAAAAGTTGGAAGAATTATCTTTATTCATTCTGGAATAGAGAAGTGTCACAGAAACATGACAATAATCATCATATATGTGGAAGGATTCTTACAGAGTAAGATGATCCATGTTTTTCCATTTCCACCAATGTAAAACAAGATGGAATCAACTTCATTTGCAGTCAGAGGAGTTTGGGTTAGGAAAGCATCTGTGCTATAGGAACTGATAAATCCTACAGTAGATCACCAAGGGAGATGAAAGAATCTCCAACACATAAATATACATTAAGATTTATGTCTTGGATTATACCCTATGTGTGCATGTTTAAGACATATATCTGCTAAAGATGGGCTGCTCTTATGGATGCAGAATGGGGTAATTAAACAGCAGGCCTTTCCCAGTCCTCCTTTCCATAATTTATTTGAACTTATAACAGGGAATCTCAGGACAGAATTCAGCCCACTTAGCAGTTAGCAAGGCACATACATATATCATAATAAATCTTCTAGAGAAGATTTCTAGCTTGCACTTTCTAAAAGTATCAATGTCTAGACAGATGCTGAGTCACCAAGAAATCAGCTTGCTCGTTTTTTTCAGCAACATAAAGACATGAAAAGGTTGTCTATGCTGCACCTCCCATAACATTTACTCCAATCTAATTACTCTAATTAGTGCTGATGGAACGGTCAGGAAGGACAGGTTGCTTTTCCTAAGCTGAAGGGACTGACTCATCCCTTGGTTTCCCTGCTGCAACTGGGAGAGCAATGGGCATGTTGGAGAGTAGAAAACCACCCCTTGAGTAACACCTTCTCTCTAAATTGTGCCAGGTTATCTCAGAAAGTTCAAATTGAAATCTTACCACCATGGAACTTGATGGGAATTTTTCCACTAGCTTCAGCAGAACCAAGGTTTTCCTCTCCCGTCTGGGTTGGATACCTTCCAGAATGGAGAATGTTTAGCTGTGAACTGTCTGCACTAACTTCATCACTTTCAGCTGTGGGAACACAACTTTGCTTTAAATTAAATGAATAATCTGAATCTCTGGAGTCTGTAAAAGCTCATCTGACCAGACATGACAGCTGTGAAGTACTTTCACTGCTTGAGATAGGGAATACTGGGCCCGTACACTGTACCATCAGGCTCTTGTTTTGAATATAGCCAAGCTGCCAACTTTTGTAGGCAGTGGCTGCATTTGGAATAACTTCAGAAAGTCAGCAGGAGCTAAAAAGCCCTGGAAATCCTCCTTAGCTCCCTTACTGGACCCTAACACGCTCATTAAAATTACACAGCAGCCTCCCGCAGGTTTATGTACTTCTCGCATCCCATCTCATTTCTTAGTACCTGCAGCTCTCCACTGTGGGATCACCCATGCCAAACGACCCAGCCTAGGTCTCATCCACCCCTATATACAGCAACAATGTATCCACTGAAATAGTAATGAGATGTGCCACACTTACCACCACCACACACCTGTCTTCCTTATATATGTGAACTAATGATTCATGCATGAGGCAAAGGTAATTTCCTTCACCAGATATAAATTTGTTTGATTGAGCCTGAATGCAAAACATGCTGTCTGGCACTATGTATGCCACTGGCCTTTAATTCTTTACCAGGCAGTCTTTTCAGGATTTCACCCAGCATTTTCCTTTCTTACCAATTCCAGATGTCCCAGAGCTTGGAAACAAGTGTGATTTCCAAAGTGTGCAGCTTAATCAAACTGCTTTTGAGACTGGAGAAATATCGTGTATTCACCTCACTGACTTTCTTAAACCTTCCTAAGGATCTGGCACCAGAAGACATGTATTCCCTTCCATTGCATTCAGGCAGTCAGCAATCTCTGTCAGATCCAGTAAGTACCTACAAGCTTTTCTTCTACAGTCCTCCCCAGCATGGTATAAAAGTAAATATTTAAAAAGATTATTCCTTACTCTAAGACTCCTCAAGATGCTGTGAGGTGCTCAGAAGGCAGACTGACAATGTATTTTGCTTCCAGTGTTCTCAGGAATATTTTACTGACTCATTTTCACATTTAAGCTTTCTATGGTCTATACCTATCCTAACCGTAATTTCTTGTGTGCTGTTTGAGCTCTTGACTTCTGCCTAAACTGTTATGTCTGCATGCAGTGAAGTAAACCTTAATCACTCCAACTTTCCTTTTCCATTACTTACCATTGTGTATAAAGATGTTCATAGCCATTGCATTATTCTCTTGAATAGCTCTCCTTAAAGTCTACCTCTGCTATAATTACTGCAGACAATTTAACAAGAGTTATATAGATGAAGTCGTCATATGTTATTTATGAATTGCTGTTCTAATAGTTTGAGGTACAGACATTGTTTATAAGGTATGAGAGGCTATTTTTAGAATTAAACATAGTAAAACTTCAAAGGTCAGCTTGGCAAAATAGTGTCTCGATGATGGAAATCACTGAAAAGAAATACATGAAATCAAGTGAAGCAAGTTAAGATAAAACTGTAAACAGCAGTTTGATGGCTAAAAATAACCATCCAGGGCTCTAGTAGATATGCCAAAGGTAGAACAAAGTAGGAGGAGCAGAAACTGAGCCAAGTTAATAGGAAAGTATTGCTGCTGATGGTGGTTGGCAACAATAGATGTAAGAAACCTTGATAAAGGTATTTTGAAAATAGCCGGACACAACAGAATACTATAGAAAGGATTTTTCATTTTAAAAGTGGTTACTGCACTTTTGAATTATAAAAGAACAAAAAAAATCCTAAAGAAATATCTTGCAGGACACATAGGAGTTATGAGGTCACGTTGTTCTTAATCAAAAACTGAGAAGCCCAGAAAAGATGCAAACCCCCACAAAAAAATTTAAGCTAGCCTTCCCATCCCTTTGCTGTAACAAGAAAAAAATAATTGAATCACTAAGAGGAAAAGTTACTGAATTTGCACACCCCACTCTTCCATATTCCTCTGCTTGACCTCAGTGCATTTTCCTCTGGGATATCCTGTAATCATCAGAAACTGAGCTACTACTGCTTGATACTGCTCCATCTCCCCAGAGCTGCTGAGCCAGCTTTTTGCTTACCTTAACTGCAAAGTGAAATGAGGCAGCTTAAACCACCTGACTTGTCTCAGCACCTTTGGGACAGTCCAAAAGTCAGTAAATCAGTTACAGAAGCTGAAATTTGCTTTGCTGCTGGCAGCTGAGGCTGTAATGTGAATAGCTCCTCTGATGCAAGGACAGTCCGCACACTCAGCATTTATGACTTCTCATACTTGTTTGAAAAGAGGCACATGCTTAAACTATTTTTTGTATGTGAGCTCCTTTGTTTTTAAGCCTGAGTACTGCCCATCTATGAGAGTTGAGCAGTATTGTTTCTCCTGGGAACAGGCCACACAAACTGCCACCATGGCTACCAGCAGTAGTATAATGAGAGGAAGCTTATCAGAAGACTTTAGCATGGGCAAAATTATACATAGTTAACTAGTCTGTTCTGTCATGCTGAAACACAACCAGTTTTGCACCAAGCCTGTGATTTCCTTACTGTCCATGCAAAGTATATGCTGGTTCATCTTCAGGCTCCTCTCTGGCACAGGTCAGAGAGCTCAAGGCGGGGAAATGCAGCTGGAACTGGAGGCTGGAGCTTTCAGGGATTTCTCCTCTGTATGTAGGATGGGTATGACCAGTGACCAAGGTACAAAAGCAGCTATGCTCTCTTGAGTGGAAAGATGCACCAAAGCCACTTGGCAGAGAATTGGAGAGCAGTTTTTAAATAGTGGAGAACAAGCAATGATTCAGCCATGCACTGCAGCACATACTTGCTTTCAAGTGAATGCTTAAATCCACTCCACAAAGTTTCAGTTTACTAAGGGTTTGGTGAATCCTTACCTGAATTAATGTCAAAGTGCCAACTTGCCTCTGAGGTCTCAGAAGGAGTTGGAGAAAAATGTGTTCTGCCTTCCTTCTACGCAAACCAATTTTTGTGCACAATAATGCACTGCACTTTAAAACAGTGATTGAAGTGTTGCACGTAGCAATCCTAGCCAGGCATTGATTGTGACAACCTAACACTAATGTGCAGACATTCAGGATTTAGCTATTTTTCAAGTTGTAACAATGATCAATAATTGTTACCAACCACAAAAAAAACCCCACATCTGAAATGGTATTTATGCCCAGCTTGGCGTTTGCACAGTGAACATCGTTGTGTATATGTGTGTGTGTGTTGTGTGCAAACTGTACACAGAACTGACAGCCAAAGCAAATGGGGCTTAACTTCACTCCCTGACTTGGTGATGATTTCATCCTTAATAGCTCGTGTTGAGCTTCTTCAGTTTTTCTTTCTCCTATAGTATCACCATCCTCCAAAGGCAGCTGATGGGATTATGAACTTTGCCTAAGTATTTGGGCTATTTCTGTTCTGCCACAGGAGCACACAGCATCGTGTGCCAGTTACCCACTCCTGGGAATCTGTGGGCTGGAGGAAGAAGATGGACAGGAGTTCAGACACCAGCAAGAAGCAGGAGCACCATACTGTGCTCTTCATAGCAAGTGTGAAAAGACATTTAAAAGGATACTTCAGTCCAGCTTGTGCTGCTGGGTGGTGAAAAGCACTGAGCTGAAAAGGAGTGGGCTGACCTATGCGTTATTTTTTGCAGAGGGGAAAATTTCATCACTCAGCAGTATATCATGCAGGAGGCTATTCTGTGTGATACGTGGGTGCAGCACAACCGTGGCCAAGAGGGATGGTGATGATGTGAGCAAAATAATTTCATTTGTGACTTCAGTCTATCAGCAAGTACTGTTCCCAGAGAGATGAGCAAACGGCACGCTTGCTGGCAGCAAACCATGTACATGCAAGCAGAAGTTACTCACGCCACTTAACCCCACCTCCCCAAAGGAAAAAACATTTCTGAGTTTTAATGGACCTGAATTCAGAGCCACACATGAGTAGCCTAGACGACCAGGATTTGGATGTGAGAAGTGAGATTAGCTGAGTTTAACCACCACACTCTAAAAGTGGCCTCCTTTCCTGTGCTCAGCTCCAAGTCAGGTCCTGCCTCTCACCATCCTCTGTCCTTGGGCAGAAGTTTCAGAGAAATATATCAAATCACGATCTCACTGATGCCAATAGAAATCTCCGGAATTGGCTTCAAATTGTACCTATGGATTTCAGAGGTCTTTCCAACACTACTTACCATTACCTGGTTTCCTGCATTTGTAGCAAAACTGAAAGTAAACCCCACCCTTTTGGCCATCTCAGAAATCTTGTGCCCAAATTGGTCTGAATTTGGGGTGACTCCTGCTTGCTGGAAGCTTTGTGAAACAGAGGGTATGTTAACCTCAGTGCAGCAACCACACATTAGTCCTAATCTTTAGTTTCTCTCCATGTTGATGTTCACTTAGTGAGACTATTATCAGCTCCATTTTCCAGCCTGTTCAAAGCTGTTACATAGCATTTTGGCAATTTAAGGCCACATCTTCATTCTTCTTTGTATTATCTTGGTATTTTGGTTTCCATGAAGGTATTGAAAAATGAAATAAATGTCATTCGTTATTAAAAGGCTGTCCATAGAGCTTCACAAATGCAACCTGGTGTCTGGAGGGGGGGGACTCTGATTTTACCCCTCTGAGACAGAAAAGTGAGAGAGCTTTTGATAGTCAGCAGGGAGATGTGAGAGGACAGTTTGTCCTGTCTTAAAAGAGATGTTGAAGATCTCTCCTTCCTTTCTCACTCCACTTAATAATATCAGTATTTGTCTGCTGTAAAGGTCTTTTTTGCAGTGCTTTGTTCTACCTGACAGTGGAGTTGCTCCAAGTGGCATGGTTCCATCTACAAGCAAGTGAGAAAAACCAAGGAAATTGTGTTTGTGACTCTAATATTACCAAAAAAAGAGGCTATCTGCTGACAGATAAGGTTAGATGACAGCAGTCATCATCTCTGTACCTGTATTTTTTAAAGGGAGAGATTTATAGAACTAATAACATGATGCTTTAAGTTTTATTTTGTATATATGAATTTACTTCACTCTTTTGCAAAACTTAGGAAAGCTGTGAGCTGATTTTAGCCTTGCAAGTGGCCAAGGTGAAAGAATAGCAGCATAGCCTTCTCTTGTGTGCACAAAGATGAGCTGCAGCCTCAGCACATTGCCACCCCTTGGGGGCCAGGAGCCTTGGGCTGCTCTCCTTTTTGCTCACCCCAAAATGACCCCTTCACCTCCCAATTCCAAGAGAGACACCAGACAGTTTGCAAGGATCATAAGCTAAAAAGGACTATTTTAGACAATCCAAATAGAACTGCTACTGCCTTTCACCCTCCAGACCCATCTGGAAATCTGCATGTAGCTGTAAATAAAGCCTTTGCTGCTGGAAAGAGCCAGTGCTGGAGGAGTCACCGTCACTCAGGCACAATATACAGTAGCCTGGCAGAAGTCCAGAACCCTCATCTGGGACTCACACCTCACGTGGACTGAGAACAAGGCAGTCCTCCAGCTTACACCTGGCAGCATTTGCATGAACGCATTTATTTTTAGAAACAGCCATAAAAAGACTGGCTAGTTATTGAAAATAAAATAAATAAAAAATAACTAGAGCATTTCAGTTTCAAAAACATTTGAAAGAGCATTTTTCAAACAGCTAAAATTCTCCTCTTAAGTCCTGACCCCTTCCTGCTTCATCCTAGATGGCAGACAAAGGGTACTTAGTTTGCTCTATCTAGTTATTCGGAGGAGTGGTGCATTACAAAGTGCTTGCATTATAAAGTGAACAGTAATTTTTCACTTATCAAAATATCAGTAACATATATTTTAGAATATTGCCATTTATTTAAGAATATTGCCACTTATGCATGCATTTTTTCCCTTATTTATATTAATATCTTCAGACTGCCCAGGGAACTGGTGCAATCACGGTCCCTAGCAGTATTCAAAAAACGTGTGGATGTGGTGCTTAGGGACATGGTTTAGAGGTGGACCAGGCAGTTAGGTTAACAGGTTGGACTCAATGATCTCAGAGGTCCTTTCCAACCTTAAAAATTCTATGATTCTATGATTCTATAATAGGCATTAATCTTTGAGACTGGGTTCACCTTGGCATACAATCTCTCCCCTCTGGTTATGATGCTCAGAGGAAAGTCCTGTACACCTCAGTCTTTGACATACAAGTACAAAAGTCTGATGCAGGGGTGACATAGGTAAAGGAGAGATCTCAAAATTCAGCCCTCCTAAGTGATTCCATAAGTCAAATAATATTTTTTCATATTTTAGCACTGCTTGGGTTTGCAGGAGGGTGAGGGATGTGTGGTATCCCCCCACCAAGCTTTGGGCCAAAGTGACTGCAGCCACTGGTGTTGAGCTGATGCCAGTGGACACCATGATCACTGCGAGTCCTTCTCTTAGCAAACCTACAGCTATAAACTCCTTGTTTCAAATGCCAGACAGCTTTCACCATGAGATAGGTGCAGCCAAGACATGACACAGCAGCATTTAGGTGCAAAAGTAAGTTTAATTAAAAGCTTTGGAAGTGACACTTGAAGAGAAACCAGAGGGAGGGAGTTGCATATGTCCAGTAGAAAACACTGTTAGGTGACTGTTGGTACCTTGACAGGTCTGCACACCTCTCGTGATCTTCTAAGTACTGGTGGCACTTTTAAAATGGCACAAAACTCACTGAAATGATGTTGAAACTCCTGCCTGCTTTCACCTACCCACCTCTTGTGCTTACCCATGCTCAAAGAAAATGCTTTCTCTGCCCCTCTCCAATTTATCACAAATTTTTTCAGTCCCAAGGTCATTAAATGAAAGCTAGTTGTCCTAATATTGAATTATAAACCTGTTCTGCTGGCTCTGTTGTCAGCTGCTGCTCCAGAGTGGCACTCAGCGCTCTTGCTAAAACAGAAATAGATGGCAATCATCCAATCAAAGTCACTGCGGGAGGCATCGCAGGAGCTGGCACCCATCCGCTCCCACAGCACGGCTCCTCTGCCAGCAGGCATCACAGTGGCCCCAGTGCCCTCCATCCCCTTCAAAACACCTCCATTCTCGAGCATTTGAAAAACACATAATAAACATTAATGTGCAAGTACTGTCAACCAGCTTCCTTCCGCCTCAAGATCAGCTTGCATAGTGTTGAAAATATTTTGAGGTAATTTCACCATAACAACATGTTTAATTAGTTCAGCCATTTTGGTGTGTCAGTTTTAGCACAATTAATTGCTCTCCATTATTGCATTTATTCATGACAGTGACACAATTTTGGGAGATAAATGGTTCTCAATCACAGTTTATTAGGTAGGCAAGTGCAATCGAAGAGCAGCTGTCATCAGGAAAAATGAAGCACAAAGACTGCCTGGCTGGGAGTGCAAATGAAGCAAGCCACACGTATGAAATACAGGAACCGTCATATCAGCCCATGAAACAGCCCCTCTCCACCTGCGCTGCTTCTCCCGCAGTGCTCGACCCGCAGGGGCTGGGAGGAAGACACCGGTGCCAGGGGAGTTTTCCTGCATGTGGCTCTTTCCCTGCGTGCTCTCTGATGATTGAACTGATGCTGGCCCCAGAAGCTAAGGACAGGTTTGCTGTGAGAGCATTACAGGATAAAAGCATTCTGTAGCCATCTTGAAGTTAAAAGGAGGTCACAAGAGTACCAGGATAAGCCAGCCCTGACGCATTGAATAGATGATGTCCATTTCTTTGCCAAACTCTCCCTCTTGACACCGCCCATGTGTGTGCAGGGAAGCAGTGCTCTTCAGCTTCCTCCGAGCTGCCGCCTTTTGTCCCTTCTTGTCTCCTTTCCGAGCATTTGCTGGGCACAGGCTCTGTTTCTTACACCTTTGCAATAACTGAGCCTGAGGAACTGCCCTGCACCCATAAGGGCACACTTACATACCGCAGTATGCACTTTTCCCACAATTCCAGCTTTCCCCACACTGCATACTTACAATTCGTCTTTCCAGGAACCTTAATAGCTGGGACACACAAGCACAAACTATTTTTATGAAGGATTGTTAATTAGGCTTTCTTTACTCTTGATATCACAAGAAATGAATTGGGTCCAAGCACACACCCATGTGGCCAGTTTTGATTTTAATTTCTCTAGTGCCTGTCAGGACTCAGGTTTTCCTGTGAAGTTTCATGTTCCCCCCCCCGTTTAACTTGTTCCTTATGTTTTTTACTGGAATATTTATCTTCCTCAACTCATGTCAGCTTTTTTTGGCTGCTCCTATCATCAATAAGTGTCCATCTCCTCATAAAGACTATGCATTTGCTCTTTGATTATGGCTTTCCCCCTCTCTCACAGAGAGAAAACTGAAGTGATTACCTCAGTTTGGCTGCTCTCTTTGCGCAAATAAACCTGGTCAATGAAAATGAAACAAAAATGCCTGTGACTGTCTCTTGTCCCTGAAAATCCTGCAGGGATGCAGAAGAAAGGATGGCAAGGGAACTAAGGTCTAGTTAATACCAAAGGTATTTCCACTCCTCCTCAGAAAGGGCACTACCCTGCAAAGCCTCGCGTCCTTCCCAGCAGCACAGCCATGCAGGCAAAGCTAGCACGGTCCAGCATCCGAGGATACCCAGGTGGGTAATGTGATTCCAGCGGGTACTTCTGTGCGAATTGAATGGAAAAAGGTCAGTAAGATCTGCAGTACTGATAAGCCATTGGATTGTGGCACTTCATTACATTTTTACAGCTATCCCAATGCTTTTGATCTTTTATTAGCATTTTAATGAATGGAAATGATGCAAACACAGGCAAATTCACAGGTGTTAGGCAGGACTTTTTTTATCTGGACTCTTTTATAGAACTAATCCTGATGATATCTATGTGATATCCATAGCATATGTATCTCCTGAGGCTGTAAGACTGAGCTGGGAACAGCCGGACTTTTGCATGAATTACCTATTGCTTACTATTTCCATTTGAGCTTGAAGTGTCACAGCAGGAGCTTTCCTGTGGTGGAGCAGCAGCCCATGCCAGCCTTCACTCGGTGCTGCTGGGCATTATTTAGGAGAAAATGAACAGGAGGATACTGTGAACTTCAAACACAGGTCATGTTCAAGCTTTGTTCAATGGCCCAGATGCAAAAGGCTACCACCAATGCTAGCTCATAGCTAAAGTTTCAGGCATGAGGCGCAGCTAAATCATAGCAGATCTGAGGTGGGACATAGCTCTGACCCCAGAGCCAGGTGCTTGTGAGCTTGTGTGGATGCCTAAAAGTTAGATACCTGTAACCTCAGGGCAAAGCAAAAAGGTACTTAGGGCTCTAGAAGGTCAGCAGAGACTACGTGGTATCAAACCCCAGGTGGGATGAAGGTGGGGCTCATATTCCAAATCTTTTTTCTTCTAACATTTAGTAGGACTGGCTCTGTCTCTGGTTCCCAATTCATTGCAAAGTAAATCAGTGTCACAGCTAAAACTCGGAGAAATGGAGCATCGTGTGTGCATGGCACAGCAAAAAAGCTCCCAGTTTCTGCTCCAACCTGCCTGCTTCCCATGCCAGCCCGTTACACGAGGATTGCACCCCGTCATTCATCCTTCTATCATCACTGCTTATTTTGAGATAAAGAAGTGTCACTTTGGTGAATGGCACAATCCTTATCTTCATTACTTTTCCTACTACTGCCAACTGAATGTATCGGACAGACTGTTACAGTGCTATCATTTCTGGTACTATTACTCGTCTCTTAAGCTTTTTTTCAGCATTCTCAGCATAAATCTTTG
This sequence comes from Theristicus caerulescens, assembly GCA_020745775.1. NCBI lineage: Eukaryota > Metazoa > Chordata > Aves > Pelecaniformes > Threskiornithidae > Theristicus > Theristicus caerulescens. The sequence continues at coordinate 11,471,904 of CM036558.1, read as the reverse complement.
CAGCCAATGCTTTTAGACTGAGCTCGAAGAAAATACTGGAAATCTCAAGGTTTTGCAAACACTGTCTCTGCCAGAGATTATTTTTTTTTTAGGAACTGATTCTCTTTAAGAATAAAAATGTATTTTACCACCTAATTTCAGGCAGATGTGAGCATCCACCACCCTCTTCTTACTGGAATAAAGGGTGTTGTATTAGAGTGTGTCTTTCTTGTAGTAATTGCTAATGTCTCCATTGCTGGCATGTATTATTAGTTACATTTTATCAGTGCTAAGAAGATTGTGAGATACTGTGTTTGGGGATGAGAAAGTGGCAGAAAACTGAAAAATCTCAAAGAATTATTGGGCATCAACACTCTAATGTTTAGAAAACTCTGGGTTTGCTAGTGATTCATAGTGAGACATGGATGTGTTATCTTTACAGTTGGGTATTGAAAAATACTGATCACCTGTTACAGAATTCAGCAGCAGGCTGAAAGCACTGGCTTTTCATCAGGGTGAAAAAAACAGAAATTGTCCATGTGCCATTTGCAAATCAGAATGGCAAGTTTAGAACGGGATTGCTTTATTTCTCACTTTTTATATTGTCCGAAAGTATTTACCTCACAAATGTTGCATCATCCAAATTCTCAGGAACACTTTTCCTCTTTTTGGACAACTTAATTTATTCATCCATTTATTTTTATTGAGGTCAAAGTAATGGGAATTGAAATAACCAAGATCCAAAATAGTGAGAGGATAGATTATTGTCACTGTAGCTCTATGGAAGAAGAGGACAGACCATATCTTAGAGGGTTGTTGGCCTCATTTAGCCAGACTGATCGTGAGGATGCTTGGAGGGTTGTGTGGAAGGACGACTGCCGGGTTTGGGGCCAGCCTGACAGGCGGGATGGCGGCACACAACGTGCCGGTGCAGGGAGGTGGCCAAGGGAGTGAAAGGTGAGAGGAAGCCAAAAAAGGAGGCAAAACTATAAGTGTGAACAAAGAAAACTGCTGTCCAGTTGAGAGAATAACAGACACCAGCCCATAATGATATGCTGAGGGATTAGACAGAAGAGCTGAATCCTGCCAAGCCCAGCAGGCAGCCCCTCTCAGAGCTGGTGTCCTTTCAAGGCCACCAACAACCACAGGTCCTGATCTGTCAGTGCCTCGCACCTTGTCTCATCCCTTGCATTCATGCAGAACTAGATGAAAAGAGATTGGTAGAATTTTATGCTTATTTTCTACTTATATGTAGGTATTTTATACTTATTTTCCACAGGTGCAATACTTAAATTTCTGGTGTACATCGTTGCAGCAGCATAGCAGTATTGCTCTAACACCTGTGCTTAATTATTTTCACAGGCTCACGACTGGATGGTCATCGTGGAAAACTGGATTGAATCAGCAGGGATGACTGTGCTGTTCTATATAAAGTCTTTTAAGGCAGCTGTTTCCATGGTGTTTAAGCATTAAGTACAGTAAGTGAGATTCCAGCAGCTCCTTGCAAGGCTGCTGGCCAGTCATTGCAGTTAGGGGTTGAAAACGTGTAAGGGCTTTCATTCAGATGATGCTCAAAACTTTGTAAGGCAAACGGAAAACAAATGCTAGTAAATCCATGATGTTTTTATGCATGATCCAGCACTACAGTCTGTTTAATCTATGTATATGTCAAGACACATCACTAAACTCCCAGACTCTCTGTGGGCAACTTCTTACATTTGGATATATCTGCCTATCCTTTAAGCAACCTGCATAAAATATTTCCCCTTCCTTTCCTTCTTTCTGTTGGTGATTTTATCTTCTATGTTAGAAGCATTTTTAACAAAATGTTAAGAAGTGATGTTATTCCTACTATTACAAATTGATATATGTGCTACCATGCAAACAGCCTGTGGGACAATCACTGTGCTTTTGACTACATTTTAAAGGCGTCACAGTGATTGTTAAGTAGGCCATTATGGATGTTCAAATTTTTAAAATGTATTGATTTAAATTATGTATGTTAATGCACCTATCAACATTACAAATGTAGTTTGCAGCAAACTACTTATAATATATGAATGAGAAGCCATAAATAATAACTATGGCTGTAAATTAAATTACTTGATTATGCTGCAAAGATGCACTCTAATTTGGAACAGAAAATTACTTTGAAGTGATTTCAGCAGCTGATAATGCTTTTAGAGTAGCAGAGCTTTATGAGCCATAGTCTTCTTTCAGTCAAGCATCAAACTTTCTGACGGATTTTGCCCACTGACCTGGTTTGTTGGGTATTGCTATGCCCTGAATGCAATGGATGTGACAGACTGGCAAAATAATGAGTGAAGGCATTTGTTAACCAAAATATGGAAATGCTTTAAATCAAAGACATGAATGCTTTTCTGACAGAAAGTGAACAACCTTGGGCTGGGTATCAGCAAGAGCTAAGCTCTTAGAAGGCCCTTAATTTTGAGAGACAACAGAGACCCAGTGTCTCTAAAGGAGTCATAGATACCTTGGAATTTTTGAACATGCACAAAGGAATAATGGTATTATTAAAAAAAAAACCCCAACTATAGCAGAATTTAATATGAGGCTCTGAAATACAAGCTGAGCAGAAATGCAATGCTTAAGCACTACTCCCATCATGTCTTACATTGCTGGTATAGTAAATTAGATTCTGGATGAATTTCAATAGATAGAATAACCAAAAATAACTTACTAAACATGGACTTCTGTACCCAAAAGCTGCTTTGATAGTTTGCATGTACCTAAATGGAAAAGGATGAGGTTGTGGGAAAGTACTGGGGAGCTTGTGTTCAAGGAGCAGTGAGCCTTTTCTGTATATCCCAAGTGGAGTACTACACCTGCCTTAAAATCAGAGGGTAAAACCCGGGGATTGTTAAGGCACACGGTAACTGCTCAAGGCTTACCTGGAGCTTAGGGCAGTGGTAGCACTGCTGTATAACCCTTCTCAAACCTTCTTGGCCCTAAGGACTCCCTAGATACTTGCTGGGGCATGGAGATCCCTTGGGGATTGTTACACAGTGTGATAGTTTTTTTTGTAATTTGTGAGCTTCTCCTTTAGAGTCACCATAAACACGCACTAGGCAAGGGCAAAACAGCCATGATTCACCTGGGCTGGAGGAGCAATCAGCTTTCTCGTTGCAAAGTGACAACAAAGAGACACTAATAAACAAAATATAAAAGCAATCCCACTTTAAGAACTGTGGGTACTTCTAGTTCTTTGGTGTGTTTATTTTTTTTCTAATCCAGTATCCCTAAATGTCCCAGCTATTACAAGTGGGCTTTGGAGTCCACCTCTTCCTTCTGAATTCTGCCACTAGATCAGAATTTGTACATTTGTTGCTCTGAAGCCAATTACTAGGCACCTTGGGTGCGGGCTGGGTTTTTCCCCCTCTTTACTCTAGTACATGCAAATGCTGGAACATGGTGTGATTGTGCATCACAAGACGCTGAAGCATTCAAGTGTTGCAAGTAAATGGGACTTGTTTGTTTGATCTCTCAGCCTGATATTTTAAGTCATTAAACAGCAAGATTTGTTTTTTTAATTATATTTTGTTTTCTCCTCTGCAGGATCTGGCTGGGCAACATTGGTTCTACAAAGGAACAAATCAGAAATTTGGAAAGCTTCATCAGTTAACAATTTGTGGGTTCTAGTTTGGGCAGTTAAGAGCATATGGGCAAGATACGCCTGGTGTGAGAGGAGGGAATGTGCAGCATGAACGTATCCTCCCCATACAGCACTGGCTTGCCTTCCTGCTCCTTCCTCCTCACCAGCACGTGGGTGAGCTCCCCAGCTTCATGCCCTTCCTCCTTCAGTGGCAGCTCCCCAGGGTTCTTCTGTCGCATAAGGAGGAGAAAGTCCCTACGATCCTGATCCCTTTCTACAGCAACACGGGCACTTCTTCTCTCACTACCTCCTGCCATGCCGTATGGAAGCTTTGGTCTTCACCTTCACCATGGGATGAGAGAGATTAAAGAGGCAGAACAGATGCCTTAGGATACAACCTGTAGGTGTATTCCTGTTATGCCGTTGGGTTCTTCATCTGCTTTCTCAGCAACCGTTGCAATTACATCAATCACAGACACCGGTGGCCCCAGCAGCCAACCTGGCGTCCTGAGATTCCCCTCAAAAAAGCAGCGGTATTTCAGGTAGCCCTTTCAGAGGAGAGCTTTGCCAGATGTCTGAACGGAGGTGCTCAGTCTCAGCACTCCCAAGGTGCAGTCCACAGGTCACTGGTTGAAGTCTTTTCCAGTGTGATTCTAATGCAAACACCCCAAATCTGTGCTCATTTTTTATTCTGCTTCTAGGATGCAGTAACAGCACTTCCCTCTGCTGGCATGCCCTGCAAAACCCATGGTTTTTAATGCAGTCTGTCAGACTAGTGATGAGGGTGAGGAAAATAAATATTTCAAATCCACATTCACACAAAGGAAGACATTTATGAAATATATGTACCTACTAATTTTGCCTTGCTGTTCCATTTCATTTGAATCATGTCACTTTTCCTAGAAACTTTTCATGGCCATTCTTGGAGATCAGACATTGAGATCCCCTGGGAGAGTGTGTTCCAAGCCTCACTCAGCTGCTGAATGATGCAAGTCATAGAAATATTGCAAATGACTCCAATATCAACAGCCAGACCTGCATAAGCCTGACATTGCAGATTTTCCTTATGTCAGCTGTCAGCCTTTTAGATGCCCTGCGGCTCATTTGCTATATATACCTATAGTGCCTGCCCATAGGGATGGTATCCGCTTCAGCACAAGCTGGCTGAAAGGCAGAGCAGTGAAGAGTTGCGTAGCCCTTTCTGAGGCAGTGCTAGTTGCTGTACCCTGCAATATTACCTATTTGATCTCTAAGAAATGTGTTGCAGAGAAACTACTAAAACAATGTTTCAGAAACTTCAGTTTCAGCAGCTTTCCGTGATGAAATTTTTATTGTCTTGCCTCTGTTGTTTGAGATCTGGAGGTAATTATATTGTTATAATGAAACCCCGAGTCTGTCAGACTGATGATGGGTTGAGGAGAGTAGATTTCAGATCTGCGCTGACATAGATGAAGACATTTATGAGATTTACAGTGACTAATATTGCCTCGGTCTCTCTTCATTTCATTTGAATCATGTCAGTCGTACTGTGCCACTAAAAGCTCCAAGAAATGTCATAGAGGAACGTTTTCGTCCATGTTTGAAATACATCACCCTAAAGTCCATTCTCTTGGGACACTCCAGGAACCTAAGAGAACACTGAATCCTAAATCTGGCTTGTGTTGGTGTTATGCAGAAGTGACACCTCTTGCCTGGCAGAGACACCAGTAGTGCCTGGCCCTGGCCCAGGGCTGACTGGGTCAGAGCAAGCCTGACTGCGAGAGGAGGTAATGGCCACGCAGCAGGCACCGCCTATATTTACAAAGCAGCTTTTTAATCTAAATCTAAGCAGCTTTGTAATCTAAATTACATCTCTAAATTACCTAAATCTAGATATCAGATGTCTAAGTTTTAGATACAGAGAAATGTATATATATACACGTTTATATTATTTAATTAGCATTTATATTTAAAACTTCATTGATGATTGATATTTCCCATATTCCTTTCTCATATCAATATTTTACTAGTGTATTTGAAAGTGTGTTTTAAAAACAAGATAACTATACTTTGTCTTTGGTTCTTTCTTAGCGATTGAATGATGTCACTGTTCTCCATGAACTTTTGACTTCAAAGATCAATACTGATCAACAAATTGTGGTTTTTTCCTACAATTTCCTACCAACTGGTTAAGAGCCAGTTTAATCCAATAACTGTCAGCTGCTAATGTGTTACACCTTGACTCATTCTTATAGTCTAATTTCCACCTCAAAAGATTCAAAATGGTAATATTATGGATCAAACAAATATTATTTACATTAAAAAGATGCCTACTGAGGCATGATTAAGAAAAGGAGAATTACTGTCTTCTATAAAGTCAAAGATAATCTGTTCGTTTCTAAATAATCACAGCTTTTCCACTGCATTATGCAGAGGACTCATTCCCCCCACAGACTCTACCAAGCCTCCTATAACTAGCTCAGTCTTGGATATCCGTTTGGTTTTATTTTTGCACTTTGAAATGGAGCGTCTCTCTGGAGACACCGAAAACCAAAACACTAAAAGGACACGCACACTTATTGTTGTCAAAATGATAAATCTTTCTAACAGTCAGTCAAGCAGTCAGCACCTAAGACAAAGCTAGTCCATCCTTTAACAGATGAGGCTTATTGGATACATGTACAGCTATGCCGAAGGGCCATTAGGAGTCAGAAGAACCTGGCATTTGTCTGTCCCTGAGGTGTGTGCAGGTTTGGATCCTGTAACTTAGCATTCACAAGCCCAAAGCTTCCACAGGTTCTGGTTCACAGGGCATTTGTTCTTTGCCAGGTTCCTTGTCTGAGGACGGTAACCCCTCCACTTCCTTCAGCAGTCACTTGTCCTGCCCCAGCTGCAACGTTCCTTGCTTTCTGCTCTGCTTTGGCAATCTTCAATCTCTAAATGAAAGCTACCTTTCTCATTCCTCTGGGGGGATCAAACTGGTTGACCTACCACATCACTAGCCTTATTCTATGCCAAAATATGGATTCCTTATTTAAAAAAGTGATCACTTTAAGAATAATGATGTATTCCATAACTGACCTTTACTGGAGTCAAGGCTGCATCTACATTGTGCAAGGGCTGAAGCTCCCAGGCTCTGCTTGAGGCTAATTTCAACACACACCTACTTTCCTTCTCTAAACAAGTGTCCTTGGAGCAGCGTCTGACGCAATTTACTGGTATTCCCAGGTGTGACTATTACAGAAAACACCTTTGTAGTTGAGACAACATTTGAGCCTAAATCATGCTCTAAATGCAACTCACCTCAACATAGAGATGAACGATGAATATTTGGAAGTGTCTCTATGAGGAGTCATTAATAGACAGAGATAATATGGGAAATAATAATTTCTCTATTTATTTCCCAGGTAAAGTTTCCCTTTTCAGATAATACAAGATCTAGGACATAGTTAATGAACTGATCAGCCAGTAGGCTTAAAACAGAAGCATTTATTTACACAGTGTAATTATTCAGTGGAATATATTGCACAAAATTTTTGGAGGCCAAAGTAAAAATAGGTTTTAAAAGCTATTGGATAAATTAATGGGAAAAAATGCCTCTCTTCTCTTAAACACTGTGATCTGCTATGATCTGAGTCAGAAAATTCCTATGCCACAGATCGCCAGAAGCCTGGAAGACATACCATACTTGGAAGAAAAGTATCATTGCATGCTTCCTGTGTTACTCTGTATTTTCTTCAGCATTTGCTGTTGACCATGTGGATGGGATAAGATTGACCTGTTGTCTGAATATGGCTATTTTAATGTATGGATAGATTTTTTAGAAAAACCTTAAACTTCAGGGATCAGTAAAGACACCAAAGAAGTGAAGTTTTTTTTGTTTTTAAAGACATGGATGCAAGGATACGAAATGTAGTATATTGTGAAATCCTTATCTTTGTAAAACATGAAAAGAATGCAAATGGGAGCCTAAACAAATGTAAACTACTCTTCATGTCTTTGAAGATTGTGGATAAGTAGTTTTCAGTTGTATCTGTACAGCATGGACCCCATGCAGCCATAACATAATTACTAATGTATTTGCTTAATGAATTGACCTTGCTGAACTGCAAAAATTCTAAGTATTGAGCAAGTAAACTAAAAGCCTAGGGAAACTTAGGGAATCTACAGTAATGTACTGTCTTTCTGTAACCTAGGTCCTGCATTCCAACCCCAACAACCCCAATGAAGGAATTCCATTATACTCAATGTGAATTTCACCATTTTGGATTAATCAATCTTTAAATGAGGCCCTTTGACACTGTCTTATAATGTGAAAAATAGTTGGATATCTAAAGTAACCTCAGTAATCATTAATTTTCTAAATGAAGGCTAGAAGGGCAGTTTCAGATCCATTTTTTTCTTTATCCTACTTTTCCGGTATTAATCAGCCTGTCCTTTGGCTCAACTGCATGGGCATTAAGACTATCGTGTTACCATTGCAAATAAATGCAGCAATCAAAAAAAAATATCTTTTCCACCTACATCAGATAAACTCTGTGAGACAAAGACTCTTTTCTTGGTCACTTATTTCAACAGCGCAATAGAACTTGACTCCCAAATGGTTGTCAAAAATTATTCTAGATGAGGAAAGTTTATTAAATTTTTCTTTTAATTCTTTGCCCTTAAGATATGGCATTTGAAATCTGCAGTACTGAGTGCAGTCGTGGTAATTCACATCTTTATGCAACTCATTGTAAGGGTTCACTATTTGACTCTGCTACTTAAAAATGATAGCAAATATCTGATTATGGGCTATGCATTCTCTAAGCTTCTGGAAGAGTTTCTCCATGTCTCTACACAACTCTATTTTACTCAGCTCTCTGTTCTTCTGTCTCCAAGAAGAACCAAGTGGATTGAAAATGTGGCTTTTAAAATATGTGTCTAACCAGCTGCTGTGTTATGTGTTTTTTTCTATAACAAAGAGAAAAAACATTGCAGTTTGAGTTAGAGGCAAGTTATAAAATCCCTGATGTGCAGCAACTGTGGTCTAGATGAGTTGAATGGTTTTGCCCGGTCGCAGGACAGACAACGTAAAAGAGGAATAGCAGGGAAATTATCAGCTGGTGAAGCAGAACTTTTGCCTAAGACGAAAGACCTCTTAAAGAACACTGTAGCCACCTCAAAGCTAAAAAGACTAATAATATATTCTAACTGCTTTTTATTTATTGTATTAAATCCATTCAGCAGCAACAGATTGTCTGCCCTGTGCATGGGATTAGTTTCCAATGAAGCTGTTCTATTTCAGACTCCTAAAAGCAAACCCCACTTGACATTTGGGAGAAAAGGGCAACAAATATATCACAAAATGTAATGAATCCAATAGAAGTAAGGGTTCAACTAAAGGTGAAAAATAATCATGCTATAAATGTCAATGGGTAGTATACGCTATTACAATATTACTTTACTCCTGCTTTTACTAGGGTATCATTGCTGTTTTCAATTGGGTTGTACCGGCATAAAACTGGAAAACAGAGTGCTTAGGCTGCTTTCCTTTATAATAGGATACAAAGTATTTGGAGCTGAAATTATATCAGTTTAGTGGCACAGTGTCAAAAAGTTTAAGCTACATCCATGAAAAATTTAGATTTTTCTATGTCCAAGTGTTAGTGCTTTTATTTGAGTCTGTATTTGACACTATGACAAAAAACAATATGAAAAAAAAGCGCACAGATTTCCTAGCGCTCAAAATCAAGCCCATCAATGCTACCAAACAATCGGACTCTCGTCTGCCTCTGTAAATCTGGTCTGATGCCCTCATGCCAGTCTAAGGTCAGTTTAACTCAGGACCACATTGCACTAAGAAAAGGATAAATAATTCCACATGCTACTCAGTTTTGACAGAGAAGCACCTAAGTCACCACTTCCTATGTTGCAACAGCAAGACGTAGGCCCTCATAGCCATTTGAATAATGCACGAAAAGGCCTACATCAGGAATTAGGGAAGAGATTTTCTATTGATAGACTTTCTGAAATCTTCAGGAACTGCTAGTAAAAGAGAAGTTAGCTGATTTTTTTAAGGGGAGCTGTAAATGGAATTGCCATCTTCCTTCTCACAGCTGAGGAGGCTCAGAAACACACGGACAAACAAGGATTTGTCTATAAATAGTGTCCTGATAAGCCTGATTGGAAATTAAGCTAGCAATGAAAACGTGGCTCATTAGCCATTTTCCTGTACCTTCATAACTTTTCCAGGTTTGCATGCCCCCAAGCGTGCCACTGATGGCCAAACTCAGGTTACTTCCTAAGTGAATTTTACAGATAGGCCTATTCCAACAGTCTGTGTAATCCAATGACACTTCAGTATTTGCTTTAGTCCAGCCGATTTCTACACCTAGAACAAACCTAGATGGACTTTCTAACTCCATCAGGAAAAAAAATCTGTCTTTAAAAAGAATAACTATTTTTATGATTTAACTGTGTTCTGCTAAAAATATTCCAGCTATGGAAGCTACAATGCTCCTGTATCCTTCAACACGTCTTAACTAAATGACAGCTATGATTAATTATGGCAAAATTGCGTTGGGTAGGATGGTCACCTTCAGTACAATTGAAAAGAAATGTTCTGGTACAAAAGAAGAATTGTGCTGTTCCTGTTCTCCCAAGCTCTACTGCAAATATAGGCTGACAGGTTAATAAAAGCATTTCTAAACAGTTGTAAGAAATCAGCCATCTGATTCAAGAATTCTGTTCCTCAGTTAACTTATTATTCAGCTACTGAAAACTTCATTTTCCCATCTGTGAGATGACAAAATCCAATGAAAACAGTATTAATATTTATGTTCTAAATAGAAAAGGCTTTCAAAGCACATTCATAAAGTGGAAAATAAAAGCAGAAGTTTATCCAAAACTTTCTGGCATTTTGCATATTTAAAATTTTTCAGCCTTGCTGCCAGGATTTGTTGGCTTAAGAGCAAGGGGTTATATTTTATAAAAGTTATTAACACGGGTGGATAGTGATTCAACTTTTATATCATTTGAATGGTAAGTTTCTATTATATGGGTCAGTTAATTTTAACTACAGTTTATTCTGTTAAGAATACAGATTCCAAAATTGCTCACAGGTGGAAAAAAAAAAGATATATATCATTGGGGCTATTTTAGATGTTTCACAATAGTAGTGTTTACCTCCTATATAAAGATCATTCAGTAGAATATGTATGCGTATGCACACATATCATAGCTACTAGTGAAAATCATATGGATATGAAAATAATTTGGAATTAACAGCAAACTTTTTTTCTTTCACATACAGGGTCATGTTGTTGCTTGCTTATGAAACATGAGCAAAATCCAATACCTTATGTTAACAATACAAACTTGACAATCATTAGAAATAGCCAATGGAAAATTCAATATTATTTTGTTTGAAACAATTTTGTAAGTCCTTATGCATGGAATGCTTTTCTTGCATTGCAGACTACCAATACTTCCCACTTTTCTCATCAGATACGTGCTCAAAAATGGTTACATCAATATGCCCAACTGCTAAGATTACACGGAGCGTCACTCTAACGGCCTGCATTTACCCAGTGAGAGAACGCGTAAAAGAGCAGCAACTTCTACACATTTTTCCCTTGCATTCTCATAACAGCAACTGTCAGCACAGGGTACATTCATATTATTACATTAGTTTGCAGCTCAAGAGAGAAAAGTCATCAAGAAACACAGGCCCAATGTGGGAAATGACTCGCGCTCAACTCTCCAGGTTGTACAAACATAACTGGCCTAAAATATTTGGATCTTTCTTTGAATTCAAGCATACCTATCAACAGCAGCTCACAAGTAGCGACACGTACACTTCTGTGTGAAGGTTGACACTATTTTTTTTCTTTTTGCATATTGGAAAAAGCCCCACCACCACTGCACACAGCACAAGGCAGAAAAAGCCCAACCCTTTGTTTACAGTTTCCATGTGCAGAAGTGGCTGCAGTGGCTGCAGTAAAAAAATTCAGGATGGTAAGTCCTGAAAGTGATGAAACGATAATAAGTAAGAGATTTCTTTCAGAAGACTAGTATAATTTCAAAGCTTAATTTTGATCTTAAATTGGGGAGGGAGGGAGTGGTGGGGTGTGCGTGTCTCTCTGAGAGGGAAAGAGAGAGATTTGGGTTTGGTTTTTTACTATGGCTCTCAGTAGCGATGCTCTGCTACCTTATTGCAAAAAGGTACCTGCCGTTTGTTCTTTATCTGAATTACTAAAGCTATTCTAATTTAACTTGTAGTGTACATTATCACTGTATAAACCCAACAATACAGATGAGGAGAGTCATTTGTGTTTATGCCCATAAAAAAACAGGGAACTAGGACAGTGAAAATGGCCTCTGAAATACGCAGCCCTTGGGCAGTTCATCAGGCTCTCTGGATTGCAGCCGCTGCTTTTGAGGAACGGGGACTGTGCAATGGGATACAGCAAATTCATCCCAAAGTGGTGTATGTTGTTTATATAAGGCACTCATTTTTTACTGCTGTGACTTGGCACCATCATGTGGCCACTTTGAGTTTGCTCAATTTAAGTAACAATTTACATAGAAAAATGTTTGCAACAAATTAATTAGAATTTACAAATTGTTTCAGTCTACTTTAGAAGGAGATGGTACATATCTTAAATATACATTCACTAAATCCTGAACATATTGTCTTCCAGTTGGCCTTTTCTCCCCTGAATCTGTGCTCGTTTAATCATGGTTTTCCTCATGATCTTTAAATCAGAAGTTGTTAGGCTACAAAAGTTAAAGACATTTTCTGTGGTTGGTCTTGGTCCAACTTTACCAATAGTGTACAAAAATTAGAATAATATTGTAGACAACTATCCTCTTCCTCACTACAAGAGCTTTGAGAATGATTTGCAGGATTAAACAGGTCAGTATTTTCTGTTTTACATCAGAAATCCCAAAGGACCTAGAATTTCAGTAAATCTCACAAGTGTATTGTTTACATAGCTTGATCCAAACAGGCAGTGTACATATCAGGACAACTCGAGTTAGCCAGGTGTTCCTTTTGCAAAGTTTCAGGGTCAAAATCCAAAGTGAGGTATCATGCAATGCAAATCTGTATTCTGCTATGTTTGCATGTTTTTAGGTGGATATAAGTAAGTTTTACCAAGTGTTAGTGTGTAAAAGGCCCAGAGGTAGAACGCTCCATACACTGAGGTTGCTTATACACAACTTTATGCTCACCAGACAAAGGATCACTATCATTTATTTCAGAGCAGAATAATGAGAAACAGCAGCATAATTTATAGGAATATATTTTTAGGGTTTTTTTTTGAAAATATATACATCTAGAGTACTTTCAATAATGAAATACAGTTCATCATCCTTTTGAGTACAACAATGTTAAATTTGGTTCTGCCATTTTTGTGATAAAATATATGGTTTCAGCTGAAATACTGTACTGATATTCTTTAAAATATATACAAGGTATATACAAATACAAAATTACATTACAAATCTTTTAATTGCAGTCAAAAATAATCTAAATATTTTGCAATAATTTGTACACCCAGACAGGTGTACTGTTTCTTAAAAAGACTGCAGTAAAAGCGAATGTAGTTTTTCGGATTCCTCAGGCTGAGGTAATGCCCACTTCTTCTTTACATATTGAATGTCTATCTGTCCAGATTCTTTGGCCAGCACAATGCCTAACAATCCGTTTGTTTTTTCTGGTTCTCCCAGTAGAGCCATAGTTAGAACACTGAAATCAAAAGAACGGGGGAGTGTTTTTAACTGAGGCAAAATTAATAAAAATATGTGTTTTCAAACATGTTTTTAACTACTTATAGTTAACTAAATGATGCCTTCTTTCTGCTCATCACAGTGTGATATTCCTCACTATCTCAAGTCCCAGCATGTTCTTTAGCTTTTCCCCAGTTGCAATCATTTAATGTAAACATAACAAGCAATTCTTCCTCCGTTCACAGATTCCATCATCAATTTCTAATCATGACTTAAAAATAATTTCAAGCTTGTAAAAATGAACTATTTTTTATGGTATTTTCCAGTACAGTGTAGCAACTTTAAAAATTATATTATTTTCTCCCAAAACTAGCAGCACTTTGCTATAGTTTACAAGTCTATAAGGAAAACTTCTAGCTAGAGGGATATTCACCAAGACTAACTTAAGCCTAGGGAAGACAAAGTCTCCCAGTAGGGCTCCCATCAGGGAGCAAAGAGAATCTTCAAGACTGTAATTCAGAAAGGCTAAATTAAACTCCTTTTCTGCATCGATTGACAGGATACCCAGATCTCTACACTGACTATAGGAACAGTATTGTGAGTCTTGGTGAATATGTGCTAGCCAAAAATGGTCTTGCTTACTTTGTGACAATGAACACAACATATTTCTTTATACTGGTAGCCATACTATATATAAGCATTTTAAAATGTTGTCCAACATCTTACCTATTTTAGGGGTTGATCCTGATCCAGCAAAGCTATCTTTGAACTTAAGCAGTCCAGTGATTTTAGTGGGAACAAAATTGTTCTCTTCTCTTCATATAAAGAGTAACTGCTCTGTGTACAGACATGTGTCCCAACTGATAACACTATAACTGATTTTGATTTATACTAACATTATTTCTCCTTTACCAGACTGTATAAAATAATAAGTAAATAAGGATAAATTAAAATTTAGCTCGCTATAGTCTCTTTCCACACCTCCAACAGTTTAAAAAAATACAGTCAGAAAAGCAAATTCTAATGAACATTTAATGTCAAGCAAAAAAACCCGATCCAAACTCTAATCAAAATGAAGATGGCAATAATATTAATATTTTGTTAAAAACAAAGTAATGTAATGTATTTACTTCTCTGATGGAATAGTCTCCTTTGCCACAGGGAACAAATCATTTTCCAGAAGATCCCAAATGTAAATATTAGATGATGCATCCAGGACAAAAAACACAGCGGGTCTTGTTAAAGCCCACTGCAGGGCAATAATTGGCTGGCCATTTGTGCTGTCATTCCACTGCATGAGGGGATACTCTGATGTCATTCCATGCAATCTAATACTTCCATCTGAACAGCCAACCTATATCATCGTCAAAAAGAAAATACTTTCTGGGAACAGAACAAACTAAGCAGGATAAAAACAATTCAATTCTTGAGTACATCAAGCATACAAATAAAATCAGTTATCTGACTCAAGTGGCCCATCTCTCATCTCTCACTCTATGGACTGTCCAGATTTTAACTTTTAATGTAATTTTGAGTTCAAAAGCAGTACTCTGTACTGAGCATATTAGAGTAATCCAACCCGCTAATCCTAGGATGAAGTCCTAATTTCTTATTTTGAAAAAAGTTCTCAAACTATCAACTTCACTAATGCTATGATCCAGCACAACTTGACAGTAGTCTGAATCGGAGCAAGGTCAGAGCCTAGAGACCAATTCAGAGTTAGTGACACATGTAATCTGTAAAACCAAGAATAGCTTTCAGTAGGGCAGGCTGTGCTAACAGTATAATGATATTAAACAGATTCATAATGAACAACTAAATCAAAGACAGGCAGATATCACCACTTCCAGATATTTTCTTATAACCTTTGTCTTGCCTAGTATAACATTTACAAGTTTGCTCTAATCCAGGTACAAAAGAAGCTACTTTATGAAAAGAGAAAAAAACTTATTGTTACTACCCTGGGCCACCTCTACATCAGGAAGACTTCTTAGAATTTTCAAATTATGACTTTTTACAGTGACTCCGCAAACTGTGCTTGCATTTAAAAGGACTGCAGATACAAATTTGTAGAAGTCAGTATCACTCTAAATAATACATTTGCGAAAAAGGTAAGAACATCCGCGCTGGTGAAAGAAAGTTCTGCCTGCGCAGTGGTGACACAAAATATGTACACTGTAGCCAAACACATTAACTTCATACCTTAGGCAATCCCAATGAAGTCATGTAAATCATGGCAAATTTAGAAAGAAAGCATTTTAAAGAGAGGATTAAGTACAAATATATACGCAAGGATAAGCAGATGGAAAATCCTACCAAAGTTAGATTCAACTTGCATTCAATAAACTTTCACAAGGGAGACAAATAAGAACAGTGGGTGTGTCAATATGAACTGCTGAGGGGAGATTTAAACATACCTGACCACACGATACACTGCCACTCCGCTGATGTGGAGAGGAAAGGAAAGCAGGGAATGCCCAGAGCTGCCCCACAGACCTTTATTTCACAGCAATACAGATATTTTGTCTCCAAAATGATTATGTCACTGAGAGATGTATGACAAGAGTGACAAACAGCTGAGGCTTCATTAACAGCAGAAGACCTGCTTGCAATGCTCAATTTCAGTAAAAACAAAGAGTAAGTTGTAAGGCTGAAGTGAGATTGCCATTTGTTTCTGTGAGCCAGATGGTCCACCTTTTACATAAGCAAAGTTCGAACACCAGGACACAAGATTTGTTGTCACCCTTCATGGCAGATTAGAATTAGTGAAGTAAATCAACTATCACATCTAGTTCAATACGTCAAATTAGAAATCCTCCCTCAGGAAGTAATTAAAAAATGAAACTTGTATTATATTAAAACGTTTTCATACCAAAAACAGTGGCTTTCCAAAAGGGAAGAAATCAATTGCATTGATGCTTATTGATCTCAGTCTGCTCCCCCGAGGTCTGAATAGCTTTGGAAGAACTTTCAAATCATGTCTTGTACCATGGCCTACCAGCCCCTACAAACAACATACAAAAAATGAATTAAACAAAACAAAACAAAATTTGCATTATCAGTATTACAAGAAAAAGTTAAATAATTCACAGAGCTGCTACCTTAAAAGATCCTTAATAGCTAACAAATTTTACTAGGTAACAGATTTTAATAATAGCCTCAAATTATAAATTTTATATACAGTCTGGTAAAAAAACAAGTAAATGGGGCAGCTTCCAAAACAAAAAATAACAACGATGAGATGAATTTCAGCACATTACTCACAATGTTTGTTCCAACAATGAAATGATTAGGATTAGAAGACAGAAATTTAATAGTCAGTGTCTGGGGCAGTCTCTGGCGCACATCCTTTGGGAAAAGGCTAGGAAAAACGTACAGGTAAAAGATGACATAAATACAGGAAGTTGTCTCTTAAAGCTATGCAAGTACATACAGAAACTCTTGATCTAAAATGTCTATGACTAGCTCTACGAAAAGTGTATATTAAAAAAACCCCAAACAACTAATGAAATTATTGTTAAATATATCTTACATAACAGCAAATTAATAAAGTATAGGAAAAATTAGCTTTGTGAGATACACATGTAAAATCTAAATGCCCCTGTTTTCTTACCTGTTATTCAATTCCGTAGTAGAGCTATGTACTAACTTCACTTTCCCTCCAGGAATTAAACCTAAAATTATATAAAATAATTATTTAAACAGATTTAAGCACTTTCCATTAAGAAAGTGCTATCATCAAATTAAAACCTAAACTAATAAGTAAAAGGATACTTCATAATTATTGTCTATTGTAGGTATAGCTTTTTATATGTAAGAATCTTACATCATTTAGAACTATTTACTTCAGAATTCAAATCTGAAGAGTTGTAATCTTTGACAGAAATCAAAGAAAGAGGACAGAGAAAGGGAAACATGATTATATACTTTAGTTTTACAGTATGCATATAACATCCTGTAATATCACTCTATAAAAACCAATTCTATCAATGGTGAAAATGCACATTTACGTCACTTGGATCTTTGACAGTGAATTATAGTAATGAGAGTGTAATAATGCTTTCATAAAGTAGGTTTATGTTATTAGAGAATAACACAAATAATTCAAATCCTTCAAATACAAGAATTTTCTGAAAAGGAAAAAAATTAATGCTGGTGGCAGTAAAACTGTGTCAACACGTGACCATAGCTTTAAAATGTACCTCTCCACAGACATAATACCCATCTTTAGCACCTTAATATAGCCAGACATTGCACACAAGCCTATAAATTAGAAAATTGATCAAAAATTCTAGTTTGTAGGCATAACTTCATTGTTTACACATATATTTTAATTTTTTTTTTTAATCACAGCCTTTTCCAGTTAGGTAAGTATGTAAGTCTAAACTTGTTCAAAGAACAAAAAATATAATTTTCTTCATTCACATAACTCAAAGAGGCCTGAATGGACTTTGTTCTTTACTTTTTTCATGGAAACTTTTTTCTCACACTAAATTAAGTACCTTACCTAAAAGAGAACTTTCAGGACAAGTATCAAAATGGAGATAAAGGCAACAATAAAAGCATTGTAACAGATTTGGTTAAAAATAAAGGAAGGAGGATCGAGAAGGACATAAAATCTCATATTCTTTGAAAAAAAGCTGTTGAGAACACAGAAACCTGCTTTGACATTATAAGAAATGTGGTTGTCTGTGGTGGCAATTACCAATACAGAAATAGCAGATGAGATTCAGATAGCAGTGAAAATAACTCTCATGATACCTAACCAATAACCTCAAATATCAGATATATGTCCTATTCAGAATGAATCTTTTCCTCAGTGATTTTACCTTCTTCTAAACTATTTTTTGTCATCACTGACTCTTCCTCTCTCTTCTAACTTCATAATCTCAAAACTCAAGCACTTTATTCTACCTTTAATGTACAGTACTCACCTAAATCAGTTTGTGAACCAGCTAAATCCACTTTTTGTAATTCAACAACTACCTGAAAAGTCAATATTTAACATTAATAAGTGATAAATATTTACCAGACTTTAAAGTTTTTTAACTAGTTGTAATAATGTATGACATAACTCTAAAGGAATATTTAGATAGGTAGGTCTAACATTACAATGATTGCAGGTAGATTCTCTATGCCCTGTCAATGTCTGCAATGCTAAAATAGCTTCACATGCCTGCTGGATGTTCCCTGCTGGAAAGCAGAACATGGGAAGTTACATTCTACACTTAATCGCTAGTTGCCATCTTGTTGGTTTGGACAGTCACAAAAAAACTACCCTAAATTCCCAAATAAGGAATTGTAACACATTTCCTGTGCTTTTCGCTATTCATCAAATAGAAAGGGTAGATCATTTGGCCTGAATCTGTTGCTACTAAAGCTACTTAGAGCTTTAAGGGACTTAACTAGTGATACAGAAGGGAAATACTTTTATCCCCTTATTATTCACTGAGCCATTCAGTT
Source organism: Theristicus caerulescens (assembly GCA_020745775.1). Taxonomy (NCBI): domain Eukaryota; kingdom Metazoa; phylum Chordata; class Aves; order Pelecaniformes; family Threskiornithidae; genus Theristicus; species Theristicus caerulescens. Next base: position 11,453,156 of record CM036558.1, on the reverse strand, counting down.
CCTCAAGTAAGATCAATTCAGATGCAAACAACAGGTTCAGCAGCTGGGCCAGAGCTGCATCAGAAAAAGACTGAAAATATTGATAGAAAGAAGAGTTGTCAGAACAGTAATTAAGAGCAACAGACCTGGTGCTTACCTGCCCATCATATTTTAGGTGGGGTAATCCTATCCACAGATTTTCACATTTTGCCTCTTGAACATTTATTTTATATAAATTATGAATGTCATTTCTCACATACATTCAGCACAGTCTCTAACACCACTGTGACTCAAATAAAATAAAGTAGGTGGATGAAAGAGGACCGAGGTCTATTACTCAATTAATAGAAATATATGAACATATTCTTATGAAGCAGAATTACTGATTGCCTGTTTTCATGAATTCATATACTTGTTAATAGTTTTGCCTAGGGATAACATCATGGCATTAGGAAGTCACATCAAAAATTTTGAGGTGAATTCCAACAGAATAGCTAGTGTTGCTGTACTTTTCAGGGAGGAAATTCTCATCAGAAATCCTGGATTTGGGTTGCTATATTTGAAGAAGTATTTTATTATTCCAACATGTGATACTCTCTTTTCATACATATATTACTCACCCACATATTGAGGATTCCATTTTCATCCATTGAAGCTATCTGAAATGGAGGGCCTGACATTTCTGTGGAAGGAATAGTAACAATTTATACTCATACACTGACCTTCATCCTGAACAATATCTAAGGATTTAAAACATTTCCTAGGTTAATACATTCTCTGAAACTTTTATGATCCTCTCAGCTGTGTAAAAAGGGAAAGTTCCCTAATTCTACCAAAGAAGAAAAAGGCATGAAACTAGTATGTTCAGTTTGTTCTACAAGATAGGCAGATGTTCTCTGTCTGCATCTTTTAAAATGTCTGGATTCTGCATGGGCTTCAGAACAGAACATAAAGTGCAACAGATGAAATCTTGTAAAACATGCAACATGCGGCACATTGCTTTGGACTACTATGGATTTCAAAGTGAAAATCTGCAATGGAAGTAATAATGTCTCCTCTAGCACACTGCTTGAGAATTTGGGGGCATGAGGATTCAAGTTTCTTTGCAAAGGCTGGTTATAAAAAATTAGGCAAAAGGCACAGGAAGAATCACTAAGTACTCACATATTTTAAGTGCTTTCAGATACAAGCAAGTTACTCCACTTTTTTAGATGGGGGGGTTTTGGGGCATTATAGGAGCACTAAGACTTCTCTGAAGGTATTCTGATTTCTTTAAAGGCATTACAGAAGCACAAAGACTTCTCTAAAGGCAGTTTTTAAGTGATAACTTGTTTTATCATGGAAGAACAAAATATTGTCTTGAAAACAGACATAACAAGCATGCACCCACATCTGATGCGAAACTGCACTGAATGAACATAAAAATGAGAGCAGATAATAAACATGAATGTTGTATGCAATTCATACACAGACAACTTAAGAGGCAGAATAGAATTATAAACTGGATTTTGGCTATATTTGTTTCACTAGATACCTAAAGAAAGAATCAGACGTACTGATGCTTTGAAGAGCAGCCTACTTACCCTCCTGATATGGGCTTGAGAGCCCATAATTCTGATCAGTGTAGAGAGAGGTTGAGACAGGTTCCACTGCTAGTATAGGAGAGGTGTGGTTTACTGAGCTTAGAATGCCATCTGTAATTAAGGATAACGAAAGGTAAACACTATATTATTTTCAACACAAACAACAACAAAACCCTAATCACTTTTCATCTTATGGGAAAATGATGATTACAAGAAAAGAATGGCAAATAATAACTTCAAAAATAATTACTTTGTAAAAGTCTCAAATACAATACTCTAAACTGTTTCCTACATTAACAAGATACTGTTAGATAAATCAATGTTTCACCATTTGTATTTACTTCTCATTTTCCAAATGACTGCTGTGCCATTTATGCCACTGTACCAGACATTTCATTAAAATCTGCCATTTCAGGGTTACCATGAAAAGAATTATATTAATTTCAAGCTCCATAAACAACAGAGGTAGAAATAAATCACTGCTTACTATAGAAAAGACAAAATTGAAGAAAAATTACTCTTATGGAGTATTATATAATAGAAAGTAACTATGCTGAAACAAACAATTCACCACAAGAAAATATGTATTTACCCTTTAATAACATTTTAAAATAAATGTATTCTTAGAGCAATTTCAATATGTATTCTTTGTCAGATACTCTTGATTTCTGGACTTGCTCTGTGCACTGAACTTAATCTCATTTAAGACTAAAGGCATAAAGCTTCCTAAGTATACAGCATTAAAAAATGCTTGCTCATATAAGCAACTACATGAAACTGTATACATACATTTGACTGCTAGCCCATTGTGCAACACAAGACCAAGCATCTTTGATCTACTAAAAAAAATTAGAAGTCTATCAACAACCAACTAATGTTTACTTTAACATCACTACTGCAACTAGATACACTTGTGAACAAAAGAGGATTTTGTGCATGTGTGTGGTGGTTTTTTTAGAAAAATAGTAATACCTCAGTGTAAGTTAAATGGTAGCACCTGCACACAAAAAAAAGGAAAAATACATAAAGAAGGACTTATTTTGCAATAATAAAATTATTTAAAAAATATTGCTACGTGTTATTTTTCACTCTAGGGTACAATACAGTGCCAAGAAAAATGGCACTAATTTATAATTAAGATTGAGACGAATCAAAGCTCAAACTGCTGGTATGCACACCTCATTCCCAAACTCTCAACATACAACTACATACATTGGAAACTTCAGTAAGTTTGATGACTTGCTCCTCTATTTAAATTTGCAGTGACAAACATTGGTAATAGGCATAAAGATACATTCATTTCCATCAGATTCATAAAATTGTAAGGATCTCATACACCAATTCAAATGCAGAGTGAAGTACTTTGAATTGCGTCTTCTCGCATGTCAGTTACATGCCCTACATAAACTTCTGTAACTTTTGAATTTGTTGTCCATGGATTATAAGAAGATTTACAAAATCCTATGTTATTTTGATCATACACTAAGGAATCAGAAGTGTAGGAAAAAAAAGAGAAATGCAATGACAAGAAAGTGACAAAGGATGAAAGGAGGTCACCCACAAGCACTTCTGAAAAGTAAACTTTCTTCTGGCTTCCCAATACGTATGCAACACTAGTGTAGGCCATATCCAAACAATGCAACAAATTAATTCCATGTTATCTTTTGTAGCTGTGCTTCTCTGCCATTAAGAACCTGGGAAGAGCATGCTATGGCTCCCAGCTGGCCCCAGTGCTAGAGATTTTGCTCATGTGACAAGCCGGATGACAAAAAAATGTGTGTCCAGGTTTTGCTCCAATATGCAGTTGATACATTTCTAGATATATTGATCCAGAGAGCTTTTGGGCCCCAAAGTTTAGACACAGCTTCAGAATCCCTTCAACAAAAGACTAAAAGTAACTGACTGCTGACTACGGAAGTTAGAATTCAGCTTCATTATACAGATCACCTCTGACATTGAGCCTTCATACACTACTTGTTTCCAATGATGTGATCCCCAAAATTGTTCATATATGCTGAACCAACAGTTTCATGAAAACAATCAATCCAGCTAACCATATACAGATATCTACATCAGGATGAGACGAACAGCTCCCTAGATCCCACAGAGTAGCACTGCACTGATTCTAACAGAGGTTATGCATGTATACATTTGGATACGTATCTTGCATGCAACCTTATAGAACATCAAGACCTAGGGAACAATTTGTATAGATTGTAATCTTAAAATGACATTTGAAAAACCATGTTTTACAGTCTTAAATTACTTTGAGTTTTTTTAAATACATCTTAATATGTGTGTTTAATGTAGGTTATATTAAGGGAGATAAGATGATGAAAATTGACTAAGCTAATGATTTCAGATGAGGTAGCAGTTGAGTAGTCCATTTTAATATTACAATGCTCCTTAGGTTCTACATCTGGTCCACCTCTCTCTTCTCACTGCTTGATACATATTGAATGGCCTTACATTTCTGTACAGCTATTACTGATGGGCAATTTTTACTAGACTAAATATAATCTCTGAACTGGCTAAACTAGGCTACTGAGAAAGAGTGTTCTTAGCAGAATTAGTAGTGGAATTGCTTCACTGCCCACAAAATGACTAATCAGAATGCATAGATACTAACCAGTGGAAAATGTTGGAACTCTAAATGTCCAGTCAGTGTCACTGATCGTCATATGAGGGTGCATTCTTGAGTCTTCCCGAAGATCCCATACCAACAATGAACCATCTATTGTTCCAGCAAAAACTAATGTTGTTTTATTGGGACTAAAGCAGCAACATACCACCTGTTAAGCAGTAAAAATATGCATGATTGATATTATGATAAAAGCCAATGATTTGATAAGCCTGAAATGTTTGTTGTTCCTAGGCACGCAAATCCAGAAAAGACAGATTATAGGTGTTTGTGGCAGAAGAACAATTTATTTAAAATGGAAGTAGGATAGAAGACTTCCTGTAGGCCTTCCCTTCTCCAGACAATTGTTGTGTATCTGCATCTACTACCACAAAGCTGATGGTAGTGATCCAACTGTATGGTAGTGATGGGTAGAGAGGAGTCCTGACAACATCTGAACCAGCTGTTTTACTTCCATTCACTCTTCAACCATGAAAGAGAGTCAAAATTTAAAAAAAAAACCAACACACAAACAAACACTATGACCATCACTACATTCTAGTACTGGAGCACAAAACGGAATGAGGGTAGTGTTTTGCTCAGTAGGCTCAAACACGTATCTCAAAAGATAATATATCTTACAGCAAGACAAGAAAACAAAATACACCTAATAAAGCCATTTATTCAATGTGCAGCTATACAATGTTATTAAAACGTACCTCTGAGTCACATGTTAAAACTTTCTGAGGACTGGAGGGCTGCCAGATGTTCCAAACGCATATGATACTCTTTCTGTTCAGTAAAACACCACCTGCCTTTTCAGGTAATCCATGAACAGAAAGTAGCAACTGCCTCTGAACTTGAGAGACATATAGGCAGGATATTTTTCGGTCTAAACCATTAAAAATAATCAAGAAAGAAAAGAAATAAATAAAAAAGTAAACTCACTGCAGATGAAAAAGCATATTTAGCTGCTATAGCAACAACCGAAGAAGCTAAGATGTAATTATGAAGAATATTTCTATTAACAGTGGGTGGCTTTTGATACTATACAAGAAGAAAGGAGAGACTAGAGAAGGAATCCAAAAAATCAGAAGCAAGTAGAAAGCAAAAAGGAAGAGAGCCAGGAAGTTAATAGAATAATTATTCTGGGCATAAGCAAGCCAATTTGATCTGACGTCAATACATACACTGAAAATTAAGCTAAGTCTCAAACAGGAAACAGCACAGGCCAGGCTTTTTCTGCTACATCTCGTGTTCATGTTAGAATATGTATGGTTTTGTGTTATAATAGGCCTTCCTAACATAATTACAGGTGTTTTATTTTTTCATTTTTCCCTTCATCTGAGCATCTACTGTTTACATGGGGAAGATATAACTGCAGTTCAAATATATCAGGCTATATTCTCCCTGTTCAATAACCTTGCTTTACTTGCAACTTTGGCTCTACTGTCAGCATAAAGAGCCTAAATGAAATGACATCTCTTGGGATGGCCTTTCAACAACAGGGGCAAGAAATTACATCCAGGGCACCCCTATATCAGGCTAATCACTGCCTATATTTCTGGTTTCACAGCAGCTAGGATGCTCTGATGTTCTCTATGTGAAACCAATCTGCACAGAGTTAGAGCAAGATGAGCACAATTAAAAGAGAAGTGGGCTTTGCATCATCTATATATCCTGATATGTGCTGTTTGCACTTCAGTCATGACAAAGAGCATGGTATTTTGCATAAGGAAGAAGAGTTCATACTGTAATACTAAAAGGTGTAGAATAAAGTTCCCTTACCATGGAGGAATGGCTGGTTAGTATTTAACTGGAAACAGCTATCACTAATAGACAGACTGGTTTGTCGAGATCTTAGTTTCCACCTGGGTTGTGTTGCAACTTGATCTTCCTCTAGCAAAACAGCAATCACCTTTCAAACATAATTACATTTATAGAAATACAAGGGTCGTCTTATCTTTCAGCTTTGCTATTTGTAGCTTTCTAAAGTATGTGGATTAATTTAATAAACCTTTATCAACTCTCTTGTTAATCTTATATCTTTGCAAATACGTCTTTACAGACTCTGGTCCCATTCCTTTGCAGAGAGACGAATCTCACTGATAATGCATATTATTTAAGTAATTTATTTAAATTAGTCAGAACAAGTACTGTAAGTGATCTATCACACAAAACACTGATGCACACAACTCATAAGGGATATGAAGTACATAAGTGTACCTGGCAAGCAGACCGGAGGAAATTTGCTAATCTTTGTGAATCAATTTTAGGTGTTAGAGTTCCATTCACTGACACATCCTGGCTGTTTATGGCACCTAAGAAAAAACAAAACCCAAAACCAAACCTGAAGCTTCAAAATGGAATCAACTAAGAAAACAAACCATAAGAACAATGTAATTTTTAAGCAAAAGGAGAGCAGCAGGAATTAACTTCTCTTCAGCAGAAATAACAGTACTGAAGAACAAGATCTGCTGGGGAATCATACCTGCTGCCAACAGAAACAGCAATCCAGAAGGAAGAAATTATTTCTGCCATTTATTCTCCACCCCCTCCACAAGGGGATTCAGAGTGCCTATAGCGGTTTGCTATCAATGCAGCCTGCCACATTACAAATTCTGACAATTAATGGGTTCAAAAGAGAAAGTTTACATGCATACATCCATAAATGAATAAGATTAAAATGTTCTTCACCTCCAGATACAAGGGCACTTTCTCCTGGATGCTGTGTCCATTTCTCCAATGTCTCAACTTTCTCAGTCTGAATGTCTCTCTCCAGATTGTCCTCGTTACACTGAATGTATGCCTAAAGTAGAAAGATAAAGTGATCAACACATGAGTGACCCAGCTAAGAATGACAGCACATAACTGAACAGAATTTGAACAGTCATTTTAAAAGTGATGTGCTCAACTTCTTCTGTTTGTAAATTCATACCTAAGCATACTGACACAGACAGTGTAACTATTTTGTGCATGCACATTTCATCACATTTCGCACAAGACTGCTAGACCTACTGCAAAAATACAGGATGTCTTACATTATGCGTAAACACTAAACTCAGCATTACCTGGGACAGTGAGCTACAAACATACAGAACGTCCTTTAGAATATGGGGAAGGAACATGAGAGAGTCCTCTTCTAACACAGAAAGGAAATGGCCTGTCTGGCCAAAAAGTTTTGATATCATTGCTTTATGGTAAAATAAGGCTTAGAGATGAAAAATATTAATTTATTACTTTACTGTCCTATTAGATTTAGTAACATTCTTTTGTAAGGAAAATTATTTTCCACAACAACAATCAGGACTTTCAGGACTTAAATATTGCTACATATTTGTTACCCACCTGCTTAGTGTTCATTTTACCAAAATTCCTGATATACATGTCGTACTCATTTACAGGAGGCAAATCCAGTAAAGAAAAACTAACTGAGAAGTCCAGATCAATTAGTGGCAGAAGTTCTGAACTCCGTTTTCTTTAGAATGAATTACAAAAGAGAAACAAAAAAATGGTTAGGACCAAGTGTTTGGTATTCCAAAAGAAAAACAACCTGATTTTGTACAGTATCAGAGATCTAACAGTCCATTGATCTATGCAAATTGAAGCTGTACCAAAATTAATTGATAGATAAAAATATACCAATAGAAGTACATATAATACTGTTGTGAATTCTCATTTAATGTTACACTGATAATTATCAGACTTGAAAATGCAATACTGGTTGCAAGTGGCAAATTTATGTGGTTTATTATAAAACAAACCCAAACTTTCAAAGCCTAGCACCACCATCTTGCCTAAATATTCAAAAGCTGATCTGTGATGTAACAGATGAATGTCACTTTCTTCCTATAGTTAGGATGGTGGCTAATTCTTCTAAATTCATTTTATTAGCTTACATCACCTATATGTCTACGTGCTTTATAAAGATCATCTATAATACCCTGGTTTTGTTAGACTTATTCAAATGTATTTTGAATTACCTCCATTGGTAATAGACTGCCTGAATTTGTACCTCTCTGTATCACCAGGCAAACAAATAAAAATAGGAGCAGTCCTAAAATATATTTTAAATATATACATGAAATTAATTTATTGCTGATTCCTAACCTGTGGACATGAATACTGAGCTCTTCCCCAAAAAGTAGGCCTCCAAAAAACATCAGTTACTGGACTACTGCACTTGATATAAGTTGTATAAAAATGAGTACTCAGGACTGAGGTAGATTATGTATTTTTCCACTTGTATTTTTTGTTTAGAATAAGATTAGCACATTGTACAGTATTTAAGATACTTGAATCTCTTTGTCCTATGAAATGCCAAATCTTTACATCTTCCTAAATTCCCTTTCTGGAACGACAGAAAAACTGCCTTATCCAGGTTCCCTCATTTTTTTTACTTTCTGCCTACCTCAGTTCTTACTTTTTTTGTCTTTACTCCCAAATAATACTGCATTTCGATTCTTAATTGGAAAATAAGTTCATCTTCATACACTGTTTCTGACTCTGACAAGATGCTAAAAACATTTATGTGATGTTACTTCTTATCATCAACTACTAAGAGATTCCTACTGCTCCACTTGTACAGATGTGTGGATAATGAAAACAGTTAATCTTTGCCACAATTTACACAACTATCTATCTACTTCAATGTCATAAAACTGTTAAGATATTATTTTATTTTAAGGGTTAACTGCTTGAATTACATACAGATGTCAGTTTACAAGTTAATTCCGTGCTCTTGCTATCATACAGATTTCTTGGCAATGAGAAAATTTTTGTCATCTTTCCCCTTTCTCTCTCTTGCACTTTCAGGTTTTTTTTAAATATACTTAATATAAATACAACCCAGATACAATTATGGATCTGTAGCAATTCCATATCTAAACAGTCTTCTAGATGCATATTCTAGTTGCAATTTCTTCCCAGTAAGATAGTCTTTGAAAAGGGAATAGACTAGAGCAACATGAGCTGGAATTGCTCCTCAAATATTTTATGCTGGATGTTTCTTTATGCATAGGGACAATTTTCACATCTCCTTTTTGCTACTTAACGACATCTATTGCATTTTCTTATCTACATTTTTATTTTTACTTCTACTTCCTAATACACCACCTCTTCATAAACATTGTGGCACAGATTGCTGAGATCTAATTCGAATGTGTGAAAGTTACTTCCTAGTTACAAATCTTAATGATACACACAGACAAACCCTTAAAATAAACTAATAAGCCTCATATTAATACTTACAACTCCAAAGTGCCACAGCTCATTTATGGGATGCTTTCAGTCTATTTACTGGTAGCAATGTATTTTCACAGCATTAAATTCCACAAACCCTTTCTCTGTCCATGAAAATGCTAGTTATCTTCACAGGCTATATACGTTGTTAGCATGTACACAAAGTTATATACATAGTCATAATCAGTCATTGTATATAATCAGTAGAGGTTGACAAACACTTCAGAAGGCAATTCTTCAGAGAGAGGCCTTCCTGAATTTCCTAATCTGTCTCCACTGCCTAGACAGAAAGTCTAGACAATGAACTCCTGTAAAATTTGGGCATATAAATTTAGGCAAGGTGAATGAGACAGACTAGACAATAAAATCTCCCTTATGTGAAGATGAGCCACTGATGTGCAGCCACGAAGCAGTGGAATCTAGTATTAGCAATAAAATTTAATATTCTTGCTTTATGTGTCCAATTGACGTAACAGAAAATTGGAGATATATACAGTGCTTCAGATAAATCTGGAGCTCCTGGCAAGTTCCACAAGAAACAGGCATCAATTTGTTTCTTTAATACAGAGCTGTCTTAGATGTCTCAAATCTAGATCAATTTTAGATCAGTAATAACATGTTTTTATACCAACTGGTGTTATCCCTGAAAGGGAACATACTATTTTGGCAACAGTATGTACCATATAGAGTCTTGATTTTTTCAAGAAATTACAGTTCTGCAGAGCCCTGAGAGCAGCTAAAAGGCTTGCTCTTTAGTACTATAAGTCAATATCTAATGAAGTGACTGAAGAATCATACAAAGAAATGACGATCCTGGCAACTCATTCTGTAATAAAATGATACACAGAAACTGATATAAAGATAAATTTCTGTCATAAAATGACATGTAGCAAAGCCTGTAAATCATATTTACTTAAGAACTAATTACTGTTAGCTTACAAAATAATATTTTACTCTAAAAGCCTCAAGTTTATAAACTTCACATCTTTCAACCATAATGAAAAAAAATACATCTCGCACAGTGAGTTGCCATTTTGTGTGGGTTATTTAAAATACACTTACTTCTGCTTACTAGCCATACTTCGGCTATTTTGTCGTTGGTTTGCCATTTGAAAATCCATGAATATTCCACAAAAAGAGTTTCTGACAGAAGGGTATTGCCTTTCTGTGATATTACAAAACATTGTTAGTGTTATAATTCACACTTTACAGTGCATTAAAATGTAAAGTAGTAAGTCTAAAAAGCAACAGATTTATTACGACACAGCTACTAAAAGTTACTAGGTTGTACATTACACAACGTGCTCTAGCACAGTTATCAGTACAATAAGCTTCTTAACTTCAGTAATGGGCCAGCATTTTTCCCTTATTATGGTCCTTTACCAAATCATTCAAACTGACTGAATAATGTAATTTTTATTTTAGAAGACTATGATGCAGAAAGTGCCTCTTTTTCTCCTGCCATTAGCAGGTCCCCTGTTCCCCTGTGTACAATAAAACACTCTATGACCAATTCCAAAAATCATCAAATTCACGCAGACTACACCATGTGCATGCTACACCTCTGAAAAAGAATTCATCACTACAGCTAGTGAAGATCCTCAGCAACACAAACATAACTGATGCCCTTGGATGAATAAGAAAAACATTGAAAACTGTTGCTTTAAAAGGCACAGTTAATGGAACAACTACAATATCTGATGTCATGTCGATTTTACTCCCTTTTCTGGCTAGGTGGTAGCTAGCTGACGTTAATATCCAACTTCCAGTCAGGACCAGTGGTGTTTCACTTCCTCAGAGGAAGACTGCCTTTTTAGATAATACTTGTAAAATGCTTTTAAACTTCTAAAAATCATTACCAGAATGATCAACAACCATTTTAATGAAATGAGATCAAAACTTCATCAAGAGAGTGTTGTGTAATTTTCAATAAAGCACTAAGTGCTACAATTCAGGATTTAAAAATCTGATTCTACATTAGAATTCCATCCTATTCATTAGATCCATAGCATTAATGGAATTTTTTTATTGATTCTGTATTGTTTATTAGAAAAATAATAATAATTGCATAAATCTTCTGCAAGAAGAAATTCATATTACAGTATACTGATTCTGACTTGCAATGACTACTTAAAAGAAAATCTATTGATACTGTAAAGACTTACAGAAACTCCATGCTATTCTTCCGTGACTGTACTAACTTTGCACAAACTAGAGTAAAAAGCTATTTAAGATTCTTTTGCACAATGATCCTATACTGCCGTTCGCATGAGTGGAGAGTGCAAAGGGGAACCACAGCTGTAGTTAGTTAAATAAGTAGATCTGGCACTCACAGGTATCAGATCAACTGAATACAAGACAACAGTTCCATAGTCACATCTCAGAAAAAAACTGCATTTAAAAAGTGATATAGAACTATATATTTAAGTAGTGTCTGTATTTCTCTCGCCTTCCCACCCACAGCAGTGGCTTCAAAGAAAAATGCGAATTAATGTCACCGGAAGACCCAAACTGTTCTAGCACTCCTCCAGTTTTCAAAATCCAGACTCTCATATCCTCCTCTTCCCCAAAATAAGACATATTAAATGTCAGTCTGTAAACATTTTCAATGATTAGTAATTCCTCTGAATCATTCTTTAGCAATGTGAAAGTTACAGTACTTACCCACAAACCTAAGTAAGTGACTCATCAAGAGGACCAGATTTCTGCCTTTAGGCAGACTTGTAGAAAAAGTGGCTTGTTTACTCGTAAGTTGTATGTGTTACTCATACATTTAATAAAAAAAGACTGGTATCTAGTCACATACCCATGATTGGTTCCTTTTTTTCATTTTCAGTTTTCTTTGGCAGTGAAGTATAAATTCTATCATTTTCTGCACTAATTGCTCTTTGAATTTCTTCAATTTCTGATGTTCTGGAAAATGGAATCTCTCTTAGGTTTTCTTCTGCATCTCTTTCTTCACTTTTGTCTTCATCATCATCAAAATCATCTTCATAATCCTTTAAAAGTAACAGGACTTTCAGTAACTAATAAATATGGATTATAGATATATCTTTCAAGATCTTTTTAAGAAATTATAAAAGCTGTCAAAATCGAAATTAAATTCTCATACAGATGGCTATAAATCCTCTGACTGAAAGGCATTTTAAAATAACTGTTTAATAGAAAGAAAATGGCATGTCTTGATTGTGTAGTAATTTTAATCAAGAGAAGAAAATCACAGTGGTGTTCTTCAGTGCCCAAAAAAGATTCCTTTTTTTTTTCAAAAAAATACCCTAAAGTAGGAACTATATGTTTAGGTGAATTATGTGTTCTTTAAAGAAATAAAATGACAGTGTTCAGTGGCATAAATGCTTCATAGATGTATACAGTTGTTTATTTGATAGTTTCAATTCAAGCTGCCCTTCAATGGCAGGCTCAAATTTACTAAACTACCACACTGTTTGCAAGTCCATGCATAAAGCTCATACTTTAGTAATTCTCTTGACTGAGACAATTCATCGCATGCTAAAAAGATCACCTAACACAAATGATACGAATGAGTCTTAAACGTGCTCATTTCTCTCCACTGAACGGCAAAGGGCTACTACAGTGAACAGCCCAACAGTGGACATCACTCCTAATGCAAGTGGAGATGAATTCTAGCTTCACTGAAGAAAAATGTAGCTCGTTCAGCTAGCAATGAAAGCACATTCAACACACTCTTCTATCTTAATAACTTTAAAGTAAACAAAAGAGAGCTAAGAGTTTTCAGTTAAACAAATTAGTGAAGGGACTGCTGTATGTCAATACTTTTTTCTACGATATTTTTGTAATGAAAACCAATGAGGCTTTCTTTTCCTCCTGAAACTGATTATTTGCTCCCATTATTTTAAAAAATCATCATTTTTCACAGAAAATCATTTAAATAATTGAAATCCAGGAAGACAGAAAGAGCATCTTGTGAAGACAAGCTTAACTGATGCTTAACTTAACTGAAGCTTTACTCAAAAGCAAAAGTTGGCTTCCAACCCCTGATGAAAACTAAGTAAATATATAGCAGAGAGTTTCTACATAACATTTTAGTTACTTATTATCTACTGTTAGCCAAGTTAAGGTCACTGGCACCAAAAAAAAAAAGTAAAAACCATGTAACATCCTCTAATTTTTATTTCTGTGAATAAAGTTAATCACTATTTTGATACTTGAGAATTACTTCAAAAGGACAATTTTATGTTTTTACTTACTTCAAAATCATCTTCATAATTTTCTGAAAAGTTATCAAATCCTGTGTCTGAATTATAGATGTGTGTATCTTTCATTTCCTAAATGAGAAAAATAAATGAAACTGTTAAATAATCCTACAAAAAAATTAAATCTTTATCTGCCAAATCTCAGCATAAAGATAGATGAGTAGTTGTTCTTCTCAGATATTTCTATATTCTCAAGCAAACATACAACAAATTCAGTTGAGAAATATAAGTAAAAGTGTATTAACAAGTGATAATTACTGACTTAAAATAATAATACAGGAAGACAAAACAGAACTCAACCCTATCTTGGGAAGATCAACTGTTTTCCCACCAGTATTTTTACTGCAAAAGATATAAAAACTGCTGTGTTGCCTATAATTTCAATAGTATACAGTAGCTGTTATGATGGTGTAACAACAAAGTAAGACTGTTCTGCTTGTTCAAGGATTAGACAAAATTATCCCTATACCTAAGTTATACTGGGGGACTCAATCTGTTAATAAAATAGTGCAGATGTTGGAACCAGGAAAACAGAGACTTGGATACAACAGGAAAAGAAGATATTTTTATACATAAATAAATTTGTTAACATTGAATCCTCTACTGTATTTACATGGAATAAGATTTATGGCATCCCTGAAATAACTTCAAAGAAACTGCCTTTCTCTAGCTTATTGAACTTGATTAAAATAATGCCATTTAATTACCCTAACATGTACCCCAAACAAACATAAAGCTTAAAACAACACACACTGATTTATCCAATCTTTAGTCAGCCTTTTCCTTCAATAGCCTCTTCAAACTCATAGACTAAATTTATCCACATGTAAGGGATTTCTACAGATTTCAAAATGGAAATAAATGTGAGGTTTTATGAAAATTATCCAGCATAACAGCACACCTATTACCCGCTTACACATTTACAAGCAAAGGATAGCAGCTGGTTGTCAAACGCCAAGTTAGGCACACTTTTGACCCTTTCACAACTCTTCAAGAGCTAGAGCCGCCTAGTTTTCACAGAATGTAGTACTTTCAAAAGTATTAAGGACATTATATAGCAGTAAACAGCTTCTATGGATACCTTACTTTTCAGGGTCAACAGACCCCTAGAACTAGGACTGGAGTACTTCAGTCTTTCTGGTTGCCACTTTTTTGTCATTTCTCAGATCAATCTTTGGATCAAGAATAATTTATATTAGTCAGGTTGTCCATCTGGGCAAAACTGGCCAAAACTGGGCAAAATTTTCCCAGTTTGTTCTGCCTGCAAGGTTGCAGGTACCCAGCAGTAACTAATTTATATAGAATTTTTTTAAAATCCTTATTCCATTTAGTCAAAGACACACATAGTAATATACCCATAAAGATGGTTATAGTCCTTATGACTTTGCTATAATAATCTCTGAAAATGCCTATAGAGCTGTCATATTTATTAATAACACATAGATGTTTATAACATTGCATGTTACACGTGTGGTTTTTACACACTAAAAATCTCCACCTGTCAGCAGTTGTCAAAATCTTACCGTCCTCCTAAGAACCTCCTACATTCTCACAGGAAATCAGAATCATCCTATCACAGCTAGGTTCCTTCTTTAAAGAATATACAGAGAATATATTGTCAATACAAAGCAGGATGGAATACCTGGATGACTGTGGCATTTGGAATAACAAATATATGACAAAATTCAACAGCATAAAGTGCAAACCTATGGAATTTGATTTAATTATCCCTGTTGAGTCAGGTCTTAAGTAGGGATCTCACCCTCCTATGTTGCCTCCTATTGCCAATGAAGACAGAGAAGATAATGGAAAAGGAGGCCAAATATAAAAGGACTGAACTGCCTATTTCTCTCCACAAACTACAAAGGAAATTTAGGGAAATTGAGGTCCTCACCACAGACAATTCATACCTAAACGTGAGCTGAATCTGGGCCTTAAAGACTAGCATCAATGCCAGCTGCTACCTGGAACCTCAGCTGTTGGAAACAACAGAGGAAGAGAACAGTTTGAACATATTAGTTGATCCAGGATGACTGTTGGCCACAGTGGTAAGAGCTGTGCAGACTAAATCTAAGAATATGTCAGAAAGCAACTTCTTTCAGGAACAGGCAAGTATTTATGTCATGCACAGTATTACACGTGCCAGTGATGAAAATTCACGTTCAGTACTGTGTTCAACTCTGGTCACCCATATTCAAGAAAAATTAATGCAAATTGAAACAGACAAAGAGACAGCTGCTAGAATGATGACAGGAATGAAGAATTTGGCTTGTATAGGTCAGCAAAATTAAGTCAGAGACAAACATGCTTTCTATTAGCTCATTATGGGAAGAAAACCGTAAAAAAGTATTTGAGCTAAACGCTCGCACTAAAGCAAAAATAATGGAAACATATTGGAAATCAGAAGAAAAGAATAAGAGAGGTCTTAGAACACCCTTGAAAGAGAAGTATTTCTGGCATGAAAACAGTCACGTTCTAAAAGAAGTTAGCATGGTTTTGAAAGATACATGGCTGAAAGGTATATGAAAGATATATGGCTGCCCATAACATGAGAATATGCAAAAGGATGTCATTAGGTACTACTACTTTTTCCTAGATCAGGACCATAATCCTACAACATTCCAAAGCAGAATTTGGATTTTGAGGGATGGTTATGAACTGTTGAAAAGATGACAAAATGTTTTAAAACTTTTTATGGTAAAGTTAGGCTGTATCTGCACAGACTGGTCCAAATAAACCCAAGTCTATACAATTTGCCCTCAGACTTGCTGAAAACTTGGTTCTGTCTGCACCTGTCCATTTAAACGTATAAAAATACTTTCCTCTTTCTTATGGCAACTCTTTTAAGAGACGTATATAAATTACATTGCTAGCTGCATTTTACTTGGCTTACACTACATATTATCTGCTTATCTCAGCTGTTTATAGAAAGAAATAGTATACTTTAGGTATGTGTAGATGATTTGTATTACACTTCTAAACTCTTCCCACTTATTGAGAATTATTTTTTCAAGCATAGAAGACACTGAAATACAGCTGAATAGATGGCTACCTTCAATGCTTAGCAAGTTTATACAGAATAAAACAATTTTCTAATGCTGTATCCAGAAAGAGAGGTTAGGAGATACCTGAAGACCAATATATATAAATCTTATCTTGTCTTAGAATGGCATTATATTGAAATACATATTGTAATTGTTATTAATCCCAAGAAAAACGCAACATTCTAAGTTCCAAACCCAAATATTTTTACCTCTTGTCTTGTGTCCCTTTCCTCCTTTTCAATGAGTTTTCCTTCACCTTTTACAGTCCTGTTGAAAAAGAGAACATCAATTTTATTGGTTAACTCAGAAGAAATAACTAGTTTTGTTTTGGTTTTGTTTTCTGGGGGGTTTTTTTGTTTGTTTTAGAAAAAATAGGTCTTTTTTCCTGCAAAGGAAAAAATAGTTGAAAATTTCCAATAAACATATTTATGATATGAAATTATAATAAAACAGCCAAGTGATTAATCAAGTGATTAATCAGCTAAGAACTGCAAAAACCTTGTCCAAGCTTAATGCCTATAACTGCATCAAAACAGAGGAAAAAGTAAGGAGGAAAAAACCTATTAACCTATACTACATCTATTAGTTGTATTAATATCTGCAGCAAACTGGAGATCAAGATCAGGTTAGTGTAATGTGCTCTAAAGCTATAAATCACAGACTGACATTCAAACCTGGTCTTTCATTCAGGGGTTTTATTTATGAGGACAATACAATCAGGGTCAGAGAGCAGGAGAAAACCAACAACCAGCTCTGATCCTTAACAATCTCTTTGATTATTTTATAAGTAGAGTATCGGACTTCAAGAAGAGAATGTTCTGACTTCTTAAGTAAGAGGGTGTTCATATATACTGCTGTTAGGACTGACAAACATAAGAAAAGGCAACAATAAAAATAAAAATTTGGCTGGATCCTCTCATAACGAATCAGAGTGATTCAATGTTGAGTGCTGAAGGCTGAACCAGGGTTTTGGGACATCCCAATAAACCATACTGCCTTCCTTGCCATTCAGAAATGGCTAACTCCTTTTTCCCAGCTATGCACAAGCAGTGACTCCCTCACAAGACCCCGTCAACAGCAGCTTCAAAACACAACCTGTATATTTGGCACTGCTTGACACAGTTGAGTGCTGCTGCCAGGAAGCATCCCAACATATGTATTCTGAAATATTTCATTTTTTTCTTTTGTACAGGAATACACTTCCACAATGACAAATTCACTATGACTAAAGTGATCTGTGCCATGCTTAAAAAATGGTAGTAATACTCAGCCAATAGTGCTAGTGACTTCACTATCTCTGTCAGTGTCCCCAGAAGCCAGCATGCCAGTCCTCCATTTAGCTAGGAAGCTAAACTAGAGTTTAAGAATGAGAACTGTGACTGACAACATATCTGGAGAGTTATATTTCAGAAAGCTGTATAGGAATTTCACATGGCTGAAGCATTAAAGAATGCAAAGAGAACTAGAATATATACTTCTGCAAGATTTTATAATTGTTAGTAATAAAACCTGGAAATATCATCCTGATATTTTACTGAGGATGACCTGGACCTTTTCCTTTCACATACAACAGCAAACGTGCTATATATATCTAATGTTTTAGATAACATCCAGAGTAGGAACTAAGTAGAGATATTCAAATTAAAATAAACAATGTAAGAGAGTCCTATGGAGTTCATCATGAACCTTATATGTGACTGCATAGTGAATTTCCAGGTGGTACAATGCAGCATTTCTGTCTCCCAGACAATGCCCAGATTAATATATATGTAGTTTGCAAGAACTGCAAAATATCTCTTGCGATCCTGGGGTAGAAAAAAAAATAAATGGAATACAAATGCACACATTTTTATATGAATCCTCTTAGAGGCAAAACACAGATTTGTTTTTAATTGCTATAGTATTGTACAAAAGGCCTATGAAAAAAATTATATTCACCCTAGATATTCGAGATCAAGAATTCATGCTTATTGTTTTGGTGGTGACTGCATCTTAGTAGATACCATACAGTGTATACTTATTGTAAATCTCTGAATTTACCTTACATGCTGATGTCTCATTTCTTCTTGAATCTTCTCCTCTTTTTTGTATTCGCTCTTCTGTAAAAGAAGTCACAATATTCACGTGTCAGAAATGCTGGGAGGAAATATGTATATGAACCTGTATTAGTACTAGTGATATTAAACAGCAAGAAAGGTTTCTAATGAATTATTTCAATGACACATACTATTTTTTTATCAGTCATTGCTTGTAAGAAGTTCTGTGCATGAATTAATGTCAGAATAATCTCCTCCTTACATATAGTAAGGAAAGAAAATAAACACCCATAAAAGATATGCTATATGCATAATATGAGCTTCTCCTGAAAATATTCAATACTTGGGAGTGAAGTTTGGCTGCATCTCCTTCTGCATTTCAGAAAGGAAACAAGAAGGGATCTTGAGTCTTCTCCTTTGCTCAACAAAACCTTATAATGCTTTTTTCATAGGATCTTTATAGTTCTGGCTTTTTTATAGGCTACCTGCACATTAGTATACTAGTAACAATGGTTAAAAAATGCTCTGGGCCCAGTGTATACTGCTTAAATTGTGAGCCCAGAGCACTTTCCTAAATAACCCCTAGGCGTGGCTGAAAAACTGATAGGGACTAAGGGCTGACCTCAGTAGGCTGTGGCCAGCCTGTTTCAAAGAATGAGATTTTAGCAGTATGCACTGCCACAATTCACACCAGTTAGACCCAGGGACAGAGAACAGTCTCAGGCACTTTTAATCCCCAGTATAGGGACTTGACTTTTAAATCCTCTATTATGAAGGTTTGCCTAAGTTTGGAAATATATATTCAATAGGTCGTTTAAGATAAAGGTGCTTTTCTCTATCCATGAACATCAGGAAAAGAAATGTAACTCTCAGACAGAAGCATCAGCATCAGTGCATATATTCTGTAACAGCTACTTGAGAAAACTTCCAAGGAAGTCAAACCTTGAGCAAGCTCCTGACAGACTTTTGAATTCTGTTGCAGAAAGCCAGTTACAGCAATCACTTGTGGTGGGCCCCTACACTGAAGATGCCTAGTATTTTCACTAGAAAATATATTTCTGAACTTTTCTTCGAGAAGCTTGTACATCTTCACTCTTTAGGCAGCAGAAGAAACTACCCTAGACGATCTGAATGGTTCTACGTTCCATAAAACTTATCTGTTTAAGTTACAAATTACTGTGTATTTCTTCTCTCATTCTTGTAGAATGAGTATTTGTATTATAAAAACCAGTAAAAAATGTCAAAGTTTTGATTAAGTCTCTAGGATATAACATCACGCTCTGTATTAGAAACATAATAGATATTCTATGGCTTCGGAAGTAGAGGCAAAAAACATAAAGGATCTATACTCACAGGCCTACTTGTGAGTTACATATCCATACTCCCATTATAGGCAACATCAAAACCAGCTTCTATTAAAATCATATTTTTTTCTATAAAGGCAGCCAATACATTTTAATGGAACTCTAACCTAATCTCACCTCCACTTCCAAGTCTTAGTAAAAATTTCAAAAGTCATAGCAGTAAAGAATTTTATGAATAAAAGACATTTCTAACATATAGACAAGTTTCTAGTTTAAATTTCACGGAAAGAATCAGCTCTGCGTTAGGATACTTAAATGTAGATGTAGTATTTTAATCTACCACTTTAGCCTCAAATTTCAGAAAATGTTGATGTAGAATCCTAGTATTTTTATTATTCACCTTATCAATGATGATATATCAACAATTAAAGTAAGTTATAAGGTAATGTTTCAAAGTCTTAACAAAACTAACCCTTAGATCATGCTTCTTTCTTTCATTTTCTCTACTTTTTACCCTCTCATTAGCTTCTGCTGGTTGCCCTTCTCTGTCTCCATGGGAAGATCCCTCTTTAGATCTCTTTGATATATGTTTTTCTTTCTCTTCCTTTTCATAATGTTTATTACTTCTCTCTTTTGAAAGCCTCTCTTTTCCTGGCCTAACAGAGTATTCTTCTTTTTCTCTGTGTCTTCTTTCTCCCTCTTTATTCAACTCTTGATCTTTCTGTAACTTGTGTCCACGTTTACTTTCTTCAACTTTGTAGGCTAAAAATTTGTCAATGCTCTTTTTGGTATTATCCTGGAAAGAGAAAAAATAACATTAAAGAGTTAGAAAGTTCTCAAAGATTATTTTATCTTCACAAATCTATCCATTTTTGACCATTAGAATGACAGATTTATAAGTACCTAATCTCTTTCTGCCAGGTAGATCTTCCAGCCATTTTTTTATTAATCATCTCCTACGATGGCAAATTTCAAATTATCGTATCACTTGAGATTCTGATATTTCTTCTGGGACATCGTGTACTTTGCTACAGAAAATTCTTTGGATTATGTATTCTTCACAAAAAACTTTAATTCTTTGTTTACTAGGTGGTCTAACATAAAATAGGATGTATACTTACCAATATCCCTGTAATAAAAGCATAAATAGCAGATGGAAAATTTTGATGTAGCTGTACAAAAGCACTGTTTGCTATGGAAATTTTATTTTACTTTTACTTTAAAAAAACATTGAAGTATGTCCTTAAAATAGAATGGCTCATATATATTTTGTTGGTGTGTGTTTTGTACACTTGTGAGGACCTTACTATCTAATGCATCTCTTGGATTTCTTGGGAACTGGAGTCTGATCCAGTTTCTTCATTGTTCTACAATGTTCTCTTATTCCATTGTGAAACACCACATTCTTTTCCCTTCCTTTACCTTCTTTTCTGTATGTCTTCTTTCTCGCTCTTCACTTCTTGTTTTCTCCTCCTCTAGAAAATACATTTACTCATTAATGAACAAATTTTATTATACTCAAACTCTGTACATAATTAACTCTAGCATGTAGAAAATAGTATTTCAGTGACATGGGTTTTCTAAAACATAAGAGCTTTCTAAAAATAACTTAATATTCTGTTGAAATTCTCTCTCCAAAGCTGGCTACTCCTTTTTCTTTCCTAATGAATCCCTCTGTTCTCAATTGTCTCATGTAATGGTAAGAGTAACGACACATGCTACTAACTTCAGCAATCACTCTGCACCTTGGGGATTCAAATGGATCACTCAGTAGAGAATGTCTAGGCAGGAAGGTACTTAATTTCTTCAAGTCAACTAACAAAAGCAGTGACATTCACCCTCTCTTCAGAGGAAGGGAACCAACCATCAAAATTTTTAAAAGCACCAGAATAAAACTATGTTACCACAAGATTCCGTAAAGATATACATTTCAGTAGGTACTCACACCTGCCTGTCTTTATCCTCTCTGTACAGATGGGGTATGGTTTCAGAGTATTTCTGTCTAAATATCAAATATTTCAAAGTACAACAGCAACCCAAAGCAACTTACCCAAATGATGCCGGCTTTCTCTTCTTCTGTGATGTTCTTTATCTCTTCTTTCAAATGATTTCAGATTATTTTGTGTATCTATTTGCTTTATCTCATGTCTTTTATGCTTTTTGTCTCGTTCTCTATCGCTCTCCCTGTCTTTATCTTTTGGTACACTGTATCTTTCTTTCTCCAAACTTGACTCTTGAAGCTTATCTTTGTATCTCTCTCGGTCTCCTTCTCTCCGGTGCTCTTTTCCCCTTTCTCTCTCTCTCATTTTGTCCCTGTCTCTTTCACCAGATTTAAGTCTCTCTCTCTCTCTCGTTCTTTCCTTGCTCTTCCCTCTGTCTTTGCGTTCATGTTTATGAGTGTCTGTGTCATGAACGGACTTCTCTTTCTGTAGTTTCTTTTCTCTGTGCTTTTGGTCTTCATTTTGACTATCTGGTTGTGATGCCTGAAATAAAAAAAAAAATTAAAAATCTATTATTATAATTCAGCAATCTATTTTGATATAGTATATTCATGTGAAAAAAAATTAATGGATTGCCAACTATGAATTTAATTTCCCAAACTGTATTAAAATGCTGATCTATTTCTAGGCTTACTTTGTAAAATTACTAACATTATGTCTGTACTTACTGTAAAAAGAACTAATAAATTAAATAAATAATAAGCTGCATTTTCAATGTATTTGAAAAGAATTTGGTAAAAACAGAAAAGTTACTGTGGAACTGTGCATTCTGTTTAGAGCTAGGTTGAAAAATTAACTAAGCGTCTTAAAGCTGTTAGCTCATGCAGACAGAAACTGTGCCATCTTGTAAAATATGTTATAAACAATAATGATAGATAACTGGGCATCCTGCAGCTGCCTTTAGAGCAGAAGATTAGCTTTTACTTGAACAGAAAGCAGCATATAAAAACTGTGAAAGAAAGTTTTTGGCCTAGATCCATTGAGGATGCAACTATTCTTATATTTTTCTAAAGTCATAAGAGATTATATATTCCTGAAGCAAGTAGCACAACTCCCACTGATTTCACTACATCCACGATTTCAGCTATTTACTCAATGCAGAACAAACAGAACTCGCTTTGATTATAGTCAATGAGTAAAGTGAATTAAACTTCATCCATCTGTTTCACAGAAATGAAAGTCCAACCACACCACTTCTGTTGCAGCTAAAGCATTTCAACTCAAATTTGTTTGCTTTAGCCCACATGGAAGTAGTGGAAATGTTATAGAATGTCTAAAAAATGCAAAGTACTTATACTGTAGCACTGGCTGAAATAACCGGGAGCTTTGAAATGTAATTGATAGAAAACTAGGTAACAGATGAACAAGTAGGATGCTTTAGTTTATCCAAGGACTAATGAAGATCTGCACAAGACATAGAAAAGAAGATGCGTATTGGAAAACAGCTTTTAAAAAAATATAGCACAAAACCAATATGAATATCAATGGTGTAACTGACTGGAGCCTGAATGCCTATTTGACTAGCGGATAAAGTAATTAACCAGTTTAAAAGCACATGACAAACATGATAGGTGATGATAACAAATACAACACATAACATACATGTAGGAAAGTGAATAAGTATATATAAAGCAGAGCTGTAACTTGGATTTGGTTGGCCAACAAAACAGACCCCATTGTGTGCTGTGTGATTACCATAACAATGGTATTTTTTCCATTTACCCAATTAAGAAATCTGTAGAGTAATCTTATATGACTTGTGTATCTAGAAACAGTTGAGTGAGCCAGCCTCTGGACATACTTGGACTAGACAGATTCCAGAACAGTCAGTTGTGGCAATGAAGTTAGCAGCTACACATGAAAGATCTGCATTGTTTGTATTCCGTGATGCAGATTTAAAGTGTCTGGCGTACCAAAAAGCCTTAAATACCTATTATAGATCCCACAAGGCAGAGTGCCTAGTAGAACACACAGTCAACCCTCTATGTTTAGACTGTCAATAAATTCCACTGCTGTAAGGTAACTTAACATCAAAACTAGTAGAAATAAAATAAAATCACCCGAAGATGTTTCCTAAGTTCTTCTGATTTCCAAGTATCTTCTTTGGTTCTTCTCTAGAATAGAAAAGACAGCAAAAGACTGAGTAATCAATTTGCAGAGAGAAGTACATCATTTAACAATGAATAGTTTTTCAAAGGAAAGGATCAAGGATCAATATGGCAAGTACCACTGAATTTTGTAATGTAAACATTAATTTGATTTAGCCTTAATGTGTATACTTACAGCATACCTGATCTGACTGGACCTGGAAGAGGCCTGAAGCTCAGACTTCTACTGGGTTATCCAGCTCTGTATATACATGCTAACCAATTTTGAGGTCAGTGCCTATGGTGGATAACAGTGCAGCCCTTCAAGGAAGATTTAAAACTGGTCTTCCAATGATAGACCAAATGGGTACACACAGTCAGGCCACTTTTGGAAAGTAATCAATGTATCAATGTCATTAGGTTCAACCTCCTGCTCTATTAGGTCTAACTTCAAAGTCTTGGTCAGGGACTTATTTAGGTGAGGTTTTAGTATGTCTGAGGTTGGAGTTTTTCTGGGCAACCTGGTTCTGGGGTTTGACCACTCTCAATTAAAAATTTTTTCCTTACACCAAGTCATAATTTCCCTTGCTGATAGCTAGGGCCACTACCTTCTGTCCTCTCACTGTACATCTCAGAGAAGAATTTGGCTCCACCTTTTCCACAGATCCTCTTTAGATACTTGAAGACAGCAGTTAGATCCCCTCTTAGTTTTCTTTTTGCTAGCCTGAACAGCTCCTTAGCCTCCTTCCCACACACGAGGGCTCCAGCCCCATTGTCATCTCAGTGCCTCACTCTAGAATGTCTTTAGTACTGGGGGCCTTGAAACCAGACATAGTACGGCAGGCAGGGCCGCACAAGTGCTAAGTAGAGGAGAATAGTCTTCCCTGCACCTGCTAGCTGTGGTCTTCATGATACACATAACCAGTATGTGGTTAACCATAGCCACCCGAAGAGCACCCTGAGGACTTACGTTCAAGTTTCTGCCCACCAGGACCCCCAGATCCTTTTTCTGCAGAACCACTCACAGAACCCATTCACATGGCAAACAGCAAATACAGTATTTTCCCCTTAGACATATCCTTTGAGCTGCCCCAAACTCAGCTGTAAGAACATTTCAGGGGATAAATAACATGGGCAATCAGTGAATCTAAAAATACCACGACAAATGTAATCCCTTTTTTTTTTTCATCAGCAGGGATCTGACACAGCCACAACACATTTTTGTTAGGTTTTTGAACACCAAAAGTTAAAAACAGATTACTGTGCATTTCAAGTGAACAAAGGAAGCTTCTGGTTTAGTAATTGCATGCATCTCAAAAAATGTTGGTACTATTTTTCAATTAACTGTCACTTAATATTTTAAAATGGTTCAGACTACATGTGTAAGTTGACTGCCATATGAAATATTTGTATGTAGCACTGAAGAAAAAAGTAAAAAGTTAATGAAAATAATCAGAGTATGCATGGAGATTGTTTCACTAGACTTCTCCCTAGTTAAATAGGTTATATTTCTTCTATCCTCATTTGCAGAGTTACTGCCCTTAACCGCTTGGCTGCTGCTAAATAGATTAAACTAAAAAAATCATATTGCTTGAGATCACTAAAGCAAAGGAGGAATTTTAATCTACTGAATATTTTTAACTAGTTCATTGAAGGATGATGACTATATTCAAAGTGACATGACCAGGCTACACTTACTTTCAAATTTAGACTTGGTAACATTGTAAAAGTTACTGAAGATTAAGAAAATAATCACTGATAAATATTTGAATGATGAACTGCACTGGTGGAAGAAAATAAACATATGGTGCCCATTTTTTGCTAATTGATTATACAGAAAGAGCCTTTTAGCAGTATATGTTAATTTTTTAATTATTCTACATGAAAAAATTCTTATCTTTTCAAATTTGGATTTTATAGAAGATTGTAGTGGACGGATAAACGTCATCTAAAGTCAATCAGAAGTATCAAGAAGGCAGCCTTTGTAACAAAAAGAAAGTGCCTTTTATTTTCTTCTGATCCTTAAAAAAGGCAAAAAAGTACAAATATTTACTACTGCAGAAAGTCAGATGAGAAAGTAAAACCAAAGGCGATCACTTTCCTGAGTGGAGTTTTAACAAAGCCCAAGACACTCAACAGAACTTGCGTGAGGGTAAGCTGGAAGGGAGGATATGGATAGGAAGACAACAGAGTGCTGTATTATAGTCTTAAATAGTAACCTATTTAAAATCTGTAATATATATGATTATGTTTTGGTTTTAGAAAATATTTAGGTACATATCAGCAAACAAAGAAAGAATGCTAATGATATTAATAGCCTAAACCCAGTATAACCAATAGACAGTATCAGATAAGGTAGTTTGAGATTTATTTCAAAGCTGAGGCAAAAAGCATGCAGCAAACATTCAGAGATGATTCTCCAGGGCCCAAAAAGGTGCATCTGCCACTTTTCTGGGGTCTGCAGTTTTAATCTCACCACCACCACTAGAATCTGTTGCTTTTATATATGACTTTCCACTTAATTCTCTGCTTTTGCAGGAGAATAACAAACAAACAAATAGAAAAAGAGAGATCTTTTATAAAGCTTAAAGAAACTTAATACCTTTGAGACCACTGCCCCTCTGTAAGTAGATGAATCATTGTGCACATAAAAAGAAATGTTTAAAACCAATTTTAAAAGGACTTATTGAAGTTTCTCACCTGTCTGCTAGTTTAGAAGTCCTTATATACACACTGAAATCCAGATTAAGATTAGTTATTTAAACCACACTGGGGTTTAACTTAATTCATCAACCTCAGAGCATGGGGAGCTCATCAGCTGACATAAAATGCCACAGATTTACTGAGCTCAAAAAGTGCTATGAAAATTTTTAACATTTACGAATCTGTCCTTTAAACTAAACAATAAGTACGTTGCCTTATGAAGTTAGCAGAATAACAGACCTTGCTACTTTAGATAAACTCTTGAAGAGAGATCAAGGGGGGTTTCTTCACTCACAACCTAGAAAGACCGGAGGCTTTCAGAACTTAATATTAAGTTTTTAACTAAGTAAAGAACTCAGTTAACTATGATTCTAAAGAAAAAGAAACAGAAAAACAGTAAAATGTCTGTAGTTTTTAAGCCAGAGAAAAGCACTTTATTTTTTACATATAAATATTTATCTTTCTTATTTCCAATATGAGTTGCCTATTTGAAAGCCCTCAAACAGGTAAACAGCACGACTTGATCTGATAGAACAGAAACAGCAAAAGGAGGCACTGTGGCTGTTCGTAGGACCTCCTCTGGATCAAAGTTTAGCTTTTCATCACAATTCACTCACCTCTTTTCAGTAAAGAGGTTATTGATGTGCCACAGTTACTGAAATGATATCTGAATGAAAGGTTTTAGAGTGGTCCTAACATACGACTTCACAGACTCTGCCCAGCCACTCTATTTCCTACTACATTTTCTATTCAGGTTGACCAGAAATTAATTAGCTGTAAAATCTAAATTCGCACAACAGTAATGAAAGTGATTTGTTACTTCTGCTTTTTCAAGTGAATATGTAACACAATAATTGATGTTAGCATGTCCATGTGGTTTTGTTTCCTTTATTTTGGAACTCTACAAACTTTTCATCATTTAACACCATCATGCAAAAGTTACGTGGGTTCCTAAAGAACTGAAACCCAACAATTAGCAGTTACAGGAGTATCAATTATTAAATATACTTTATCTACAATCTGAAACATTAACAGCTTTGGGTATTTTCATAAACCACCTATCATCTTCTGTGTAAAGACCTGTGGATGATACAGTCTCATCCTTCTGCTAGAGGAATAAGGGCTTCCGTAACACCGCTGCTTGGGTGAGAGTTTCATCGGCGTGCTGACAAAACAAGGAGACTTGAACTGCCCAGGGACTGCCACGGGGTCCTCGGGGCCGGCAGAAGAAACACTAGGGCTGCTTCCCGCCTTTGCCCCCACAGATGCCCTGGCTTATTCAACGCCAGGACACGAGTGGCGGCGGCGAGACGCGGCCGGGCGAGGGGGTGGCTTTGGCAGACGTCAGGGCACCTAAGGCGTAAAGGGCCGGGAGCAGGGGGAGGCCGAGCAGAAGAACAAGCCGGGCCGGGCGGCGGCCGTGCCCCGCTGCCACCGCTGCCCCCGCCCCCGGCGCCTCCTCAGGGCCCTCCGGGAGAGGAGGGCCGGGCCGGGCCGGGCCGGGCCCTCGCGCGGTGCCCGCAGGAGTCGGGCCTGGGCGGCTCCCCGGAGCCCCGACCGCTCCCCAGCGGCCCCTCACCTTGTCGCCCTCCATGCCGGGAGCGGGCGGGGCGCCGCCTCCCGCCGCCGCCACCGGCCGCCTCCGAGCGGGCAGGAAAGCACGGCGGCTGCGTCCGGGCCTGCCTAGCAACAGGCGGCGAGGGGAGAGCGGCCGATCGGCCGAGCGATGGATGAGCAGCTGCCGCACGGGGTTGTGGGAGAGGGAGAAGGCGGCCGGCGCTGAGGCGAGGGGCGGTTTCATGGCGGAGCTGGCTCCGCTGCGGCAGGCCAGGACGGCGCCTGGCCGTCTCCAGCCCCTTCCCAGCGAGAAGCGGCGGTTCGGGATGCCCGCACGGCTGCGGGAAGGTGTTCCTCCTGGAGCCGGTGCCCAGCTGGGTCTCCTCAGGTGGAGGGGCCCTGGGAGGGCTCCGACCCGCCGAGCCCCGTCCTGCGGGGCGGGACGGGGCGCTCGCCCCGGCGGCCGTTAAAGCACCGTTCTCCGCTTCGCTGCTGACCTCTTACAGGCTGAGTATGCCGTGAGACCATTCCTAATCGTACCTGATTCACTGCTGGTAAAGTCATGCCCGATTACTGTGGAAAAAAAAATGTTAAGGATAAGGGTGATATGCTTAACTTCATCTGCCGTTTACCCAGATGTTACATAGAGGCTGGTATGAAGAATACCTGTAAAAATAAAAACGTTAATAATATTCCCACAGTTACAAACAGCGGAGCTGCTTTCTGCCACACAGGGTAAGTGGCAGCTTACCAAACACACGTGGAACAAACCTGGCGCGAACGATGGTTGCCTGCAGGAAAGGCGTGCGGTATTTCCACAGCAAATATTTACAACCTATTAACGTGCAATTTAAAAGACCGGGTGAAAATTTCTCGAGGCGTTTTTAACTTTGTTGCCTGTTTTTTCTTTTTAAGAGTTAAAAAAAAAGGGAATATGTAACTTCTAATATTGATTCTTAATGTTCGTCGAAAACTCGCTACTGGGGGAAAAAAAAAAGCAAAGGAAGAGGCATTTTTGCATTTGAGAAACATTCTTGCCATAGTTGAACGGGAGTCTGTCACACTGACTTCAAAGAGAGGAAATTTAACCCCGTATACTTGGCCTTAAATAGTCAGTTGACAAATACATACAAAGCCTTGATACAGTTGCCTCTTATTCATATTTCCAGAATAAATTAAAAACGCTGTAAAAGTTGTCTCACTGTCCGGACTATGAAATATTTTCCTTTATCATGTAGCAGAAAAGCAAAGGCAAATTAAGCAAGAAATTAGGAGGAAAAAAAAAAACCCTCGATATTTTATTTAAAAAACCCAAACCAATAAACCACCATTAACTGTAAGTGTGACCTTTAAGGGCTAAATTACATCCACTAAATATAAGCATCTATGGATACTAAACTATTTATAAACATTCTTATGAATTACTTAGCTGTCTTTGGCAGAGCAATAATAATCTATAAGCATTTTATATTCTTCCCTGAACAAAAAAAAAATGCACTTACAAGCCATCTTGGATTAACTCAGAGCTCTTTAGCCAAAGTGATGACAGTGTTATAAACACATGGAACTAGGCGTCTGCTTAGTAAAGGATGCTCTGCAGAAACACTGTCCTACATATAGAGGCTGAAGGACAAAAACTACCTTCAAGTACTCTAATTGAATTTTGTTATTAACTATAGCAAATACATATAACTAAAACTAGCAAGTGTGACAGTGATACCAGAGACTGGACAGAAGAAAAAGCTTTTATTCAAGTTCTAGTCCTACCATCTACTCTTTAGAATATGCACATGTATTGTTACCAAAAAAAAAAAGTCAGTTTTGGCTGCCAATGGCTTTTTATTACCCCTATTAGAGTATACTAGTCAGGCAGCTTTATGGCAAGGGAAAAATTACAGGTGTGGGAAGGCACCACTAGAGGGTTTGGAAAGAACTTTTCAAACCTTAAAGCCAGGGATCAAACTGGAGTTTAACTGCTGCATGAGAACGCACACTGGCATAACACCTTTGGAATAACAGAACTAAAATTTGTACATGTTTAAGTGTTTCCAGCATGTATTAAAATAAACTGCAGTTTCTCACCAATGTAGTGGAAAAAATGAATACATCAGTAGTTTTACTGTTTATATAAAAATGGGTGTTAGAATAATGTGAATACAGGCAGTAAAATGGCACATATCTGTTGTATTACCAGACAGCATAGAAGGATGCCCTAGCTTTTCTTGGAAAGAAAAATGTTATAAACAAGGCTTTTCGTAGCCCTGGGAATTTTAGCTTCTACATGCTTTTCTCTTGTCTGGCTTGGTACACATATCTTCTTCTTCACCTGCACTGTTATCGGAAAAACAGGAATATAAATTAACTCAGCTTTTTACATTCTGTAGCAATAACCTATTTTTTGTCTTCGGATGTTCCTCTAATCCTGTCAAGCAATATTGCATTTTTCTTCACCTCTATGTGGAATGATACACCACAGCATTACACCAAAAAATTACTGGAAATATCAACCCTCATAGGGACAACATGGCAAACCTCCACCGTGCTTAAAAATGATGATTCTTTTATTATTAAAAAAAAAAAAGGAAAATGCTTTTTTTGTATGAAGGAAGAGACTTGTTAGGATCTAGGCTTTGTAGCTATGGTTTTTTCCTTCTTTTAACCAATTTCTGCTGAGGCCTCATGAAGATGAGAAGAAAACTCAAATATTACTATCAACGGAGGTGCATAAATGACCTCTTGCAAAGTGTTCAAAATGGTTATGTTAGTCAGTCCTCCAGGTTCATAAATAGAAACAGCAGAAATGTGGATCTCGGACATAAACTTTGTGCCTTTAGTTTTGAACTAGAACTTGTAAGAATCCCATTAGGGGGGAAAAAAAAGATGATTATTGTGAAAACTTATTAAGAAACACATTTTAGTGGAAAGTATTTCTGTCTTCAGGAACAATAAATATTTGAGGATCTTATCATGAGAGTACAGTTTATGCATTCAGTGAAACTGAAGCCAGATTGGGTGATACCAGGGATCGGACATGTATGGTTTTGTTCCAAACAACAGAAGCTCTGTATACTGAACAGGTATCGTAGAGTCTTCTGACTCTCCTTTGTGCTATATATTAGATAAATTGAAGCAGGCAGAAAATATTTGTGCTATATATTAGACAATCTGAAGCAGGTTGAGACAGCTGGATAAAATCAAAAACAGAAGTAGTGAGTATCCCATCATAAGAATTTACTAGGATGAAACTTCATGTAAACTATGTTTCCATTAATAATTCCAAAATTTTTAGGAAAAAACTCCTGAGTAAACATTGTCAGATTTCTATTCAATAAAGATTTCTATTCGATAGTTAAAAACCTGTAGAGAGAAGCATCAGACTGAAATAATGCTGTTGGGAAAAATAAGGTATAAAATCAAATATTGTTCTTCAGGAAGATTAACTGTTACTGAAAACGGTCAAGAAGCAACAATTAAAATTGCTTCCAAAACATGTTTTTGTGTGTGAAATCCAAAGCAGCTAGGGAAGCTTAGGTATTCTTTTTCATCATATAAACTGAATTTTGCCAATTTGTCTCTGATGTATACCTGAGTGTATATGTACACCAGATGTATAAATAAGATCTTTTGGGAAGTTATTCTGAAGAACAGTGCCAGTACTTACTGGAAAAAAAAGCATTATAGCAAACTGAGGTGATGCAAGGTAAAGATAAATATAGGATGACACTACTTTGACTGCAGTGGAAGCTACTGAGTTTGAAAAAGCAAAAAAAGGAATTCAATAAAAAGGAGGAACAAACACATATTGCTAAGAATGGGTATAAAGGAATACTGCAAGCAAAAAGTATTACTGAAAATTCTAAGGTGGCAACAGACCTAGAAAGCAGGATATGAAAAGAATAAATAGAATAAAAAAAAGAATAAATATTATCTAAACGAGATAAATATAATCAGCTCTGTAGCTGATACAATTCACTATAGGATACTTAAGGAAAAGCCAGAGTAATCTCTGTGTGATAAGTGAGCATCTTCAAGAGTTCCTGATGCATTGAAGACTGCTATCATAAGTATTAAAAAATAGGATCAGGAAATACGTGAATTAACAATTCCAAGATTCTCAAGCAAATTATTAAACAATTTATCAGCACCAAAAAGATCAGAATAAACAAAGATCAGAATAAACAAATAACTTGTGTGTACCCAGAATGTTTTATAAAAAATTTTATAATAGAGTAACTGACCCCAATTTATCCCCTAGCAGCAGAGTTTATATCTTGATTTTAACAAGACTCTCTTGTCCCTATTATAATAGTGGCATGCTAATTTCATACCACCCACTTTCTTCATCAAAATACTGTGTGGGGCCAAGTCAGTTATCTACAGAAGTTCTAAGAAGTCAGCGGTAATCTCCTTATCAGAACTTGCTATTGATGTTACAGATAAATGCTATCAAATGAATGCTACAAGATCTTGCTTCTGTTTTCCCATTTGATTGGCACAGTATCACCTGCCTTTAGTTCTGATTAATCAAACTTCCATATCAACTAATGAATTATTCTGCCCAGGATCAATGCTAGGCTGTCAGGCCTCCAATTATGTGTTTGTCATCCTAAATGTTACTACAAGATTAATTTTTTTTCTGATGTGCTTCTCCAGTGTATTAATACTGACTCCACAGGGTACTCCTCTACAAATTCTATATCGAGCTCATTTGCAGAATATACACTGAGACATAAAGGAGAGCAGAATAAGATGCAGTATATGGTAAAGTGTTAGTTGGCAAACGTCACGTTAATTCAATCACTTTTTTTTTCTCCTTTTGAATTTTCATTTTGGTTTTTGGTACAGTTGTGTTCTGCTTCAGATACTGTGAAGCCAGACAGGGAAGTAAAATGGAGCAATGGAGTCCAAGACTGAGAACAAAGGGCTTGAAAAAAAGGAGAAAATATTAATAGTATTGGTTGTAATGGAGGGGGCCGACACACAATATGGCCATTTGTACTAGGTGTTACTGAAACTCGGGAGAGAGGAGTTCACAAGAAAATCTGTATAAGCAAACTAAGTAATTAGAAGAGGAACACAATAATGCAAAAAATCACCCACATTTACTGTCGTTTGATATTATTGGTATCCAAAGGGGTCGCAGAGTCATACTTGATAACCCCAGTTTAAGGTAACAAGCTTTTATAGGGTCTTACGCTGCCCTTCCGTCCCCTCACTGTTACAGCCTGTAGGTTGAGTTCTCTAGGTTGAGGTTGGAGTTCTCTAGAAGTAAAGACCCAAAGCAAATAAACTGTCATTTCAAAGCTCGGATTACCACATAGTTGTAAATCGTTGATCTTGTTACTCCTTTTTGTATCATTTACTCGTTCTGAATTTTCATCCTGACTAACCTAATCATACAGGTGGGGAGCACACAGTCAGTGGTAAAGAGGGAGTAAAGAAGAGCAACGTGACTCTGTGGCC
Source organism: Theristicus caerulescens (assembly GCA_020745775.1). NCBI lineage: Eukaryota > Metazoa > Chordata > Aves > Pelecaniformes > Threskiornithidae > Theristicus > Theristicus caerulescens. The sequence continues at coordinate 11,419,307 of CM036558.1, read as the reverse complement.
AGAAATTGTTTTTGCTTAGAGTGGTCCATTGTGTGCGATTGCAGGCATGGAGGGAATGTGGAAAGGTGATACAACAGACCAGTACATTCAGTTGGATTTGGAAAGATGATACAACAGAACGTACACTCAGTTTTCAAGATATGGATTCTTTCTCCAGTTCTTCTGTGCAGCACTGAGCAAACAACTTTTCCTTTTCTGCCATTGCCTTTGTGACTTTCCATTTCTCTGGATAATGGAGATGAGGTTGCTTTCTCGTCTTAAGGAAACGAAGCTTATGCAGCTTTCCGATTTGTCCATTGGTATGTGTTTTTATAACTTTTCAGCCAATTGAATAAATTTGCTCTCCCTTCTTCCCTGCCTGCAAATAAAGTTCTCATAAAGTTCTACAAATTTTGTGAAAATTGGCAGCTGAAGAGAGGCGAAAGGACTCATTCCCAGTAAGTGAAAGGTTGACTATTTAAAGCCAAAAGAAAAAACCTGTGGGTAAATGCTGAGTTTAATCAGAAAGTGCATACCAGCAAACTGATTAGCACACAGCTAAGGACAAGCAACAGCTGCCTCTTCCGAAACTGGTGGTTACCTAAAAATTATTGAAAAGATAAAGGAACGGTAGGAGGAATGGTGTGGGAACCAGGTGTTACTGTGAGAAAGGGATACAGGACATAAGCCTATAGAAAATCAGTTCAGTACCACGGATCAGGGCTCGCATAATCCCGAGAGCCTGGATCGTGGGTGTCACCATAGGTACTCCTATATGAACAAGGTGACGGAGGAGTCAGCTTTATCTGAGGCTGCGTGAGCGGAGCTTCAGGAACACCTGCTGTACCTGAGGAGTGGAGCGCCTGGCCTCTGGTTCCTCTGAGCCACTGATCGGCCAGTCCTTTAGTAAAAGCCCTCAATGGAGAACAAAGGAAAATATGAAGCTCGTTACTGAAGGGTGTAACAGGTAGAAACCCTTCAACCGCATGCGTGACTAAAGGGAGTGGGGAGATGGTGTGGTTTGCCCAGGAGGAAGCACACGTTCGCGGTCCCTAACGCTGTGGCAAGCTGGTTCTGCTTCGTGCCCGTCTCCTTGCTACGCCCCCCTCGCTCCTGCGAGGCCAAGCAGCGATGGCCGGTGGCCGCTACGGGCGGGCGGTTGGGCGGGCGGCGGGTCCGAGGCGATGGGGGTCCCGGCGAGAGGCGACGACGATCTCCTCCTGGCCCGGATCCCGTCGTGCAGGGCGAACCCGCGCTCCCTAGGGCAGGCCTGGAAGGGAAGGGTGAGGGAGAGTAACGCGGTCCCGGCCCCGGCAGCGGGGAGGGAGGGGGCCGGGGACGCCCGGAGGCGGCGGGGCAGAGCGGGCGTTAGCGGCGCCTCCTGGCCGCGGCAGAGCCCGCCCCGCGCACCGCCCTCCCCGCGGCGGCGGCGGCTTGGGCCGGGCCGCCCCGAACCCGGAAGCGGGCGGCGGTTGGTGTCGGTGCGCGGCGAGCGGGGCCGGGCGCAGGATGCGAGGCGCCGCCGCCGCCCTGCCCCCCTGCCCGCTCGCAGCCAGCGCCCGAGGAGGAGGAGGAGCAGCGGCAGCAGCGGGAGGAGCGGCAGCGGGAGTAGGAACCGCCGCTGCGGGAGCATGAGCGGGGCCGCGGCTAAGCAGTCCCCCGGCGCGGGGTCCGCCACGGATCCCGCCGCCGCGGAGAAGGCGGCGGCTGGGGACGCGGTGCCGGAGCCGCCGCCGCCGCTGCTGAGCGTGGACGTGACGGGTTTGGTGTCGCAGTTTGCCAGGAGCTTCGTGCTGATCTTCCCCGTGTATGTGCTGGGCTACCTGGGGCTGAGCTTCAGCTGGGTCCTCATCGCCCTGTGCGGGCTCTTCTGGATCCGCAGGCACCGCGGCGGCAAGACCTCCCGCCTGGGCCGGGCGCTCGCCTTCCTGGAGGACGAGGAGGAGGCGGTGCGGCTCAGCGTCTCCTCCGCAGACCTGCCTGCGTGGGTGAGTGGCCAACACCCTCCGGCGCTTCCGAGGAAGCACCCGCGCCCGGCGGGCAGCGCAGCCGCCGGGCGGGCCGGGGCCTGTCACCTCCCCGGGAGCTGCGCGACGCCCACCCCCGGGGCGGCCCCCTCCTCCCCGGGCTGCGGGGGAAGAGGCTCGCCGCAGGCCGGAGCCCCGCAGCCGGCCTGGCGGGAGGGAGGGGTGAGGAGACGGCATCTCCCGCGCCCCTAGGCTGCTCGTCCCGCTTTGCCAGCCTCTTTCCAGACTTGGCGGCCGGCGGCGGGAGCGGCGTTGCCGGGCGGGGGCAGGCAGCGGGACCTTCCCTCCGCCGGGGTGGCCTGTCCCGGCGGGCGCGGCCGCCCGCTCCGTTAGCCCCCGCCGGCAGCTGAGGCGGCCGCTGCCGTGCGGTGACAGCCCCGCGGCGCTGCCGTGCGGCACGGAGCCTGTCATGGCCGGGGTTTCCCTCGCAGACAGAAACTTTACCTTAGGGTTTGGGTTTTTTGTCCCCTCAGATGCCAGTGACGCACATGTCTCGGAGGTAGCGAGGGCTCTACTGCGCACACATCTCGCCACTTGGGCAGGAACCTTTTCTTAAAAAGTTGAGATTAGAGGCAGACCAAATCGGTATCTTAACGGTTTTATGGTTTTCGGTAAAGCGTTACTTAATAGGGAGCGACAGGAAGATGAGGTTGGTGTTTCTGGCGGGTTTCAGGGTTGTGACGTGAGGACTGAGGTAAAGGGGCTTTAGTGGCCTTATTTGTTCATTGCTGTGGCTGGATTTAAAAGGTTTTCTTCGAAAGTGGAGTCTCCCTTTGAAAGTTTTAGGCTTTCTAATAAGTCTTTAGAACTACCATTATTTTTTTTTTTTTTAGCTGAAACTCAGCTTCAAAGTTGCGTACTTTTTCTTTGTAATTTTTACTTTGGAGGATTAACAATTTTTTAAATACGGCTGACAGCCAGCCACCCAACAGTGTCGGTGCCCATCCAGGCCTCCGGATGTCCTGGTGCGCCCCGGTGGTCTGCTCTGCAGAGCTTGCTGCTCTCTTAGTCCCCATGCCTGGAGTCTTGAAGGTTTCTGCTAAATCTTCCTGTGCCATTTCTTTGTTGACTGCTCTCCGCTCCTCGGCAAAAGCCATCCACTTCTCTGCTAGGTACTCTTTGCAGTGACTGTGCATCGAGCGGTGTTGTGATGATAAGTATCCAAGTAGCTCTTTTCATGTGATGGAATTGCTGTACCTGGTGTGACCTGTCCCAGCTCTGCTAAGGAAGTTACAGGAGTTCCAGACATCTGGAGAGAATATAGTGTGTAGGTGTGAAATGGGAGGCTTTTTTACTCCTGTTTCTTCATACCTTTTACCCCAAGTTGTAGTGGAAGATCATGGTAAAAGTGGGGACAGTGTTTAAAAGAGATGAGGTGGTTTTACTGCTTGAAGCTGAGATATGAGTCTTAAATAATGTGGTTAATAGTTCTTATGTTAGCTCTGTGGTTTTGTTTTGTTGGTTTGTTTTTTTTTTTCTTTCCCCTCTGTAATCGTGCAGCCATATAATGGAAGTGTTCTGATTTGATGCATTTAAAATGAATTAATTGAAGCTAGATTTGTTGTGGAGGGTTGTGTATAGTAACTATCTGCTGGTAACTAAGCAGTAGATATTCAAGCTTAGTGCTGTGTGTAAATTTATTTAAAGTCACAATTTGTTACCTTTGATAAAATGGCAATTAATTCCTGTGTGGAGTTGTCCAAATAATTAAAGATTTAGCAAGGGGCCTCTTGACTGAAGTCAGAGGCAAAAAAGTCATAGAGAGGACTGAGTGCTGGCTGCAAACACCTGCATATCCTATGGTATTATGAGAAAGCAACTGATCAATATGCAGGGTTTCCCCAAAAGTGTGACCTTCTGATACACTAGTTGGCAGACGTAAATCACTGTTGGGGTATTTTTGTGTTGTGTTGTCCTCACCCCCCCACACCCCCCCTTTAATCATGTTCTTAACTATTAAAGGTCTTGGTTCTTTTCTTTCTGCTGACATACATGCTATATTCTGGAAGTATCATGCTTCCAAATAAATGTAGCTTCCAGATGAAATACAATCTGGAAAACAGAGGTCTTCTGAGAACTGAAGGTCCACTTAAATCAAAAGTGGTCTTCAATGTCTGCTGTCAGAGTCATTAAGCTTTATATGAGTCTTTTTGCTGCCTCCGTAATGTGTCTTGGAAAACTGCTATTCCCCTTCCTTCTGCTTTATGTGTGTTGTCTTGGAGATTCATGGATTTCAATCGTATTTCAAATAAGAGCTACTGGATGGTATATGGAGCCTGACATCTCTTTAATAGGTATCGAGTTTATCCATCTCTATGTGAACTCCAAACTGGAGTGTGTTCCCTTGGTTTCTGGTCAGGGAAATTAAGTTACCTGAGTAGGACAGTGCTGTGTTTTAAATATAGGAAATTTTTTACTCTTCTGGGACTGGAACTGAGATGTAATAAACCATTTTTCAACTAAAATCATCCTGAACATTTATTTGACATGTGGTATCTTTCTGGGCTCTTGATTGGAAAAGAACTTTAGCTGAGCAGCAGTGTATGTAAAGTGTGATTTCCTCCCCCCTCCTCTACCTCAGGATTGATTGCTGCTTTAGCGATTCATGTTAAGTATTCAGTAATACTGCATTGAGTTATTTATTTTTAAGGAAGTGGTTATTGCAGGATTAATGAATTAAGATTTTTCTGCTGGCAATATGCTCAGTTACAATTTGAAAGTGATACTCTTGTGCTATCACACTAGAGTTCGTAATGTTAATTATTAGTTTCCTAAATTAGATTTACTTCTTCTATAAGCAGGTGGTTACACAATAGGAATATTCTGTACTGTGCATGTAAAATGAATTAATTCAACATGAATACAAGTTATCTTATTTAAAATGTCAACACTGAATTATTTAAAAGAAATATGTATGTGCTAAAAAATATTTCGTTTACTGTCTTAAAAGAATAAGATCTGTACTCATAGACTTGCTAACATGTAGTTATAGCTCTGCTGTGTGTTTCAAAGATGTCACTGATTGTATGGGGTGGGAGGGAGCAGAGGTGGGTGCTTTTCCAAGTCATTTAAAACTAGGCAGCAGAATTTACAATGAGAAAGGACTGGAGATCAAAATGGTCTTTAAATAAAGTCAACATTTCCCCTTTCTTAACAACATTTTTATACACTAGATGTACTTTACACTGGAATGAATGTCATTAAGATGCAAACACATATGAGGGAAGTGGCAATTTAAGTGTCACTACTTAGAGGATAGAAGGTAGGAAACCAGGACTCTCAATTTTTAAAGGCCAGGTATCATGTTGCTTTTTATTTTTAAAACAGTAATGGAATTTCATAATCTAAGTGGTATAACAAATTTACTTCATTCTTTCTCAGAACAACCAAAAAAGTTCATCTAATTTTGCCATTGCGAGGGTTTTTGGTTGCTTAATGTGACTTTTATAACATGCCAACATATCATGTTCGACATCTTTTTGGATAAGTGAAACTTTGATGCCTGTTTTCTTCAACATACAGATAAAAAGCTATGCTGAATTTTTTTCCCCAGATTAATTGTAAATTTGGCCTGGTACCAGGAGCTGTATCTGTGTGCAGTCTGTCAGCAACCAACAGGAGACCAAAATAGGAATAAATCTTAGTGTTTTTAAATAATTGATTCTGAAAACAGATTTAGACAATTTTCTTTGTATCCCTAACCATGTATTATACAGAAACTGAAATACTGTATGTCATTGTAGTAAAAGTAATGCCATATTAAAACATTAATTATAAGTCTGCGGTAGCATTTTGGATGCTACAGACTTGCTTGAGTTTCAGCTCTAGTTTGGAGTGCTTTTTAGAGTTCTGTTTTTGCTGTTTTGTTTTCTCATCAACTTAAGGTAAAAGGAAAAATCTGCCTAAACCTAAATAGGTGTCTAGTTACCTTTTTAACTGTATTGGGTTTGCGTGGCAAGGTTTTGGTAGTGGGGGGCTACAGGGGTGGCTTCTGTGAGAAGCTACTAGAAGCTTCCCCTATGTCCAACAGAGCCAATGCCAGCCGGCTCCAAGATGGACCTGCTGCTGGCCAAGGCCAAGCCCATCAGTGATGGTGGTAGCACCTCTGGGATAACATATTTAAGAAGGGGAATAAAAACCCTGCACAATTGCAGCTGGAGAGAGGAGTGAGAATATGTGAGAGGAACAACCTTGCAGACACCAAGGTCAGTGAAGAAGGAGGGGGAGGAGGTGCTCCAGGCACTGGAGCAGAGATTCCCCTGCAGCCCCTGGGGAAGCCCATGGTGAGGCAGGCTGTCCCCCTGCAGCCCATGGAGGTTAATGGTGGAGCAGATCTCCACCTGCAGCCCCTGGAGGACCCCACGCCGGAGCAGGGGGATGCCCGAGGGAGGCTGTGACCCTGTGGGAGGCCTGTGCTGGAGCAGGCTCCTGGCAGGACCTGTGGACCGATGGAGAGAGGAGCCCAGGCTGGAGCAGGTTTGCTGGCAGGACTTGTGACCCCGTGGGGGACTCACGCTGGAGCAGTCTGTTCCTGAAGGACTGCGCTCTGTGGAAGGGACCCACGCTGGAGCAGTTTGTGAAGTGCAGCCATGGCAAGGACTCACACTGGAGCAGTTCATGGAGGACTGTCTGCTGTGGGAGGGACCCCACGCTGGAGCAGGAGAAGAGTGTGAGGAGTCTGGTGAGGTGGCACTGGTGAGGCCACACCTCGAATACTGTGTCCAGTATTGGGCCCCTCACTACAAGAAGGACATCGAGGTGCTGGAGCGTGTCCAGAGAAGGGCAACTAGGTTGGTGAAGGGTCTAGAGAACAAGTCTTATGAGGAGTGGCTGAGGGAGCTGGGGTTGTTTAGTTTGGAGAAGAGGAGGCTGAGGGGAGACCTTATTGCCCTCTACAACTACCTGAAAGGAGGTTGTAGAGAGGTGGGGGTCGGTCTCTTCACCCCAGTAACAAGCGATAGGACGAGAGGAAATGGCCTCAAGCTGCGCCAGGGTAAGTTTAGGTTGGATATTAGGAAAAACTTCTTTACTGAAAGAGTGGTCAGGCACTGGCACAGGCTGCCCAGGGAAGTGGTGGAGTCCCCATCCCTGGAGGTATTTAAAAGACAGGTAGATGTGGTGCTTGAGGACATGGTTTAGTGATGGACTTGGTGGTGGTAGGTTAACGGTTGGACCTGATGATCTTAAGGGTCTTTTCCAACCTTAACAATTCTATGATTCTATGATTCTATGAGTCCTCCCCTGAGGAGGAAGGAGCAGCAGAGACAACGTGTGATGAACTGACCGCAACCCCCATTCCCCGTCCCCCTGCGCCGCTCAGGGGGAGGAGGTGGAGAAATCAGGAGTGAAGTTGAACCTGGGAAGAAGGGAGGGGTGGGGCAAAGGTGTTTTTAAGATTTTGTTTTGATGTGTCATTACCCTACTCTGATTTGATCAGTCATAAATTAAACTAATTTCCCCAAGTTGAGTCTTTGCCCATGATGGTAATTGGTGAGTAATCTCTCCCTGTCCTTATCTCAACCCACAAGCCTTTCATTACATTTTCTCTCCCCTGTCTGGTTGAGGAGGGGGAGTGATAGAGCGGCTTTGGTGGGCACCTGGCATCCAGCCAGGGTCAACCCACCACATTAACTAAACTGATTTACAGTCCTATTGTAAAGAAATCTGGTAGATCTTCTTTCTCTTGGGAAGCTATATCAAATTCTTGCAGACTGTGAGTATTGTGAATTACCATTGAACGGCTATATGACTGCTATACCTATACGGGAGAGATAGGTCAGCATGTACCCTTTTTACTAGATGCTGATGTATAGCTACAATAGTCAATAAAATAGTTATCAATCCATGTTTAGTTGAATGTTTTTGCAATGGTGATCATTCAGTAAAGCATGACTTAAATGGTAGTTGCATATTTCTTAGTTGAATGTTGTATTGAATGTTGAACAAACTGCTAGTGTTTAAGGGATGAGGAACCATTCTGAGTAAAAGCAGACTTCAGAACACTGAAAAAGGAAATTGTGATTTATAACTATGAAATTATTTATATTTAGTTTCATGTGTTAGAATAAAATATGCATGCATACTTCCCCCCCCCCCCCCCAGCCCTTCCATGAGGTTCTTGTCAAACACACCAATTATGTGGTTAGAGCAACAAAGACTTTGGTATTTACTGGTATTAGGAAGACAGACCCAGTATGTTTGTGGAAGAAGAATGGTTAGGTAGCTCTAACTGCAGGGTCATATCCTGTACTGAATGACATCTGCAGAGAAGGTTGAGGTGGTTACGCCCTTACATGTATTTGATATGAAGATTTCTTAATGATGTAGAATCAAACTTGCTAACTGGATATTAGATTGATAGTTCAGGACAGGAATCTCCAAAGAATTTCTGCTGATGGGTGTTAAATATGTACTCAGTAAACCTGATAAACAAGTGGACTTCTGTAATGCAATGTTTGTTTTTAATTGCCATAGAACAAAAAGATCTTCCTCTTCTAATTATACCTTCGGTTAATGCTGTTATTCCTGTAGCTGTAGGAATTGTAGATGGTTTTTTATACAAGATACTAAAATATGAAAAGGAAGGCTGTGAGGCATTGTGACACATTCTTCTGATCCTTTCTCCAAATGTTAGTTGAGCATGTTAGATTGAATTTATGGAGGAGTGATTTATAAGAAAAATTACTTCCATGTATGGCTACTTAATGCTAAGCTGGATCTAATCAGTTTATGTGGTTAGTACTGCAGATGGCCATATACTCTAGGCTGCCAGCCTGCATCTGGAAAGTATGAAGGGGTGCGAGAAAGAACAGAATAATAACTTGTGAGTACTTAACAACTGAAGTCCACGTCCTTCTTCTGCCTGATTATTTTTTTTCAAAACTGCCTTCTGTTCTAGGTGCCTCATAGTGTATGTGTACATACGTATGTGTATTGTGGGTTGTGTGATATTTTTGTGTGTTGTTTTTTTTTTGTTTGGTTGGTTCTTTCTTTAAGGAAGAAGTTTAATTTGGTTCAGTATTACTTCTTGTAGTTAAGAAGGTAACCTGGGTGACTTTCTAAGAGTACTCCATAGTTGAGAGACACGTGAATGATGGTTTTAGGGATGGAGAACCAGAGAAAAAAAAGGCATTTATGTTGGACAGTTGATCATATCTTCCTGTTTCTCAAATAAAGTTTTCAAATCTAGTGTGTTAAAACTCTGCTGAGATGATGTCTGTCACATAACACATTCTCTCACGTAGTAATGTGGTAAGCGTCACTATGTGATTCATATGTAAAGGTCCTTTTCCAGAATATTTATGGTAGAAGGCCACGTGATGAACTGATGTTTATGAACATGATAGAAGAAAAATATTAACCTGAAAGTATTAGTATGCTTCTTGAACTGTTTTTAGGTGCCACAGGCCTTCTAAATAATACATTCTTTTTTCATATAACAAATTGATATTATATAACAGTTATTACTGACTTTTGGGACTACTGTAAATGTGTTCTTTAAATGTGCTGTTTTTCTGAATAACTAAGGAAGATGTGTACAAGTCTTTTTAGTTTGTTTTGGTTTTTCCTTTTTTTTTAATTTTCATTTTAGTCTGCTAGTGTTGTTTCCATGCCTAAATAGTTTTGCATATAAGGGCTGGTGCAGCTTTAGCCATATTTGAAAACATGGGAGTCATAAAGATCTTGTCAGTGAAGACTGAGGTTTTACGGAAGAAAAAATGGTCTAGGGTATCAGTCAAGCTTTTCTGCCTCTTCTACAAGATTCTTCTGACTTTAAATTACTACTGCTTTGGGGGATTGTTGGCACATCACGTAATATGGTTGGATATGCATTCTAAGAGTTTTTTTTTTTTTTTGCACATGAGGGCCTGCTGGGAAATAGGAAGATGAATCAGGCTTATTGTCAAAACATTTTCATTGTAGTTTTTAGTAATGAAAGCCTGTTGTAGAAATTTTAAGTATTCAAAACAATTTTTTGGTGTCTTGTTCTTGTTTTTTAAAATGAAAGAAGAGGCAGCATTTTGTTTCTGGTAAGATAAAAATCTTTGACTTAAATAATTTGATTTATATTGCAGTTTACCTCCCATTTATCAAATCACCACTAATTATAGCACTGAAAAGGTTCTCTAATTGCTGAAATTGCCTTTAGCATAACTTCTTTCGAGCTTTGCAACAATTTTTTGCTGACCATATGCCTGTACGGAATGTGAGATGTGGGTTTGTGGAAGCTGTTTTTAAAACTTATTTTAAAATATGAAGTTTTAAAAGAATGCTAATTTTTAAATATACTCTGAACTGTCTGAAAGCAGTTTGTCAGAGCCTTATAGTAGCATACCAGATTCTGAAAGCAGCGGTTAATGATTATAAATTAACCTGTGCCATTGATTCGGTGTGTTTCAACATGTAGATACAAGGGAATCAATAAGAGAGTATGATTCTTCTGAAAGGGTTACAGAAATAAAAGATTTTGTATGAGACACTGGTAGTTTAGATACAGAGTTTTTTGACCTGTGAAGTCTCATCTTTCTCTTTGCTTTTCCTTATTGTTGGACAATATGAACTAAGTCTGATACTACCTTTTCCTAAGGAAGTTTAGAATGGACACCTCACCAGCAGCTCTGGAGCTTTTTTGTGGCCTAGCAGGGGCCAGCTTCTAAGTTTTGTGTACCAAGCTTGACAGGCCAGCAGAATTTCAAATGTAGTACATGTAGAGCTGCTTTTGCATATTTGGGGGAAATACTGTACCACTTGCATGGTGTGAGAAGAAAATTAAATCCTTATCTTTGGCTGGTGTTTGTGAACACTTTATGAAAATAAAGAATATGCGGAGATGGAGTATTCAACATAGAATTGAATGTGAATAAGAACAGTGGGGAAACAGTATAACAGGCGAGAGTGTTTTTATATTAAACAACTGTTTGAATTAAGTAAATTATGAAACTGAACTATTTAGGGAGGTCTGGCATTTTATCATTTGTATAACTTTTGGCTCATATGGCACTTTGATGTTTCTCAGTAAGATTTGTTTCAGTTGAATGAGGAGAGAGTTCTGTAAAGTTCAGAAAGAAAACGTTGTATGAGGAATAAGAGGGAAGAATCAAATCAAGAATTTGCTAAAAGAGACCATGTGTGAATTGGTGGAAGCCAGTTGCCAGCCTGATGTGTCTGACAGAGTTTGTAGTTGTCCAAGATGGCATGAACTGAGCCAGGACCCTTCTTCAGTCCCATCTGCCATGCACTAAATCCTTTTCTCATTTTGCAGCAAAAGAAAGAGAGGATCTGGATAGCTCTTGCGTTTCTTAGACAGTCTTGATACCTTTTTTGAGTAAGCCTTGATTTTTCACTGGATAAGACTAAAGTTCTGTTGGGGCAAGTAGGAAAAGATGGTAGTGTAATTAAAGATGTGTGTGTATTTTTTGAAAATGAAGAACCAACTTAAATTTGTTTTCTTTCTAGGACTTGCAACCTCCTCTGTGTTTTGATTTCACAGATGTTGTGCCTTTTATTATGTTTTTAATATAAGTTTTGTGACTTTTCTTAGCTGGCAGTCAAAGAATTAGTCACAAAATGGATCGTTGTCAGGCCTGGAAAGTGAGGTTATGCAAACTTGCCACATCAGCTAATGTAGTAACTGATAGCAATAGTAGACTAATAGAATTAGTCCAGATTAAACTTGCCTTATAAGGAAGTTTCATTGCAAAAGTGAGGTTTGGAAATCCTGAATCCTTTCCTGACTTTGGGGGCATGTGTTCAACAAGTACACTGGCCTTGCTAAGTCCATTCCATTTACTTCAGCTTCTCAAGAGACTTTGTTTTGATCCCTTGTTCCTTAACATAGTCCTGTATAGTCTCTGTCTTTACATCAGAGTTCAGGTGAGGAGCTGTGTCGCATCTCCTCTTGAATCCCATGGGTATGGTGCCTGGGAGAGGGAGGAAGAGAGGTGCTCCTCAGCCGCCTTGCAGTCATTTGATCCTCATCCCCAATCTACTCCTAGTTTTTTATTGCCAATAGCTTCTACCAAGCTTCATGTACCAGTCTTTGTTAGGCTGGTGGAGTTGTTATTTTCTTTGCAGTTTAAATGGTGCAGCCTTTTTGTTTGGTTGGTTTGGTTTGTTCTACGTGCTTCCTGTGATATTGTTTAAAGTTAGAGGAGCAATGAGAATTTTAAAGCTTCTTCCTACTAACGGTTCTTATTCATGAGAATATGTATAAATAGCATCCCTAAATTTTATTCGTAGGCTTTGTAGGCTTTTCTCTGCATTCAAATATGCTTATTGCAGAGAGAATCGGGGGGGGGGGGTAGTAGTTAAAGAGAATGATTCTGCAGTTTCAAAACAAAGTAAATATGCACTCCTGACAAAAAGGATGTTCTGCATCCAGTTGCATTTTCACACTGCTTTCTTCTGCCAGCATTAGAATTTACTTGGCCACCTACTTGTAAGTTTTTTGCCAGGTTTAGTGTTCAGCTGGATCAGTTCCTTGAGTTAGTTTACTGTGCAACCACACAAGTGCTAGTGCCTACAAAACGGAGGTTGTGGAAGCCTGTGGTCAGGCTTAAAGTGAAATGGAACAATAGCCTGCGTGAAGAGGCCCTTCTTAGAAAGAAGTGGCAAATAACACTGCTGAGGTGTCTTTGTGGGGAAGCAAAGTTTGAACGTGAACAGTTTATAATGTCAAGTTGCACATCCATGTTGTTTTATAACATTTCAACAGACCGGTTAATGTACTTAATCATCAAACATATAAACTCGCAGTACTTTGATCCAACTTAAAAGTTGGCCCTGTTTTTAGTGCGTGGTTGGGTCAGATGAGCTCCAGAGGTCCCTTCCAACCTGAATTATTCCATGAATTTTTTTCGTTTGTTTTAAGGTGTCATTTAAATTAGCTTTCAGTCTCCAGTTGTGGCTTACAAACAGTAAGAAACCTTTTCTGCACAAAATGCCAGTATTTGCTTAACTATTAAGTGTACTAGCAAAAAAAAAAAAAAGATGGCTATCTTTAGAGAGGTGTTTTGTGGGAGGTAGTGAGACTTTTAAGTCGTTCAGATGCCTGTCAGCTAAATAGCTAGTATTAAAATTCTGTGCAGTAAATTGCTAAAACATACAATTTTTCAAATGGAACTCCTGTTATATAAATAACCTTTGGAAGAGGAGCGTTCCTGTATAATGAGTCATTGCCCAAAGTTTTGTCTGCTACACCCTGATGTGAGTACAAAATTCTCCTTAGGAGTTGAAAATTTGAAAGAGGGCTAATGGTTGTCAGCTGAAGCAGTCTAGAATTATGTACCATGAAGTTACTAGAAATATGAAGCTAGTTTTACTTGGCTGAAAATAACTGTCATATGACAGACAAGCATTACATTGTCATTTGTCTGTCCTTATCATATAGCAGCATGGGTCAAGTTTACATTAGTTCAATTGCAAGCACTTTCACCTAAGAGATTTATATTTGTGATGTAAATTGCATACCTTTTTGCATCTGTTTTAATGAAGACTTTAATTGAAAGAGTCTAGTACAGACTCTAGCACTGTTGTTTTCATAACCTTTGCATTCCTTCGGTTAGATACTGGCTCCTGTGAATTATCCAAACCGACTGAAATAGTTTCCTTTGGGAAGATTTTGAAAGATGTAACACCGAATGCAAAATTAAATGTATTGAGAATCTATTGTCTTGTATTCCATCACTGTCTACCTTAAAAGGAAGGTGGAAAGAAAGCGGCTGAATCTCTAAAAATGCAGTGTCTTCCTGTTTCATTTTTAAAAGTAACCACAAGATAAGTTGAAGCATGAAGGTAGCTATAAAACCTTAATTGTTCTGATTTGAATTAATTGTGCAGTATTATGATCCATACTTCTGCTCTTAAAGTTTGTGAGTGATCTTTTTTAAAACAGCTTACTAAAAAAAAGAAATGGGTTGTGGGGAGGAGAACATTGTTGGGGGAACTCAGGTGGAACTTATCAGTTCAGGAAGCTCATAGTTTGCTTTATATTTAAGCATCATTACTGCGTCTTTGTAATACGTGGTTCTTCATGCCTTATCTCTGACCTGCATAGCTTGATACAAAAAATGTATCTGTGCTTTCTCAGATGCCCTTCTTCACACAGCATGTTCTGTAGACTGTTAACTTGGTCAGCTTTGAAAAACAATAGTGAATAAGTTTACTTACAACTTTGTATGCAAAAACTCAAAAAGAACTCTTGTGGCATTCTTCTGCAGGGAAGAGTATTACAAGACATGCTCTGAGCTGTTAGTTTCTGTGCAGGCTTATAAAGCAAGCTCTCAGGATTTGTTGGTAGTTAGCAAGTTTGATTTGTCTGCATGTTTCAAGCAGACTGTTAATGTAGTGAATGTATGATGCTTCAAATGAGGAAATGTCTTCTCTTAATTTGTTTATATTTCCTAGTACAGTAAGCTTGCTGGTCCAGAATTTTGAAAAATTGTAATTTGTGTTGTGGCAAGTCTCTTCACTCCTCCCCCAGTCTATTGATTCATCTTGTTAATTGTTGAACTAGAATGCTAAATTCTGTTGTATGTGTGGCTAGGAAGTTGTCTTAGTCTAGTAATCAATTTTATGATGCAGACGAAATTTATATTTTAAAATGCTGTGTTCCTCACCCAATGACTTTCTCCTAAAATACTTGAACTAGAAAAAGAATGCTTTTCCACCCACCCACCCTCTGCCAGTTAAATGTCAAATAGCAGCCAGGAAATGATAAGAGTGTGTTTCACGGAGGGAACAGAAAACCCAGTGTTCAGTCATTTGACTTGTATATGTTGTAAGAATACTCAAGAATGATCAATAAAGTAGTTTAAATTATAGTAATTTCTAGTTCTCTATGTGTTCATGATAGTCTTTATTTTCGTTGGTATTTTAGGGAAAATATTCGGGCTTTTGAAAGTGGGTTTTTTTTTTTTCTTTTTAGGGTGTGTTAGGTACGAGTACTGTGTTGATGTGAATGTGCCTAAACTGTTGGTGTTCCTTTGATAAAATCAGTTTTCGTATTTCTGTCTTGTTCAAATAAGTCTTTATCATGAGAATTAATTTTCTACTAAATCTGGCTATGTATAAAGCTTTTTAAAAAGTTACATATAATATGTGCTTGTGTTGTTTTCAGGTCTTAACATAGATGTATGATAACAGAAAACATTTACCAACAATTGTTTTTTTCAGTTCCTTTGTGTTTTGAAAATGTTGCAGTTACAGTCTGAAGTTTCTTTCCTTCTATCTTTCATGAGTTCTCTACAGTGAATAATAATAATGTTACCAATGTGTTCACTTTGGTACCTTGGTTTACAAAAAAAAAAACACCAATGAAATAAAAACCACCAATGAAATTTTGGGCTTTTTTTCCTTTTTAGTTCATTGGAGTAATCCATTACACACAGAGCCATAGTAACAGCTTGAAAATAGATCTGATTTAAAAAAAAAAAAACCACCACACTTTTTTTACAAATCAATTTCTCATACAAGAATACAAACTTTAATTTTACTGTATGAGAGATGAGGAACTACAAAAGTGTTCTTTTAAAACAGTAGTTCAGGGTTAAGTGATTTGTTCCAGCACACACATGTTGTTATTGGTGTACCTGCTTCCTTTACATTTTTTGGTTTTCTGGCACAGTTAGGAAGGAAGTCTGTTGTACTAGTAACACCAGAACAATACTTCTGACAAAGCTGTCAAGGGAAGTAGAAGTGTCTATACCTGAAATTAGGTATTTTTCCTCTTTTTAAAATTTTTGTGCTAGTGCTCAAACCTCTGTTGGGTTTGAGGAGAGGGCCTGCACAGTGTTCTTCTGGATATTATACAGGAGTGGGAGAGAATTGTAGTGGGCAGTTCTTCTTTGGGACTAAGTGAAGACAGGACTATTAAGGCCTAATGGAGAATTTTTGAAGACGTTTAAACATTTACCTGGGAAATGGGTAATGGGAAAACTGTATGGGATTCCACAGGACAGTCTGTGTTGGTTCTGGTTGAAGACATCCAAACTTTCATCTTCACGTCAAATGAGTTTGGTATTTGGGATGTAGAATATTTGGCAGATATTTTCTAAAACTTTTTTTAGAATAAGAAGTCGAGGCATTTGTGCTTGAAGTGTAACTCTGCTAAAGGGATGGAAGTGATTGCAGCTTTTACTTACAGTTGCTTTAAAGCATTTATCCTTGACTTAATAACATTGACTCACATCTGTGTCCTCAGGGTGCAAGCTGAAAAACTATAGACTATCATTTAAACTTCAGTTTATTGCGAAGCAATGGAAATGTATCCACTTGCCAGAGAGAGGAGATTAGTTCATCAGTGTTCCTAAAATTAATGGGTTTTAAGCTCTGACAAATCACTTTGGAATTTCCTCTACTGTAAAGATCTGATTCTTGATTCCCATGTAACACATAAGCTTCTAGTTTAGATATAACCTGTAAGAACTTATAAGGTCATTTGCTTTCTTGCTTGAGACTTGCAGTGCTTGGGGAAGTGGTTTTTCTTTTTGTCAACCCCAGTCATCTTGTGGGTGTTCGTTTGTTCTAGTTTCTTCTTCCAACAATTGAAGTGATGAACTCCAGCTCTGCTTTCTGCTGTGATTGCTTGCATTGCCAGGCACATGGAAGTAACATTCCTGGCTGTCATACCCCAGGGAAGGCAGTGTATAAGTAAAGCTGTTACATTGTGATCTCCCAGTAAGTGAAATGGAAAAAACCTCTGATTTGGAGCAGCTCAGATTAGTCAATGATGTGGGATTTGAGATGTCGCTATTTTAACAGAAAGTAACTTTATGAGCTCCTAAGGATAAAAGAGAACATTGAGAATGAGCCATTGAAATACATATCTCAAAGACTGTTTTAATTTTTCCCAACATAGTTTACAAGTTACTTTTGATTGGAGACATTTCAATAGGCAAATAGATCTTCAACTATTTAGTTAAAACAAAAGTCTTCAATTTATTTAGTTTAAAATAAAAATGTGTTGTAGATGAGTGTTAAGCTTGCTGACTGTTTGATGTCCTAACAATTTTTCAAATATGTTCAGCAGAGTCAGGACTGTATCAGATGTAGCAAATCATATATGGCAACAAGAATGGTGGATTGGATTTCAGCACCCCTTTGATATTGAAAAGAAATAAAATCCATGCTTTTTTCCTGAAAGGCTAGTTGTACATGGGGTAAAGCCTTTATCAAATTCTTGAAAATACTTTTTTCAGCTGGAATGATATAGTTGTAAATTAACTGCTATTTATGCAGATCTCTGAAAATAACTGTGGCATTTTACTCAGGGGGTTTGATTTCGTTTAACTGTCATCACTGCATTCTTCTGAACTCAAGTGATGTCTTTTGCAAGAAAGCTATTACATGTGATTAAGAACTGCTTGCAGATCTTAGACTGCTGAAAATATCTGTTAGTTGTACTGGGCTGGGATTCAGGCCTAAAACAACACAACCAACAGTAACAGCCATAAAAAAGTATCTATTGCCAATTAGTGCACACAATGAGGTTTGCTGCAGCAAACTGAAATGTAGATTCATCCTACTGGACTTGGGCATCTCATTTCAGAGACGTAAGTCTCTTTCTGCCATCTGTCTTTAGGCAGTGGGAAGGGATGAGCTGAATATTTTGTAGGAGGTCCCTTTTCTCTGTACAATAAGAGCCTAGAGTAATGAGGTCATAACTTCACTGCTACTTTTTACATACCTAAATTTAGCAAGGAATAATGTGGGCCACAGCTGTTAGATTTTAATTAATACATGTAGTAAGTATTCTGTTGTAGAACTTCTAAAAAATTATTAGCACCGTGCAGCAGCATCTGTTGTAAAATCTGCTGAGAGTTTAGGAGCTAACAGTGACTCGGCTGCATGCATTACTCCCTGTGTGTGCACAAACATTAACCTCTCCTTCAAGAGAAGTGCAGGCTAAGGAGGGTTCTGCTTAAGAGCAATCAAATCAAGTGGAATAGTTATTCTGGCATTGCCATGGGCAAGACTTCCTGAAGCTACATTTTAGGGAACTGATTGACTAGGTGGTTGATTATTCACAGTGCAGGCAGCTGTCTTTAATTGACAGAGATTTCTTTCCACTCATAGAATTAATATTCATCTTGTTTGTAGGCACAAGTTATTTGGTTTCCACTTAGAACTAGAATTTGCTGAACCTAAATTGAGACATATAAGTCTGAATTCATTTATGATCAATACAGGCATGTCCAGAGGACTCTATCTGACCGTAGGAGAAATGTTGCAAGATGTCAGATGTGACTCTCCAGAGGCCCTTATTTCTCTCTATTAGTGATAAAGCAGGTTTAGAGTGACTAGATTATTCTTGGACATGTAAAAGATAGAAAGATTTTGAAAATCAGAGAAGAATAATTCAGCAATTCCGATTGCCTACTCGTCACCATTACCATCATTACCTACTCATCATTTGAATCTTTAAAATGGAAACCTTTGAAATTGCTGTGAAGCCATACATAGGTAAAAAGGGTTGCTGAGATGTAAAAAGAGTCTTCCTGTTGTTGTAAGCTGCAACCAGGATCTAGTGGGTATGATCTGATTATCTCTGTTCCAGCTACACACTGCAAATATCCAAAGTGGGACAGTAGGTGTGGATTAAAATGCAGAAATGGTGAGCTTAACTATCAGTTATAAGGAACTCAGTATTGAAAGACTCTATTGTGTGCTTAATGTTATGATTCAATTGCAGGCAGTATGTTTATGAAGTGACTAACTACTGTTGTCATCAATTAAAGTAGTATGGATTTATGATGGCTATTTTTACTGCTAAATTTGGAAGTAGAAGAATATAGACTGTTTGTAATGGTTGAGTTTGGGGTAAAGACTATTCAAGAGATCCCGGAATGCTTGGATTATCTTCAACATTGATGATAATTAGTAATATGAGAGAAGAGGTGACAGCTCTGTGCTGCATTTATAAAAGGAAAAAATGTATCCAGCTGTTCTTTCTTCACTCTTGCTACCTCTCCATCCTGTCTATCAAAGACCCAACAATTCCAGCAGTCTAACACTGGAATGTTCCTCCTCTGCATCCAAGAAAACACCAAATCTTAATCACTCAGCTACTTGCTACCCATCATTTGTTTGAAGGGCAGTAACTGCCTTTATACAAGGGCTAGTTTCAGTTGTGGGTAAACAGCTTCATGCAAGCACTTGCTGAGCATAAGCAATGGCTGCATGTATAGAAACAAGTTTTTGTGGTTCAGGTCAGCAACTATGCACACTTGATTGAGCATACTACCTGGAAGTACTTCGATGGTATTGTTGAAAATCTTTGGTATATGCTCAATATGGTATTTTTTCCACAGTTTACTTTCCACTTAAGGGCTGGTTTTGTAACTGCTTATGTAAAAAGTGCAGTATATTCTTTCAAAAAATATAGGAACTCCTCTCTAAACATATGCAAATAAAATAAGTGAAGTTACATTAAAAGCAGAGAAATTAAAATAGAGTGTCATTTGAGATATATATGGCCAAAGGTTAAACTTCCCGAATGACAGGGGAAGACAGATTCTTTAGTTTCCAGTGTTGTTTTAAAAAATAGCTTAGCTTAGAAAGAGGATTTATGGTTTTTAGAGTTTATCATCACTTTCCCTGTTTTTTAAGATGGAAAAACTCTTTAACAGAGGATGGAGAATGTTTTGATGCAGAGCATTGTAAGACAACTATTTTAAAAGATGGTATCAGTGATGGTTTGCAGTCATAACATGTGAGAAAGTGTCTGTGTCTGCAGGAGGCTGGAATCTCAGGGGATGTTTCCTGGAACCAGGATCTGCAGGAATTTTGGTAGGGTGAAGGGGAGCATCGCAAGCTGGTGACTGGGCTTTTTATTTCTATTTAGTCATTTGTATCTTTGTATTTACTACTGACCTCTTAAGATGTCATCTTCTTGAAACCTGGTCACTAATTTAAACAAACAAACAAACAAAAAAGGTCAAGTGTTGGTTTTAAACTCCAGATTTCCTACTTACAGCAGTATTCTTTTTCCCTTGGCTTTCTTGATTTGTGAAGAGCTGCATGGATGGACAAGTGACTGAACAAATGATGCTGTGTACAAAAGTCAAAGGATCAACAGGACTGTCAAATATCTAGGTGTGTTTTAACTAAAATATTGCAACATGTAGTAGTGTGTTGGAGAAAAGGTATTGCCTGTCCTTTGGTACTCATTTACTCATTTGCTTCAGTTCCACTTGAGGGGCTTCATTTTCCTTTTTGCTAAGTGTGGACTTATTATGTTGCAAACTCAGAAGTGCTTGCCAGGCAGTATTCATCTGTTTGTGAATGATCATAAATCTTGTAGTGCTGTGGACAGTGTATTTTTGTACTGAATTCACTTTCTGATGAAAATTCTTGTACAGTTCTAGAGAGACACTGCGAGCACACTTTGTCCTCCTACTTGTTCTCTGTGTAGTCTAGAACAGCAACTTCTGTAAGCGTGAAGTTCTGTTTATTTCAATCTTTTACTATTTTTAATAGAAATTGAGTTCATCAGTGTCAATTTTAAGTCTCAGTGCTGGGCTGTCAATCTGTTTTTAATGTTGTATTTGTCTTAGGCAGTGTATCCAGATTCCAGGGCAAAATTGGGTATGTTGTGTCCACCTGCTGAAGGATTCTTTCTCTGACCCTATGAATTCATAGGAGTTTGGCAGCTGACTCTACTTGGACCAGGATTTTATCCACTTTTCTAATTCCAGAATAAAAAAAAAAAAAACTTTGCATTTATATATGAAAACCTACTGCTTCTGACCTTCCCACAGTATTTTTCTGTTGTGATTGTGTGGCTGACAGAAAGCGTTGGTCTTGTGGTAGATGTGCAACTTGCTGGATGTTATACTGTACAGATGCCATATGTGTCAATCCAGTAGCATACCCATGTATGTTTTCCTCAGAGGATGCAGTTTCAGTAGTATCCTTTCCTTCTGCAGGTTTGATTTAAGTACACTTACTCTGCTTTTTCTAAAATAGCTTCTTGGATAAGAGGTGCTATGCTCAGTCATGGGACAGATGTTCCAGCTGAAAGATAGGCTATCGAAATGGATCCACGATTTGGATGTTTACAGGAATTACAAGGTGCGGGCACAGATTGAAAATGTGCTTGTAAAACCTTCTCAGTATATAACAAAAATACCTTTTCTACTTCAAAACCAAGTGATACTACTGGGTGGGGATTTGGTGGGGGTTTTTATTTGTGTTGGACATTATCTTCTGTCATTTGATGAAGATTTTTTCCTCTAAAATATCTTTTGTTGCTAACACATAGAGTCAAAATAGTAAGACTGATATTTAAGGATGAGGAAGTTAATTTAGTTGGGAGGCAGTCTGGGTTTTGGTTCCACCTTGTAACTCAAGCATATGATGTAGCATACCTAAGTTTAGAAACTTGGTTTAGCAGGGAGTGCTTCAGTGTTTTTCCTTAGCAACCCAGCCTACCAAAACCACACTAGAGCAGCCCTTCCTGGTCTGTACTGAGGAATGGTAGCAAACTCCATGGTTTTAAGGTGGAGTTTATAAACAGAAATAGGATAATGATGCCTGCAATTGCAGGGGATTGGAATTCAGTGATCAGAGTGTTTTCTAGTTATGTATTTCATTGGTCTTGTATTTTCAGCATGATCCTGTCTGAGGATAAGGGCTGCCCTAAAAATCTAGAGCATCAGTTTTGCCTTAAGTAAACTTAACTGATACAAGGAAATTTGTAAAATGGAATTAATTTTTTTTTTTTTGCAAAGGGCTGAGCATTTTTGAGGTAGAAGGGGTGAAGGAGGGTGACAACAGCTGCTAAGGGTTACAGCCAGCCTTTGCAGAAGCTGAGAGGATACTCAAAGAAGGATAACTCCATAGTACTACTTTGTTTTTTCTTTTCCTTAGACATCACTTCTGGTGGCTGTGTTAGCTGGACCTTTGATCTCTAGTGCAGAAGTTCCTATGTTATGTGTTGCCAATGAAATATGTGATATATTTTGAGTATCTTTTTCTAACAAATAGCACCATACTGTATTCTGTGCTGAAATACAGTCCATTAGGGGGGACAAAATTGTTTTAGAGGGGATAGAGAACAAATGTCATGAATCGTAGAAATTTTAGTGTGCACATGATTATTAGAAATATTGAGCTTTGTATAAGAACCTGGTATAAGAATCTGGTTAAATGCTTGAATGGAAGAACCAGAAAGAGTTACACATGTAAGCTGGTTGTCATCTGATACCTGATGCTATCAGGTTAACTAGGGCTTTCCTCCCCACCATTTGTTATCACTATGTTAACTGAGATGCAAATTAAACATTGCCACTCTTTTTGATTTCCCGTTATTACAATGTTCTGCTTTCTGTTACTTTCTCAGCAGAGTTTTATAGTTTCAGAGAGAGTTTATCACTGATTATTTACAGGTTCAACAAAACTGCCAGACAGCCTGTCTATGCTTTTTATACTTTCTGGATTTTATACAGTAATTTGTTAGTGTTTCAGCTAGAAGTGATACAGGGGGATTTTAAAATGTCTGTTATAGCTTGAATGATTTCTGATTATGTTTAAAAAATGTTTTGATACTAAGAATAAACTCTGGCTGGATAGTACTGGATGCAGTGCAGTTTGTAGAAGTTGCACACTTGTAACTTCTCATGTTAGGAGTCAGATTCAGTCAAAACATGGCTGTGCATATATTTTCTTGTAGTGTAAGAACTAAATAATAAGCACATAAGAGCTAAATAATGAACATATTCTACAGACTTGTTTGACTTCTTAGGATGCAGGTTAACCCAGCTTGAATTTGCATGCTCTGATACTGTATTTTAGCTTGAATACCACAAAAAAAAATCAAGTTCTTCCTTTTTTTATTTTGTATTTTCAAACACAAATTTGCAGTTTGCTCACACCCAAACCAATAAAAAGTAGGTGAATGATATTTGTCTTGTTGGAGTTCACATAGATTTGTTTTAAGTGTAATGTGAGTTATAGGTTACATTTAAAAAAAAAAAAAAAAGAAAAAAAAAAAGAAAAAGGTTAACCAATAAAATTTGGGGTTCAGTAGATGGAGATGTTTCATACTGAAATGTGCACATCGAGTTATAGGAGACAATTCTGCTCTTCAGTAATTAGCTGCTGGTAAGCCAGTTAACAGGAAAGGACATTTGGTCTGCCTGAGAAAGAGGACAGGCAGTCCTGCAGGAGGTGGTCAGTGCTTCTTGAATACTTATCTTTATTGAAAATTGATGTCCATTTTAGTCTACACAGAACGCCTGCATGGTTCCCTTAGAGGGATTAGGTATGTAATCTAGCAAGCGTTAACAGGAATAAGATCTTCCTGATGAAGGAACCTTAGTCTTAGTGAACCAGAGCTCCTGACTACAGGGGTTAGTAAAGCGGGTAGTGGGTCAGTGGAGTGAAAGGAGAAGAAACCTTCAATGTTTTAGTATAGACAGCAACAACAAGGATGGCTGACAATTTGGTGCAGAGCCCAGCACTTCTTTTCATAGCTGTAGACAATTCAAAGGGTAGTAAGTTGTGCTGCGACACTGGTTGTATAAGCTATTTTGAAAGCTAATATTTAGCAATCCAGAGAGGAAAATTTTTCTTCTTCTGGCCATCAAGAGAGCAAGACACTCTGGCATGCAGTGGAGTGGGAACATGTCTGGATTCTCAAGGGAACTGAAAAGGAATTTGTTATACAGGCTTAAAAATACAGAAGATGACATGGTTTTGAAATGTGACAAGAAAATAAGGTGCCAATGCCTTTATAAAATTTCTAAAACCGGAAAGCTCGAATTTCAAGGTATTAAGACTTTATTTGGGGAAGGAGGAGAAGGAATGAAATTACTTTTGAGAATAAAAGGCTAAAGTTGAGAACATGCCAAAAAGTAGTACTGTGCAAGATTTTTCGAGTGGTAAACTTCAGTGACTCCTTACAGCTATGGTTCATGCTTCGCCTTTCAGCAGTTTAAACGTTTAAAATCTGGGTCTCTGCTTTCAGTAATGATTGCAATGCTTGTGGGAATCTGGAGATGTGCTAATGTGGGCTGTCATTAAATGTTTTATTTTGTAAACATTGATTACACTAGGTGTCTGTAACTTGGTGTGACAGGAAGACTTTAATCAGTATAAATCCAGTTCTTGGATATTTTGCTTGTGTAGAGTGTTATGCTATTCAGTTTTTGTTTTTTTTCAACTCTGCTTGTCCTGGCCTTTCATTGGACATCAGCATTTAAGATATAATTGTTATTGCTGTGAATGCCCACTGGAGGTGAGATTGGAAAAGGGCACCCTGCTGTCATAACAGTTGATAATGAATTCTGGTCTTCTGAATAAGGAAGTAGCGTAGATAACAGCACTATTATAACTGTGAGTAGTAAGCAATCAAAATGCTAAACCTAAGTTCTTATGTTGCCTCACTTTAAGAAGTGCTTAACATCACTTCTGTTCCAGCTGACAATTTAAAAGAATGATAAATGGTTAGATGAAGAATGCCTTGAAATATTTTTGTTAGGAGTCTTCCACTCCTTGTAAACTTGAAGATTGCTATCTTTCAGTGAGTCTTTATTCTTGATGGGTTCTGAATGATGGATATGAACTTCAACAGTGTCATTGAAGGGTTGGCTTTTGGCAGGTCTGCCAGGCAGCAGATACCAGTCAGATGTCAGGAAAATGTATATACAGGTGACTTGTTAGGTCTCAGTGGACCTGCATGCTAAACATAATGATGGTTTTAGTCCTTGCATTGCTAGTGTATCCAGTGATTTCATGAGTGCTTTTAAATTTAAATCCTTTTATATGAAATACAAAAGATTTTTTATTATTATATTAAAGAGATTTTTAAAATTAAAATAAAAAGCCTAGCCATCAAACTGTGAGAAGAATAACTTCATTTTCTCAGTCTATGTATTTGTCATGATTCATTTTTTTTCTGTAGAGAAAGATTAAGGCAAGATTAATCTTTTTATTTAGTGAAATTAAGTTCTAAAGGCTCTATTTCTTGTTTGCAATAACTTGTTTTGAGTCTTACACTTTCTGTCAAATTTGACATATTGTGGCACATTGCTAAGTTACTTGTTGGAAATCTCCCACCCTGGGAAGCAGAGATCTTGTTTTAGACATGGTCCAGAAACCTTCATTAAATTCTAGAGAAAAAATACTAGCTAGCTGTGAAAAATATGTCTCTTTCTGTGTCGGGATATCAGTCCTACGCCAGAGGTTCTGCATGTGGATCCTTCAGAAAGTGGAAACCATTAAGCAACTTAATGCCCCCATATACCTTCTACTTTTTTTTTTTTACTCTCCTGTCCCAGTCCAAACTGATTACTGAAAACTTAAAATCCTTTTCCAGCTGGAAAGTAGAAAAGAAGTGTGAACACAATGATTCAGGAAAAACTACAAAATCTTCTTCAACTGCAGTGAGAATAAAGCAGTTTCGTTACAGAGTTGACTTCATCTCTGGATTGAAGGCTGAGTTAGATATACAGTAGTAGGATACTAGTACTTGAAGGTAATTCTGAGATTAGGCTGCACTAGAAGATGAATCTGCAGTAGAAGACTGAAGGCTTAAAGGTTTCCATTTAGCAAGAGGTAACAGATGAGCAAAGGAAAGCTAAGTGGTTCCCTCTAGCAGACATGGTTTGCTGTCTTTAGGATAGATTCTGCATCCACATATGACAGAAACTCATGCCAATGTATTTCCAGATGTTTGGAAGGAAATTGCGTAACCACTAGTGATAAAGCAAGGGATTTTTGTTTTATGTGGTGTTCTTCAGGTGATTAAGCCAGGTTGCTTCTGGAAGTTAATGATGCTCGGTTTTTAATTTCTAGGCTGAACAGCTTTTCTTGAATTGGGGTTGCAAAGGCTGAGTGTCAGGCTAGAAGTAGGATTTCCAAGTTCCC
The DNA here is from genome assembly GCA_020745775.1 of Theristicus caerulescens. Taxonomy (NCBI): domain Eukaryota; kingdom Metazoa; phylum Chordata; class Aves; order Pelecaniformes; family Threskiornithidae; genus Theristicus; species Theristicus caerulescens. Next base: position 11,393,433 of record CM036558.1, on the reverse strand, counting down.
TTACTTAATAGCAAACTACTGTTCTGTCATTCTTCCAGAGCAGCTGTTTATAATGCCTGTCCTGGAGGATTTTGTTATGGCAAGCTGCTGCTAAGTAGGAGGTTTCTGGGTAACTTTGTATTGCAGCATGCTTGCTCCATCTCTGCAAAAATAGCAGCAGTTAGGCAGATTTTATCTAGTTTTTGTACTGGTGAGTCAAACTGCTGAAAAGTAATGGAATTCTTGACAAGCCTCACTGTCAGTATGAGTGAAGCATATTTAATAGATGTTGAAATGAAAGATATGCGTGGAGAAAAGGAAACTGTTGTGGTTTGTAATGTCTCAGCATCCTTCAGTTCTGAATTGCATGACTGGCTTCTGGGCTGCCGTTTCAGTCCTATCAGAGCTCTGGAGCCTCTTTTGGTCAGGGCTTTCCTTTTGCAAATACAACATTATTTTGCATTGCCATAGAAGTCAGAGGGAATGTCCAGGTGAGAATATTCTGGTGGTATTGCAGGGCTGCAGAGGGATAGATTCTGAATCCACAGCCACCACAACTTTAAGCTGATCAGATTTTTGCTAGGCTGCTAGCAAAAACTGGAGTAGTATTAATTCCCTAAATGCTGTTCCAGTGAATTCTGTAATGAGAAGGAAAACAGGAACAGCTTTCTCAATTACAGTCTTATATATGTTTTGTATCTAATATATTTTTTAAAAATCTAAGCAAAGTAGCATCTTTGTATTATTTAAATAAGAAACATAGGTACATTTATGGTCATTGGTAAAATTTTAAAAAGCATTAAATATTTTGAAGTTAATTTTATGTTTTAATTCTGCCGTGGCAGAACACGTGGATGTGAGATCCCTCTGTGTAGTTTGGGCTTTAGTTAAGTTCAACAGTGTGTGTATGGGTAGCAGCGGCTCTTCTTACAGTGCTGCTACCATTTGCAGCATTTTATGAAGACCTCTTTTATGCTAGTTTTGCCTGACTTCACAAAAAACTGCGTATGTGCTGCTAGTCATTTTCTTTGTCTCCCAGATATGATATCTACAAATGTATGTTAGGAAATATGTCCTTCAGGACATACCAGGATGCTGAAGTGTCCTGTGTATGTGAGCTACTGTTTATTCCAGGTTTGAACTGGTCAGTAAATTAGGCCTTTCTTTACACTTTAAGAAGGGGAGAGGAACAGAGGTAACAGAAGGCTGCAATGAAATAAAACTTTCTATATCATGTAAAGAGTCTTAGTTTTATTACTTGAGGTACATTGATTTTATTACAGTAGCTTTCCTGTGTTAGTATTAAAACCCGGAGGTGTTGAAAAGCAGTTTGTTTCAGACTTTCTACAAGTGCCAACTTGTTTTGTGTTTAATTGCCATGTTGAAAGAATTATATTTCACCTTGATGCTCACACTGACTCTGAAGCAGATAGTTTGTGAGGCAGTGGAGAATATGGTAGAGCTCACACTGGAAAACTTGTGGTGAAGGGCCGTCTGTAATCTGTCCTGGCAGCCCTTAGGACTTGCTGAACTGCTAGTGGCAGTTCACATGGGATGACCATGTTTGTGCTGGTGGAATGTTTTAGGAACATTTGGTGGGATGCCAGGTATGTGTTTCTAATGCTGTTCTCATCTCATAGGTGCAAATCTGACTCCAAAGGGCATGTAATTCCTTGTTTGGTTTTTTTAAAGGTTTATTTTGTTTTCCAGTGTGTTGTCCAAGCACTTCAATGGCTTACCTTCCAGTTTATAAATAAATACAGTCCTTAACCTTGCCTGGCATTACAGCTGTTTCTTCCATTTAGATATGCTTCCACTTTTTCCAGTATTACCATTTTACTTGCAGGTTTTATAGTGATCAGAGAGCCATGGCAACAACTCTAGGGTCCTTCCCCACCTTCTTTATCTCCATATTTTTCTTACTCTGTGCGCGTGTGTGGTTTTTCTGTGTGTTTTTTTTTTTTTTTTTTTCCCTCTTCCCCTTAATTTTCTGATGTTTCTTTTTTGTTTTGTTTTGGTTTTGGACAACTACTATCAAAACTGTACTGCTTATTTATCTAGCTTTTAATTTTAGGTTAGTAGTACTGATTTACACAGATCATTCTAACTACCATTTTGTGACGTACCCTGTGCGCTTTGATAGTTGGTGTATTCGACAAAACTAATTTTCTGTATTCAGCCTGCTTTCAGATCTCCCAGATGTTTCTGTTGAAAGACATTACATATGTAACACACCCTTAAGCATAGAATCATTTCAGTTGGAAAAAACCTTTAAGATCATCAAGTCCAACCGCACTGCCAAGTCCACCACTGAACCATGTCCCTAAGCACCACATCTACCTGCCTTTTAAATACCTCCAGGGATGGGGACTCCACCACTTCCCTGGGCAGCCTGTTCCAGTGCCTGACCACTCTTTCAGTAAAGAAGTTTTTCCTAATATCCAACCTAAACTTTCCCTGGCGCAGCTTGAGGCCGTTTCCTCTCGTCCTATCACTTGTTACTTGGGAGAAGAGACCGACCCCCACCTTGCTACAGCCTCCTTTCAGGTAGTTGTAGAGAGCAATATGGTCTCCCCTCAGCCGCCTCTTCTCCAAACTAAACAACCCCAGCTCCCTCAGCCGCTCCTCATAAGACTTGTTCTCTAGACCCTTCACCAGCTTCATTGCCCTTCTCTGGACACACTCCAGCACCTCGATGTCCTTCTTGTAGTGAGGGGCCCAAAACTGAACACAGTACTCGAGGTGCGGCCTCACCAGTGCCGAATACAGGGGCACTATCACCTCCCTGGTCCTGCTGGCCACACTATCTCTGATACAATGATTCTCAGTAAAACGGTTTCAAGAGTCCTTGTTTAATCCCCATACTGAAAATATACAGCATTTGTAATACTGAATATGAATCTTGCTGTGCAAAGGCTAATAATTTTAATATATTTAAGACTGCAAACACAAAATCCATGCCAAAGCATGCTAAACAGAAACAGATTACCAAAAAATAATGGAAATGGCAGTTGTTTGTTAATTTAGTAGCAAGTGCCTGTGGTTAATTGCAGCATTTTTTGAGGAACCCTAATTATTAACAATTTAACCTTCTCTTTCAGGAATACTGAATCCTGCAGTTCTGCAACAGTGAATCGCGTGCTTTTCCTTGTAATTCAGAAGATATGGGGACTACAGTATTTCTGGGGTTGAAGAAGTTAGGAAAATTGCTAGGGTAACCCCGGAGGTGGATTATTGGGGTAACAGGAGACAGCCTGCTCTGCTTTCCCGTCCAGCCCCCCTGTTCTTTACCTCCTGTTAGCAAGGCGCGGTTGCCCCCCAGTCTGTGTTTGAGGATAAGCCTCTTCAGGTTGTGTTGAGCAGCAGAAGACTCTGCATCGATTCCTCTGTGCAAAGCAACAAATACTTCACATACTGCTGCTCCTAGTTTTCTCCAGGGAGAGAGGGGATTGCTGGCTGGAATACATGGGATTAAGCCATTAGCCTGCTCAGCTCTGTTTTACCTAAAATGTCCTTAGGCCAGCTTGCTTTACCGACTGGAAAACACTGGAATGAATAGCTGTTAAATTGAGCTTGAATACCTCTGTATGACAGTCTTTATTCTGTTCATGCTGGGATTCTTCTTAATTCTTTTACTATATTTCTCTGGCCTTTTTGAGATAGAAGTGCAGTGAGTTTAGACAAATTAATCTGGCAGTTATAATTCAAAGGATAACTTAATCTTAGTGTGTTTCTTTTTTGCCACGCCACCTAGCTTTAAGCTTAGTAGTTCAATAACTGCTTATGCTGTGCGTTCAGAAGGTGATTCAGAGCACCTAAATTGGGCTTCAGTTCTGAATTTCCTTCTGCGGGGCGCTCTCCCTCTCCACTGGTGATGTGTGAAGAGGCTATGAAGGCTAATTGCAATACCCTTTCATATTTTTACATTTAAGCTATCAAATGTGCTTTTGATAGGAGGGTTTTTGTATGTAATTTTAGCTTTCCAAAGTAAGCAGAAGGGGTCGATATCTAATATAAGAGATATTTGTGAAATAACTGGAAAACTATTCAAGAATACTTAGTTACATTGTAACTATATGAAGAAACTTGGTTATATTGTGTGAGCTTATAATTAAACAAAAAGTTACTGGTATAGTTTCTTTAAGATTTTCATCTACAGCAACAAGTAATTAAACAGTGCAGATAGAAGGAACTAGACATAAGCTAAGTAATGCTAACTCAGATGAGTATCTGTTAAACATAGTTATTATAACACATTGTTTTTAATGTAGTCTAAAATTGAATTCTTACCTTTAATCCTTGGAGGGAATAGAAGGAAAAAAAGCCAATATAGAGTGGTGTGGGGGTTTTCTTTGGTTTGGTTTTTTTGTTTGTTTGTTTGTTTTTTAATCTAAACTGCTTTTATTGCTTCTTTTTCTTACTTTGCTGTAATACACAATGCATGAGAAAGTGATTGTTTTGTAGCAAAAAAAAAAATTCACTTTATGGAATACTCTGGTCGATAGTAGTTTCATACTTTCTACGTAGGTGCCGTTTTTATTTCAGTTCATATAAATAATACTTAGGACCTATGTACTGTATTAATCATAATCATTAATTAGAAGTTAAATATAACAAGGGTTGACTGATAAATAGCTTTAACGATGGAGAGGGTTACAAAGATAATTTTAAAAAGAAAAGTGTTTTACAGTGAGGGGATCAGTGAATAATAACAACTACTGTGAAATTTATATTTTAAAGTATATTATTAATACCTGTAACTTGTGTTGAGAGCAATTCACCATTACTTCCAGAAGAGTGTTGTAACTTCATTCTTTCTGATTTTTCTTGTCAATGCTTACTTTTAGTGACATTTATGTAAATATGTGAAACCTCCATTATGTGAACAAAGAATTATATTTAAGGCAGCAATATTATTATTTGTGCTTTGAAACTCATTTGATATAATTTGCTGATTACTGTTTGACTTTTCAAAATTTCCGACCAGTCCTTACTCTGTGGGGTTTGAGTTTAATGATTATTGTTCTTTGTCTAGCCTTGTTTCCTTAGAAAGATGCAGATGATCATCTGGACAGAAAACTGAGTTAGTTTAGCCAATATGAAGAGCCTATATAGAGGGTTTGAATAATAAAATAATTGTGGGTAAGAAATGTTTCTGCTGTTATTACGGAAATAGGAGCTTGTTAGTGGTTTTCTTTTGTCCCTGTTTTGTTTTATTATCTTCCAGGACAGAACAAGGAACTGCTCTTTCTGGTATTTTATTGATCATTACAAAAAGTAATGTGTTCTGAATTGAGTTTTTGACAGCGCAGGATATGAGCACATCAGAAATAGGAAGTAAACATGAGAGTTGTTTAGAGCTGAGCACAAGCAGTTGCGTGAGAAAGCTAAATCATATATTTTTTTATGTGCAGAAACGCATCTTTTGAGCACTTCCAAGTATTTTGCCATATAACTTTTAATATTAGAACATTCCTGGAACATATAATATTATAATGATTTTGGTGTTGGACTTGGTCATTAGGGTATTTCTTGCAACAGTTCTCACCAGTTATACTTTCCTTTGAATAATAAATAACTACACCAAGTGGTTGAAAGGAGACAGTACTCACCAAACCTGTGTGAGCAACTTAGTAACAGAAACCAAGTGGAAAATGCTTTCAGTATTTGACTGTCTTTGCTGAAATCTTGACTTCTGTCTCCTTCTGTCATGCTTGTCTAATAGATTTTATACAGGAGTTAACAGATTTTGCACATCAGTTAATCTGATTCCTGCTTCTGTTTCTGGCCATAAAATGTTTGTGCAGTTCCCTCAATGCTCTTGTCAGTCCTGACTGATCCAGAGTACTGACTTCCATCCTTCAGGCTTTCCCCATTTGTCTTTGCGTAAGATTGTGTTTGATATCAAAAACTCTTAAAGCAAAATATAGTGTTGCCATTCATATTGTAGTCTCATATAGCGGGCTAAAAATGTATGGACTTAGTAGATTGATACATGTTTATGCCTTGTTTTCAGCCTACCTGGTTGTGGAGCATCTAAAGATTAAATAAAGCTCAACTCTTGATTCAAGGTTGGCTGGATTAAAAATTTCAGACTCTTGAAGATGGAAGATTGTATTCTCTTCTCTCTGGTTTTGATGTCAGAATAGACACTGAATACAACTGAATTATGTTAAAAGTGGAGCGAGTAGAAAAGCAAGGATGGAAAAGGGATGACAAACAGGAATGGAAGATGTAATTCATTGTATTATTATTGCCTATTGACACGTACAACTGTAGAAGTAAACTAGGCTTATATAATTAAGGAGTTGACCTAATACTAACTCAAATAACGGTAGGAGCATGATGGATGTGGCACACTAAAGGACATGTAATTATTAAATCTGTGGAAAAACTAAGAACCATGTCTTGTCAAGCAAGGTTTTAATAAAGACTGTACAGTAGATAAAATTAAAAATTAATAAATTAGCATATGTGGCTAGATATTAGTGTATGTGGTCTCTTATTTGTTTCCCAACCTGTCTCAAGTGATTCTGCATAATTTGGGACTGAATGTGAAGGGTGCTTGGTGGGTGCAAGAGAAATGCTACCTGTTTTATTCCAGTCAGATGTATTGAATGTCAGTGGTGTGCATAGCACAGGGAATGTGGCCTCTGCCTTGGGGAGTTTATACTCTAAATCTGGGAAGTTGGGTCACTCTATGGAGGAAGATGAATTTCATCTGAGCTGAGATTATATTTAGGACGGGAAGTCTTTCTCAGTCTAGTGTGGCTCTCCTATTGATGTCAACTGGATACTCGTACAAAAGATTAAAAATGAATTGTGAACATGGTAACTCTGCTATGTCTTGCATTACTCAGAGCAGACAGGTTTGCTTTTGGTGTTTCCATGAATTTTCTTTTCTTTTCCTCATCTGTGTGTTTAATTTGTTGTTTCTTTTTAATTTATTTTGTTGCTGTTCATTCCAATGGCTGTTGTTCATGTTCTCCCCTGTGTGGAACAGCTCTTGAGTTCCCACCCCATGACATCACTGATCGCTCTCCTAAGCAAATCGGAATGAAATATTCATGTTGATCCAACATCATTTTTAAGAGATAAATAATTATTGAGAATTGGCACATTTTCTCTCTGCAGATTCAGAAGGCAAATATTTTAGGAAGAAGATCAAGATGTTACTTATTAGCATTAGGGTTAACATAGTGTTCGTTCTTTTTGTTCCTTTAACTTTTTGACCACTGGAAGTAATTTGAGAACCCTGCAAGACAAAAATTGAGTGTAAGCTCTGTTCAGCTATAAATTCATGTACATACAGTAACTGCTTCTGTTGTTGCAAATGCAAAAAAAAAAATTAAGTATTTTTTGTTAAGAAAGCAAAAAAAAAAAAAACCCACCCAACCCTCTAAATCCAGATTTCTGACATACTACCCACCATAATTTTCTAGGAAATTAATTCTAAATAAATAAAATATAATAATATGGTTCCAAAACTGCTCCATCCGTTAATAATTATTTTATTCTTTGAACTCACTAAGTAACAAATCCTACTGAATGTTTTTGTTACAGTCAAGCAGATCATTGGTCATTCTTGTGCCACTTGAAATGCTTTTGATAGATATGTGATATACTTGAAAAAAGTAATTTGAAAAAGATGCCAAGAGCCTCTCTTTTGACAGTGGAAGACAGCAGTATTTGTAATTCTTTAAGAATCTGTAAAAATGTATGGCCTACCTTAGTTATGGACCTGGGAATATTGAGAGAGAAACAGAGTGGAGAAATAACTGACAGTATTGATTATGCTGGAGGGGCCAGTGCTCCAGCATAGCTAAACATGGATGCTTAGGTGAAATTAAGGACTGCTCTGAAGGTAACTTGAGTATATTCAAGAATATGACAGTACTGATTGTTATGGCAAGAATTTAGTAAAAACTAGACAAAGAAATTATTAACGGGGCTTGCTTTCAAATCCAATTTGTTGAAAATACAGTTTAAAAAGTATATCTTTAACTGACTGTTCACATTTGGGATATATGCATAATAAAAATAACCAGTAGGCACTGCTGTTAAAACCAGTGGTACAATCTGTTATGCTATGAAGAGATTAAGACTTCGCAATTCAGTTAAGTAGAGACATTGCTTCACAAAAGTCAGTATATCTAGGTCACAGTTTTTTAGTGTGTTCAAAGGCTCTTTGTGTTTCAGAAGTGTGATCTGCATCTCCTTGTAGAAGCTGTCTGTTTCTAAAGAAATGTTTAACTCTGTTTCTACTGAACAGCTTCAGGTTTTTAATCTTTTTGGGTTGTGGGTTTTTTTTTTTGTTTTTTTTTTTTTTTTTTTTTTTTTTGGTATGTGTGGAAGATGTAAAGCTGCTAACCATGCTCTCTTTCTGTGTCTGGAAAAGTGCGTCTGTTCTTCCAGCATTTAATTGGTGTTTTCCTGTTGTGATGCATACTTTCCATCATGTGTATATACTGTCATCCCTCTGTCTCTTACTGGTTTCTGCAGTTGTTTAAGAGAAGAAATCACTAAAAATGTCTTTTCAAGGGCTTTTGGTGGAATTTAAATCCATATTCCTGAGCTTCAGCTTCACTGATTAACTATTTCTAGCCATGATTTATTGATATTGCAAAAGATCTGGCATGAATGAAAGGAAGCAGAAGTGCAGTCAGGACTCTGGCAGTCATGTGTATCATGTTAAAAACCCCTGAAACATAAGAGGTAAATTTGGTTGACGCTAGCTTTGTCAGCTATGCTTATTATTTTTTTTTCTTTTTTCAGTTCATATTTTATCTGCTCAAATTCTAATATTCTTGTCAAGAATGTTAACTGCTTCATATGTTGTTCGCTGTATACATTGCTCATAGGAAGATCCCTAAGTTTTCCTGTATTATAAATGACTGGGCATGATTAACTAAAAAGTGTGTTGTATTTGTATTAATTTTTTTGTTTGGTGGGTTTTTTTTAGGTCCATTTTCCAGACACAGAGAGAGCAGAATGGCTCAACAAGGTAAGGGTAGTCATTAGCATCACTTCCAAATGGGAAGGGGGAGGGAAATCTGAGATTAAAAAAAAACGGTTAGGCAAGAATCTGAGAAAAATAGTTCTAACTTTCTGTGCTCTTTATACACTTGAAGCTTCTGGTCGTTGATCCAGTTAGTCATGAGAAAGATTAAATCTATTTTCATGGTCTTGAAATTGTGAGTTTTGGAGAATGCCTCTAAGTGGCATTAAAATAATGACAGCTATAATTGTGTGGAAGTCATAGCAGCTGTAAACAGTCTTTTATGTTCTACTTGTCTGGGATACTTTCCAGTTACTGTAGGTTCCTGACCTACAATCTAAAAATAAATCAATTTTGCAGTTTTAATTTTTATGTGTGATAATCTAAGATCTAGATCTATGTAGCTTGGGTTTTTTAAAAATATCTTTCATTCAAAGAGCATAGAAGAACATGAGTTAATTAGAAAATGTGAGAAAAATAAAAATATAGAATTTTCAGATATGACAGTAAAATAACTCTATTCTTTACATTTATAAACCTCATGCATGTATTTAAGAAATGCGCTTGACCCATTTTTTTCTTATTCCTCTTTACATGCAAATAAACTTAACCTTCTTCACCCTTCTCCCCAGCGTTCAGCATCAGTGCTGAATGTGTATGCATTTGCGGGATAAAAGAAGAAAATTCTTAATATTTTTTTCTCTTCCTCCAGATGCTTCAGATTTGTGCAAATATATAAAACACACAAACTGAGAATTCCAGAAAGCTTTCCTGTATGTAAAGAGGAACCAGTTCTTATGTCTGTAATGAACTCTATAGAAAACTTGTATGTTTAAAACTTTGTACAAAATTTCCTACATATGCCTTAAGGAATATTTTTAGTTATGTGTGAAGTTGTGTTCCATGTAGGTTTCTTTTTTTTTTTTTTTTTCCCTAGACTGTAAAACAGATGTGGCCTTTTATTTGCCAATTTATTGAGAAACTCTTCCGGGAGACCATAGAACCAGCAGTAAGAGGAGCAAACAACCACCTCAGTACCTTCAGTTTTACAAAGATTGATATTGGTCATCAGGTCAGTGTCTGGTGAAGTTTTTCTAAGAGGCTCTGTCTTACATACTGTTTTCATGTAGCCTGTTTAAATCTACACAAAAATATTTCTTGGTGACACTTGGTGGTAAGCCTGATTCTGGTTTGTGTTGTAACATTAAAATAAAAACGTGTGGCTTTTTTAGGACAGGCTTCATTTTTATTTTTTAATTTTTTTTCCTGGGGATTCTGCTTCAGAAATTTGCCTAAGAATTAGGAAAAGACTCAAAGTATAGTAACTCCTAGTCATGTGAAGAGCTCATAGCAACATGATTTTAATACTGTTCATGTAACGCTTTACATTAAGCGGGCAGGGACAATTATCCTTGTCTTGCCAGATGATCCAAGGGCAATTAACTTTCTGGCAACAGACGAACTTTTAATCACATTATGTACGGAGTCCAATGACAAGGCTGCTGGCTCAGCTTTCCAAAGGACTGCACATAAGTATCAAGGAGCAGACAGGTGTTTATGTTCTGTTCGGTCACATGAAAGAAGGGGCCGTAATATATAGCTCCTACATGCCTGCAGAAGAGCCTGTTTGACCAGTCCAAGCTAAGAGTAAGTTACCTCTGCTTGCAATAAGTTTAGCACTACTTACTCTTACTTGCATCAACCAGAACTGTACTTCTGTTGAGGTGTAGCTTAACAGCTTTTTTGTGAAGTTGTCTTTTGTGTTCCTTTTGCTTGTCATAAATGGGATTTTAAGTATGGATTTAAAAATCCTGTGTGTGTCGTCCCCCCCCAGTGTTAGGAAAACTGAAATTAAATTTCAGGTGTGATGGAGGGTAATTATTTTTGTCTCTTTGTGACTCTATTTCACGTATATTACAGTTCATTATACTTTACTGCACCTTTTGTGTGGTGGTTTTTTTATTTTGCTTTTGGTTTTTTTGGTTTTTTTTTAAGTTGTAAATCCTTTTACACAGGGGCTCTGTCCTACCCTAGATACACCTGTATTACAGACTGTAGAATAGCATCCCCTTTAAGCCATACTAATTTTAAGTAGGGTTTAAATTAGCTTCCACATCTCTCTGTGCTTCTGCAGCTGGACTGAGTTATCTCGGAAATGAGAAACAGGTATTCTTACTTTATATTACAGCCTTGATTGAGTTGCATCCTGTGAGCTGCTTAGCCCCAAACACAGTGGGAATCCGACAGCAGTGAGATTTCCATTTTACTTAAATTATTAAAAAGGTATAAACAGAAACGTGGCAATTTTTCCAGAAAGGAAAAACTCAAAATGTGACAGGAGGTGGTGCTAAGGTCATTGGTCATCCTCTCCCAACGAATATTTGATGAACGTTTGAGTCTCGGGAATGTTTGATTGATATGTGTTGTTTCTGTATGAGAGAGGGAGAGCACGAGCACAGCGGTTTAGAGAGAGAGCACAGAGCAGCTGACACAACTTTTTGTGGGGATTATGGATTATTTTCCATCCATTCCACCTAAATTTCACTTAAGGCAGCTACATTTTTGTGAATTAAATTTAGCTTGTTGTTATAGTTGCACAGAAAAGAATGCTTTGTCTGGGAGTGTTAGACATATACTAGTACAAAGAAATCAGATGTTTATTGGAGGGGAAGGGAAAGCTTGATATTAAATCTTGGGAAAATCTTGAAATCTAGTGGTCTAAACCCAGGGTCATTGCCAGAAGGGTGGTGGCTGAGTGGATCCTAGCAAGGTAATTTTTACCCTTAAAATAACATTTTGAGCTAAATTGATAGCTTTGCTTCACACCTTTTAATAATGCTTATAGTAAATTCTTAACTTCAGGCATGAATATGCGTATACTCACCTTTATTTCAAAGTTAATAGTTTAATATGGTATAGTTCAGTGGAAAGATCCAACTTTCACTTGCTTCATTGTTTCAGCCTCTGCGGATAAATGGTGTAAAAGTGTACACTGAAAATGTGGACAAAAGGCAGATCATTTTGGATCTTCAAATCAGGTAAATTTTATTATCATATTACGATGGTGCCCATGCTTTGTAGTATGTGATTTGTTTGATTGGGCAGTTATGTTGGCCTGAAAGGAGAAGAATTGCTTCTTACACAAATGTAGTTAGTTCTAATTGTGTATGAACAGAGGCAGGAACTGTATGCTGTAAATAGCATTTATCTGAGGGAAATAGTATTATCAGCTCAGTGTGATTGCATCATTAAATAATGTTGGTTAATAAAAAAATACTTTCCAAAGCTAAAACATTATCTTTGAATTTTTTTTCTAATGTATTAAAACTCTGCTATGAAGTTTAGTCTACTCTAAAATTAGGATACAAGATGTTTCGGGTTTTTTACTTTTCTCAGTTACTTAGATTTTTTATAAACACAGTATTAGAAAAAGAGAATGATAGCTACCGAAGTACTTGTGCTCATGGCACTAACCGAAGTAAATCTATGTATTATATAATGCCAGAGCGACTGTGCTCTGCTGCTTCAGGTTTCTTTGCCCTTTCATCATGACCCCAACAGCCTGTCCCTACTGCCAGTGGCATAGGCTTCCAGGAAGAAAATGGAAACAGGAGAGCTATGGAGTGACTATCGTAGCTTCTAGCAATTAAGGCTTAGACAAAACCACCATCAAAGGAAGCCCTGTTTCATATTTAAGACTTGGCCTTGACACCTTCTCATTGGGAAAGGGCTCTTTATCAAAGGCTTTTATGCAAGTTTAAGATGGATGGCACCCCAGTATCAATTGTTACTGTTTGATTTTTTTTTTTTTTTTTTGGGGGGGGGGTGTATGTTCTCTAAGGGTCCATCACTGGGATTGTTTCAGTAGTAACAGGAAGGAAGAATAAGAGTCTCTGTAATAAATGTTCTTGGCATGTTTAGATAGAGTTATGTACAGATACCAACCCTAAACTATTTCTTAGGGAATCAACTTTAGTTCAGTTTTGCAAGATTATAAAGAGCAGTCTTACTGCTGGAGAAAAGTCTGTCCTGTGGAATATTTATCCCTGTAAATTTTAATCTCCAGTTAAATTAGTTTGTTCTAAATTTAATTTAAGTTTAAAGTTAGGAGCTTTCTATAAGCCCTTCATTCCTTAAATACAGTTGAGAAGGAAAACAATCTCTCTAAGCATTCATAAGAATAGCTGTACAAAGCCAAGCCCTGTGGGGGGTGTGGCAGGGGGGAGGGAAGGAAAGATTTTTTTTTTTTTAAAGTATATTCATTCTTTTAATAATCTCCTTTTATCCTGCTGTTTCACCATTGTGGCCTCCTTTAGCCCCTTCTACTGTCAGTTGTTTGTGTTGGGGTATATGCATTTCCTTTGGACCTTCCATACAGTACATTTAAGTAGCTTCAGTGTGTCTCCAAAACACTTCTTTAGTAACTTTTGCATCTTCCTTGAGTTTTCTTTGGTTTTTGCTTTTAAGTTTAATTGCAAAAGGAGTGTCTTTAGTTTTTATTGTTTCTGCAAGGATATCAAGTGCATTATGATCATTGCTTCAGAGTGTTTTTCAGAACCTTTTGTAACAGGTCCTATGCATTGCTCAGGATCCAATTAAGAACTTTACCCTTGTAAGCAGCTTGACTAGCTGATCCACAAAGCAGTCACTGGAAAATGTATTTAAAGATTCAATTTCAGGACCATGTTTTCAGAGGGAACATTTTACCTTTCTTGTACTTACTGTGAGCTTTATGTTAAAATGTAACTCGTTACAATTTAAAAGTCTAGTTTCTGGTGACAAAGATGTGCAAGGGAAAATTTTTAACTACTTGAGCAAATGAAGATAAAGTCTAAATAAATTGTTAATAAACAGAAATCTTACATTTGCTAAAGTGCATGAATGTAGTAAACACTTGGGGAAAACTAAAGGTTATGGATCAACAGAAAACAAGATAAACTCTGTCAAATTAAATGTGAATTGTAGTAAAGAAAGCCAAAAAAGATTGAGAGATTGAAGAAATACTTGTTAATAGCATAGAGCTGAGTTTTTTCACCTTCTCATGACACAAAAAATAGAGACACTAAAAGAAAGTTTTAGGCTGCAGATTTAAACACATGGAATTTTTTTCTTTTTTTAATGTGGTATACTTGGATGGAGAAACTCACTACCATTGTACAGGCAGAAGACAAATGTAAAAATGGGGTCGAAAGACCTTCTAAAGATCTTGTAAAAATAGTGAAGGTAGTCCAAAGTACAGAATCGGAGATCGTTGTATTCTGGGAAATGTGTTTGTCCTATTCTTTCTTTCTTAGTTTTTCTTCTGGGTATCTTCTATGGGCTACAATGACCACATATAATATACTCTGCTTCTCATCTGATTCAGTACAGCTGCAGTTATATTCTTACAAGACTGTCCTCATTAAACTGTAATCTATCTCAGTGATCTGTACATTACAGGGGTCATGAATATTTCTGGGATATTATGATCTGAATGTATAGAATTTGCTTACTAAATGAGCCTTCAAGCTGTATGTTATGTTACAGTGGAATTCCGTATGGTATTGACTGTTAATGGACCCAGCCAAATATCTTAGGGGATAAAACCATGTTTAACTTTATTATAAGGTTAAAAGTTGTTGACTTATTTACCCTCAGATGCAGTTTGTTACTATTTTTACTTGTCATCATGTTATCATGGATTTTCAAAGGAGCATGTTGCTTCCCAGTCTCCATAACACAAATAGTTCTGATGCTACAAAGTGCCAAGATTGAGGTTTCAGTTGCAGGTTTTAATTGACCTTGCTTCTCTGTGTCATGTTGTTATGCAATTATATATGTGTGTGCATATTTATATATATCTCACTACTATCTCTATATACAGTTAGATAGGTAAAAATAGAAATTACATCCTTTTAAATAGTGTGTTAAAAATTGTATACCTATTTTTAAACTGTACAGTCACATTACATTCTTTCCAGGGAAAGCAATGGTCACTGTCCTTGCACATAGACCGCTGTCATGTTGTTGTCTTCCAGTTCCCCAAACTGGTCATTGTACCAAAATGATTCTGCATAGTATTATCTTTTGAATAAAGCAAAAGAAATTCTAATGTTGGATGTTTACAAGAATGTCTTGGTACTATTGTTTATTTCTGTTTAAGGGATTGATAAGGTTTGTATTTGCTTGAAATCCCATAGACAGCATCATCACACACAGAGCACAGGAGGCTACAGATGATTTGAATAATGGATATCCTGAATGTAGCAACTCTCACCTTCATCTTCTTTTGATAGTACCTTGTGGCCATCAGTTGTCGGGGGGAGGCAGCAGGGGTCCTGCTGTTCTGCTCTTACTGTGAGAGTAATTTGTTTTATCTTGACTTGATCCTAAAATGGCCCCATGAGGAGAGCAACTCCATTTTCTTCATAATTTCCCAGGTGTTTCTGCAATAAGATTCCATCAGACTCCTAAACACGTCTGAAGAGTTTTTCACTGTACAGGCTAGGTCTGAAGAACCTCATGTGCGGAAGCCTGGGCTCTACTGCAGAATCTGGAACAGGATGCCCTGCAAAGGAAACAAATTTCCCCCCTCTCCCAGTAGCATCTGGCTTTGTTTAAGCTGCCTTATCTCCTCCCCACTTAGTTCTTTCTTCCATTTTCTTTAACTGGGAAGTCTGTTCAGAAAGCTCTTCAGATTTCATTTGTCCTTTTGTTATAACCCGTATCTTCTTAGCCAGTCTCCTTGTCCAGCCAGTCTCTCCCTAGCTGTAGCTTGGTATTCAATCCGTTTGGTTTTGGTTTTAGCTCTCATTCCGTAGAATCATCGACGAATTCCCTTGCTAAATCAGAGTCTCAAGCTTTCTTCCTAAATTCCTTGTTGAGTCTCAGAATTAGTTTGTTTTCAGACCCAATGTGGCTCACAGCAGCAGCAGTTCTTGGACAAGATCTGCTCAACTCTGCTGGTACATGCTTGACCTGCATGGAGCTTCAGGAAAAGCAGCTGCTAAAATCTGAGTTGTGTGCAAATCATCTTTTAGCCTTGTAGCATGGGCAAAATAGATGGGGCTTTTTCTTTACCATCTTCTGCAAATCTGTCTGAGATATAGGGCAGCACCTGCAAAATTTCAAGCCCTTGACCTTGCATCCCCAAAAATGGAATGCAAGAACTGTTCAGGGAAAAACTTGCATCATTTTTGATATATTATTTTCTAATTTGCTTCCTGCCTCCTTTCTCCCTTCAGAAAGGGCTCAGCTGTTTTTGGCTTAAACCTTGCCTCGTGGATCATCCAGCTCAGCATGCCCAGCTTATCGAATTTCTAAATATGACTGGTTTTGCAAGTCTCTGAATATTTCAGACAACTTTGATTTTTAGCAAAATAACCGTGCTTCTCATGATTATATTAGGTGAGGGTGGATTTGGGTACACTATTAATGAGACCTGTGTAGAGCTTTCCTGAAATGGAGTATGAATTCTGTGTCCGTTATTTCCCCAAATTAAGGCTACTTGCGTGTTTTCACTTATGTATGCTTCTGGAGATGGCAACATACCTCTGTATTAATTTGAGTGATTTTGATGACAGTAGTGATGTTTTGAAGGGGATGTAATTTTTTTAACAATCTTGACTTTGTTATATGTTTTAACGTTTTAATATGCATTTTTTGTGTATAGACTGGGATACAAAATATATTGTCATGACAGTGCAAAACAGAACTAAGAGTGTATTGCAGTTTAGTCCATAAAAATGAAATGTATACTTTCTTCTTAGTTTTGTTGGAAACTGTGAAATTGATTTGGAGATCAAGAGATACTTCTGCAGAGCTGGTGTGAAAAGTATACAGGTGACATTCTATTTTTTTTCTTTTCATTTTGATATCGAGTCATCACTGAATCGTTATTTTTTGATGAAATACTTTATAAGAAAGAACCAGTAATTGTATAGCTTCCTTGCTTACTATTTTTTTGTCAGTTGCATAATATTGATATTGCATAATAATTCCAGTAACATGACTTAGCTGAAAGGGTAAATTCCTTTCAGATGTAGAACTGTTTTAAATATATACCATTTTCTACTCGAAAAGATGGAGATAATTTCACATCAAGCCAATGTGCATGTGATGTGTAGGTTTGTAAAGGGAACATGGAGCTTAAAATTTTGCTTTAGTTACTATTTCAGTGTTAGATGCAATTATTAGTTTAGATGCAATTATTAGTAGCCTTGCCTTCTGGTATTGTTTCTCAAATTTCCTTAACTTTCTGATAACGGATCTCTCTCTAACGAGGAAAAATAGTATGCTTTTTTTTTTTTAATGTGTGTGTGTCTTGACATACCTAAAAGCATTTACCTACTTTTGTTCCAGTATCTGTGGATGCCATTATACTGGTTTGTGCCTCATTTGTTTACATTGAGCTGTATGAATGATCTACTTCACATTTTTGGCAAAATTACCACT
This sequence comes from Theristicus caerulescens, assembly GCA_020745775.1. Taxonomy (NCBI): domain Eukaryota; kingdom Metazoa; phylum Chordata; class Aves; order Pelecaniformes; family Threskiornithidae; genus Theristicus; species Theristicus caerulescens. Next base: position 11,376,023 of record CM036558.1, on the reverse strand, counting down.
AACGTGGCACAGCATCATGTAGATGAATGTAATGAATTTGTAAGCCCAACTATTTAGTGCCTGTGTTAAATTTTTTGGGTTTGGATGACATGTAAAGCTATATATATATAAAAGTCTTCCATAATCAAGAATTTAATGAACTAGAAGTGTGAGCATTGCCAGTGAATAAATTTTATTTAAAATTTGAACTAAAGTCAATTCCCTTGCCTTTTTTCCTCCCCTTCCTCAGATCCATGGCACTATGAGGGTTATCCTGGAACCACTAATTGGAGACATGCCCCTAATTGGAGCACTATCCCTTTTTTTCCTTAGGAAACCTGTAAGTACTTTTATCTCTGTTTCTACTCTTTTTAGAGTGCTGATGACAGTATGTCTGTTGGTAATTTGGTGCAGCATTGGTAGAAGAACAGAGGATAAATAGCAAATGTAATTTTCAGTGTCTGAAAATGAGTAACAAATACTCTACAGTTTTAATTGAATTAAATCTTATAAAATATGACAGTAATTCTAGTCTAGGTTTTACTACTTCCAGGAAATTTCTTTTTTAATCTACAGATGCATCAAGAAATGTTCACAGATGTTGCAAAGTCCATACAACAATCTTATTTTAGAAAAATATACAATACAGGAGATCATAATATACATTGCACACTTGCTGGTGGAAAGTTCATTGATGTTGTATATGTGTGTGTAAGGCAGTTTCAGCGATTTGAAGTTTGATACTGCTTTTAATAAGTATCAGCAAGAGAGCTTAATAAAAAATGTGAACATCATGGAAATTCTTACGCTACACAGACTCCTTTAAAGAAATTAATTGTTTCCATCTCTTACTTGGAAGTCTGCTTTTCCATTGGAAGCTTTTGTTTCTTGGTTATGTTCTAATTAAACAGTAAAACTTGTGATGTCAAGATTTAACAGTTTCAGACTATGCTAGGTCGTAAATTACAAGTATATGGGTTTAGGCACTTTTGAAACAGTCTCAGATTGGTCATCTAGGTTTCCTCAGCAGTCTGCAACTCTAAAAAGTTGATGTAGTTTTCAAGGTTTGGGGGGTGGGGGTGAATTCTTTACTTCAACAGCTTTAGAAGGTATGTTGCTATTTTCTTCAATGAAATCACATTCTTGTAACACAATTCTTTTGAACAAATGTCCTATCATAAATTTTTGCAAACTTGTTGAAAAGATAGGTTTGTATGGGTGTTTATATATGGCCTAGGAAAAACTTATGGTGTCACTTGCATCATTTATGTGGCTTGTTTCATCTGGCTAGAGATACCATGTGTGCTTGGGTAGAGGGAATGTAGACTTAAATCTTAGTAAAACATGCAAGAATTTGGAAATGTTTTGTGGATAATTTAGTGAGTTTTTTGTAAAAGTGAAACAGTTTATGCAAAACTGATAAAACATCATTGCTCTTTTTTGGAAAGGGTTGGGGAAGTACATTGGGATAAACCAAATTGGGATTTCCACACATTTCTTTGAAGCGAGTCTAAACATTAGGAGATGTCTGCTTAAGTTTTGTCTCATTTTTACCCTCTGGCTGAGCAGTATGAGTGTAGGGCATCTGTTAATGTTCATGTTTATACTAACAAACCGAGCAGGGCCATGGCAAGGATTGAACACTGCCTCATGGTGGTCTGCACTGTGTAATTGTTAGTGTACTCTCTGATACTATTTTGCTATTTAGTGCTCTCCCAAACAATTTCCAGACTCAGTACACTGCCCAGCTCATTACAGGGACCATCCAATAAACAAGTTAAATGCAAACACTCTCTTTTGGAGGAGCAGGGAGAAGAGTTTAGCTGTGTGGACACAGGCTTTACATTTTTTCCTACAGGAATGATCTTTCTTCATGTTGTAGATGTGGTTCATGTTGTCTCTCTCAGTTCTGTTTTGTATTCACTGAGAAAGAAACCAGTGTACAGTCCTTCTGCAGGAGCCATTCTGACACCCTTGGTGCCGGAGCCATGAGCTGATGCAGTATGTCTGGACTGCTTTCCTGGGGTACCTCCTGCACCTACTGCTTCTTTGTTGCTTTCTAGGAGAGAGGTAGGAAAGCTGTTAGGGGACAGGGAGGGAGCAATCAGCAGCAGGCGTGCTCGTAAGCAGTTCCTGGCACTTCCTCTGTTTCCCACTCCCCGCACTGTGCTCTGGTAGCATTTGTCTGAACCTTTCATTTCTGGTACTCCCAGATACCGCTCCAGTCAGCTTTTAGCTCTGGTACCTGTGCCCAGTCCTTTCTGTCCTGGTCCACGCTAAGTGCCATGCATTTGCTGAGTGCTTAACTCGGACAACTTGGACCTGAGATCATAAAATAAAAATACATCAAATGAAACACCTCTCATTTGTGGTCAGTAGCTTTCTGAACACGTCACTTTGTGAAAGACTTTGTCCAGAGTAATTTTGTCCTTACTCCTACCCACATGCCACTTTATTAGGGGTCTGGTTGACTTAGTGGGACAAAAAAGGATGGGAAGTAGACTGGAGTATGAAAATTAAAAAGTCAACCCCTCCCCAAAAGTATTCCATTACAAAAATATTAAAAGTATTTTTCATCCTCCTTTCATTTAAAAACTAAGCTAGTGGTCAAGGTCTGAGCAAACTTAAGGGTGGATTGTTCAAAGAATGTATCTTTGAATCAAGTTATTCCATAATTTTGACAGTTATACATGGATGTTTAGTTTTTTCCAAGCAGACTTCTCTCCCCACTGCAGTGTGTCTTCTTGGTGTTTATTTTTCTAACTTCTGTAGAAAAATGTAAAATAATGCTTATTATAGCAATAACCAAATTCTGTCCTCTTACTAGAGAGCAAGTGGCTGTAGCCAAGGAAAGCTTTTCTTCAATATTTTTGTTAGAAGAGAAGAGGAATTATTTGGCAGCTAGCATTAGATTTTGTTCTCATGTTTTCCAGTCTAAAGTAACTGGCAACAATTCCTCTTGCTCTCTATCATCTGTTTGCTGTCTTTAATGACTATATAAGGCAACGCTCTCTGAATTAATAGTTCCAAACATACTTGTTTAATGAGTTTACCAATCTTGTATTTGTGAGTAATGCATGAAGTTTTTGATCCTACAAGAGTTCTTACTTTGTATGAAACTTCTTAAATACTGTATTTTCTTATTATTGTGAAGAAGATACTAAATGTTTCATCAGCTTATAAAATATGTCCAAATATGTAAGAAACTTCAAAAGAGAGAAATATGTGCATTCTAATGTTTCAAAGTAGTCCTTTAAATCTCTGAGCTTCAGTGCTAGAGAGAAGTTAGTACTGTGTAAATAGTCAGGATTTGTAAGGTTCTTCACATGACTTCTCACTATGTTAACGCTATGTAGATTTACCGTATATTCTGCTTCTCTAAGTGTAGTTATCTTTTACTTTTAGAACAAAATATCACATAGTTAATTATTTTGATTTTTGGTTCTGTTATAGAAGTGTATATGGCTTATAGCTGTACTGCAAATTGGTAATTTTCAAAAGCTTGTTTAGTGGCATACTTAATATTGAAGGTGTGGCCTAACCCAGCCCTTTTCTCTTTTTAAAAAAAAACCCAAACAACAGAGGCATGAAAATACCAATATTATTGTTCTAGAAAAACAACAGCTGGAAAACAGGATGCCTTCCAGGAAAAGTGGGCAACTCTTCCAAAGCTCTCATTTTCATATTCACACTCTAGCCCTCCACTTGCTGACTTGAGCACTGCTCTCCCTCTACTCACTTTACAGATTGGGTCTGTCCTGTAGTTTTGATTTATTTAATATTGGTTTAGTTTCATTTAATATTGGCTGCCTTTGGAAAATTCAGTGCTGAATGTGATTTTCAAAATTATCAGTACTGATGAAAATTAGACTCAAAAGGAGTGCTGGCACCAAGAATGTGCCCTAGAGAAATTTCTGGAAAAAAAAAAAGTGGTTATGTAGAATGCAGAAGAATGTTGTTTTGGTTTGCTTTTAGTTGATCAAAATTCCTTCATACTATATGAGACTGTCAGTATCTTTACTTCAAAACTTTTTAACCTCTTTTAAAGGGGTTTGTGGAACACCTGGATAAATTCTGAAGCATCGGTACTGCTATAATAATACTTGTTAAGAATTAGTTTTGTTGCTTATAAAGTCAAAGATTTGCACTGTTACTTTGTGTACTTAAATTTTATTAATTTTTATTTTGATGACTTATGGAATGTTTCAAGGGCCATCACAGTTGGTGCTTGCAAAATACCATTTTCTTCTCTCCCTGTGCCCTCCGACTCAGTGTTAGTATCTCTCTTATACCGGTGTTGAAACTTCTGCTCCTGAAGGAAGCTGGTTAAGGGGTGTAAGCTGGTAGAATATTAAACACAAGAAGTGGTGACTAGTTTCCTGTCCTCCAGATGTATTTTAGCATCTTGAGCTGGCTCACTAACGAGTCAGGAGAGTGTCAGTACTAGTGTGAGGGTGTGAACAGAAATGCAGGACTGCTAGAAGGGTAGAAAGCAGTAGAAAGTAGAGGGAATCGGCTTGAACTGTAGCTTTGAGTAGTTGACACTATGCAGAATAGCAAGGTGCGCTGGATTTTTGTAAGACTGACTGTGATCCTTCTTCTGGTCACCTTAACTCAAAAACTTGCCTGCTCTGTCTCTTACCCCCACAACTAATACATTTTATCTCTGTAGCAATTGGCTCACTTAAACCTTTAGGCAGTTATCACTGAAAAACTTACTACTGTTAAACACAGTTCCTGTGCAGAGATATGCTGTGTTTCCTATAGCAATGATGAAAAATGGCATGATTTCTACTTTCTGTGGTATTGTATAGTCAAGCCTTGTTTGAGAGGCTGAGTTTATTGTATGTGTACTGGGGAAATACACTGGATAATGTTACTTATTAAATTATTACAATAATGTTAGTGCTTTAGCATTGTAGTGGAAATGGGCTGTGCTCTACTAGCAGACAAGTTGTACTATATTTCTGCATGACCATTCACCAGTAACAGAAGAGAGCATGTTAGTCCCCTTATAATAAATTTCTGAGAAGAAACACAACTTATCCCATGGAACTGTATCATCGTGCCCTGTAGCAGACCTTAAATTTGTTCTGCAGAAATCTTATACTTCCATAACTTGATTAGCAGGAAGTTGTTCATCAGCATTTTAAAATACTTTGTGGCTTTTCTTCTGGGAATTAGTAGTGCTTATGGCAGCCAAATCAAGCCACAAGGTTGGCAGTGTTTAGAGGCTGCCTTTTGTGCTGCTGTGAACTTCAATAACGGCCCTGTATGTTTTATATTCCAGTACATTCTTTTCCCTTTGTAAAGGCATCTGGGATATTGAGAACACCAAATATGTAAAAATGCTCATCAGTTTTTAGCCTACCTTTTCTTATAGGCTGCAGGAATATATATGTTTTTTTTTAAACTCTTCCAGTGTAACACAGAAGAAATCACAAAAGAATAAATTGTGAATATCATAAAAGAAACTAATTTTGGTGCGGAACTGAAGGCAGTAGTCAGTCCCGCTTGCATGCCATACAGCCAGTATAATTCCATGACTGAACAGAATAGAAAAAATGAACTGAGCTGTTACTGTCTCTGTTCAGAAGAATGAAAGCTCAGTTACATGATTAACTTTTAAAAATGTCTCCTACTTGTCTATTACCTACAGTGGTTTGTTGTACCAGGAAGTTTTAAAGGATCACTGCTTGCTGGACTTATTTTTTTTTTTTCTGTCACACATAATAATAAATGGGAGTGTAAGTTACATCTCTACAATATTCTGTTTCTTTCATTCTAACAAAAGGTGAATGTCTGTCATGTCAGTTCTGTCTAATGTGTATTTCTCATTTTTCCTCTTAGTTAAAATCCCAACTTAACAGGCTGTTGATCTGTACAGAGTTTCAGGAATATTGTTCTATTACTGTTTGTTTAAACAGATACAAACATCAGAATTATTGTCTCTACTGCTTATGCATCCTGACACTTGTTCTGTGTTGCATCTAACTTATTCAGGGATTTATCAAACTCATTAATGCAGTAACAGATTGAAGTAGACCTTTATGTGTTTACTGTGACATCTGCATGGCTCTTTCCCCAACAGTGAATTTGAATAATGTGTTTATTCATTTGCATTATTTTGCTTTATCAACACTAAAATACACACCTTGCATATTAGATGCTCTTGACCTTTTTCATAGTCTCTTGAAACAGAAAAAGCAACATGGGAATTAGCAAATTCTTTTCTTTTGTTTTCCCGTTCTCTTTACCATCACTTTTCCAGATGATTAATAAGCACTACATGTAACCAACTCTCTCTGTCTCTTATATATGAAAAATATATGGGAACTTTCCATTTCTGTTTTCTGCAGGCTCTCTCTAGAATAAGCTTTGGAAACTTTCCACTTTTCATGATGCTTCTGCCACTGTGTTATGTAGGTGAATTCCAATGTTCGTGGGTTTGAGGGCTTTTTTTAAGCATACTTGACAGTCTGAAATACTGCAAATAAAAGATGTAAGGAAGGAAGGAAATAGCAAACATAGGAAGACTCAATAAATATTTAGCAGTCATAGCTTATGCTGGGATTTCCACCATATAACGTGATATACAATATGATTCTACGTGATACCTGGTCTTGGTTGAATGTTCAATAAATTCCAAAATTACATTACCCTGTGGTGAGACCTTAAGGCAGCCAGGGTTTCAAGGTACCCCAAAACACTTTTAATCACTGGGTTTTCTTAAAAGGCAAAATATATAGGGTAGGTTTTAAAACAGATCTCAGCTCTAATATTTGAGTGAAAGTCAACTGGCAAGGTTTGAAAACTAGTTTTGAATATTTTTCCATGTGGGGTTCTTGTGCCCTTGCAAGAAAGGCTAGGAGATGGTGTTACATCGGTGCCCTTGCTGCATCGCTGCTCGCACTGTCTCCCCCTCACTCTAAATGCTTCTCTGCTCAGTAGGTTCAGCTGCTCTCGGGAAGGATGTAATTTCTGGTTCTTAACTAGATGGTGCCCTGATCGGACATCCAGTAGCCCAGTACAGAGCAACTAACAGCCTTTCTTACTTTCATCTCCCTTGGCTACTGTGGACAGCTTCTCTTTTAACTCAGCATGTAGGTAGCCCTTTGTGTGTGTTAGTGGCTCCAAACTTTATTTCACTGTGTGTCCCAACTCCTGTATCTGCCTCATCAGATCACAGCTCTCAGGCTATCTTTAACACTAGCTCAGGGCCTAAACTAGCAAGCCTAGGACAGCCCATAAGCTGAGCTTTGGACCAAGTCTGTATTTAAATGTAGGCGTGTTTTGTAAGTGGAATAGCAGGTGCAATAACAGAGTCACTGTACCTTATGAGTACAAAGACATCTGATCAATTTTTAGCTGTTAACAATGTTGGACAATCACTGTTTCCCCACATAAAGATTTTATGTTCCTTTCTCGTTCCTCCAACTTACATAACAAAACGTTTACTGGAGTAAGAAGGATTTGTCTTGGTATGAGTACACTTTAGCATGTGTTGCATTAGTTCTCAGTACAGAGCCTTGATAAGACACAAATTTCTTGGTTTTCAGGGAGGAAAAGTAATTTGTTTTCGCTGCTCTGAGCATAGGAAGAACTGAAAGAGCTTTGAGTAACATGACACACATACTGCTTCATCGGAAAGTGTAACTGGTGTCTGAAATCTCACTCTATGCCAGTGAGCTGGCTGTTAACAGTCTCTGCAAGGCATATCACCTCTCTTGGTTGCAATGTGTTGTGGAAAGACACCACATCATTTCTGGCTCCTGGCAGAGTTTCACTTGGTGACAAATCCTGAACGCAGTCTTTCCAGTGCCCTGTTAGTTCTGCCGCAGAGAACCAGCTGGCATTCCCTGAATTTAGCTAAACTAGGAGAATTATGCATTGCTCAAAGTGGTGACAGAGAAGGAAATGATATTGTTGAGCTATGTTGGAGATTTTTAGGCCAAAACTTTTTTTTACGTATGGAATTTTTTATATTCAGTGCTTCAAAAAGTGATTCATCAACTGGCAGTCTTTTGCTTGCTCCCTTTTTCTCCATAGGGCTCTTCAGTTTGATAGGGTGGTGGCATTGCTTTAACTTACTGTCAGAACCACAAGTTAGGGGGTCTTTTTCCTCTCCAGCAAGTCATGCTATGGTAATGCCCAAAATGTAGAATGAAAATCCTTGCTATTTGACTGGACTGTGACTGGAAGGATACGCTCTTGTGTATCAAGAACTACTTTCTTCTCTCTCTACTGTGAGTTTGTCTGCTGTCAGTGCTATTTCCATACTACTGCAAGTATAAGCTTTTTTTACCTGAACTTGGTGTTGCTTTTTGGAAAACTCTTCTTTTCTTATGTTACAAAAGGTGTGTCTTATGCTGAAGTCTAAGTTTGGAAGCCAAAAGTGCAGACTGGAAACAACCTTATTGAGAGGAATGTGGGAGGTAGTGGGGGGAAGAACACCAAAACCAAAAAAAAAAAAAATGAAAGAAAAAAGCATCTGTCACTAATATATGTAGACTAAGATTAGAGAGAGTGTGTTACTGCAGTGGTATCAGTGAGCTTCATTACTGCTAGGCTGTTCTGGTAGAACTGGAAAGTAAGCACTGTGGTGGGCAAATGTAGCAAATCTTGTCTGCAAGGAGAACTTACCTTCAAAGCACAAGTAATTATAGCTTGATTTATGCCAGGAGTTTGAAGGGTTGTCTTCTTTCCAAAACATTTCATGGCTTAAGATTTATTTGCAAAGCTCTTCTAATAATCCTGTAAAGTGCTTAGCCTTAGTAATGTTTTTTAATTGCTTAGCTCCAACTTTGAATGGAAAAGGATTTGTCTTTAACATTTCTGAAATTGATCTATATCTTTGTAATTATTCCTGTACATAAGTGGATGAATAGAAATTTATGATATTATATGTACTAATTGCATTTCTTGTCTAAATGACCACTCTTAGTAGCACTATTTTTTCAGTTTCTTTTGTGTAATTATTTTTTACATGCTTCATGGTCTAAGGATTGATGACAGAATGAATTGGTAGCGTTGCTTTTGAGAAGAGGTGTGTAATACTCAAAATATTGATAGTGAGGTTGTACCATAGGCGCTGTATGTGTTCCATATGCTGTGGTGCAACCTTTTGACATGCTTTTTGGTCACATAAATTGAAAATCTTTCAGTTCTCGGTGGTATCTCACAGGTTGGGTTGGGTTGTGGCAGTTAATACAGAAACCACTATGACATATGTTTCAGTCTAGTGTAGATGTTTCTCAATGCTGAATTTCAATATGCATTATGTTGCACAATTCATTTAATTTGGTTAAGTCTATTTAGGAGAATGCATTGGACTCTGCTGTGTTAACTGCTGGAAGCAATATACTAAAAGCATGAAAAAATCAAAAGGAAATGCAAATATTTTCTCATTTTCTATTTATTTTGAAAACATCAGAATGTAAAACTGTTAAATACGGGATGCAGGTATGAACACTTTAGGACCACTTTTCTGAGGTATTTATGGTGTGTATTTGCCTTCTAATTTGCCTATGAATAATGAAAAAGGCAATACATCATGTAATAAACTGGGTTCTTTGTCTTAAAAGAGTATAAAAGTACTTCTTCCGGAGCCTTGGTAGCCTACATAGATTTTTAAAGTGTGACATAATGTAACATCAAAACTTGTGATTAGAACATGAGAACCAGTCTGAAAGCACAAGTTGTGGTTAGTCTTATCAGCTACTACCAACATACTTGTATGTTATATTACTTAAACATTTGTGGGTTTGAGGAGTGAGGAGGTAGTACAAACCTGAAGTTATTCATGCCAAGTTGGACTTTTCATCCTGGTTTAATTAATTTCTTAGCTTTTTTCCAGAGTTAAGATGAGCATAAGATCTGAGAACGTATACTAATAATTTGCACCATCAATTTTCAAAGAAGAATACACTGAAATTACCTTCAGTTTTCTTAAAGAGAAATGTTCTGTGTGTTCTAGCACACAGTTTTTTATTGTAGAACTGTACAAGTAGAACTCACATACCAGTGTAAGATAACCCATTTTACAACAAATTATTTCTAACAGTTTTTCTTTGCATTTGGAAATTAAAAACCAAATAGCTTTAAATTGATGTTAATGTAGAAAAGAAATCATAACACCTTAAAAAAAAAAAATCCCCAAAAAATCACCAACAACAAGCCTGTTCAGCGTACTCTATGTGTTTTAGGTAAGACCTCATCCACTTCTGGAAGGTATTACTGCCACTTAGCCTTTCTAGCATTCCGTCAATAAATGTGCCTTAGCAAACTGAGCCTCAGACCTACCTGAAGAGGATCTTTTCCAATCCAGTTGTTAACTGTGCGTTCTCTTGCTGAAAATGTTAATTGCAAAACTGTTTTCCTAATGTCTGTGTTCATCTGTCATGCACAACTTCTTGTAAGTGCTTGGCTGACAGCCTGATCTATAATTGATAGAGGCATTGTTTCCTAATGGAAGATAAATTCAGAGGAAGAAAGGCAGAGTTTTAGTGTAAACACTGGCTCTTAAGCAAACTGAATGAGTGGTTTTAACCTTCTTTTTTCTGTTTGAAAATGAGCGTTATAACCTAAGTCTCTCAAAAGCATTTTCTAAAAAAATCAGTGTTTTCGGAAGTATAGGAAACTTTCACATGTACTAGTTGAACTTTCAGTATGTTTAGTAGAATATGGATACATAGTCAAATAACAGTATGGTAAGTGATGATGTGAATTCCACAGCACATCAGTTCCTCCATACTATGTGCTCAAGTACGTACTTTTTCTTGTATAATGTAGGCTAGCCTTTTCTCACTAAAATAACCCTGCTAGCACTGTAATGGAAAGTGGGCAAAACTAGTTTTAAATTAGATGTCTTTAAAAAAGACATTGAATACAAATGGTACTGGAGCCAATGACACCTTCATGCTTTCACCTGAAGAACGATGAAAGTCACCAATCTCTGTACTGGGCTCTGTACAACTACTAATGATAGTATTTTTCACTTTAGATTCTGACAGTCTGGTTTCAGATAGGACAAATGTATATAAACAAGTAGATGGCTTAGGCTGAATTTAGTTACCCTCACACATTCATCTAGTGTGATTCTCTGTAGAAGGGGGACACCTGAAACAGGACCTCTGACCTTCTGGAGACACTACTGGATGGGATTCTCCCATGATGGGGAAAGCTGGAAGTTTTCTGGCACAAGGAAGATGACTCCTACCCCACCTGCAGATTTACAACTATGGAACAGATTGTATGGACCAGTATAGCAGAGAAGGGCCTGGGAGCATCCGAGCCAGCAGAGCCTGAGCTACGCTGAAGCACCAGGAGGAAGTGGCAAGTGATAGTACTGAGTCCTCCCTGCTGCAGGGGAGAGACCCCCATCTGCCATCCTGACCTATTGTCTCAGGAGGTTTGCTGCTTGCCTGGGTCTCAGATTCAGGATGTTGTCAACTGTTAAAGCTTGTCTGGCCCTCAGACAATTACCCAGTGCTGCTCTTCCATGTGGGCACCAACACCACTTCCAGGAGAGATCTGGAAAACATCAAGTGTGATGGCATGGCTCTTGGGGCAGTTCAAGGGCACAGGGACCCAAGCGGTGATCTCAATCCTGCTGGTAAGGGAGAAGGGACAAGAAAGTGACTGGGAGTAGTCAGTATGGATTTATGAACAGGAAATCATGGGTAACCAAGCTGATAGTCCTCTGTGATAAGAAGGCTGGCTTGGTGGATGAAGGGAGAGCAATGGATGCTGCTTATCTTGACTTCAGTAAAGCTTTTGATGCTATCTTCTGCAACATCCTCATAGGTAAATTGAGGAAGCACAGACTAAATAAGTGGCCAGTGAGCTTGACTGAAAAGTGGCTGAACTCTTAGGGCTCAATGGGTTGTGGTCAGTGACATGAAGTCTAGCTAGTGGACAGTCAGTTGTGGTATACTCCAAGGGTAAATATGGGACGCAACACATCTTTGTGGCTGTCCTGGATGGTGGGACAGAGTGCACCCTCAGCAAGTTTGTTTGCTTGAAACTGGAAGGAGTGGGCAATGCACCAGCTAGTTTTGCTGCTATTCAGAGGGACCTTGACAAGCTGGAGAAATGTGCTAAAAGGAATCTCACTAAGTTCAACGAAGGGAAATGCAAAGTCCTGTGCCTGGGAAAGAATAGCCCCATGTACCAGGACAGGCTGGGAGCTGACTGTCTGGAAAGCAGCTTTGCAGAAAAAGATGTGTGGTGTCTGGTGGACAAAAAGGTGAACAGAAGTCAGCAATGTGCCCTTATGGCAAAGATGGCCAACAGTGCCCTGGGCTGCAATAGGAAGAGCATGGCCAGCTGGTCAGTGGAGGTGATATTTCCTCTCTACACAGCACTGGTGAGGCACATCTGGAGTGCTGAGTCCAGTGCTGGGCTCCCCAGTACAAGAGAGAGATGGACATGCTGGAGCGAGCCCAGTGAAGAGCCACAAAGATGCTTAAGGTACTGGATCATCTTTCATATGAGGAGAGGCTGCAAGAGCTGGGCTTGTTTAGCCTGGAGAAGAGAAGGTTTGGGGGGATCTTATCAATGTATATAAATACCTTATTGGGGAAGTAAAGACCATGGAGACAGACTCTTCTCAGTGGTTTCCAGTGACAGGACAAGAGGCAATGGGCACAAATTGATATACAATAAATTCCTTTTAAACATAAAGAATTTTTATTATTTTTATTTTGTAACTGTAAGGGTGATTGAACACTGGAGCAGGTTACCCGGAGAGGTTGTGGAGTTTCTATCCGTGGAGATACTCAAAACCCAACTGGACACTGCCCTGAGCAACCTGCTGTAGCTGATTCTGCTTTGAGCAGGGGTGTTGGACTGGATGATCTTCATAGATGTTTTTCAACCCCAACTATTCTGTTTCTGTATCCTAATGGATCTCAAATGGAACTTAGATGCCTGTGTACGGTCAGTTAAACCACTATTTTTACTCAGATTTTAATTTTTATTCCCGGTGTTCATCCCAGTTGTTTTGACTTCAAAACCTCCTAAAAATTAATAAAAGTTAAAAAAAAAAAAAACCAAACTTGAAACACTACTGAGTTTTAGAAGAAAAAAATTGGACTGATATTGTATAACCATTTGCTGAAAGTAACCATGTGCTCAGGATACAGGAGCCTGTAATGGTTTTATGGATGGTGAAGAAGAAAACTGTGTAGTAGTGCAGAGACTCCCTTCAGACTGACAAAGACAGTTCTTTTGTATGTGTCTTCTTACAGAAAGGTCTGTATTCCTATCTGAGAACCAAAATCATGTACTACCTGGGCAGAGGATAAAAATGCTTTGGGGTATTTTGCGCAATGGAAACCAAAGCCTGGCTGTAAAGTTTCAATTTCCCAGTCAAGAGAGATCTCCGCTTATGCAGAAATCAAGTGTGCTGTACATGACATTAAGGGAAAAGTAAACTCAATTGGAAAAGTTTTCTGAAGATGCTCATATCTATAGCATTGTCTCACATTTTACCGTTCATCATTTAGTTGCTGTTGTGTACAAATTATTCAGTTAACTTATTGCACATTAATCCACTGTTTGTATCACTTCATAAGTGGAAAACTAAAACTAAGCCTGTCAATATTTATTGCATATTTTAGAATGACTGTTGTTACAAGTAACAAGAATATAATCTGCTTCGTTATTATGGAATATGCTTTAATTATTAATTTCTACCATGTTGTCCACTTAATGCTTTTGAGTGTTGTAAAAGCCCTTGTACATTTCAGAAAAAAAATCCAATTCTGAGATGATGACACAGTCTATGTTTTGAAGTTATTTTATAATTAGAGCAAATATCAACTTCACACATATAAATAATTGCAGAATCGCCATCTAACATTAATTGTTTATATCATATAAAAGAGCAAAGAGACCGTAACTGCTTACCTTGTGTTTATAAAAGTTAGGATTTTAGAGGTATTCCAGCCTTTGGGTAAGGACAATTTTCATTAAAATTTCTAGAGTCCAAAAATCAATTATTTTATCACAGAATTTAATTTTGGAAAGTTATCTATTTCCACCTGTTTATGCAATTTGGTCACTAGAGCTACCGTTACATTTAGAGAATATCTTCCCTAGTAACGTTATTTCGTTTACGTCCAGTGCTGTGTCATTTGGAAAAATGAACTTGGAAATTTAGATTTATATTAAATAGTATCTGATGCTGTGTTTCATTTTGTCCTGCAAGATAATTTGTTTCACTTCGTTCTGCAAGATAATTTTAATACACAGAATCAAGTAAATAAATGACTAAGTGAGAGGATGACTTTGGAACATACTAGTTATAAAAACAAAATATCTTAATTGTGAAATATAATTACCAGCAGACAAATAAAATTTTTCATTTTCAATTCATCCAGTGGTGCATTTCACCAATGATGAAAAGGCTGAAACAGAAGCGATACCAGCAACTACTGCAAGGAGTATTTTATCTTTTGTTTCTTTATGCCCTAAACAGCAAAAAGAAATTATTGCAATTTAGTAAAAAGTTCAACATTCTGTTACTTTTTTTCCTCCTCTGACATATTATTTTCAGTGTCTGTTTGGGATATTGTGCTGAAAAGTAAATCAAAAGGAAAAGTTAACTTTCTGATGAAACTTGCAAAATACGATTTTAGAAATCTCTTAAAAATAAACCTAAGTTTTCACAGTAGCATCAATTCTTCAGTATCTTATTAGAAAGCTCCTGTTATTTTTAAAGCCACAGAATTAAGCTTGTAGGAAACACGTTACTCATAGTTTGGCGAAGTGTCTAAAGCTTTACATTTCAGTTCTCTGTACTGCTGTTAGTTTACTGTGGATGCTTTGGGAAAATGATTTTAAGGGTCGGAGCAGAACAATAAAAATGTTGACCCCCCCCCGCCCCCGCATTCATAGTTTCATCGTTATTGTATCTGAGATATTTAATATAATTCCTGGGCAAAAATCCATATACAAAATGGATGGATAAAGGGAATACTCTGTAGTTGTCAAGGGAAAAAGAGAGGACACAAAGACATAATTAAATATAATAAAATACATACAATGGGCAGAAATGTATTGCTTATTGCATTTTAACTCACACAACATAAAATAAGGTGAAGTAAGAAAACGAACTGAATAGAGCCAAACCATGAAGTTTAGCTGTCATTCTGAGGGCTCTTCTCTGTCTGATGCTCTAATGACAGAATGAAAAATTGTTTTGACTTTCATTCTTTCAGAGTCTGGGAAACATGAATAAGCTGAAGGGTTTAGAAAATTGCATTTAGAAGAAGCAAACAGATAAACTGTAATGATCTGTATAAATTCATAATTATTTTGTTCTAAGTGTGTTGGTTTCTAAATGTTGATATATGGCAGATCTCCATTGGATTCCTTTTAGTTGATGGAGGTAGAGAGAAAGCTTCTTCGAATCACCCACTGGAGTTTAAGTTAGGGACTCCTCTAATATGGGCATCTATTTCTGTTTCTCTCCTGACTATAGGGTGATACAGGAGTGTAATACGGTCAAAGAAAGATGCTAAGAAAAATCTTGCAGCAGTTTTCTGAATGGATATCAGCAGGGCAAGTGCTGAATTTTAAGCATTCTATTGAAGTCTGTAGGTTTATTCACCCTTCTCAATGGCATAGTTAGGAAGACACTAATCTTGTTCCCTGGATGGGACCAAATGTTTGTGTTCTGTTATAATATGTTCACAGACTCATAGAATAGTTGAGGTTGGCAGGGACCTCTGGAAGTCATCTGGTCCAACCCCCCAGCTCAAGCTGGGCCACTTAGAACTGGTTGCCCAGGACCATGTCCAGGCAGCTTTTCGGTATCTGCAAGGATGGAGACTCCACAACCTCTCTGGGCAACCCGCTCCAGTGCTCAGTCACCCTCGCAGTAAAAAAGTGTTTCCTGATATTCAGGGAGAAGCCCCTGTGCTTCAGTTTGTGCCCGTTGCCTCTCGTCCTGTCACCCGGCACCCCTGAGAAGAGCCTGGCTCTCTCTTCTTTGCACCCTCCCTTCAGATATTTATAGACATTAATAAGATTCCTCCCGAGTCTTCTCCGGACTGTACAACCCCAGCTCTTGCAGCCTTTCCTCCTAGGAGAGGTGCTCCAATCCCTTCATCATCTTCATGGCCCTTTGTTGGACTCTCTCCAGTATGTCCATGTGCCGAGGAGCACAGAACTGGACCCAGCACTCCAGGTATGGCCTCACCAGTGCTGCATAGAGGGGAAGGATCACCTCCCTCCGCCTGCTGGCAATGCTTTGCCTAACACAGCCCAGGATGGCGTTAGCCGCCTGTGTGGCAAGGGCACGTTGCTGGCTTGTGTAGATTCTTGCAGTACATCCCATAATATATCTTTTGTTTTGGAATATTCAGTTATTCAATCTTACTACCTTTTCCGTTGAAGAAAGGATAATGATTTTTTTTCTGCTTAATTGTTTGTTACAGGTAGGCTAGGTGCTTCATAGATAACATTGTTGAAATGTTTGGCCACCATTGCAAAAGTATATTAAGTAACAGTGCTCCTTATGTAAGTAAATGTATTATGTGTTATCTTTAGTCAAAGTATTCACAAAGGAAATCACTAATTAAACTATTAATAGATCCTTTATAAAGAATGGTTTGTGCTGGGTTTTTTAATAGAAAATGAATGTAGGGTGATTCTTCTTGCCTGTTTGTGGAAAGATGCAATATAAGTTCTTGTAGAGATTTGTTGTTTTGTTTCAGCATTTAACTGAACCACCACAATTAAGTTTTTTAACCGAGGAATCTCAAAATCCTTTTAACTTTTTTCATGCAGTTATCCTTAGATTGGGTTAGTTGGATTTGGAAGCATAGTGGTAGTTGGGTGGGTTTGGATTTGTTGCTTATATTCAACTAACTTCTATACAGTTAATAGAAAGTTTTCACTGAGAAGGGGGATAAGGAAACTCGGTTCTATTAGTTTTGTTATCTAGAATGAGAAGATTATAGGATTGAAAAGGACATTAGAAATTAGTTGTTACTGCCAGCAGCCCTGAAACAGAGTAATGTACCTTTATAGCATTTGTATGTCTGATATTCTGTAAAGATTTTCAGTGAAGGAAGTATATATGATCTAGCAATGAGTTATTCCTATTAATTATTTCTGAGGATTTTTCTCGCTTCGATACCTAATGCTGTTGATACCTTTCTTCTTATTTACTGCATCAGTGGTAGAATGAATTTTATCTCTGTCATTGAAAAAAGCCTCCTCTGTGTTCGCAAGCTGTTGTCACGTCCTCCTTCCACCTTCTTAATCCCAATCCTTCCTTCTTTCCATTGGTCATGTCTTCTAGATCTCTTATTTTCCTGGTCTCAAATGTGATTCTTCATCAGCTTATTATACTTTTCAAATTCATGTTGGTGGCTGTTCATCTATAATAGTTCTATGGTGAATATTAAAATATTTCTCCAGAAAATAGGACCACATTTCATTATTTGATGTTGGTTGTATGTAGTAGATATTATGTACCTATCTATATTGGGGTGTGCATGTCGGCATATATATGTATGTGTGGAAGGGTGGGTAAGAGGATGGTGAGTTGTTTTTATAACTGTTTTAAAAACTATGGCTAAAAATTATTTAGCATGGAAGAGGTTTCGGTTTTCTGTTTAAGAAAATCCTGGAAGCTGGTTATTAATCCTCCACTGATCAGAATCTATAGTGATCAGGTTTATTTATTCAGTGGTGTAAATTCTAAGTTATTTTTTTCTTTTTTTTTTCTTCTTTTTTTTTTTTTCCTCCTGTGTCCTTTCTCTGTAACTCACAGCTTTTGGAAATTAACTGGACTGGACTGACCAATCTTCTGGATGTTCCGGGGCTGAAGTGAGTATATATAAAGCAGTGTTTGATATTCCTCCACCCCAATAAACCCCAGAAAATCTGAAGACCATCAGCTAAATAATTTTAGGTTAAATGACTCTGAGCAGTTATCTCTTAATTTAGAATTATATGAAATTGCTCAATATGCAGAAGGTAGTGATTTCACTACAAATGAAAGTACATCAAAAGTATATCTAGTAGGTCTTGTTAAAAACATTGTGAAAAGATAATTTTTGATCTGCCTTTTTTAGTGTTCTCAGCCTTTCCAGATTTCCAGAATCTTGTGAATTTCCTATCTGCCATCTCCTAGGACAGTAGAAAGACAAAGAGCCTTATTTTTCATGCCAGTGGGTTCACAACATCTTGGCTTATGTTTTTGTACGCTGATACATCTCTAGTTGCTAGTGTAAAGCTAGTTAGAAATACCTTAAGACAGTAATCAAATTAAATAAACTTTCTAATCTCTTCAAGTCCTTACTTCTAAAGCTTTCAGTTTATTATGTGAAGATCAAATGGAGTAGCAAAAATATTGACCATATATAGCTGGAAAAAATGCTTGGCTTATTCAGAGCTTTTCAAAATAGTACATGATAAAAACCCAAAGAAAAAAGCAGAAGCAGAGGTGAAAACCAAGCTCTTTTGAATCATCGCAATCCTGATAAGGTTAAATCCATGAATATATTCATAATTATCAAGTTGTAATAGTTACCCAGGGGCTTTTTAATATTGAGACAATGGCTAAGGGGATAATGGTGGATCTGATACACACTTGGATTCTGTGACTAGTCCTTTTCTTGGATCCCATACTCTCAAGAGTTGGCTGACTCCAGAATTATTTTTTATTGTTTGAAAAAAAGAGCTTGAATTCAGGTATTAAATTAATCCTTTAGTGCTCAATTGTGTGACTGAAACGGTTTTTGCTTTACTAAGACATGTGAAGGCGTTGCATGGAATCCCAGTTGAACAGTTTGAAATTAGAACTTGCATTAAGTAGGTTAATGGCTGCAAGAATTGCTTATCTTTCAAGCCTGCTTAAGACTGCCTCTGAGGAAAGAGGTTTTCTCGATGAGTGAGAAAATGGCTTCCAAAGTACAGCTCCTGAGTAATAATTTGCTATTTTGGTATAACACTAATAAATTTACGTTTAGTGCTTAAGCTTACTAGGCTCCTGAGATTCATATCATGCTACATATTTGCCTGACTGCAAACACAAAACCTCAAATGTAAACAAAGTCTCGCTAAGTATCTTAAGTTTATGGTTTCCAGAGCAACCAAGCTTGGCCACATATCCATATAATGGTGCCATCTAGATGGGGTATAGTTTCTATAGTAACTGTAACTGAGGTGACTCATGCTCTGCCTTGCCAAGAGATTTCTTCAGTGCTCTGTTTGTTTTTCTTATCTGTATAGATAGATTGTATATTTTGGTAGGACAGCTTGACATATTGTAGTTGTCATGAACACTGATGAACAAGAGATTGCTGCCACCAGAGGTACCTTTTTCGTCCTATGGCTGTTGGCTGCACACTAAACTACTTATTTGTACTCTGCAAATGCCTTCTGCTAAAAGAATTTTTGCATTTGCTGCTGGAAGCTTCCCTGTCAGCTGTTAACAACTTCCATTGCTCTTCGTATATGACTCCACAAGGAGAAGGACACAAAAGTAATTCATATTCCATCATTACTATAGCTTACGGAGAAGCGGAATTAAAATCTCCATGTGAGGAGGAGCCAGCCTGTGAGAATACTCAAGTGCTGTCAGGAGGGGATGTGGATGATGGGAAGATGAATTCTGTTGTGGTTGCTTGAGATATAGTAAAAACACTCTATGCAGTCAGAGATGTGCTGTCTCTGCAGCATGAATAAAGACGACACGGGAAAAAAACATAGCTGCTTATTCTGTCACTAAAAATTAAGTAGAGCTAAATAGAGGGCAATACAATAGAGTAGGTAACTGCCAATTATTTTTCTGCAATGAAATTGAGCTTTTGAAGACATTTACTGTAATAAAGTGTCTGAAGCATTTCACACTTCTCTCACTTTTGTGAACGGAAAAAATAATTGTACTTAGAATCAATGACTTGAGAGTTTTACGATCTTAAGAAGCTGTTTATTGATGATGCATCAACATAAGGGTTTAAATTGAGACATCTTTCTCTGTTGCTTGATAAGTGATTTGTCTCTGTTTTCCACAGATCAGACCTCTTAGTTTAAGTAATAAAATAATAAAAAAAGATTGCCATTTTTGCCTTGTATTCAGGAAGAATACTTTCCAGCTGGGAGCTTCCCAGTTGACTAATATTTGGTTAGATAAGTTTAAACAGCTTGAAAGTGTCATGTTGTTTTAGAATTCATTTAATTCATTACTTAGTTACAATCTTCGGTATTCTTTTTCAGCTCACTGTTTTTAAAGACAGAATATCTGTTACCTTCTCTGAGTCCAGTTTCTCTGTGTAAAATTCTGTGAAATTCCATTAATGCTGGTTCATTTTTCATATAATTTCTCATATGTTTTAGTAAAATTCAAGCATTTATGTTGGGATAAAAGTGTGACACTGGCCTTTGGAATCACAGAGTTGGGGTTTGGTCCTAGCATAAAGGATTGCAAATCCTCCAAGTGACTGGGCTCTGTTTTGCTTCAGGCTGTCTCTTTCTCTTATTTAAGGAGATCTCATGTAGCTCCATTTGAACATTAATCAATCTCTGAACCTTTTGCTAGTCTAGGATAGGTTTATTTATGCCTATAGCTTCTTTCATAATGTACGTGATCTTAACTAAATACTAGAGAAGAGCACGACAGCTGTTCTTTCAAGGCAGCTCTGGTACCATTGCCTCTTGCACTGCTCATTTGCTTTCTCTGAGCTAGGTCAGTTAGTTTTCTCCATTAATCATCTGTTCTTAAGGCATGCACTTACTGAGCATAAAGGCAGAGCTTTCTCTCCGTGCCAGGTAGGGACACTAACAAAAGCATGAACAAAACAAACTTATCTGATCTCGCTACTGGAGATTTGTCATCAAACTTGTATTTTGAAAAGTGTGATTGTTGCTTGTGTAGTTACCATCACCCCAGCTTTTTTTTCCTTTTATGTTAAGAATGCTTGAGATGTTTATCTTACATTTTTAAGTCAACTCTAACAAAATAATGGGTTCTATTTTCTTGGCTCATTTTAGAGAAAGTTTAGCATGCATAAGTTGAAAAGTTGATGTTCAGTAAAAAGGAACTGAAAAAGATTTAAAAGCAACATGTGTTACAATGATGACTAAAGGAAGCTACTTATTTTCAAATAACATAATTATCTTCTTGTAGTAGTTGTCTTAAGAATTACCGAAACTATAAATTTGTAGGGTTCAGTGTTCATGTAGAATGAAAAGCTTTGTAAATATGATTGGATAAGCTCTGCAAGAAAGGAAGGGGAATGAAGACTCCTCTTCAGGACAGATGCGAATTAACTCACAGAAGTTGAGAGGAAACTTTTCCTCTGAGCATTTCCTCTTAACATTGTCCACTGTTGCTTCTTTCAGAGAATAAACAGAGGTCTGCACAGACCTGTCCATTGATCCAGCCTTGAGTTTCTTCTGTTTCTGTTGTACTGGATGCCATTAAAAAGTCAGCCATGGTCTATCATGTAGCATAGTTCCTCTGGATTTACAGTGAAAGTGGGCAGCCAAGGGGATGCAGCCTATACAGACTGCAGATCTCTGGCATGAAAGATAATGTGAATTTGAAATGGGCCAGATTGTATTTAATGGGTTAATTCTGTTACCCATCTCTACCATAATATGTTTATTGCTCACCATGAAATTTTCTTCCCAAATGAAGATGTAATACATATTACATTGCAGTGCAGCTTTTGTGTTTTTATAAACGTGCTAGCTGCTGAGTCAGAGCTCTTCCCAACTGCAGATTCAGTCTTAGAAAAACTTCACAAGGTGATTGCAGACAAGTGCTTCATCTGAGAAATGTTCTACCTAATCAAACATTATCTGCATCTGAATTTCATAACGACTGTAAAAGGAGAATCATAAAGTGGATTTAGGAAAAGAAATCGTTCATCCCTGAAGCAGCTCTACCGGCTTTAGTGAGAGTGCACCTGCAGTTCAGAGTATCTCAAGCATTTTTGTAATTTTCTCTCTGAACCTTTGTACATACCCGTAAAATCTTCCTGGATACTTGTCTTCCATGGTGAATTGTACCACTCCAGTTCTGCCTTTTTGCCGGCGTAGGCAATGTGTGTAACCAGTGCTGTTGGTCTGACAATGTACCGAGTTGTTGTCAGTTCAGACCCAAACTGGGCAAACTTGTAGCTTAGGAAATATTTTTCTTTTCTGTGTTTGGGGGGGGGGGTATGGGGCTGGGTTTTTTAAATGATTCATTACCATCGTAATTGTACTGCCACTCCCTTTTCGCCAGAACAAAACCTGTTTTGCTTCCCTAGGCTATATTTTACCCAGCCACCAGCATGTTTTCTTTGTGGTTCTGTTTTAAACGACGGTCCTCCCAGCTCAAAAGGACAAAACTTGTTTCATAACAATACAGGAACGGTTAGCCAAACTTTCAGGGACGGTTAAATCATCATTGAAATACAAAAGTCGATTAACAGTTAACGTCTGCTTGGTTATATGCAATGCAGGCAAGAAAACTTATGCAACAGCCTTTTACCCTGGGTGGCTTTACAAGGCGGGGGCGAGGGGGGAACTTGGCGGTGGCAGGGAAATGAGAACTTTATATTCATCTTTGTGGTTTCTGCTGTTCGGTGTCAGCTGCTTCCACCTGGTGGCCATCTTGGCAAGAATCCTTTATTTAAAAAACAGTGTTTAAAAAACCAGATGTGTCTCCTACCCCCCAAAAAGGCAAATGTTTTCTCCATTTAGGTTGTTAAGCAGCAAAAGGAGTATATTAGTGTTGACGTAACATGTGTTTAAATCTCATGAAGTAAGCGAGGATTATTTTCTCCAACAGTGGCTTATCAGATACAATAATACTGGATATAATATCCAACTACCTGGTCCTTCCAAATAGAATTACAGTCCCCCTTGTCAGTGAAGTGCAGATTGCTCAGTTGCGGTTTCCTATACCAAAGGTAAGCATGTGTCTGTTAATACTAATGATTTGGCATTTATTTTTTTTCTGTAGTAGTAACTGTTAAAGATATGCACATCTGTGTGAATTCCTAAATATAGTTATTGCAGTAGTGCAAGTTATTGTGAATCCAGTCACTTAAAATAGTTGATTTAATTTATAAATAATTTCTGTGTAGTTAATGTTTCATGATAATGCCAAGAAGGATTTTTTTGTTTTGCTAGAATCTTAAACATATTACTTGTTAAAATATGGTTCAACTGTATAGACTAAAAATTAAATGGCACATGTTTTGTATTATCACTGCAAATTATTGTTAGTGCTCTTCACTTGGAAGTTGTTACTACTTATTGCTACTCACTTCCAGTAGCATGGCATTACTTGAAATAACTGGCGTGTTTCTGATTGTTGTTGACAGTTTTTCTTTTCAGGAATCTCTTGAGTGCTAGGTCTGCTGTGTATATGGATCATCATTGGTATCCCTCCATTTACAGTGTGTCCAAACTAAGTTTCATGTTAAGGAAATGGCAGTGGAAATTATAAAACGTATATTGCATAAATTGTGATGACATGGAGGCTTTCAGGTTACTACATAAACTCATCTTTTCCTTTTTCAGGGTGTTCTAAGGATACACTTTATTGAAGCTCAAGACCTGGAGGGGAAAGATACTTACCTAAAAGGGATTGTCAAAGGAAAGTCAGATCCTTATGGAATCATCCGGGTTGGCAACCAGATTTTCCAAAGCAAGGTCATCAAAGAAAATCTCAATCCAAAGTGGAATGAAGTTTATGAGGTATAATCAATAAAAATACCTTGTTGTGCGTTCTGTAAAGTTGTCTTCTAAAGTTTCTTTTGTTAAAGAAGACGCTATGGGGACTTCCTCAAGGAGCTTCTTAATGTCTTCCTCTAAAAGCCCAAAGTTCTGTAACAAAAGAGAAATTGTCCATTGATGTATATATTTCTTTTGTCTAGACTAAGTGTCAGTAATTCTGAAAAACAGTCTAGTCTCTTTAAGCCAACATTAGCAAATCACATTTGAAAAGCTCTTACACTTGTTCTACTCATTAAATTGCAGCTTTTTTAAAGCATTTGCTTATTGATATGTGTTAATACACAAAGGCACTGCAGTTCAATGTTTTACTGTTACTACACCTTTTAACAAAGCTAGTTAGTTTTACCACTGACAGTGCCATCTTACTGTACTTCCAGGCCTTAGTATATGAACATCCAGGACAGGAACTAGAGATTGAGCTCTTTGATGAAGATCCAGATAAAGATGACTTCCTGGGAAGGTAAATGTTACAGAGAATATGCTTGTAGGTATTGAAAAGAGATGAAATATTTTAATGTAATCTTTTTTTTCTTTTTGCATTTTATTGCAGTTGTAGTTCTGCTATATTATTATATGTATAAATTCATTATCTTTTCAAAATGGTGGTAGTAAGTAGTTCCCTAATTACTTCATATATGTAAATATATGTATATAAAACTGTGCTTGTGTATTTATATACACATCTATATGTTTATATTTTTTTTTTTTAAATAAGGTAAGTAATGTGGGCACCCAGGGAAAAAAAAAAGGTTGTGGGTTTTTTTAGGTATTGTACCCTACCTGCTTTAATGTTCGTAAGCTAGCACTAAGTTAATTATTTCTTCAGGCAAAGTTAATATAGCTTTTTAACTGTGTATCTTCCTCATCTTCATAGTTTTTAAATCGCTAGCTCACAGTTTATTTTTCTCTAAGAGCTGATCTTAACTATTTGGTTAAAGAAAACAATTTTGCTGTAATGCTTTTGCACACATTACTCACTCTTAGATTCCATAGGCCTACCTTTAGTGTTTACCCATAAACATTTCAGGGTTTTAGTCAGCTTCTTTCTCCAGTAATTTGTCACCTTTATTTCTTGCAGAGTTTTGGAGCTTCCCATTGTTGCTTTCCATACAGAGTAGAACTCCCTTATCTTTCCAGCTCCTTCTCTCTTAACAGGAGCAACAGTACCTACTTCTCTTCTCATTAAAATGAAGAAGTAGGTAGTACAAAGGCTTCTTTTCTTTGCACTTCCCTGATCTTACACTGAAGTGGTGGGGGGGGAAAGTGGCATAATGTGTACATCAGTACTAATAAAATATAAAGCCACGACAAATGTTCATGCACTGGCATGCAGTTGTCTGCCCTGTTTAATTTTTAGCAGATTCCCTGGTACATTTTTAGCTTGTGTGAACTAGCACTATCCCAGACAATGCCAAAGCATGAATTCAGTCATAGCATATGTCCAGGGGCTATTTCCAGTGGGTAGTTTGGATGTGGTCACTGTTTTGAGAGTTTGGTCATATGTATGTGAGCCCTATTGTGCCAGTTGCCCTCGTAGCTACAAAATGGGCTCTAGCATAGGCATATTTTCTGTTATCCTGCATTCATCTTCGTTCAGCCATTTCATTCCCTACTTCTTCCTCTCTTAGGGGCTAAAAGAATAGTATTCTGCTCTTTTGATCTCAGTGGAAGCCTGGATACTCAGCAAGCACAGGGTGGGGTTTGAGTGCTGTATTAGATTTTTTGCTTCTTGGCTAAAATACTGATTTGGTTTTTCTTTTCTGTTTTTTAGTTTGATGATCGATTTAATTGAAGTTGAAAAGGAGCGTCTTCTAGATGAGGTAAGTGTTCAGTAAATTTTGGTTTAAAAAACCCGATCTGTTGTATATGCAGTTGTTCTTGTATTATTATTTTTTTCCTGGGGATAGTTCCTGTATATGCATGAATAACCTTAATGCTACAGGAATAGATTCCCTGATGATCAGTACAGTGGTTTAAGGGATATCTGAATTGGTGAAATACAAAGAATAATGCCATTCTTCTTCTGTCTTGGGGTTTTAAGATTACTAGTATGTAAATGCAAAAACCAGTAACTTATATATTTGGTGAGAGCTTTTTCTTGCAGGAGAATAGTTAATTGCCCAGTTTAACTACTATTAGACTTAGCAGACTAATTTTTTCCTATACGTAAGAGAGATGGTAATGTTATGCAGGGTTTGTATTTCCAGAACATTTTTACAGAACTTAAAGAATTCTCTTAATGTTTTAAAAATGCTTTTACTATATAACATAGAGGTTTGCATGGCTGTTTTTGTTATTCTGTGTAGTATGAGATAGGACATTTTAAACAATGAATCAGAACTTTTCAGGTTATGCAGTCTTCAGTTTTACGAGATTTCTAGTAGAGTTTAGCATTTCCTAAATGTCCTGAAGAGCCAATTGCAGTCATGTTTTTGGTGTCAGATTATTTCACATTACTTTGCTTAACTTTTAGTGGTTTACTTTGGATGAAGTGTCCAAAGGAAAATTGCATTTAAAACTGGAATGGCTCACATTGATGCCAACTGCTGAAAATCTAGACAAGGTATTAAAGGAACACATTACTTTTATCCTAATCTTCATTGTTGTGGGGTGTTTTTGTTGTGCTGGGTTTTTTTTTTCTTTTGTTAATTATGTAAGTAATTTAATTCTCTAGCTGTTGTGAATTTGGATAAACCTGTAACTTTATTCCAAGCTGTTTGTCTTTAGAAATCTCAAACCAGTCATAACTGTCAATGTACTCTTGTGGCATGGGATTTTAAAATGATTTTGTTGTCCTCTTCTTTTCTCTTCTTTTCTCTTAATGTTATGGTTTGAGAATATCAGCTAACATTTCATTATCCTGGGAGATAAAAGTGTATTATAACCTTTACATTCTAAAAAAAATAACTAAGAAATGGTGTGGAAATTTCCATAAAAATGGGTTTGGAATATCTGTATGAGTCTTGAAAACTTACTTCTTATGCTTCATAGTGTGCACTTGTGAATGTTTGCATTTTGGGAGATGTTTTAAAAATATTTTTCAGGAATGGGACAGAAATAATAATATTATTTGATTTTCAGAAAGGCTTACAGTATGTTTTTGGTTTAGGTGCTAACAAGCATTAGAGCTGATAAAGACCAGGCCAATGATGGGCTTTCCTCTGCATTGCTTATTCTCTATTTGGACTCAGCAAGAAACCTACCCGTAAGTTATATTCTGATGGATACCCTTTTGTCATGGGTATCTCTCGTGTACTTCCAGCATGGCTTGCTTGGTAGTATGGCACACTGCTTTACTAACACACATTATGCCATGTTTTCTATACTTTCTCTCGTTTCAAAACGTGTAATGTAAGGTCCACATTTCTAGTAGCATAGTATTATAGATACATATTTAATAAAGCATTATTCTTTAATCAGTGTGATTTTTCTTTAAAGACTGCTCCTTTCCTGGACTTGAAAGGCTGCATGTTTTTATTACACAATGTTTTCCATAAATAGTATGGGATTAGGATGAGGAATTTTAAGGAACTAACTGGGAAAAGGCCCACTTCCTTGAGTTCAGGTAAACTTGCTTGCTTTGGTTTAGGGCATCTGTGGTAGATTTAAAGGTACTGAAGTCCTCATCATGAAATTAATACTGTGCAGTTGATGTTACAGTGGCAGAATACTTGTATGAGATTTCTGTCAGACTGTCATTTGGAGTATTGTTTATTTGCTTGTACAAAACATAAAAATAAAAAAAATTAATGGTTCTGTCATTATATGGATTATACTATGGGACTGTGAAATAGCTTGTTTATGACAGGCACAGACTGTTTTGTAGTTTATTTCAGGTTAGTAAAGTACTGTTCCTGGTTGTTAATGATAGCAGTAATAAAGTAAACTTTACCATAAATAGATATGTGAAGCATAACGCTGAGTTTTGCTGTTTTTCAGCATTGCTATTAGATGAGAAATTCTGGAAGTGATGACTAAAATACGAATCAGAGAATAAAGTTTTCAAGCCTCAGGTTTTTTTGCATGCATTTTGCAAATTTGTCCACTCATATTTAAGTTAAAATGCTGCATTAAACAGAGTGGTAACAAATGAAAGCTTAGCAGCCTAAACAATTTACATCACTGACTAGTGACTTCATGTCTGTTCCAGGGTGTATACAGCAATGTTTGGAAGTAGTATTTCTAGGTTATTTTAAAAGCTAAAGAGATGTAGCTCATTTGGAATAGAGTCCTGCATTATCTTTTTAACCTCACTGTATTGAATTCAGGGGAACTCTGTAACTTAGCAGAAAAAGAGTAGAATTACTCTAATACAGAGTAAGCAGAAATAGAATAGAATTTAATGTGCTTAACGTTAGTTCCAGAATACTGCAACACACAGAAAAAGTCCATCTTCCATCTGTTTTGTGCACTAGATTAAATTGAACCCATTTCTGTATTTTCTGGTTCGACTACTGGATTTTACTTACACTGTTACAATCATAGAATCACAGAATACCAGGTTGGAAGGGACCTCAAGGATCATCTGGTCCAACCGTTCTAGGCAAGAGCACAGTCCAGATGAGATGGACCAGCACCGTGTCCAGCTGAGTCTTAAACGTGTTCAGCGTAGCGGAGTCAACCACTTCCCTGGGGAGATTATTCCAATGATTGACTGTTCTCATTGTGAAAAATTTTCCTCTCGTGTCCAATCGGAACCTCCCTGGGAGTAACTTGCACCCGTTACCCCTTGTCCTCACCATGGGACTCCTTGTAAAAAGGGAGTCTCCATCCTCTTTGTAGCTCCCCTTTAAGTACTGGTACATGGGGATGAGATCACCTCTGAGCCTCCTTTTCTCAAGGCTGAACAAGCCCAGCTCTCTCAGCCTATCCTCATACGGCAGGCTTCCCAGACCCTTGATCATCTTGGTGGCCCTTCTCTGGACCCCCTCCAGCCTGTCCACATCTTTTTTGTATAACGGGGACCAGAACTGTACACAGTATTCCAGGTGTGGCCTGACAAGTGCCGAGTAGAGTGGGATAATGACTTCTTTCTCTCTGCTGGCGATGCCCTTTTTGATGCAACCCAGCATCCTATTGGCCTTCTTGGCCGCAGCAGCGCACTGTTGGCTCATGTTGAGCTTCCTGTCCACCAGGATCCCCCGGTCCCTTTCCACGGAGCTGCTCTCCAGCCAGGTGGATCCCAGTCTGAGCTGCACTCCTGGATTATGTTTTCCCAGGTGCAAGACCTTACACTTGTCTTTGTTAAACTTCATAAGGTTCTTGTTAGCCCACTCTTCCAGCCTATCCAGATCTTCCTGCAGGGTGGCTCTCCCTTCCAGAGTGTCTATTTCCCCACTCAATTTGGTGTCATCAGCAAACTTCATCAGGCTACACTTGATCCCGTTATCCAGATCACTTATGAAGATATTGAATAACATTGGGCCCAATATCGATCCTTGGGGGACCCCACTTGTGACGGGTTGCCAGTTTGAAAAAGAGCCATTTACCACCACCCTTTCGGTGCGGCCCATCAGCCAATTCCTCACCCACTGTACAGACCACTTGTCCAGGCCATAACGCATCAGTTTCTCCAGGAGGAGGCTGTGGGGAACCGTATCGAAAGCCTTGGAGAAGTCCAAGTAGACAACGTCAGCCGCTTGCCCCGTGTCAACCGAGCAGGTCACTTTATCATAGAAGGCCACCAGATTTGTCAGGCATAATATATTTGTTAAATATATTATGTTAAATTTAATGTATTTGTTAAAATACACTAAAGCCTCTTAATTAAAATGCATAGTGTAAAGTTCTCTCACAACTTCCAATTTTTTTCCATACAACTCTGCTTCTCTATATTAGATTAGCTTCTCTAGCAAATACTCAGAGGCTTTGTCATAAGTTTAGTTTTTTCCCTTCCTGTTTTAAACAAACATTTTGTGACAGTGTCTCCCTGCTTCAGAAAGGTTAGGCTGCAAGTCTTGAGTTCTGCCTACTTTTGGGGACAGTATTTTAATTTCTTAGTCAGTATTTCTAATCAGTAGATCTCTAAACTGTGGGGCACAGAAAGGGGAAGTTCCTTGCACAAAACTGACCAGTTAGGAAATTTGGGAACAGGATCCCAAATTTCTTTTGCTGTGTCTGATGTTCTGTCTACAGTACAAGATTGCCTGGGTGGGTTGAGAATAAAGATGGTCATAGTGTGGGACCTGTTTAACCCTCTTTTTTTTTTTTTTTTTTCTTGCTCTACCAGCCCAGAAAAGCAGTTGCTACAAATGACTCAGTACTTAACTTCAAGTCATTTTCTTTCCAGAAATGTGTTATAAAGAATACAATAGAAAGTAACATCGAACACTTGAAAAGTCCATTTACAAGTTTACAACAATAAAATAATACAATACTGTGTTAAATTCAAGTTGTCCAAAAACAGATAGAAAAAGGCTTCGCAGTTAGGTGGGGGGGAAGAATATCACGTGAAGACTTCTTCATGCAGGAGAACTGAAGATTCCTACAGATTCTATAAAGACAATGCCTAGATAACGTCATAGAGCTGCTAGACAAACTGCAGCGAATTATAGTGAATACAGCTTTTTTATGTCCATTTGATTCTAATATGGAATAACATTTACAAGACTAAACATGAAAGTCTGCTGGCTTCTCATGTTGTGTTCATATTCACTGATAGGGGTTGTGTAGTGTAATAGCAAAATTAATCACTCTTTTGGATTGCTTGTATTTATGGGGAACAAAAAGTTCAAAGAGAATGAAGTGTTAAAATTATGCTGACCCTTATTAATAGTTTTGAAGACTTTTGTCCACAACTTTAATGTTACAACTGAAATATTTTCTAGATGAATAAGTACTTTTTATTACCTTCAGAATGGATTTCTTAAGTTAATGCTTATCACTGGTACATCTTAGATCTTGTCATCAGCCTTGTTTTATTTGAGTTATAGTGGATAATTCCCAGCTCAGGCATTTCTTTTGCACAGATGCATCATAGTTGTGGTTTCTGAGACACGGGGATGATTTATCTGAAATATGTTTAAAGTGAAATAGAAATGGTGTAGAAGGCTGGTCTCTAAATTTACTTAGTTGGATCTGCCATATAAATCTGAACTACCAAGAGTAAACTTGGAAAGTGGGTTAATATATTTGAATAATTAATAAAAAAAAAAAATCAAAAAACTTTTCACCTTGCTGCACTACAGAAAGTCATTTAACAGATGAAACTATTTGTAATGACAAATATTTACTTACTTTTTGTTATCTGCTGTTTTCTCTGGAATCCTTTGACTGTTTTCCTTAACTTTTTTGTGTAGTAAAGCTGCTTATGCATTCATTCTGCCACAATCCCATCACTCTGCTTTCTCCTTCCATTTCCATCTTCCTAAGAGTATCTACGAGGGAAACTTTGGGTGTGGATACTTAAAAGAGAGGAGAGCATCGGGACTAGTCTTTTGTGAAAACACTACCTCACTCTATAGAGCACTATTTGTGAGTTCTCTGGTATTATTTGTATTGTACCTTTTATCTGCCAGAGTGTGGATTAGTGCTACTAAAGCCACTCACTCTAGTGGAATGAGAGCATGCAATTTGTTTTGCTGCATGGTTTCAACAAGTGTGCATTGTTTTTGTGCTATTTTTATTGCATTTTAAAGACTACTTAAATTTCATTGATCAGCATATCATTGGGTAAGTAATTAACTTTTTGTGATAAAAACCCAAGATAAGTTTGTTGGAAAAGCTCTTACATTTAACTTAAATTGCTGATTCATTGAGAAATAAAATGCATACTATACTAGCACGCTGTGTGCTGGTGAATCGTTGGCTTTTATTGCAAAGCAATTAAACTAATAAATATTACAACCAACATCCCTGTAGTTTCTTTAAAAGGTGATGCACTCAATGTTTGTAAGAACTTGCAACCTCTCCACACTGATTCAAGTATCGCTTTAAAAATGGGTGTGGTTCTTTGTGCTCCCCAAACTATAAATTCCCTTGTAAATTCTATTTCACTCCATGATGCTCCTTGTTTTGCAAATTCCCAAGCTCCTTTTCTTTTTTTCAAATTAGTCTGTAGTCAGGAAAATCCAAGCTAGGGAGAACCACCAATTAATATTTTTTGCTTGAATTTAATGTTACAAGATTAATACAAACTAATGAGCCTCTGAATATCTTACACTTAAATCTGTAAACACAACCTTGTTATCTTCAAAAAGAATGAGAATCTGTTCAGAATAAGAACTCTTTTGCCAGAGAGAGGTGGGTATGCCATTGTAGATTGTGCAGATAAATTTGTTGCTGGCTGTTTACTTTTGGCTCTTACCATAAACCTGCATTTAAAAACACCTTTCCCCCTGCCCCCCCCAAATCCCAACAAAACCCTTTTCTGTGGTCCTTTCAGTTAGTTTCTGTCTAGAAGTTCATTTTAAAGTATCAAAAAAGTTACATCCATTACTAAATCTTGTTAAAATTTAATGAATAAGAAGTGCAGTTCAAAAGGTATGGTTCAGTTATCTTGGTATTAAAACTGATAAGCAGTTGCTGTTTCTTTTAGTTATAAAAATACTAGATACATCCTAATAATAATAATAATAATAATAATAAATCCAAAATGCTTGATAAAGAGTGCAGCCCTGATGTTTTTGTTGATCTTAGGGTCTTTGCATTAGGACATGTCGTCTACATATAACAGCATCTATTTAGACATTGGACAAAACTTTCCAAATCCCTGAAGTGATTTGTGAGTCCGAGTGGAACAGCAACCATTTTAAGATAGCCAGGTCTGGATTTCCTTCAACAGCAGCATTAACTGCCTTGTTCTGCAGTTGCATGGGTGCTAGTCTTGCAGCAAGCAAGAGGATCAGGTTTATGGCTGGAGGCCAGGGCACGACTGTAGTAGCCCAGAGATAATAACAGCTTCAGCAGTCATAAAACTGCATCTTGTTTTCAGGGCGTCTTTAAACACGAGGTATTATGCAAGCATTCACACCTGCAAGTTCAGATATCTAATTGACATGTAACATGAGTTACTTTGTGGGGGGGAGTGTTAAAAAGGGGGCTCACTTTATGTAGGGAGAGGAAAATCCAATGCCCTGAGTGCTCTCTGTTCCCTTCTAGACAGTTTTATTGACTGCTGGGAACCTAGATTCATGACACCTAATTCAGACATTTACCCGTCTAAATCTGATTCATCTGAAGTTAAGGAGTATGAATAGTGTTCTTAGTATAATTTTCGAAAGTGAGTAATGCTAGTTTTATGATACGCTATCATTCATAACAATTTTTCTTTTAATTTGGTGTCTATATAACATAAATTACCCGTATTTTAAATCAGCTCTTACAGATCAGTGGCTGTCTTCTAGTTATCAATTGAGGATGCACTCACAGATTCAGACACTTCTAAAGCCCCATTTTAAGCCCAAGCAAGTGTTAGCAAGTCAACAGAAGTAATGAGTCGTACTCCAAAGCACATTGAATTAGGATCTGGCTTAATAACAAAACAGCTTGTTAGTTGTGGTGTAATTTATGGATTTGTTATTAGGATTTACTGCAAATGTCACTGGCTGTTACAGAATTCAAGCCTGAAATCTGATTTATTCCACTGTGTCAGTTATCAGTATAGTTCTTGGATACCTGTCCCCTTTTCTTGTAACTGCAGAGACGCTCAGAACCATAGCAAGACAATTTTGTCACCCAAGGCAAGACCTTTTCTTGGCTTTTTATATTGAATACTCCCTTTTCTCCTCGTCTCCTCCTGCCCAGCCTTTCAGCCACCATCCTCATGGACCTGCAGCTCCTTCCCTTGAAACCTGAAGTCTGGCTTAAACATATTTGCCCCAGCTGATGTCCCTCTTGGCCTATCCTTGCTATGATTCCAGAGGAATTGAGACATGTTCAATATCTGGGAATCATTGGTTGCCTGCCTTTATAATTGATCACATAGGTTTGGTTTTGACTTTTAAAATTCTTTGAAATAATAGTATAGAGGGAAAAAAGATGTGTACTACTGAATATGCAGGTGCAGATGTGAAGGAAAGATGGCCAATAAGTTGAGGGGCAGTTTAGGATTCAAAATAATCTTGATGAATTGCAGATATGATCTGGAAAAATAAGGTGCTTTTCCATAGGGGACGGTCATTGAACCCATATAAATACGGGATGGAAATAGTTGTCTGGTGGATAGATAGCTCTACAGAAACAGATCTGTAGTTGTGCTGTATTATGCTGTTACAAAAGACGGACACCATACTGTATATAGAAAGAGGAGTGTAGCCTGTAAGATCTATGGACTAATCCTTCTGTTCTACTTAGCCATTACTAAGACCCTGATTTTGGCCGCGGCAATTTAAGATCTGGAGGACACCAGTGATGATAATGAGAAAGCCAGTAAACGTGGCTAGCAGAGGAAAAGTAACTAGGAGGAGTTTAGCTTTAGGAAGTAAAGACGGGGATGGAAATGATACAAAGCGGCTGCAAACAAAGTGACTTTTTCATGTTTGTCAGAAAACAAGAAACAGTGCTTAAACTCCAGCAAGGAACATACCTGTTGGGCATTAAAAATTTTTTTCCATGAAAATTATAGTTAAACATCAGGATTGATATGTCTAGGGGTATTGTGCAGTCTCCATCTTTGAAGGTCTTTAAGTACAATAGTAAATCCCTAATGTATGAGATAAATAGCTGTAGAAGATTCCTTAATTTTATTTTAAGAAAAAATAATGATTAAAAAAATCCCACAAAACCAGCCAAACCTTACTTCTAGTTTTCTTCAGTTTCATCATATTGTATATTCATTCTGAAATAAAAATTTTGAAGCTGAATGCCAGGAATCTTATCATATATATTGGCCAACTTTAGGATATGATATTCCAAAAGAAAATGTAAAAAAAGTATTTCTGCACTAAGGTTAAATCTCTCTTCAAATTTTAGTCACTTCTGGATTTGAATTTGAACCAAATTTAAAAAAGGTTCGTTCATTCAGAAGGCAGTCCATAGGACATCAGGCATTCAATAAAACCTATTTCATGAAGTTTCTTTATTAGAGTAAAAAAAACTAATAAGGGAAATATAAGTAGATTGTAAGTGAATATATTAGTTTTAAAGCAGAATACAAACATTCAGAGAGGACAAGAGGGGAAAAAAAAAGTTCTGTCAGACTTTGTTGTTGTTTTTGTTGTGGTTCCTTCATTGTTTTGTTTTAAAGATTTTTGGGGTTTTTTTGTGTTGATTTTTTTCCCCGCTTTGTCCTATGTTGTCATGTCATAATTAATTAACCTAGTGAAATTGCTTCATTGCATGACTTATTAACCCTTCCTATGTTCATTCTCTCCTAACTTAAAAGCATAATCCATTAGAATTTAACCCTGATGGCTTGAAGAAGGCTGCTGTTCAGAAAGCCCTAAAGGTAAACCTAATATAGTTGTCCATTTAAGGTCACAAAAGTAATTGGAAATGCACAAATGCCTGCAACGCTTCTCTTCCAACAGTGGATGGAATTTCTGTTGCCAGATATATATTTAGTACAATTCTGGTTTACTTAAATTTGGTTTCAAGAAGCAGTCAAGACATTGGTAAAACACTATGGTCTGTGGTAATTTGAATTTTAGATCAGCTGAGTGGAGTACAGACTGTTTTGGAAGACTGCGGAGAAAAAATAGTCCTGAGAACTACTTCGAAGTAGTAACTAAAGGACAAAGCTGACATGAAAGCTAAAACATCTTTTACGTACTCAGTGATACTTTATTGGTCAACTCTGAATGACTAACCAATAAAATCACTCTCTGACATGTTTTGAAATAATCTTGTTTCTGCTAGATGTTTTTAGATGGCTTTACATCTTTTATATAAATGCTAAATAAATTTAGCCCAGCTTTTTGATATGGAAGACATAGAATTGAGAGGCAAACTTGGAAGGCATAAGCCAAGTTCTCAGCTGGAGACACTGGGACAAGAGGCAGTTTCTAATAGCCTGTCACCAGCAAATCTGTCAGTGGCAGGTGTTAGAGGTGCATTTTATGTGTGTGTACATATTGCTGCCTATTTAGCATGAATTCAAATTATTTATATTTACATATCAGCATAAGCAACAGGGTCTTTTTGTCAACTTCTGTAGTTTCATCATTTTATGAAGAAAAGGGAGTTTCAGGCACCTTTTTATGGACAAAGGAAAAATGAAACAAATGTCACCTACCATTTTTAAACACCATCAGCTGGAGTGTCATCTGACTTTCTTTCTGTTCCTTAAACCTTTGTATTCTGTTGTCTTTGATGAGAGCTAAATATTTTCGATTAAAATTCATGAAAAAAAGAAATGCGGCATTCATCCAAGAAAGGAGTGCTTTCTTAACAGCTTTTTTTCTAAAGGAAAGTATGGTTATAAGCAGTGTGTCACATTAAAGTCAAGTAATATTAGTGGAAGTATGATGTCCAAAATGTAAGTTAAGATCCAAAAATACCTAGAATATGCACATTCTTAATTTAAAAATATAGAATATTTTAATCACTTGGTTGTAATTGTGACCTTACATGCATTAAGTAGATTTTAACTAACTTTCTGTTTACATACCTGATCTGTGCAATTTCCTACATGGTAAATTTCTAAGTATATTATTAACCATGTATACTATATTTTCTAGGCCTTTTAAACTGCATTAACACCTGCTTGAGATGATTAACTTTCATGTCTAACTTTTCTTTCTGACTGAAATTTTTGTTAGGTTAATTTAAAATTTGTGAAAGAAACATGTAGTTAGGAATGTTCCTTTGTGTATATCATTTGTTTCTAAACTGATGTTTATTTTCACAGTTTGATGTAATGCTATACACCTGGTGAGCAAGGCTCAGATATGGCAGATGGTTGATTCTCTAATAAAGAGTATTTGGTAAACTGTAGAAATATACATCAGGTACATTATAGTGCATCTTCTTTCTCCCCAAACTGAAAAGGGGGGAATATCAATGTTCTGATATTACATCCAATTTAATAATACTACTGCAATGTAAATAAAGTAAGCTTCCTGAGTTCGTGCTTTCTCCATATCTACCATCTGCATGCAATATTCATTTTGCAGTTTTAACTATGCTTCATTAGCTTGGGGGGTTGTAATGCTCATTAAAGGATAAGAATTTGCACCTTACCAATTTCATTCAAAGAAAATGGAAAGGAGTCTAAAACTCCTGCTTATTTGTAGCATTTTGCTTCAGTGTATTTAGGGTGGTTGGATGCCTTCATGTTAACGTGTTCATGAGTTACTAGCCAGTCTGCCATTCAAGCCTGTTGAATAAAATACTGAGAATAATAGATAAGCGTATAGCAGAATGCATATGATTTGTACTTTAAGATGCAAACATTTAAGTTTCCGAGGAGAAAGGTTTTGCTTTATTCTGAAGGCAAAGTTTTTGCTTTTTCTTTACCAGTCAGGAAAGAAATTAAACAGCAATCCCAACCCGCTTGTTTTGCTGTCAGTTGGACACAAGGCACAGGAAAGTAAGGTAAGTTCCTGCTCTTTATACTTGGCTCTGTCTGCAAACATTTGGTGACTCTGTGTGCTTGGCATTAGCTATCAAGACACTGAGCGTATCCACTGCACTAAAAGTTACCACCAGAACTGAAATTGCCAACAAGAAGCCAAGGATTGAATGAGTGGTTACTCCATTTAAACTGTCTGTGAGTAGAGACCAGATTTTTAACTATTTGCAGATGTCCTTCCACAGTAGGTTCTGATCTGTAACTGGGATTCCTACAGTAGTGATTATACAAATAACAGTGTGGGCAAACGACAGGCTTCAAAATACTGATCAAGATTTGAAAATTTACAGAATCATAGAGTTACAGAAATGCCGAAAGGTTGAAAGGGACCACTGAAGATCATCTGCTTGAACCTTCTGTTTTAAGTAGGGCCTTAGATTAGCCGAAGTGCTGTGTAGCTCTCAGGAGCTTGTAGTTTAGCCAGGTTACTTTGTTATTTTGTCTGCTGCTTTTTCTGCTTTGGGGTATGGACCACTTCTGTGCTTTGAGAAGGCTGTCCTGTAGCACTCCTGAGCTCCTTTCCCTCCAAGGTAGGCACTCAGGGAATGCTTTCTAACAGTTCCTAGAGCAAGTTGAAATCTGCTTTTCTGAAGTCCAAGGCTTTTATTCTGCTGTTAGTTTTCCTCAAGCCCCTTAGTGTATTAAGCTCTGTGATCTTACGGTCACTGTAGCCAAGGCTGCTGTTGATAGTCACATCTGCAAACCAATATTCCTTATTTCTAAGTAGGAGATTCAGAACACCACCACTCCTAATCAACACATCCAATGATTGAGAACAACCGTGACACAACAGTGTTTGTTTACCTAGCACAAACTCTTAAACTGCTTGTGCACCACTGTGGTGCTTTCCTAGAAAACATTAGAGTAGTTGAAGCTCTCAGTGAGAACCTGGTTCTGCAGACCCGAGACAGCTTTGAGTCATCTGAAGAAGGCATCATCCGTCTCTTAATCAGGTGGTCTGTAACAGATGCCTGTCATGAGGTCGATCTTGCTGGTGATACCTCTGTTTTTGACCCAAGGCATTCAACATACACTGTTGTCTTGTCCATAACTAACCTCTGTGCATTCAAACAGCTCTTTAAAATAATATAGCAACAGTGAGGTGATACTTAGATAGGTAGATATATGCAATATGGGTGTGTTGTGTTGGGTTTTTTTTAAAGTAAAAGTGTCAGTGAACCAAAAGGAGAGGACATCTAATTTGGCTTCTTCCTATCCTGTCAAAAATTGTCACAAAGCCTAAACTAGATCTTATATACAGTCTTAATTTTGATACCTATTAGAGAATGGAGATAGAAATTCAAGTCCTGGAGACAGCTTTTTTCTATGAGGTCTTTTTTTCTGTCTTCCCCTGCCAGTTAATGGCTTGCTGAAAGTACTGAGATTTGCCAGTGAAATCTTCCACGTGGCTACTTTGTGTTTAAAAGGAAAAATACTAGTTTCTAGGAGTTTCACTGAGTTAGTTCAGCCCTTATAGAGAAGTATGAGAAGAGAGAGAATGTGCCAGTCTGAAGACCTTGCATTTGTTCATAGATTCACCTGTTCAAAAGTTCAAAGGTTCATAGGTTCACCTGTTCAAAGGTTCTTTAGCAGGAGTTTTACTTTACATACAGCAACTTTAATGCAAAACATATTCTATTACATGTCCTGTGTAAAATTTTATATGTGATGTTATATATGCCTTGGGTAGATCCTGCTTGGCCTTCGTTTAAATAGGTCTGGTTTCAGACTAATTTTGCAAAGCCAAAATGAAAAACGTATTCAACTCTTGACACCAGCTTTGTTAGACAAAAATGTTTTATAATTTCTATGCTTCCTGTTCTCTAACTTTAGATTCGATACAAGACTAATGAACCGGTATGGGAGGAAAACTTTACGTTCTTTGTACACAATCCCAAAAGACAAGACCTTGAAGTTGAGGTATGTTGTCTCACTCTCTTAGATGCCTTTCTTTTCTAAGACATTTCAGTAGTAACATTCAGACATTACAGGCTGTTACGAAATGAGACTCAATATAGTGTGAGCACCGTTAAAATTATACTTAAAGTGGTTTTTAAGACCAGGCTATGAAATGTTTATTTGCATTTACTACTAAAAGGAAGAAAGACTATAACTAATCTCTCACCAGAAGAACATAGTTGATGCTTGTCTTACTTGAAAAAAAAAGGAAAAAAAGTAAATTTTGATACCTGTTTTGAACCCTAACAGTCTTAACTGCTAGCAGAAATTGCTCTTATGTATGGCTGATTTGTTTCCTCTCTCATGCCAGGGAAGTTTTTGCTTTATCCAAATACTGTATCCCTGTACATGGCTGAAATGTCATTTACATAGGTCAAAGAGACTAAAGTGTAAATGAGTACTGTCCTAGTTACTATTCCTCTAACAGTTGTGGGAATTCATTTTCACACAGACTGTTTGGAAACCATGAAGTTATTTTGATCAAGGGTCAGGTAGGTGCAGCTGTGATGGCTAGTTTTCTGTCTTGCGTTTGCTGTAGAATATAGGGATGAAGCAAATATACTCAATGCCTAGTTTCTATTTCCTTCTTCAATGTGAAGTAATCTTATGATCAGAGGAATTTGGTTTAAGAACAAACTACATTCGATATTGTTTGGATTTTTTTGTTTTTAAACAAAACTGTCATTTACTTTTATTTCTCTGAATTCTGACAAAGCAGATGATACAAAATGACTTAGCTTCTGTGTTCCTTCAGGTGAGGGACGAACAGCACCAGTGTTCTTTGGGGAACTTCAAACTGCCTCTTAGCCAGTTACTGGAGAGTGAAGATTTGACTATGCATCAGCGGTTCCACCTGAGCAACTCTGGTCCAAACAGCACTATAAACATGAAGATTGCACTCAGGGTACTCTAAAACTTTTTCCCTTTTTAAATATCTGAAAGCATATTTAAGACTATCGTGACTTCTGGTCTTCTAGCTTTATGAAGAAGACAGTACATGTCCTTGGGTGTCACAATGCCAGGTGTCCTTAGTTGTGGCAGTGCTATCAAGTACACAAAGATAAACTCTAATTTAAATACATTCTATTTCAAAAACACAAAATTCTGTGAACAAAACAGTAATCAGCTGCATTAATTAAGATTGAGGTTCCCTGTGGTTTTAGGTTCAGAAATCATGTCTGGAATCTGAATTCCTTCAAGTGTCTTATGACTCAGTAGGCTACAGATCAGTGAAATCACCTTTATCTTATAGAAATGGAACTGAGGTCATGATGGTTTAAAAAGAATAAAGTTAATAGGGAAAGGAAGTGCCTTCATAGTACTAGAAAAATTCAGACCAACTTTCAAGGACACTGGAGTTTTGAAGATGAAACTTGCATACCTCAAAGTTGGTTTGTCTTTTTCCCCAGCTAAATTATTTGGTTTAATAGGGTGGTGTATCTCTTTGCAAACACTGTCAAACTTCTGTTAACTTCTGTTATTTGTTCTTTTCTAAAGCATTTCCTTGCTTACTTGTCATTAATAAATGAAAATAGCCTATAAAAGAGAAAGTAAGGACGATGAGTGAGAAGATCTTGTGATGTAGGATTAAATTTCAAAAGATTAGAAGAAAAAAAATTATAGAATAGCTTTCCAGGTGGCTAGAGCTGCAAAGTAAATAGCACTTGCACTAGAAGTGTGTAGAGTATGGGAAGGGAATAATGAGGAGAAAAATTCTAAATGAGTGGAGAATTTCACATTGTTTATAGTTTCTGCAGTTGCCACAGAGAAGATGGAGCTGTGTTTTGCTGTGCAAAAGGTTTCCTGTTGTAGAGTGAATGAGTATAAGTGTGAATATTTTTGGTCCCGCATTAGTGTCTGAACGTAACAACTTGTCACCAACCAGTACTCTTGTAGAAACAAATTTGTTCCTGTTTTTTATACTGGAAAATAGTAATATTATATGGTTTTTTACTGTATTTAGGTCCTTTCTCTTGAAAAGCAAGCAAGATCTCCAGATCATCAACACTCAGCCCAAGTCAAAAGGCCATCTGTTTCCAAAGATGCAAGAAAATCATCTTTTAAGCCTCAGGTTCCTGTCTCTCCACCACCTGATTCAAACAAACCTGTTCCAGCTTCCCCAGTGACTGATAGTGATAAAAAGACTGATACAGCTGAAAAAAGTCAGCCTCCCAATGCCAGCCCTCAGTGGCCAACAGATCTCAGCCGAAGTTCCTCCAGTCTTCATGCCTCTAACTTCTCTTATTCTCCCAGCCACCTCTCAGTCAAAGAACCCACTCCTAGCATAGCCTCAGACATATCTCTGCCTATCGCCACGCAGGAGCTACGGCAAAGACTACGACAGCTTGAAAAGTACAGTGTTAATTATTTGTTTTTGCAATACATCTGAGTTGATTTATAAAAAATGTTGTCAGTGCAGCCAAAGAGTGCCAAAGAGAGAGTGCTTAGTTTGCATTTCAGTAATATTTTTTCCTGTTGCAGTTTGAGCCTGGCATTTGAAAACCAGTCATTGTGATTTTCTGCTTTCTCTTGGTACCTCAGTTAGACAGGTTCTGCAATTAGAAGTTACCTGACCATTGCAATGATCTGCAAGATAAAGGCCACCTTGTTCTCGTAGCTACACTGTGTAGTGCTAAAAAGAGTGGGATGGCAAGAGAGAAGGATATTTTTCGATACAACATTAATCACTTTCATGGCAATAGTTGCCTGTTTTACCACTGAATCCTTTTGGCGTTAATATTAAATCAATTAAGTGGAATATAGCTGGTCTTTTTAAATTACTCCTAGGGATAGCTGACTATAAAGAATGTTAAATGAATAGTCAGTTACTATTCAGTTAGTGAGGATTGCTGCAGCCATGCTTTCTTAAATTCTCTATAATTTTTTTTCACTTGCCTCAACAGGCAGCTATTCTAACCAGTAAAGATAGCTGAGCAGCCATTCTGCTCTGAGTAGGAGAATGGAAACCATTAATTCCCTATTCATGTAGCTCCCCTGTGAAGCTAAGTAGAAAGATTTTAATTTTTTATTTGTAAGGGATTGAACTGATTCATCTTTTTCTCTATCGGAGTTCATAGAATCGAGTAATATAGGTTGGAAGGAACCTCTGGAGGTTGGTCAACCCTGTGCTCAAATAAAATTCCCAGTTCCAGGTTAGATCAGGTTTCTTGGGCCTTGTCCAAATAAGTTTTGAATATCTTCAAGGATGGAGATTCTAAAAACTTTCTCAGCAATTCCAGTGCTTAACCACTCCACTGTGAAAATGTGTTTTCCTTATTTCCAATTGGAATTTATCTTGCTGCAACTTGACTTTGGTCTCTTATTCTTTTACTGTGCACAGCCATGAGGAGTCTGACTCAGTCTTCTCTATAATGTCTGTTTTAAATAGTGAAAGACTGCAATTGAATCTGCTGTTGGCCTTCTCTTCAATTTGAACAAACCCATTTCCTTCACCATCTGCTTAGGTGCTCCAGTCCCCCATTTATCTTTATGGTCCTCTGCTGTCTTGTCTTCAGTTTATCAGTCTCTCTTCTGGCCCAAAACTGGGTTAGACTTTGTTAATTATGGTAATTGTTGAAATACTACTCCTTATTTAATACACAAATTTCATACTTTCTCATTTGATAAGAGTGGTAAAGCTGCGGCTAAGAAGGAGGTCCTTCATTGCAGGCATCATGTTTTTAGGTGCTCTGATTTTTTTTTTTTTTTTATTTTAACTAAGAAAATACTGAACTGAAATGCTTCATTCTAT
Source organism: Theristicus caerulescens (assembly GCA_020745775.1). Classification (NCBI taxonomy): domain Eukaryota; kingdom Metazoa; phylum Chordata; class Aves; order Pelecaniformes; family Threskiornithidae; genus Theristicus; species Theristicus caerulescens. The sequence continues at coordinate 11,333,070 of CM036558.1, read as the reverse complement.
TTTTTAAAGTGAATGTCTTGGGAATTTTAATGGAGCAATCACTTTGCAGTAGCTATTCACAAAAGAGGCACACCTTTCCCTTGAAGTTAAGATACCCTTCAGGTGGTTGAGAAATGCCAAGCTGCCATATACTGTCCTGTGTGAAACGCAAAATACTCATAGTCAGTTTACACAAACTAAAAAAAGCATTTCATAGGAATGAGGGAACTCTGCAAATACTGGTCATTCTTTAAAGCAGAAATTCTTAAACATGGTGCTTGCTTTTTATTTAAGCATGACCTGTATTTGTAAGTGTAAATTGATTCTAATCTTATTTTCAGTGTGACATGAGCTACAGAAAATGGCTGTGCTTATACTATGATTTGAGCTTTTAAGACAATAAGTGGGTTTGTCACTATTTTGATCCCAAGAATATCTGTATTTCTACGCTAGGGAATTTAGAAAAGAATGAGCTGATCTTCTAATTGGTTCCTGGCCATAGGTAAGAGTGGCCCATCACTGAGGTTTTCATTGCAGTTTGCACCATTATTCTTTCCAATTCCTAGATACTACTTTAATGTTTATTTTAGGGTAAGTAAGTTCTTTACTGATAATGGTTTTCAAAATACTGAAGAGCAGCTGACCTCTAAACCAACAAGAATACCTAGCTTATTTTGGAGAGTAGAGCTGTTGGACAAGGAACTAAATGAAGTACAAGAAACTGATGAAGATATGCTCATGTGCTAACTTGTGTGTGCACTCTCTTCTTTCACGTTGGTCTAGTGAACAGTTAAATGGAGAACTACTCAGCATATATTTCAGTTAGGTCTTAGTTTAATTATGCATTTTAAAAACTAAGCATAATGTTCTACTTTTTCCTGCAGTGGAACAACTCTGGGGCAGTCTCCATTAGGACAGATTCAGCTAACAATTCGTCATAGTTCACAAAGAAACAAACTGATTGTGGTAGTGCACTCCTGCAGGTGAGCAGAAAATACCAAATTTCATTTCTGTGCATATTTCTTTCTAAACTTTGTCATATCTTGACTTATGCTCTTAAATTGTTTGTCTGGATGATCTTTGTTATTTTTAAAATAACATACTGATTGTAATTATGTGTAAATACAAAAACATACAGAGCTATACTCAGAATGAGTAGAAACTTTGTTGAAGATTTTGCCGTGATTTTGTATTTGTCTGTTGTGCCTCTGTCAGTTTTTAAATGAAAATGGCATGTAGATTTTTATCAGCAGTGTCTGGAAGCTGTCGCTAAGAGACTGAATTTTTCATGGAATGACAAAACCACATGATTTTTGGAAAGCCATATCTAAACTTTGAATTGGGATTTAAGAAACATTGTATTCCCACCTCTGCTGTCTGCTCACCATTTATCTGATCTTGTACAAGTCACTGCTAGGCTTTTTTTTTAGTTTTTCTTTTCCACTGCTGTGATCTATGTGCTGTATCCTGCACATCGTACTTTGTTCAGGATAGCCCACAACTGATTCACGTACTAAATTAAGCGATAGTAGTGTAAGCACTTATATTCAGCAATGTCTTATTTATTTTCTAAGTGTTTTTCCTTGTTTTTCACTGGTCACAGAAATCTAATAGCATTTTCAGAAGAAGGATCGGATCCATATGTGCGAATGTATTTATTGCCTGATAAGAGACGATCAGGAAGAAGAAAAACACATGTATCAAAGAAGACATTAAACCCAGTCTTTGATCAAATGTATGTTCTAAACTGTATGTAGTAGTTTTATATCATGTAATTACAAAGCTGTGAAATCAAGGTTTCTCAGCTTACCTGAATGGATGACCTGCTGAAACTCCTAGTTGTCACCACCAGACTTGATCATACCCTTCTCTTCTGGTATAATACCTCTTCCCATCCTTCTATTCCCTGTTATCACTATAGCCCTTCTTACTCTGTAACCGGCCATTTCTGTCTTATTTTCTGCCTTATCCTATGTCAGTTACATCCCCTCTGTGCTGGTGGCTAAGAAGCAGTGTGCACTCTTCTGGCAGGTGGTCAGAACGTGAGTGCCTTTTAGCTGGGCAATGCTGTTGGTATCCCCTCCTGCCAGGACGCACGTTGATTCTGACTGGCCGGTTGCCTGGCTGATAGATGCTGCCTCCTCGGCAGGACTGGCCAGCCAGTGTCAACGCGTGAGCAGATTGCTCAGTCAGTCTACTTGGTGGCACTTCTCAGCATCCAGGGAGTCAGGAAATTTCCTCGTAGGTTATATCCTGGGCCACAGGTTGGAAGTTGTGCAAGCTTGTGCAACATTACATTGCATAAAAATCCTTATATTTGCACTCAGCTTTTTGATGGTAGCTTCCCTCACACGTGTACCCCTTCCTCCCTGACCCATCACTTATCAATAAAGACGACCTTTCTCTACAGACAGAAACTTAATTTGGGGAAAACAACACTTCAGTCCATTCTATCCAAGGGAAATCTGTAAATCATTAGTCAGAGGCTCCGGTAGGTTTTCCTGGTACTGCAGCTCTCTCCTGTTTATTCCCAGTAATAGATTTGTTTTACTGTTCCTTTCCAGGTAAAATGTATTGCAAACCAATAAAGCTGTTTAAGAACTGTAGTGACAAATAGATGTAGATTGTGGTATAATCGTGCCCTCACTTCCTGTAAGTTTCAGATCTAGCAAACAAAATGCGTTCTTCCTTAAAAGTTTCCTCGGTGTGCCAGGAAAGGAAAGGAGCTCTGGTTCTAGAGGACTGAGGATCAGTAAGACTGACCAGTCTTTCCCTTTTGGAGAACAGTGATACTGAGCTGTCAGGATAGTAGGATTCCTCTTTCTCTTCTCTGTAGAGTCAGTGGTTGACCTTTTCCTTGTTTGGTTTTGTTTGTTTGTTTGTTTTGTTTTACCAGTGGTTTCTAAAGACCAAAGGTAACAGAAGTCTCCAACATTTGATGTTGATATTGATCATAGTATTGAAGAAAAAATTGGGCAAAAACATTGGGATTTTTTCTTCATTTATCTCAGACCTCATTTTTTATTTGGGGCGGGGGTGGTTTGGTTATGATTTGAATTGTTTAGCTGTAGGAACTGAACTGGCACTTCAGGTACAAAATTCTCTCTAAAGCATCACTTTGCCTGTCAGATTTGATTTCAGTGTTTCCCTGCCTGAAGTACAGAGAAGAACACTAGATGTAGCAGTGAAGAACAGTGGTGGTTTCTTGTCCAAAGACAAAGGGCTACTTGGCAAAGTAAGTTGACAACAAGCAAATTCTGTTAATACAGCACGTTATGATATAAGACTAAAACTCTCTTGTGATATGAGCTTGTTAGTGTTGACTGAAGCACCTGATTCAGGTACAAAGCTTTTAAAAATTATAGATGGCTTAGATGTCAAGCTTCAGTAAGGGAAGGAACAAACTGCAGAGACAGACATCAAAAGATGGGGCAGTAATCTCTTCTAGAGAATGGTAAGTTCTGAGCCTCGCAGTAACAAAAGAAACCTGCATGTCAGGCTTATTAATCATACAGTCAGAGAAAGAAAATAAGCACTAGAAAACAGGTGATATCTCAGAAAACGTTCAGAGAAAAATGGAAAGAGAAGCAAGAGTACTTAGAGAAGTACACAGAATAGATGTGTGTGTAGTAATTAAAATTCCAGAGTGTAAAATCCATGAGAAAGAACTCCTACTGGAGACGTTCCTAATGCCAAAACCGGTTATTGTGTTTACAACTTCACTGTTCTATAGGCACTCATTAAATCAGTCTCTTTCCTACACATGTGATTTGGAGCATGCAAAAAGGAATAGTCAATTCCTACACCCTTGCAAATTGCCATGTTCGAGCTCTGTAAAGAGGACGAGAGATATCAGAATTGTGGTCAGTTCATGGTGAACGGTGTTCTTAATTTTCCTGTTTACCAGGAAGGCTGTTAGCATAAACACATCAGCTGATTGCCATTGCCAAGATATACCATGTTCAGAATTTAAGCCTGTGAGGTGCTCTGGGACCGTATCACTAAAGGGTATACATTTTCAGGTCAAAAACAGCAACTTGAAGCTTTACTACAGGTTGGGCAGATAGCTATGATGACAAGGATGTAAAATACATTGTTTATTAATGGCATTACCTATACTGTAGTTTACAGGATTGTCAGATTTGATCTTTAAAAGACATAGAATGAAAGGCACACATAATGCATTGATTGCTAATTTAACTTTCCACAGTTATTAATACCTCTGGCATCTGAAGAACTTGCTAAAGGCTGGACCCAGTGGTAAGTGTAATATTTCCTTTATTAATAATAATACTATATATCAATAACTGGTGTGTTAATAATAGTTTTAATAGTGCTTGCTAAATGTAAAAAAAAAATTCCTTTGTTTTTTTCATTTTCAGGTATGATTTAACAGAAGATGGTACAAGGCCACATGGTGCAAGTTAGGCCCATGGATACTGGGAATTTCCCATGCATACTTTTGCCAACCTTTATATATTTTTAAAGCATTGTTCTCACAGATGTACCAATATTATTTTTATAGCTTTACTGATTTAGTTCTTAGAGACATCCCCAATAATTTTATAACACTCAGTCATTTTATGTAGACATAGCCTTTCTCATTGTTAAACTTTGTATTTTAATTTGCTAAACAATTTTATGTGCTACTGTAATGTGCAATAGTACAGTAAAGTAACCTTTTGTGTTTAAATTGATCTTTATGACGGCTGTACCTATTAGAAAGTGAAAAGATTATGTTCTGCTGTTTTCCTGCCTTGTTTTATATCTCACCAAGGTATGCCATACCATGTAAATATATACTATTTTTTTATAATTCTTTCAAGCTGGTTTGAATTCAGAAGAAAATTAGATAAAGGATAATAGATATTTTCTTCTAAATGCATGTTAATTTCTTCAGATGAATCTCTTTTGTCTTTGCAGCACAATGGTCTTAATAATTTTGTGATATTCTTCAAAAACAAACTGCAGAAAAACATTTTTACTTTATTGTGTTTCTGGCCCAGTGTGGCTAGCTTAAAATGTACAAAACATTAACATTTTAATATTTATATATAAATGTATTATTGGAAAATCATGCTATAGAATATTATAAACAAAAATTAAAATTCTATAAATATTGTATAAATAGAGGATGAGGTCCATGAATCACAGTTTCTAAATCTGAGTTTTCGTTTAATGGAGTAAACATGACAAACAGTACAGTTTTATTATACAAGTTCACTTGGATTTTGTTATTTATTCCTGTACTCTGTAGTAATAGACATGTGACCTTTTGAAGGTATGAGGACATGGATTTTTCTGTATTATAAACAAAAAAATCTCTGACCACTTAGAACTGTCCTTACTGCCTTGTTTCACTGATTTAAAAGGTAGACAAATCAGCTTGCAATGTAAGTTCATATAGTAGGCATACGTACAAGACATATGTTATTTTTATTATGCGATGCTGTGCTAAATAGTATATTATGCTATACCTTCTCTAATACTAAAATGGAAAAACAATAGGTAAGAAAGTGTGAAACTGAGTTAAACCGACTGTCTTTACGGTTGCTTCATTGCAACTTTGAGTGTTTGGTGCATGAAAAAAATGCACTTCAGTGGTCCACAGAGGTTTCTCAAGAAATAATGGCATTTATTGAAGCATTGCCATAGTCTGCTGCAAGACTAGAGCAGTGATACAATTAGCACAAACTGATAAAAGTAGTCAGTTGAGAGTTGAAGGGAGAGTATCAGCCTAAACAGCTGAGCTCATAGCTCTAATTTTATGAATTACGGGGAATTTTTTTTGTATTCAGAATTGATTTTTCTTTTTCTGGTAAGTTTTCTCAGACTGTTATAAAAATGTGCATTAAGAATCCAAGAGAACAGTTCAGCTCTTTCAGAGCCAATGCCCTCATTCTTGGATAAGTATGCAATTAGACAGACAAAGTATATTATTTAGCTAGACTGCTAGAATGATCTCTCAGCCAAGAAAGAATTTTAAAGAATATTTAAAAAACAATAAACTCCTGAAATTAGCTTTATTGTAAGATTACTGACAGAACCTTAATTCTAGATGTAGAATATGCCTACATTACTAGATGTACCAAAGTGCCTACCATAGATGTAGCTTTTTGTCTTTTTCAGGTTTAAGAATTGACTCATTTCAGTTTGTCTAAATTCAGTTTAACATGAACATTTGTCATGGATGTGTGTGATGTGCACACATACACCTCTGTACAGTGATGGCCTTCTTATTGCCACATTTTATACAAGACCATTTTAGCAAAGAAACTTAAATTGTAAATTTTGCTGCTGTCACTTTCTGATGGACTGGGCAATAGAGAGAGGTTCTTTGTAAGAAAACATTTCCATTTGAAGGCTTCACTCTATACTGGAATGTATGAATATCTATCTATATATATATATACACATACACACTCATCTGTTCATATCAAATGTAATATATCATGAAAGACACATTTTCTTTGCTAGTTCTCCATTAAAACGTTAAGAATGGAAAGACAAAGAATTGTTGTTAATGCAATGAAAATGCGGAAAGCGAAAGCTGATCTAAATAAGGGAGGTCTAAGTGGAGCAGTTCAACATAGTTGTCTTTTGCCTTGGTTCAGCCCGAGGTAGAAGGACTTTTGCTGTACATCTTGGCCAGTGACTCCCCGGAGTTTGATCCATAGCCAACAAATGGGCTGTTAGACTGACTCGGTGTTTCAAGTCTTAAGCGAAGTCTGGGGATGTTAGAAGACTGCACCTAAACAAAAAAAGTGCACATTTTGTCTTCTAAAGTCTCAAGGCGGGGGGGGGAAATGCTGTGTTTGGGTAAATGTGAGATGATAGCACAAAGTGAATAACTTGACTAAAGTATATAGGACAGGTTTTCAAAATAGCTCACAACCTAAAATTAGGGATAGGTTCTTAAGAGAGCCCAGTTCCCATTTAGGAGTCTAAAATTAAGAGATTGAATTGGCATTGTAATTCAGTAAGAGTAATTCCCATTGACTGTAATCAGTCCTGGATGCCAAACGCTTCAGAAATGTTCCCCTGAGTGAATTTGGATCAGAACATGACTGCATAGATGAGATTGATTCTTTTGATAGTGGAAACAAACCTCTGTATCATAGGTACCGAATTCTGATTGTGCCGTTTATATGAAAGTAGGAAGGACGAACATCGTTTTTCCTTTGGGCAAAAATTGCACCTCATTATCAAGTCAACATATTCAATCAACTGATAGCTTTTCATGTAGTTCTTGTTTATCCTGTGCCTTAAAATATGAACATATTAAGATGTTTAAGAAATGGCTAAAAATAAGCTTTGTTACCTGTATGTACCAACACATGTTCTCTACTGTTGAAACTGTTTTTAGAATTACTCTGCTTCACTGACAAGAAAGCCAGCTTTCTTAATTATAGCAGCGGTATAACCCAAACTCAAATCAGCATGCATATCACTTGGATTTGGATTAAAAGAATTTTCATTTTCTGTCTTGAATCCTGTATCAGAGCTGCAGCAAATGGTGAGATTGAAATGAGAACAAAGGGTAATCAGTTTTGTACAGATTGCCTTTTTTGCTCATGTAACTACATTATGATGCATGTATTTATTCAATAAATTGTTCATATGGAAGTCAGTGTGTTGCTTCCCTCTACACACACACACGCACACTCCCTTTTCCCCTCTTTTGCATATCCCTGTCCTAATTACTAATACGATGAGGTGAATTTTTAAAATAGACCTGCATGCTGACTACTTTAATTGAGGTAGCCTTGCTGTAAGGTGTGCAGGCAGATTTGGGGGTTTTACATGAGAGAAAATGGAGGGAGAAGTACAGGATGCTTCACTGGGGAATTCCTTGCTTGTTGGTCTGGAACAGACTCACACATAAGAATTAGTAGGTCCTTTGTTCAACTTAAGTATCTAGAATGTTTTCTCTTAAAATGATCAGTTGAACAAATTGTCACGATTCTAGCACTTACTCATCAATTGTCATGAATTATGTTTTCAAAAGGACCTAGAACTGCATTTAATTGTCTTAGATTTAGAACCGGCAGATTTCTGTGTGTGGCAATCTTTCCTCTCCTTCCACCTGCTTGTTAAAGCAGATATTGATAGAAGATACAACTATGTACTGCATAAATAAGAAAAGGGGTATTGGATCCTCTATCTATTACAGAAAAGCAACCATAGAAATTATGCTATTTGCATTAAACATTATTTTTTCATTAATTATAATACCTCTTCCCTTAAACAGCTACAACTTGTCTGAATTCCTAATAGTTTTCATCAGCTATAAATATAAGCTGCAGAAATGCATCAGCCAGTCACTATCACATTTAGAAGGGACCCCACTGGATAACCTTTATTGATATTCACAACAAAATTATGTTTGGTTTTTTTTCTGGGAAGATACCTTCCTTTTTTAGCAGAATAAAGGGCTTCTGCTAATCAATGGGGAGGCAGCTAAGGCCAAGTAAAAGCATGCCCGTAGTCATAACTCCCTCATGGCAAGATGTTTCTGGATGGCACGCTTCCTGGCAGTGCCAGTACTGATCAGGCATCTGCATTTTCCAGACTTGGATCAAAATCGAACCTTCCGTTCAGTCCCGCAAAACAGGTGGTAACTGGGTCAGCACCTGCAAAAGAACGCGGCCTATGTATTCGCAAGATCTTGTTAGAGAGCAGAAATAATTGTGCAAGACGCTCCTCCAGATGGATTTGGTACTAATGTGATGGGCTCAGCCAAGCCTGGACTTTTTCTTAATATTTGCTGTACTGTTTAAACTGTTTTGGGCCATCATTTAGTTCATCCAGTCTCCATCTAAGAGCAGTGTTTGCCAATACAGTTACCAATATGGTTATTTTAGGTATTTTCTCAGCTAAGAGCTGAATACAAAATTGGTTTCCAATGAGGTTTCTGTTTTAATCGGTTTAATTATTTATATTCTCCCCCAGACAAACTCCGAATGTTGGATGGTACCTTTGACATTCAGTAGAAAGAACCAAAACTTCAGATGGTCCCAGACCTATCCGTGGCTGTAGCTGGTTGCTGAAGGAATCAGGCTAATTAATGACAAATGATGTTTTTATACATCTTAACAAAGTGTCTAACTTTATCACTGTGTGCTCTCCTATTGCTGTCAGGCTCTCAACAATATTCTCAGCCACCTTCTGAAATAGGTTATTTGAAAAATGCAAAGCAGCTGAAGTAAAAAATCTACTCGTATTTCTTTCAGTGTTATGCAGTGAATTTAGCTGCCACATTAGATGGCAGCTCTGGGAGAAATGTTCCCTAATCTGTATGCATGTGATAGAGGTGATGCTCTCTGTTCGCACCGTCTGCAGGGAATACTGCTTCCCAGTCACCTACAGTGGCAGCCATTTTGAGCAGGCCACCGCATATCGGTTCCCTCAGATGCTACCAAAATGAAGCCAACCTGTCTTCCCCTGTTGTTTCTCTGAGTCCTCAGTTGCCGTAAACTTTATTGCAAAGGAATTAAGGGCTAATAGTGATCATTCATCCCTTTAAAATCCATATAGAAACAGGTTCAAGGACAGACAAAGCTAGGCAAGATTCCAGCCTTTCACCCCCAGGCTGTGGTAGGGGTGGTTCTTGGCCTGGGGACAGCGGGGTCCATTCCTGCCAGGACTTAATAGTCCAACTGCCCTCAGAGCTGGGCGTGTAGCACCTCAGCCTCCGTGCAAGAAATGACATCAGAAGAAAGCTGTGACGTCCCGGCACCCCAGCTGTCCTGTGATTTCATTCATCAGGTGCGTGGTAAGAATCTGGTGTGTAACTGATGGTCAATTGTATTTATTATCTAAGCAAAGTAGTCCTTTCAGCAGGAGGTTGAACTAGATGACCTGCTGAGGTCCCTTCCAACCTGAATTATTCTATGACTCTCAAGTATATTTTTTTAAATGTTAAAGTAAGATCAGTAAATGTACTGGAGCTCTTATGCGCTCTTGGGCCTGCGCAGTAGGTCTTTCTGGGCGTTTTGCTGCCTGACCCCGAGCTCTCGGAGATGGGCACGTAGCAGCTCTGGCTGGGCAAAGAAAGGAGGCACGTAGCAAGACATTGCAAGCTTTGTTAAGTCAGGATGCAAAAATTGTGTAGTAATTAAAAATACATTAATCTATGCATAGAACTTGAGTTGCAACATAGATAATGCTAGCAAAGTGCTAATTGTCTGTAGGTACTGAATGAAGGTCATTAATTTTACTGGATAACTGGGATGAGATCTCTCAAACAAAAAATGGTGCACGCATTTAATGGTGGTTGTTTCCGGCATGGAATTTCAAATAAGGTTTTTTATTCTTCAGTTAGATTTGCAAGCTAATGTGTTATTTTACAAACTCTCAGAGACTGACAACTGGAGCTTACAAAGAATTTCACAAAGATTAATAATTTAATAAAGAATATTCTGCAAGACAGTTCCATGCAGACTTCAACATGGGAGAAATACTTCAACTGATGGGCTGAAATCCCTGACTTATTTTGCATGGTTTTTCATTGCTGTCTAGAGGTTTAGTTGAAGTTACCATGTTGCAATGTTTTCAACCTAGAACTGATAAGACCCTTTACCTCTTTTTGCATGAATCATGAAATGTTCTCTGAGCTGAAGTAAGTATGATAACCACTGAACGGGGGCTCTGTTGTAACTTTCAGCTCAGAGCCTGGCTGGATGCATTTGACGAACTGTGACAACAGCATCCAAACGAAGAACTCAGATTTCTCTAGACCTGTCTCTCATACAGGTGATGAAAATGAAATGAAAGGTAATGAAAATGAGTTAATGCAAATGGCTGGTCGTGACTCGTAGAATGGTATTTATAGCAATGCTGGTTCTTTGTCTTTTATTAGGTAAATCATTAATTAATGTGCATGTAAAATAAGGTGGAATTAAAGGTTTAAAATACTAAGATGAGCTTTCTGAAAAGAGGTGTAAATCTCAAGTTTAGGCAACTTTGTTCTAGGTCATGGTTTTTTTTATTTAATATGCTTTTTCAAGTTCAGATTATTGGAAATGTAAAAAATGCTTCATTTTTAACATTTTTCTATAAAACATTTTAGTTTTGCTTATCTTGTCTTTCACAATGAAACTTTAAAGTTTTTGGATTTATACTCATTACTGCACAGATTTTGTTTTCTGAAGACAGCGTTATGTTCCACTAGATGGTAGTGTAGTCCCTGTTCTGAAAAGCCTTTTTTGCTGCCTGTGCACTTTGTTTCTTGTACAATAATGAAGTGGTCTGGATTCCAGGATCTTTGGGAGTGGAGCCTGAAGCACCTAGCGTAAAAGCAGTGAAAACCAGGCATGGTCCCCACTGCACTCTGCTCCCCCCTTTGCTCTGAGGCACAGGTGATACTAAAAGAATTGATTTTCTTAATGGGGGTTAATAATATCTCTATTCAATTTGCCAAAATATTTTTGTAAAAGCATTTAGTCATGAGGCACTGGGAAATAAAACAACTGGTCCATGACGTGAGGAAACGTGAACTTTCTCCTGGAAGACAAAGGTTCTTTGATACCTGGCCTAGACAATTAGAGTGGATTACAGAACTCCCTCGAGGACCTGACACAACTTTAATAAGATTAAGTGCAAAAACTGGAAATTAATCAGAGGCAGGCAGAACTGAAATGACAGTTTAAGACATGGAGAAGGGCCTTGACCAGCACATTTGAAACATGATCATGTTTCAAGTATTTATTCCTACTGTTGGTTCAAGCATGAGGTTAGAAACACGGGATATCTAACAACAGTGAAAACCATCATGGAGCAGTATAATAAACACAGCGGGGGGAAAGGGGCGAAGAGCAAAGTCTACTAGAAAAAAAAATCTTACAAAACAATTTTCCTTTCTTTAAAGATATGATTTGGCAAATATAACTGTTTGCCAAATCACACTGTCACAAGGTCTTTTGATACTAAAACTGTTTGATGCACAGAACAGGAGTAATTGGCAGGGATGTCTGAACAAGTGAACTTGTGAGCGCTTTCAAGTGCCTGACTCCAAACGTATTCCCCGGTCTGATACTGCAGGGAGCAAGCACTGCACTCACTCAGTTCCCTGTTTTTAGTTTTGCATGAAGGAAGCCGGAGGTGCAGCCTGTAAGAAAAGCACGAGGGGCTTTGGTTAGGTTCCTGGTCCGGATCAGCAACGCGAGGAACACCCATGTCTCAGCCTTGACAAAGCCAACACTGATGTGAGAGACAAGTAAATGCTGGTATGTTCTCCCACCAATGTAAACTAGTTGGTCCTGTGTGTGTATGCATGTCCATACACATATATATACATATATATATAAACTAATATGGACGAGCAAATCATGTCCATTCTGATATTTATATAGTATTTTCATGTTTCATACTAGACGGATGGAACAGACGTGGTATCATATCTAGATGATGCATGTCTATCACAACGAAACCTCTGAAAGCACTTGTAAAATTAGTAATAACAGTATTTTTGCGCTTTAGAAACAATTCTTCTCTTTATCCGTAAAGACTAAAATAGAATGAGAGCTGAAAGGAGACAGAACACTTACAAGACCTGTAAATCTCTAATAATTCAGAATGTTAGATTTACTAGGGTTAAAGTAATCTAGACATGGCAGATCTAACTGGAGTGTTTCACATCCGAAACAAATTAACTGACAAACTAGTATTATGCATTTACTCACTGATACATAATATTCTGAAAGATGTTAATGACTTTATAGTAGAAAATGTTTGCTGTAGTTATCATGAAAAGTGATACTCCCTATATTTACAGTGGGATGGATTTAGCCATGTAAATATTGTTATTGTAATTTCTTTTTGTGAGCATTTTATAGCACTTCACAAATCTTTCAATTTTCATGGTACTAATAGCAGAGTAAATTACTGTGATTTATAACACTGCCTATAAGGAAAGAGGGATAACAGTAAGAGCACAATAATAAAACAAATAATGATAACTATTTTATAATAAAGCATAATAATAAAGCAAAATAAATAAAGTTGCACTGTTTTCACGCCTTAAATTCAGCCTGGTGTGAATAACCTGCAGGACCCGCAGCAGCACTGGCGGGCTCCCGCAGGGCGGCAGTTGAGCGCTGTGACAGCATCCACAGCCGCGCAGGGGAGCGGCTCTTCAGAAAAGCGCTTTCATTCCCTCTGCGCATTTTATTTCCTTCTTTTTGTTTGAGTTAACAAGGATCATTTTTTTTCTTTTGTAGTGAATGGGGTTTTTTTCTACTTAATCTCTTAAATTCTAAAATTGTTTCGTGTTAATAATTTAAGGGAAATAAGCAGTTTTACAGTCTAATCACACCACCGTTGAAAACTGACAGTTGCCTCTGAGTAAAGGATGGCCTGATTGGCAGTATTACCTTCCGGCAAGGGGAGATCTGGAGACGTGGAATAGTGTGAAACTTCATCTCTCTCCCATGCTGTTCGGATTATTTATCAAAGCATGTGAAGATCAAAAAAAAAAAAAAAAATCAAGGGAAATGAATGCATGTAAATTATTAACAGCCCGCCTCAGAGGATGAGCAGATTTCATGGATACTGTATTAACTATAACAAATTTTATTATATATTCAAATGAAAATAAATAGGAGTAACAATTCTAACACGGTAGGAGATAATGCGTACAATAATCTCATCAGAAACTATTATCTGGAAAGTAACATTGTAAATATGAAAAAAAAGTCAAGAAAGCATCTGACATTCAGGGAATTACTTGTTTATTTTTTACAAGTATTTATAATGTTGAATCATATAGGTTAAAATAGAAGACTTGCTGTAGTCCAAACTACAATATTCTTGTGAGAGACATTTGTAATTGAGATCTCTCACACAGGCCACCAACAAGAATAAAGACGAGTTTATGAAGTGGTAGCACAAAAGCAAATCTTTATTTGCTGTTGCTCAGCAACCATGTGTGGAAGGCCCATTTTTCATTTTTGCCTTAACTTGACTTGACAGGAAAATGATAATAAATATGAGATTATTATCACAGGGTATAGATTATTTTGAACAGATGAACAGATATGTCAAAAAGAGGCATGTAATTTGGTACTCTTGAAAGGGAGAGCATTAGAGAAACTGCAAATAGAGCTGTAGCTTCATTACTAGCTTGCAGTTCACTCACAATTCTTGAAAAAAACCTACAAAACGCTACTCTGCCTCTCTGGTTTCTCTATGTGGTCCTTTCAAATGAATCCTTTGGTGTTACTCTGACTGTTGTTATCTGTGTCAACTTTTAGTTTCAATACTATGAAAAAATCATTCTGTGGTTGCTATGCAACACAAATGATAAGCTAAAATATGTTTTAGTTCGTTTGCTAAATGGATATGTGCCCGACTAAATAAACAGTAACCAGGTGACTAATGTAGCATCTAATTAAAAGACTAATCGAGGTATTAATGAACTATTCAGTCTGCGCGAGACATGATAAATAAATCCATCAGTTTGGATCTAAAATGGCAAAGATTTTTAATATATGCAGAAAGGGTAGACATGAGTACAATGTATAGATGTCAGTTTTCATACTTTTTAATTTGCTTTTACTATTCTACAAGTATGACGATTGCTCATACAACTTATTTCAAGCAAACTGTTTCACAGGCTTCTTGCACTTAGCTGAATACCTAACGTAAGCAATTAAGTCAGGTCCATGGGATCTGAAACAACGCTAATTCTTGATCCTTCTTTACTGTAGAGCAGCAAAATGCTCCCTTCTTTTGGTGGTCTGCTTCTGGAAGTCAGTGCCTCCCGGCTGTCCCAGCGTGGGGATCAGGGTTGGAGGAGAGATCCTATTTCAAGGGACTGTCCAGGGACCTGTCTCTGCCGGGACCCCTCCCTGTGGCTGCGGGCAGGTGGATGTTGGCAAGTGTGTGGGTGGCTTCAGGTGGAGACAAGGAGTGGCGCTGAACTGCCGGTGCGCAGTTATGTTGCTCAAGAAGATGAGTTTTTGGCTGCTGACCCCTTCTGCCATAGTGTCCCTGCCTTGGGTACGTGACCGTCTCAATTACAACTTGTAAGTAATGTACCCCATTCTCCTACAAAGCCTACAGTACTTTCTGTCTGGCACATACTTGTTTTGAAGTCCGGTTATTTCAGAAGTTTCACATGCACTCAGCTGATGATTCAGGAATTGAAACAGTTTTTATCTTTGTTTTCAGTAACATTAGTCATCCATTACGTACATTTTTTAAAGCAATACAGAATAGCATTATTTATATGGGATAAGCACATAATAAACTACTTTTCATCCTGTAGTCTTCAAACTGTATAAAAACCAAGTAAACAGTTTACTCAAAAACTTTAAAAAATAAACCAGGAAAAGTCTGTAAGTCAAATTTATACAGCAGAAAACGTGACAAGTCTTCATTTTGAATATAAACCGATACTGTGAGAGGTAGGATGATTAAAGAAGATTCTATGTTAAAAATGAAAATATTAGAAGACATAAATGCTACTTTAAAAAGTAGTGAATTTTTACATATAATATTAAATAAAATCTGAATTACGTCATGGTTTTAAAAATTACAATCCAGAAAAGTCCAATCAGATGTGAGAACTTTTATGGAAATTACTGTTGGTTTTCTGTCTGTTTGCACAGTAAGGCAGAGTATGCTGTACTGCTGTCACAGACGGAAAGTAAATGATTTCAGTCAAGCACCTACCTCTTCTGAACAGCTAACAACACTGAGAAATATCATGCTACTGCAAATGCAAAATTGAAAGGTATAAGTTAAGCCCTTGACAAGACATATTGACTGGTTGCAGAAGAGCTCAGACAAATGGAACGGGGAATATTACAGAATTTGAAAGCTGATTGTGCTTAATTCAAGGAACTGAGTCCAACTCTTTCTGAACACTGCAAAATAAGTTTGAGAAGAAACAGAAAGCAGCTATTTCCTGATACATTAAAAAAAAGCCTTAGTTATCAAAGTGTAAACATCATCTGGCCTATATAGTCTCCTATAAATTCTGGTGAGTAGCCTGTTTAGCTCTTCTTCGCTTTGGATGAAGAGTGAGTAATGCATGTACTGTTCACCATGACTAAGATTAAATGCATAGCTGTCAACACTAGCAACAAAAACATTCTTGGAGAAAAAAAGTCACCAGTGTAACGCAATGGATGCTGCAGGCTTTGCGAGCTAGCAGAAATGTTTTTGTAAGAATAGTACGTCCATGTTACCGGAGATCCATGGGAGAAGACATGCTGTTTCTTAAGCCTATACATGAATTGAACTAAACATGTTTTATCCCCGTTTCAAGGCATTGAGACTTAAGAGAGAGCTACAGGAAGGCAACAGTAGGCTGGTGCGTAGATGTACTCCCTGTCAGCCACCTCTGAGTAAGTGATCGGATGCTCCTCCAGGGAAAGATGTGTAAGCACCCCAGCCTTTAGTATAAAGTGAAAGCAGTAAAGAAGCATTTCAGTGTAGCCAAATTTAAAACTGAGCAGCACATCCTACGCTGAACTCCTTACTAATGCCTGGGCTGCAGCTGTCCCGAGGTGCCCATTATTGGGCCTGTCCTCTCCGGGGAGCTTTACTGCCTAGCGCGGCCCCTCCATCCCAGCCCCTCCGGTCCTCCCGAGATCCCGGCACCGGCAGCCCCTTCTCCAGCCCCTCCCCCACCAGCGGTGGCCTGGGGCACGGGACAGCGGTGGCCTGGCCTGGAGGCAGCAGCGAGGAGCCAGAACTCGCCCCGGCAGAGGGGCGGCACCTGACTGAGATCGACTCCCCCCTTCCACCACACACGAACGCCCCGCCCGGGCAAGCGCAAAAAGGCGAAAACGTGGGGTTTGAACACGGTCCCGCCTGGGGGTGGTGAACTAAAGGGGGGCTGGGCTCCCGCCGCAGGGGGCGGGGGCCGCGCTCTCGCGAGACGGGAGCTCCGCGGCGCCCGGCCCACCCCCAAGCGCGCGCGCTCAACGGCCGCCGCGGGAGAATTCGAAAGCGCCGGCAGCGCGCGCGCGGGGCGACAGGGCCGGGGCTCGGCCTCGCCTCAGCGCGGCCCGAGTGAGTGAGTGAGTGAGTGAGTGAGTGAGGAGGGCGGGCAGCGGCGGGGCCGCGGCGGGCTGAGGGGGGTGCTTGTGCGTGTGGGTGTGTGTGGGTGTGTGTGGTGTCCCCTCGCTGAGCGGCGCCCGGGGCCGGTGCCTCTTCCGGCGGCGGGGCCTTCCTATGGCGGGGCTTTGCCGTGAGCAGCGCCGCTGAGAGGCGCAGGCTCCTCTCAGTCTGTCAGTCCGGGCGATCGCCGGTTTTGTTTCCCGTGACTGGAAACGTAACCCGCAGATCCATGAGGATTTCTTTCTGAGGGAACGCCAGGTAAGCGGCCCGTCTGCCTTCCCGCTTCTTCTTCTGTCGGGGGCGTCGGGCGGCCCGCGGGGCCCTGCCGAAGGCCTGGCGACAGCCCGGCCGGCGGCCAGCCCCTGGCTGATCCGGGACAGTGCCCGGGCTCGGCACCCGCCCCGTCCTGTGACAGGGCTTCACAGACAGTAAGGGCTATGTAAGGCAGTCTGCCTACTGGTAGGGATGGGAAAAGCACGTCAGGAGTCACCTAGGACAGAAGGAATGCTTAAGTGCGTAAATTAAGCTCTTGGTGTCAAAAAGCGGCCTGGCCCGTTTGCCATAGTCTTCATTTGAGAGAGGGAGAAAAGGAGAGAGTATTTTGCTGCCCATCAGTACTTTCGATACAAGTAAAGTTCATTCGCAATGATGGCTAGCTAATTAGGGGGTATGTGCTGGATACACTGTTCTTTTTCAAAATAAAAGCATCCATTAAGAAGTTCTTCTGGTTTAAGATGTGCTTAGCAAAAAAAGGACTAAAAAGAATGCATGCAAATACTGTAGCCTAGTGCCGTTATGAATCTAAATGCTGGTTCAGATAACTGTAAAGTATTTTGGAGGGGGAAACATCTTTTATTTATAACCACGTAGGTGAAGAATGTACGTTCATACATTCTTCACTGAGACCAGAAATGATCTTATTTTGAGATACAGTACTTTCTCTAACATTTTTTTTGTTTTATTTATAAATCAAGGGAAAACAAGACCACGATGAAACGCGAAGCATTTTTACAAGTTGTGTCTAAAGAGTCAATTGAAGACTTCTTGCATTATACTCAGAATCCTGTAAGTAAGCCATACACGTGCATTACTAATAAAATCTTGTCTGTTATTACTGCAGAAATTTTGTGACATAGGGACAGAAACTATTGCTTTGGTACCTGCAGATGTGCTAGAATAATTGCTGTAGAAAATAAGGTCAAATAGCACTTAATGAACATAGCTGAAAAAGTTTTAGAATCCGAAATTTTGCTATTTATAAACTAACTAATTTTTTAACATTTGGTTATTGCACATACAGTTTACATTTTTTTACAATAAATGATTAGTACCATGGCAATACTAAAAAAGAAAAGTACTCATTTGATGTTGATGAAGTATTGCTTTTTTAAATTTCAACCTATGAAAGATTTTATGGCTGTGTAATGAATAGGCACTGGCACAGGCTGCCCAGGGAAGTGGTGGAGTCCCCATCCCTGGAGGTATTTAAAAGACGGGTAGGTGTGGTGCTTAGGGACGTGGTTTAGTGGTGAACTTGGCAGTGCTGGGTTAACGGTTGGGTTTGATGATCTTAAAGGTCTTTTCCAACCTTAACGATTCTATGATTCTAATATGAGCTAATATACAAACATAGCAGGGCATGTTTCACTAGTATTTGTTCATTCATTTGATAGTTTAGGCTGTCCACTTATTCTTCAGTCCTTGTGTAATTGTACTTGATAGTTATTTTTATCACTGAATGTTTTAGAGATGTGATAGCTTGCTGTCTCTTAATACACTGTGGAGAGAGGCAGGAGGAACAACAAAACAAATCCACTGAAATCTACTAATTAAAAGTTCATTCTCATGTTGTGTATATGATATTGCATAGTAATCAGAAGTAATAATTTGCATTATGGAGTTTTCCACTAAGCTTCAACCTGTCTGGTGTTAGGATATACACAATTTTTCCTAAACATCTTCTGCTAGCCTTAATAAATGGTATTGTCAGGTTAGTTTCTTAAGCTTTCTAGTCAGTATTTTCCTAATATTACCTGTATCAGGTTAAAGTAAGTGGATCAGTTGACCTCTATGTCCACAGAGGCACGAACTAATTTACTAATGTAGCAGATGTATTAAACCTATGGTTTCTATAATAGGGGTCATGTTCTATCTAATAAGCTTAGGAATGTTTGTCTCCCAAAGATCATTGAATCTCCTTTTCCAAGAAATTTGCTAGTTTTTTTGTTTACAGTCCTGTATGTAATTATAGACAACCACTTTATTAACAGATTGCCTTTGCTTGAAGTCTCCTTCCCATTTTTCCCCAAATCTAAACACTTTAACAGGAAACTATTCTGTATAGGATAACATACGGTACTTGCAGTGTTTCCTTTTCAATTAATTTGGTTGTGTTGTTTCTTCCATCTTCATCCAGTAATCTATCTTAACATATCTTGGTCTGTTTGGATTAAAAAATTGTTTTTTCATCACTAATTCATAAGAGTTGTCTTGCAGCAGTTTTCAGCTGTTGCCAATATCTCTGGAAACTGTAGATCACCAGCTATAATGAGTATATTGATTAAAACTGTCTTCGTGCCTTCATAGCATAAGGGAACATGAATATCCAGATTACTTTTTTTTGCTTGTCTAAGAGACCTGAGTTATTTTATTAATTTCCTTTTGAAACCTTTGGTGATGAAGGGTGTTTCACCATGTCTTATCTTAGGATGAGGATTCTCATTTTAGGATCTCCCTTGAATAATTCTTGACTGCTTTTCTGGAGGAGGCTGTGGTAGTGTATTCTGTCTTTTAGAAGTGGATGTATAAATGTAGAAAGAAGAGGAAAGTGTGGTTAGAGCCTCACTGCTGTCCTTAGTTTTCATGTTATATTTATGCCCTGCTTTTTCTACCTATTTTGTGCTCTAGCCTCAGAATTTGCCTTTTTAACTTTTTTTTTTTAAGTTCTGTTCTTAGCATCACTACTTCTTTCAATGTCTCTCATTTCTATATCCCCCCCTTTAATTTTCCTTTTTCCTCCTCTCAATGTTTTGTTTCATTCACATCTTCTACAATTCCAGGGGTTTGCTAATTTTCCTTCAAGGTTTGCCTTGGGCTTTTCGCTTTTCTTTCTTTGTAATCTTTTAAAAATATTACCATATCGTGGTGCTGCTCATTGAAGTCTTTATCAGGTGCTGTTAAATTTTTCCACTAAATCCTGTTCCAATTCAAGAAAATATATTATTTCTTACACAGGAAAATAGGAATCATGGATATGACTATCATTCAATGATATCCTTTTCCCTCATAGGTTTTGGAATAATTCTATCTCATATCATCCCAAAGAAAGATCAGAAAGCTCTGGTCTTATTATGAATTAATTCTTTTTGTTCAAAACAGTATGATCTTAATATCCTGTCTTTTGGATTTGTTTGAAGTAGAGGGCTGCAGAACTCCAGGTGTGGCTTTTGGTTTATTGTATTTGTTTCCAGCATGTTATCCAGAATAGGATAGAAATTCTGCTATGAATATGTAACAGGATCTTTCTTCTCATACCCTTCTGGGAACCTGCTAGTACTTACTGCTGCTTCTTTCATTATTTTCTATTTTTCTTTTTGCCTTCAACTTTTTTTTTTTTTGATTCCTGCTTTTTAGTGTATCTGCAAACTAAAAATGTTTTTATTTCAAGATCATGGACATGCTGCCTCTTTCCTCTGAAGTGATTTTAATCCGGTAGACCTTCACTTCCGTATTGCAAATTACATCTCAAAAATTATCTGTACTTCCTCTGGGCTGTGTCTGGTTTTGCTTCTCATCTTTTCTCTGCATATTCCCTTTCCTAGCAGGTTGCCTACCCTTCTTTGATGCTAAGAGACTCTGCATCTCTGAGGTAAACTCCTCTAGCAACGTTCTTCTGAGGAAATAGTTCAGATCAGTCTCTTAGTGAAGTCTTTTACAGAGACTAATAGTGGCTTCCCATTCAGCAGAGCTTAAGAGGGAAGTATAGGGTTAATGTCCTAGGAGTTTTGTTTGATGGGGGGGGGGGGCTTTAAAATAGTGCAGTCTACAGAGCACTGTTCTGTGCAGATTGTACTCCAAAACCTGTAGTGCTGTCCCTGTGGCTGTACTGACAGTTACATTTCTGATCCTTGCATAAGGGTTTTCTTTCAACAGCCATCATCAATCTATATTTAAGATAGCAAAGATATGATCAGGGACTTTAGTTCTGTGCAGTTGTGAGCTTCTTAGCTAAGGGTGTGGAACTGTCTCCATTGGGAACGAAGTCTTTAGAACACATGAGAGACAGAAGTTGATGTTATGGGGATGTGATTTATGTTCAGTAGCATTGCTATCAAGGGCTAAAGACTTTAGTCTTGAAAGAAGCACTCTTGTTTCATGATAAAAAGTTAAGCAGCAGGAATTTCTTGTGCTATTTTTTAAAGAAATACAACTTCTAGGAGGTTCTATAACTGCAGAGGAATGGAAATTAATCCTTGGTGTAAAAAAAGCATTAATTTTAGGAAATGTGATGATGAAATATAAGCCACTTCACTGATGTGGAGTTGTGTGATATCTTCTGACTATTCACAGAAAAATACATTTGATCCTTTTGACTTGAATGAACTACTTCAAGAATTGCCAAGAAAGCAAAAAGAAGTACTATGGGAGAGACTGACGCAGCTATTGACAGAGACTTTGATGGAGAACCCTGTGGAAACATGGCAGAGGATTGAAGATAATGAAAGTAATAATGACATGGAGGTTGAGATAGTTCCAGAAATGGTAAAAATCTTTTAAAATAAAAATATGATACATATTTCATATTTTCTGAGAAATAAAATGAAATATTTTCATAGCATCTGAAAACATGCAAGGGTTATCACATAAGGTCGGTTCCAAACATCATCTTCCTGCCCCATTCTTAACTGACCTCTTAATTACCATGCTTGGGTTAAGCTGAACTTGTGATTGGTCTATACTATAAAAGATTAGATCTGCTGATAATTTTCATTATGAAAGATGTGACTTAGTTTTTTCGCTAGAGTTGAGTGGCCTTTTTGTATGTCTTATTCCAGTAAACAAATGTTGCTCTTTCAGATGTTCCTTAAGTATCTGGCATATACTATAAGAAATTTGCTACCTGTTTTATTATGTCATTCTATTGAATGAAGATCATGAAATCTAGATTTGAACGCCCCTCCCACAAATTTAGCTGATACAGAATTTCTCTGACTCAGACCCTCATATACTGCCTTCTGCACTGTAGTCCACATAGTCTTGAGAATATCAGGGAAAAAGGTCATTTAACTTTGGAAGAAAAGAAGAAGTGAGGTTGGGAAATTATTAAGGAGACCTAGAGGCTTGTAGATAATCCATCATACATACAGAAGCCTATAGAATCATGTACCTGGATCTAAAGTCACCAGATCTACACGTTTTTGAGTTGTACAAGACCCTGCTAGTTAGGGTCTTTTTAGTTCTGAAATGTATGTGTGTTTGAGTGGTTTTGTTGCAGATAAAGTTTTTAATGGCGGAATGGATACATGTGTACAGTCACCGAATTATCTGCTAGCTGGAGCTGAAAGGCATTTTCAAACTTTTTGAAATGGTTGTACTTTAAAATCTATGCTTTTGCCTCTTCTTATTTGGTAGGTTTTGGGTGCCAGTATACTCTTTGTTCAAAATGGAAGCTAAATAACAATTGAGCTTTGCTCTCTGTTGCTAAGGTTTGTTTCTTGTCACAATTATCTTTGAGTATAAAATAAACTGCAGAATTGTTTCCTTAACATTGCTTTCTTTCAGAAACAAACTGTAGCTGTGATCCAAGGAGTGACAGCTGTAGTTACTGCTTCCATACCTGCAGTGGATGAAACTGTAAACTACAAAGCTCTTCTAGAATGTGTTTTTATATTAAATGGTATGTACTTATCTGTTATAGAATACAGCATTGTACTGTTTTTTTTTTTTAGCAGATGAGTATACTAGGCTTTTTGTTTGACCTGACTGGCCTGCAGAACAGAATTTACAGGAGAAAAGTTGGTACTGATGTGAGTTCTTATTTATGAGACAAAATTAAGGGAGCACTTACTTAAAAGTTACATAGTCTGAGAGTTGGAACCTAAATAGTTTTCTTTCTCCCAACTGTTCACCCAGTGATAGATAAGTTTCCTTATTCTGTGACTTATAGTATTTTTAAGGCAAAAATTAAGATCATTAACTTTGGATCGTTGTTACTGATCCAAAAACTTGGCCAAAACAAATCTGCCTGGATACCGACAGTGAGAATAAGCCATTAAGATGTGTAAATGTGGCAAGAGCTGGTCGACATTGTGAGGTATAGTTGGTGTACTAACAGACTAATGTTTTACAGGAATAACTTGGTTCATTGCAGTAAATAATTACTTTACTACTGTTGCAGGTATTCTCCCTGCATTACCTGAATCTGAAAAAATCCTACAGGGTGC
Organism: Theristicus caerulescens; assembly: GCA_020745775.1. Taxonomy (NCBI): domain Eukaryota; kingdom Metazoa; phylum Chordata; class Aves; order Pelecaniformes; family Threskiornithidae; genus Theristicus; species Theristicus caerulescens. Next base: position 11,309,578 of record CM036558.1, on the reverse strand, counting down.
TATCCAACGTGTATGTGAAATGTGGTGGGAGAAAGGACTGGAAGGGAAGGAGCAGCTGGGGAAGACTCTATTTGTCATTCTGCTAAGAAAAAGCCTGAATAAAGCTGCTACGGTATGCTGAGGCCATATTGACTTTTAGATTACTGCTGAATATTCAAAGAAAGATTATCCCTCCAAAATACCTTTTAGTTCAAGTTATCTTGTTTCCATGTCCTAGTGCTTCTCAATTAATGGAACATAGGATACATGTTGGTTACAAAGTGTCTTTTTGGTGTTGCTTGCATAAGCAACATCTTAAAATGTTGCCTTCTCTAGAAAAAACTAAAGATTTTTGGCATCAATTTCACAAGTGAACTGGTTTCTTTTTTTTTACTCTTTGTTTTTTACAATCTTCACTCATTTGTAAAGTTCAGTGACGAAGGTTTAAATAGTACTTAAAACTTGAATTAACTAAAAGAGTTAATTACTATGTTCAGCTACTCATAGAGACTTCTTATGTGGGCAGCTTCTTTTTCTGTTACTATGTATCTCTCTACAAATCTTTTTTTTAATGTGTGACTTTAGAGTTTTGTGGCATACATCTTTTGTACTAACCCAATAAATATCTCCTTTACTTATTTCTTTCTTTTATTTTTCCCTGTTAACTGCTTTCATTGTATAAAGTTTCAAAAGTGGAATAATACATTTTTCACCTATTTTGCATGAAATACCAGCTTGCTTTCTGTACTTCAGCATGTCTTCAGTTGTTGGAAGTCAGTATTTCTGCAGTTACACATATTTTTGTAATTTTTCCCAATGATGTGGTAGAAGTCAATTAATGTTCATATTTTTACAATCTGAAAATCTTCTATCTGTAACAATGCATTTCAAATTCATTATTTAAAATCCTTTAAATGCTTCTTCACATTAAAGCTATACCTACTTCACTATAATGTGGGCTTTTTTTTCCTGTCAGGGTGCAGATATAGTCCGTCTATGGAATCTACATCAGACATTACTTTGTTTTGATTATGATTCAGAAGAGAGTAATGAAGTCAAAGACTTGTTGCTTCAGTGTTTTATGAGTGTAAAACACATTAAAAAAGAAGAGGTAAGCAAACTTTTACTGTGATTTTATGTGAGTGGACTTTGGTTACTTTTAATGGTTTTGCATTAAGCCTTTTTTTACAGTACAATAGGTAGCAATACAAGAGAAATCAGCTCTGACTCCAAGCTATAAATGGTTGATATTTCTGTTTCATTTGGAAAACCCTTTATTCCTATTTCTGACTTAAATATAAAAGTATATGTCTAAATCATCACTCAAGTTCTTGTCTCCTGAGGTGATAAGAACCAAGTGCTTTGCTTCCAGTGCATGTTCCTCAATACTTAAAATCATTCCCTGGTATAATTTTCTTCTTTTATAGCAGTTTTTCTTTTATTGGAAACAGATAACTGTAGCAAAATAATTTCCCTTCTAAATGATTCCATTTAGAAGATTGCATTGCCATAGTCTGTTTTAAAAGTAGCATGAGAAGAACCCAACTTCACAGCAAAATGAGACTTTGAGACTATATTCTGAGTGCTGAAAACTTTGAGTGGGCTTGGGGAGCTTTCTTAATTTCAGAGGATACCTTTTTAATATTATTGAGGTCTGTCTATTAGCCTAAACCTCTTTACAAAAAGCTGCAAAGGCTCTCAGTGCAGCTGACAGGTCCATAGTCACTGTTGCCAGATTCAGTTCTGGACCTGACCTACTTATTAGATTATGATAGTGGGTAGAACTTGATAGGGTATCTCCCTTTTCAGGGCTTCCAGGACCTGAAAGAGCTTCAGGCTCTTCATCTTCAAGCCTGATAAGCTCTCACATGTAGTCAAGAGTGCTTTGGTCATTCTCAGACTTCTTGTTAATTTTAATCTGTACCTACTTAGGAATGCTCTGGGTTTGGGTTTGGATCCCCCCCCCCCAAAAAAAGTTTAACGTGGGAGGGAGAGGAAATAATAGTTGCTCCTCCTAATTCTTCTTCTGATTATTCCTAAGTAATGTTGCTGTAATGTTAGAATTACAGTTTGAGGTTGGAAGGGACCTCTGGAGATCATATAGTCCAGCACCCCTGCACAAAGAAAGTGTATCACATTCTGTGATTCTAAGTCATAGGTTTTTTCTGTCCTTTCATTTGGAAAATTTCTTGCTAACCTTAGTGCTATATTTCAGTATTGCTACAGTCAGGGAAGCTTTTTGTATCATCCAACAAGGCTTTTTCTGTCAGTGCAATATTCTGCTATCACTTCGCAGATTCCCTTGCAGTTTCTTCAGCGATCTGTCTAATGGGAGTCTATTTTGGTAGGAAGTGAACTCTCTTATGTCTCTGTTTACCTGGCAAGTTGTTGTGGGTTGACCTTGGGCACATCCACCTCCTCTGATGTGGGGTCCTCCACAGGCTGAAGGTGGATCTCTGCTCCACTGTGGACCTCCATGGGCTGCAGGGGGACAGCCTGCCTCACCAGGGTCTTCCCCACAGGCTGCAGGGGAATCTCTGCTCCAGTGCCTGGAGCACCTCCTCCCCCTCCTTCTCCACTGACCTTGGTGTCTGCACAGTTGTTCTTCTCACATATTCTCACTCCTCTCTTCTGACTGCTGTTGCACAGCAGCTTTTACCCCTTCTTAAATATGTTAGCCCAGAGGTGCTACCACCATTGCTGATTGGCTCAGCCTTGGCCAGCGGCGGGTCCGTCTTGAAGCCAGCTGGCATTGGCTCTGTCTGACGGGGGAAGCTTCTAGCATCTTCTCACAGAAGCCACCCCTACAGCCCCCCCCGCTACCAATACACAAGTCGTGTTACATCCTTAAGGAAACTAGTTCAAAATAAGAGGGGAACCACAACCCATTCTGGAAAGACCCCAAGATAGGGTTCAGTTAAATTAGGTGTCTGAAACCAATTTAGACATCTACACAGGAGCCTAATATGTACAGGTTCTGGGAATGATTTAATTGCTTAAGTATAAGTGAATGACCTGTGCTATGTTAAATGGCCTAAGTTGCTTCAAACATCCACGTGGGGCTGGCACATAAAACACAGGATCTGTCGTAGATCTCTGCCTTCTGGAAAACCATCTGAATGTTTAAAATTGCTCTGTGCTTGGGTAGTGGCGTACTGCCCCTAGTCAACGGAGTCAACAGAACAATTCATCTTCATAAAGCAGTTACTAAACAGCTGATCACCTGAATCACTCTCCAGGCAATTAATGTTCTAGGGACTTAAACATCCAAATTTATATGTCTCAGTTTGTGAGCTGAAACACAACTTCAATATGTGAGCTGCCAATACAGATGCAGAATGATAACTATCTGGGATTTTTCTAGCTCTGCAAACAGGAGATTAAGTGTCTCGAAATTCACAGTATTCAAACCATTTTCCTGTTGCTGTAAAACTATTGTGCTTCTGTTGCAAGTCCTTCTGGTTTGGGATTTTGCATCCTGATGGAGTTTAGTTTTAGTGACAACCTGCCTCATGTGTGTTCTCTAGTTTCCCTGCCTGGCTCATTTCGCTAATGGTAGGTTTCTTGTAGCAACATGTCCAGCACATCCCCAGTATCTCTGCTGGACCTTCTTCTTACATTCTGTGTCTATTTCTAAAATGCTAATAGTCATACCAAATATCAACATGATGTATGAATTGCCTTGAGACGAAACTGAACTGCCATATATCAGGGTTAATATTCTTTTTATTGCCTGCAGGCTTGTTCTACAGTTCCTAAGAGAAGTATATCTGATACTTTTTAGAGTACCTCCCAGAGGTACAGCTGGGAGCTGTACCTCCCAGCTTAAGCTGATGTAACTCCAGGTTGCAATGATTCTGTGTTGCCATGGACTAGCATTCCTATTTTCCTCTCTGCAGTATGAATGCTGAAGCAGCTGTGTCATGGGTTGATTCAAGGAGGTAGCGGATCAGGTTTTTTCCTAGTAAGATTATTTTTCAGCCAGATTAACTGCCTGGATTGATCACATGCAAGGATGAAGGGAAGGGGAGGGTCAGGAATGCGGTATCCTGGTTCCTAGATCAGACCGATGCGGAATTGCACGTTTATACCTCACTGCAAGATCAGAGAGTTTGGTTTTTCTGCCTTCCCAGACTGTGCTATTCAACACAGAGTAATTTCTCAGTAATTTCTCTTATTTTCAGGCTGCATTAGTGGAGTGATCCTCTGAATTTATATCTCTGTGTGATTTATGAAAACACTCTTGTTCAGGTGGGGTTTCCAATTAAACAGCTGGAGAGCCCTGCAGAGTATATATTATTGTGTTTTAGAGGTAGGCCTGTTCTACTCTCGTCTTCCTTGCTAACCTTCTGTGTGTGTACAGCTGACAAAGCCACATGTTCTATGTGCACAAGCACAGCAGTACAAGATGCACAACATTCTATTAATGCATTAATCCCGAAGATGACAAGTTCACAATCTTATTCACCTATCACCGGTTTACCTCTCATGATGCTGGGAAAGTTGATAACGGTAACCATTTCAGATCCATTGATCACAAGCAACAGATTAAATTAGAGGCACTTGCTATCATTTTCAGGATCAGGGTCAATCTGTTGAAATCTAAGGCAAAAAAGAATTGGTTAAACTTCTGAAAGCTACTTTGTGACTTTTCTTCACCTGTTTTGCTGCGGAGGCTGTAGAAAATGAGATGAGTTTGAGTTTGGCCTCATCTTTGCCTTGTTGAGGCAGGACTCCCTTGACCTTTTGGTTTGTCAGGGATGTTGATGGAAGAGCGTACCACTTGGACTCCAATATATGTATTATACCACCAAAGTTGGAGATAAGTGACTTTTTTTTAATTCAATTTTTTTCTTTCTTTGTAGAAGAAGCTCTCATTGACAACAGGAAAGATTCCATCAGACCTGTAGACAAGGATCTTGACGTTGTATTTAGCCTTTAGGTCTTGATTTTTATGATCTTCTGAACTACTTCTTGACCTGAAGGCATTTAAGCTATCAGTTCCACTAGAGGGCAGTTTCTGCCTATATGCTTCCTTCCCTCTACCCCTACTCTATGATATTCCTGCTCAAAGTGTGTCTGGCATTATCAGCCTTATTTTCTGTATTTTGTCATAAGTCTGAACATAACTGTTGGTCCAGCTCTCGATGGAAGTGCCTTTGAACCTCTGCTAATTGTTCAGTACACCTTTTGAACTTCTGCCAATGTGCCGTTCACTATTACACTTCCTTATAAATTTTCCTGATTTGTTTTTGGCTAGAAAGCTGACAGGTACAAAGGACCCTTACAGCTGGCCGACTCACCCTTATGTATGATCAAACTTTTCAAAGTCTCAGAAGCTGGATGCCTTCACTTCATCTGTAAGATGAGCCAGAGTGAGGCTGTCTGTACAGATACTGTGCAAGGCTCTAATTCCATGGGCAGAGCTTGCTGATTCTGGAAGAGCAGGGGCTTATTTCCTCCATCCACAGCCTTCCACTGCCTTTTCTTGCAAAAATTCTGTTGCTCATCAGATTTGTCATCACCATTTCTTACTTGCTAAGAGGGAAGAAAACTAATTCAAGAAAAAAAAATGAATTTTTTTTTTTTTTCTGTTGTCATGAATTAAAGCAGCTCCAGGAGGTTTGCAATATTACCTTTCATGAGGCAATAGAAGAGGAATTGTCCTTGCTAATCAGAACATTTATTTTCCTCAGTGGCCCAGCTGTTCTCTGTGGGTTTGTTCAAAAATGTTTCCATATCCAATGGTGACAGATTTGTCATGCTATTTTATTTGTACCTTCACTGTCATTACAGTGTCATCCTGGAATGACATTGCACTTGACAGAGCTCTGATGATGTGGCCTTGATGAGGGTCCTGAGTTGCACAGTCCCTTATCATTATGGAATACTGCTTGAAGTCACACCAAAACAGGATGGACATTGAAAAAAATGCAGGCAGATATGTAATCCACATGTTCATTCGTTTTGCATTTTCTCTTCAGTGTAAATAACAGTAATGCTTGAATTCTGTTTAAAAATTAAGAATCTTACTTTTTTCCCCCCTGCAACAATCTCATCTATGCTTTTTAAAATTAAATGTGTCATTTCTTTTGACATTTAAGCTCTGTATTTACTGATTTTTTGAGGTGGCTCTTCAATTGGGTATTTCCTCTGGGGTTTGACTTCCCTTTTTTTTTTCTGCTCTTTTCCTCTCCCAATAGGGAAGAAGATTCTTGAGCTTTTTGTTCAGCTGGGATGTAAACTTCATTAAAATGATACATGGAACTGTTAAAAACCAATTACAATTTTTTCCAAGGTATGCATTACAGTTACGAGTTCTTAATGGTCATTAAGAGCTAGGCTAAAATCTTGTTTGTCTCACACTGTAAAATATCTAGTATATATCAGAATCCAGACACCTTCAAATCTGCTGAATATAACTACCGTATTGTTTCAGCAATGTCATTTAATAATTGCGCCGCACATGCTTATGTATACAATTATAGGTGTAGTAAAATGCTTATTTAGCATTAGCTACTTTCATGTAAACTGTGCTGCATTACTTGCAGTGTTTGTGCGAGAACTGCAGATCCATTTCTGCTTCTGTAAGATGTTTGTATTTTTTTCTATGAGCAACCTCTAATTTAATTTGGTAAGATTCTATATAGAGACATTCTAATAAGAAGTGACTTGCAGGATCATAGCCCGAGAACTTGACTGATGGATTAAAAACGTGGATTTTTTTTTTTCCTTTGACCAATTAGTGAAATATTACAGAAGTAATTCTTTATATTAAAATCCGAGACTTTCTAATACTTCCAGGTAGAAAAATGTATACCTGTACATCTTTATAAAGAGTTTAAGGCATTCATTGTGAGACAAATGATAAAATATCTGTGCTAATGTTTTGACTTTCCCACCATAAGAAATATTTCCTGTGTTTGTGAATAGTGCTTCAGTTTGTTAATTAAAAACTAACTTTGTTTTTCTGTAATTATCAGTGTAGACTTTCAAGATATTTGCTTCTTCTAAAAATAATGTTGATGCACAGACTTAGGAATAATATTGGTACTTATCAAAAACTTCATGTTGTTACCTTTATGAATTGTACATAGATATGGTTAGGATGCTTGCTTGAAAGTGTTTCCCATATGTTAATACAGATCCTTGATGGAATACATTTCAGAAGTTTACTTCAGGGCCTGGAAGAAGGTGTCAGGAGAATTCTTAGAGGTAATACTATGCTTGAATTTTCATTTGGATAGTCTTGAATTTCAAGATGGAGAAGATACATAACTTTTCAACCTCGGAAAGGTTCCTAAGCAAGCCTTATTAATGAATTATCTCCCTAAGGAAAGGGCCTCTTCAGCATTGTCAAGGAATAAGAGCTTGTCATGCTTTGAATGTTTGCCCCCTGTGATCAGCTTGGTTGCATTTAAACACCTTTAATTCTGCTACTGAAATACTGGTTCACACAACTATGCATATACATGACTTTTTTTTGTAAACATGCTAGTTATCTGAGTTATTGAAGCTTTTATTCAGTACGTGCAAGTCTATATATTTGATAGCTTAAATATTGATCTAATTTTTGTGGATTTCCATGGAGATGATCAAAAGCATAATTACAGCATCACAACAATGCTACAGCCAAATTTCAGCTACCAAATAGTTCTTATTGACCATGTGGAGGTGCTTTTGAATTCCAAACTTGGTTCTGAGACTCGGATTAATTGTATATTCTGAAATTTTGAAAATCAGTTTAAGCAGACAGAGGCCCCTAGCATGGAAAAATTTGGGCCTAGCAGAAGCCAAGTAAGCAATAATATCAAAGACTATTTTCAGTTGTTTGTTTTAGAGAAAAATATGAGTTGCTGCACAGCCTACAATATTTATTATTGTTTTATTGTGTTAACAATAGCATGTATGTGTTTTTACTGTAGATACTTGAACATAACTGCATTCAGGATTTCATGCATCATGGAATTCATCTTTCCAGAAGTTCTTCTGTTCATTCTAAAGTTAGAGAGGTAAGTTCCTGTAAAGCATGACATGAACTAGTAGCATCAAAATCAGATTGGTTACTATAAAGTGGAAAATTTCCATTTCATACTAAAATACTATACTAGGTCTGGCTGGAATGAAATTACTTCATAGCAGCCTGTATGGTGCCGTGTTTTGGATTTGTTGACTAAAACAGTGTTGATAACACAATGTTTTGTCTGTTGCTGAGCAGTACTTGCATGGTGTCAAGGCTTTTTCTTCCCCACTCTGTCTCCCTAGTGAGTAGGCTGGGGATGAGCAAGAAGTCGGGAGGGGGTACAGCCGAGACAGCTGACTCAAATTGACCGAAGGGATATTACATGCCATATAACATCATGCTCAGCAATAAAAACTGAGGGAAAGTGGGTTTTGGGGAGATGATAGCCATTGCTTGGAGACTGTCTGGGCATTGGTCTACTTGTGGAAGGTGGTGAGTGATAGCATGTGCATCACTTATTTGTGTGTTTGGTTTTTTTTTTGTCTTCTTTCCTTCACTTATTAAACTGTCTTTATCTCGACTTGTGAGTTTTCTTGCTTTTCTCTTCCAATTCTCTCCCCTACCCCACTGGCAGGGGAGTGAGTAAGTGGCTGTGTGGTGCTTAGCTTGTGACTGGGGCCAACTCACCACAAATACTTAATTAAAAAATAGCACATTCTAAGAAACAATTTTAGAACAGATTTTAGGAGGAACCTGCTTATAGCTTTGCACCAACTTTGTCTTTGGTGCTCAAAAGTAGAAATACACGGGGATTTTCCAGAGGGCCAGAAATTGTTTCTGCCATCTGTTGTCTAAGTTTTTCTTTACCTAGAGAATTGACCTTTCCATAGCTGATCACAGGGACAAAAAGTCATAAGCTCCTTGAGGCAAATTTAGCAGATGGGTCTGGAATTAAACTTGTTATTTCTTTTTATTATATATGGGGGTTTTGTTTAAACGTTTATAGGGACAAGCCTTGATTCAGTTACAGAGTCTAGTTGTCTATCTGTGGCTTTTATTCATGAGCAAAACATTTGAAGCGGAATGAGAAGTGCACAAAGCTTTTTAAGACAAGGCATTTGTATTTCATCTAGACCCCTTCACCTCCCATGCTCTCCGCAAATATATAGACAGTGGAGTGTATAATATGTGCAATATATAGCTTGATATACCAGTATACAATCCTGTATTGGTTTTTTTGTTTGTTTTGGGGTTTTGTTTTGTTTTTAATCAAATGTAAATAGATTCTCATATCTATAGTGGATTCCCTTGTCCTCTGATTCCTGATGGATGGAGTAGGCTTTTGACAGGGCATTTCATGTTTTTCAGACTCAGAAGCTTATGATCTTGAAAGAAGACAGTGATGTAAATAAATCTGTCTTTGAGTTGCAAGGGGAGTGGGTCTTGGAATAAATTTGAATGATGCATGCTTTTTCAGTATGCAAGAATTTGATTTAAAATGGTCCTTTAGAATCCAGAAGTTCCTGTAGCAATTAGGAGAGTACCCAACCACGGTCATTCACTTGAGCAAAGTTTGGGCTATTTTATTGAAAGAGTGAGGAGGGAGGGGAAAGCAACACATAAAACTCTCCCTTCTGAATTCAAAGTTCTGATTATAAAACCTATGTCCATTTTCCAAATATCTGATACTGTTCTAATGAAATTATTACAAAACAGTACTGATTTGCCATTAATCCTGGGTTAGATCTATCGTTCTCATGTAGAAATAAGAGCTACATAGTCTCTTATAAATTATATCATGTCTTTACTTCAGTATGTTTCAAAACCAGAGAAAAGGGATTCTTCCACTATAGCATTGTTTCTGTAGATGCTATTCACAGGCTTCCCTGTCTAGCTGGAGCTGTGAATACCTGAAGTATTCAAAGTTGCCACTAGAGGGTCAACTTCTTTTCAAGCTGACCAGTGTTTTGGGTGAAGGAATTACTTCATATCAAGTTACACGATGTCCTTTCTTGTATTCTGCTCTGGTCTTCTACTTTACTTTTTTGTCTGCATAATTCAGATACAAAAATAAAAGTGACTTTAGCTAACAAAGCACAGTTCAGAGTCAAAAGGAGTGCTGATACTTGATTTTCATCAATACAAACGTAATACATTTTGTATGCAGATTTGTATTTGGATAACTCCGGTTACCAAATAATGTTCCTTTGTTCTTAACAGAGAAATGGGTTATTTATCTGTAGTTGATAATTACATGGTTTCAAAGTATTTCTGCTAGTTACTTTAAAAATAGTTTTTTACTGTAACAAAAAATGAGTGGTTGCTGTGAAACTGACTCTAGCCATGATTTTATTTCTGAGTTGTAGATCTTTATATAGCTTTATTGAATCTAAAAAGTTATAAAATGTGATATTTATTAGATCTATTTCTTTTTTCATATGATTTTTGAGACTTTTTAATAAAATATAGAGTCAATTAATATGTCTAGTTTTATCATTTTCCATAGTATGGAAAACTCTTTGGTCTTACATAAATGATGAAATGATACAACTCCTGCGCACATCTTAAATGTAGAAAGTACTGTTAAAAATGGTTTTGGGGATTGGTTTGTTTATTTTTTGCAGATGCTGAGTTATTTTCATAAACAAAGTAAAGTTCGTCAAGGAATTGAAGAAATGCTTTATAGATTGTATCAACCTATCCTTTGGAGAGCACTGAAGGTAATTATCCTTTTCAGAATATAGGACTATCTTTCTCCAGCTACTAAATTTTGGATCCTTCCCACATGATCTGTTTTTAATAATTGCTTTTAAAATAAAATGGCTATGGAAAAAAAAATCAGTGTGTTTAGCATCTCAGCTGTAGCAGAGTAACTTTGCAAGTTGTAATTAGGCATAGTTTGCACAACAATGTTCTAATTTGTTAATATAATTTGCTACTATAATTCAGTTTTCTTTACAGGTGCACAGAGTGCTTTCCAGGATTGCAGTAGAGAGTGGGACTAACACTAAGTTTGGTCTTCTCATCTTCTTCTCAATCTGGGAATTTTGTGTAATCTTGTATTCTGTTTTCCAAGTTCTTTATGGAATGATCAGTGCTGTACTGATCAAAGCCAGAAATGTTCAGAGGATGACTTAGTCTCACCTTCTGATTAATTACCAGCCTTAGAATACAGCTCAATTAATTTATTAGAGTATTATTTTAGAAAACCTTTTATTCTAGCTTGATTGTATGCACAAACATTCACGCTATGAATGTGCCTTTAATCAAGCATTCAGAATGAAATTTCTGACTTCTAGTAATTTTAAGGTAAGTGTGTATGCCTTCCTGTGGATTGCAAGCGCAGACTAAAGGGTACTTGCTGCACTTTACCCACTTTACTCAGTTACACTCTACGATTAAGATGAGCCAAGTTTCCTTCTTTGTGAACAGCTTTTATTTTGTCTGAGGTTATGCAATTCCTTCAGTGAGAGCATACACATACCATTTGTTACAGCCAAATTGAGTGCTGTTTAGCATTTACTGAAGTTTCATTTGCTGATTGGTCATAGAGCATCTTCTCTAGCCATGAGAGAAGTATTTAAAAACTCTTAAAGTCGAAAGTATTTAAAACCAACTTAAAAAGTTGTTTAAAATGCATTTTATGAGTTACAGGAAGGAGTTGAGAGCTGTTTGGTTTCAACAGAACCCTGTGGTAGAAGTGGGAAGATGGACAGACTCATCGCTAGACCAGTATCTTGTTTGGTCTTACATTAAGGATTGGATCTCATCCCTTCAGAACTAATATAAACAAGAATCCTTCTGGATGAAACATAAATGTTCCCAGTGCAAGAGAATAATAGCTACAAAGCATGGCTTGCTTTAATTTCTACATTTCTGTCTCTAAAAAGAACAGGGTTTTTAACTGATTTTTTTGATAGCATAGCAAAATTCCTGATTGGTGTCTCAGAAACAATTTCAGAGTGGTTAGCAAAACATGCTATTCCATTCCTAAGGGAGCTGCTATCTGTAAATGGAGGCTAGTAGTTCACTTTCCAAAGCCCAGGACTCCACTCAAATATAAGATTAGAGTACTATGGAAGAACATTCTGTCAAACCTTATTAAATCTGCATAGATTTGTTTGGAGAAATGTAACAGAAGGGTTTGGCTTGAGGAAAAAAGGTTAATTATTGATTTGCAGCAAGGCAGTGGGAGAAATTCCTGATTCCAGAAATGGTTCAAATTTTTAACAGCTGCTATTCATAATTTTCACATCACTAATGGCTCCATTGCTAGAACAAATCTGAATTTTAGGAGATTTTTCTGAGGTGTTTTTTTTTGGTTGGCTGGGGGTTTTTTTTATTGGGTTTGGGGTTTTGTTTTGGTTTGGTTTTATCTTGACAGCTTCTACGTATGTAGTTAAGCAATTTAAGCTTAGACATTAACCGGCATATCAAATAGGTCATGGAGAATTTGTTTTAATACAGCAAAACAGTCCAACTGTTGTGAACATAGATTTCAGAATGGTAAAGGGAGGATTGTAAAAAATTGAATGCAGCAATTGCATGAATCATGTAATGATTCAGTACAAGGAAATATTCTGAATTGCAAATGATACAGTACCATATTTGTGATTGGTGAAAGGAAATATGTGACTGAACATCAAAATTTGGCAATTTATTTTTGGATAGGCCACTGTCCTGCTGTGTGACTTTTGTATAGTTAATTTTTCTTTTTCATATAGTACTGCTGAAGTATTTGCTGTTTTTAAGATAACGTTGCTGTGACTCAGAATCACCAGTAGTTTAAGATACAGAACTAAGAAGGGAAACTTAAAATTGTCCTTACTGGTATGGATTCTGCTCCAAAGCTTGAAATGTCAGTTTAATTTTAGATAACCAGTTTGATGCTCCTATTTTAGCCAGTGTACAAATCCCTAATTTAATATAGCAAGGAACAAATCTTGTTCTAGAACACTGGTTACAAAGCAGAAAGGGAGAAAGGAAAAATACTTCAGTTGCAAGAATACAAAGGATTCCAGAACTGTTCGTGTTGAAACTACTTGATTTCACCTCTGAAATCTTTAAACTGAGAATGCATATTTGTAATGCATGGTTCTCCATTTCTTCTTAAATTGCTTGTTTTGCAAATACTTAGATCACACAAGCTTCCTTTGTGGCTTTTACCTACAAATGTTTTATGAGCCTTTATGCAACTTTAAGTTTTTATTATATAAGCCCTTATGTAACTTCTTCATCTTCTTTCATGTCTTTATTATGAAAAGTAAGTCTCATGCAAACATGGCAGAGACAGGTGTGCAGTGATTGGTTCTTAGTATATGAAGCTATATAAATATAAAAATATGGATATTTATTGTAAGATAAGTAGTGATTAAGCTATTTCTTATCAAGCTCAAAAAGTCAAGAACCACTCCTCCAGGAATTCAAGCTGTTGAAGGAAGTAATTCCTTTAAAGTAGTGTGTTTGGTTGTTTTTTTTTTATCATCCCACACTTTTAAACTAACTTTTACTGGGGAAAAACAGTGTTTCAAATAATTAGAAGTGAATTTCAGGACCTGTAAGACCAGATGAAACTTAAAGCTCTGAAAATTAACTGAACAAAAAGATTAAAATATTGTTTAAAAAGGTTCTGAAAGTTCCTCAGAATAGTACAAGCATGAAGGTAAAGAAACATTACTGATTTAAATAACTGCTGGCTCCTCTTGCATAGAAAAGTCAGTGTGGAATAAAATAGGATATGAATTTAAAGTCCTAGGTTCTACCTCTGTGAAGACATTTACTCTATTATGAGCTTGAATATGCAAATACATTTGGGATAAATTCCAATTAATTAAAGGCAGGCATTTAAACTGTGGGTACTCAGTTCAGAATTAAAGTGAGCTTAATGGAATTCAGTGTAATGCACTTAGAAAGTTTATGAAAATTAACTTTCTGGAATGGCCATGGTAGACAAGGTCTAGGTTATTGCAGAAAAACATACTTGAATTAATTTTCACATGAAATATTAGTGCAGAAGAGCTATTTCACCCTGAATTCACATATTAGCTTGTTATGCATTAATTCTTCAATATAGACAAGCTCAAAGTTAAAGGATTTTCTACAGCTTTATTGAATTAAGAATTATAATCTTTTCACTTTTAGACTGTTTGTATTATCCATGATAACTAAAGTAAAACACAAGTTCCTAACTAAAGGATGTATATCCATTTATCAAAGTCTGCTGGTTAGATTTCAGGTTTCTCCCCGAGATACCTTGAATTTCATCTTTTCTTCATTTCATTGCCTGCTCTCTTTTTCTATCCTTTAAGAGTCCACAGGGCCAATTATTTTTCACTGACTGAGTGTCTAAATATGCACTTTTTTCATTTTTCTTTACATTTGGGGTTCTACAACCAGCGAAATGGATAGTGTAGCACACTGAAAACTATTACAAATGGTAAAATGTCTGAGGGTTATGAGGCTTGCCTTAGATTTTTGATGAGCTGCCTGGAGCTCAGAATATGGTCCTATTACTTATGTGCATAGATGCAGAACTGAATATGTTTATGTTGGATAAGTTACTCTCCAGGCTTTCTCGTACTTACTCGCTAAATACTGTTTTCTTGAAGAAATAGGCTTGAGCTTTTCAGTTAAATCACCTGTCTCTTGACAGGCAATTTCATTAATTAAATTTGCTTGAATTCAAGCTTCTTGTGTTCTGAAGAGGAACTTTAAGGTGACCAAAAGAAATCCCAACTGCTTTTAATTTATTCAGCATTACAGAGAGCAGAAGGGCTCTGACTGTGACTCTTCAGGGTCATTGAAGTTGATATGCCTTGAAAGCTGATTATACTAATAACGGAGGTTTTACTGAATGGGCAGAAATATATACTAGATATATTACTATAAGTTCTTCCATACATTTAAAAATTCATCTCTTCCATCTACTTAATTAAAAATACTGACTTGCTTGAAGTGTTTGGAAAGCAATATTTGACAGGATATGCCTTCTGATATTAAAAGTCTGTACTTACTGAAAAAATATTTTTTCCTTCATTGTAACAGGCCAGAAACTCAGAGGTTCGATCAAATGCAGCATTTTTGTTTGTTGATGCTTTTCCTGTTCGTGATCCCAGTTTTAATACTGAAGAGATGGACAATGAAATTCAGAAACAGTTTGAAGAACTTTTTGTAAGTTTTAATGAAACTAAAATGTTAAAAATGAAACATTCATCAAAACTAACTCAAAAATAAGCTGTTGATGCAACTAAAATTTATGAAATTTCAGGAGAGTAGTCATAGGGAAATACAGGCCTGTGATACAGAAAAGACAAAAATAAACTAATATTTTAAATTTCTGTAGTGTGTTGACAACAGATGACGTGCACCATTTTCCACTCTGAAAAGGAAATATTTGGGATTGTTTTTCATTAATCTGTGAATGAAAGATGCTTTTGAAAGATTAGATGCATGAGTAATGGATCTTGATCCTTACTTAACCTAGTATTGGTGAAGAGAGCTTTACATTTAATATGTAAAGATTCACTGGAAGTTTAGTACTGTATTACTAAATACCTCTGAAATGAAGTATAATGGAGATAAGAACCTAAAAAAAACTCTTTACCAGTCTAGATGGGTGAGAATGGGCATAGTATTTTCATTAAGAAAATGTCTGGGAAATCCCGAGTATTATCTTTAAAAATGTAAACATCAGCTAATTGAATGAATTTCAAAGTTTTTATATTGTTGCATAGGAACAGTGGCCAGTGTGAACTCATCTATAAATAGAAGTCTAAATATTCTTAACGAAGTCACTGTTGCAAGACTTAATGTGAGCTAAGTTTTTTAAAAACTATTTCCAATGTCCAATTAAAGAAAATTGGCCAATATTTGTCTTAATTTTGCTTCTGATTTAAATTTACTAGTTTGCCTCATAATAAAATGCTTTGAGGGAATATTAGTATTACATTAATATTACACTTCTATGAATAGTATGGCAATTTGCATAATGATTAAAAGGTAATGGAATGCTATTTGTTTATGATAGGTTAATGTCAAACAGCAGTAGAATCACAAGAATGCATATACTCACATTATTATTCTTCTGTTTGTTTTAGAGTCTCTTAGAAGATCCTCATCCAGTTGTCCGCTCTACAGGGATACTTGGAGTTACTCAGATAACATCCAAGTACTGGGAGATGATTCCTCCAACAATTCTTGCTGATCTTTTAAAAAAACTAACTGGAGAGCTGGCATGTGATATAACATCTGCTGATGTTCGATGCTCTGTTTTTAAAGTAAATCTTTTTTTTCTAAATTTAAAATCATGACTGTCATTTTTATATCTTACTTGATGCACAGGTTGCTAGTATAGGCCACTTTAAGTCACAGAAATTGCTTATTCTGCAAAATGACTTATACAATAAAGTTCCTAATATGCGCAAGTTTCCCACGCGTTTTATAAAAGGCACATATTTGGAATGAACAAACGGTTTTTAAAATAGTGACTGTTTGGCTTTGTGACTCTCAACCAGTTTGCACTTCTAGTCTTATATACATTGTTTGGACCTGATAATATAGTTATTTTAGCTATTAGAAGTTATGCTTACACTTGAAAATGTATGCAGGCAGTTTCCAGTATGTTTCTATGTCACTGGTTTTAACTCATCCCTAGACATGCACAATGATGATTTAGTACCCCACTGTGTTTCTGAGGTTTGGATGAATATAATTACGTACTGTTTCTCTGGGAATGCCAGTCTCCCATGCATTGTTCACTATGTTAGGATTAGTTCATCTGCATCTTTCTGGCATCTGATAAGTAACTAATAGTTTGGACAGAAAAATGAACTCCCTAAGCAATATTTTCACTTAAAAATTTTCTGTATGTGTCAATTCAGCCTTACTTTGGAGCTATCTTCATGTTAATCTTCACTTGCTCCACTACAGCTGCATGGGGGTCTATCCTGGATAAGCAGAAAGTGCTGATTTAAAAATAACTTGGCAAAAAAAGACGTATTTTTAATCTGAAATCAGCAGAGTTCAGGGAGCTTGTATTGCTACCACAAAAAGTACTTGATGCTGTGCCCTCAGGTAGAAGACAAGATGGTGGCCTCAGTGTAGATCCGAATCTGCTTCATCTGAAATGAGTTCACTGTTCACTGGAAATTTGAAATAACTGTAGCAATTTTTACTAAAGAATGTCACAGGAAAAATATGCATGCACAGTGTCTGTCCCTACTTAATTTATCCTTAGAAGTGTCATGGTCCAGTTCAACAATTTTTAGCTACATCTTTTTGCAAATCTACTCTTTAATTTTTTTTTTTTTTAGCATAATCTTTTTTTCTTGCAGTGCCTACCAATAATTTTGGAGAACAAACTAAGTCATCCATTACTGGAACAGCTCCTGCCAGCAGTCAAATGCAGCCTTCATGACAATTCAGAGAAAGTGCGAGTGGCTTTTGTTGATATGTTGCTGAAAATTAAGGCTACCAAGGCTGCTAAGGTAGGATAAGTGACACTTGATAAGTAGCAAGAAGGAGATAAAATCAAGGCATTTATTTAAAAAAAAAAAAAAAAAAAAAGTACCACCTTTTGAGACTACTGCAGTATTCCTAAAAGGAAAACAATTCATGCTTAATGTACTAATACTGTTAATTTCAGTTTTTCCCCTCTTCATATATTAATTGTATAACTGAGTTTATTTCTAAGACTTGTGGATTCTGTTGCTGTTACTCACTTCTGTCCATTTTAAAGGTTTTGATCCAGATGTATAGTAGTATAGAAGTACTTGTTTCCAGTGATGTTGTGAATTCTACTGAAATCATGGCATCCATGAAAAATCCTTTTAAATAAATAAATAAATAAATTGTAACTAGGCCTGGTGAGCTTTCAGCCTTTCCATAGCTGTTCTTCACAGAAAAATTAACTATATGAGATAATACTATGTCTGGATATTGCTATGGCAGAGATTTTATAGACATGCTGGAAGGTTTGCTTTTTAGTTGAGCCAAGTACACTCTTCTCCTTTTCCTATCCACCACTTTTTTGACTAGTTTGGGATGATTAGTAGGTCCAGTGGCGTCCCTGTGCTTGCCTGCTTCTTTTCCATGGCTGCTGGCATCACAAGCACTCGGCAGAGCTTTTTCTCAGCATGTTTCTGTCTTCCCTGCCCTCTCGTGGCCATGCCAGGGCAGAGCAGTCGGTACCCCCACTCTTCCAGCTGGCTAGCTGAAGTCAGGACTCTCACCTTCTAAATGCTTAACACCTTCACCAAATTGCTGTTGTACTTGTATTTACCTATTTTTATAATTTCTATTTGTCTTTTCTGGGCATGTACTTCTGGATGTTGGTATCTTTTTATAGTGATTTTGAATGAACTTTGTGTTCTGCTGTGGACTCTTATTTAGGGTAATACTGTCCAGCCTTAGGCATTATAGCCTCTTTGAGTGCTTTCTCCACTCTCTGCTGTTAATGGTCTCCTAATTTCAATTTTATATTTTATTTTAATCATGTTTTTGTCTCTTGCTAAGCCTAATTATTAGGACATGCTTATCTTGTGCTGGGCACATACACTATGTGAAATCAGAGGTATTTATCTCTGTTGTTCAGGAGAGAATTAAATAAATAATTGGTATGTCAGATTTTTAAGGCTTCAGTGCTCAAGGAACACATCTATCCCTAGCACGAGAATTACCTACTTGCCAAATGTCTGCATTCCAGCTTTGATGACAGGACCTCAAAGACATATATTGAGACTAGATCACCTCAGTACCTTCCAAATTCCCCAAAATATGCTCAGAAGACAAGATAAATGGGAGGTGATTTTGGAATTGAGAGCTTTCAGCTTCTGGCACACAGGTTCGGGATAAGGATTACAATAATGCCAGAGCAAGTTTGGTACTTCCGTAATATATTGATTATTATTGATCAATACATTGATTAATACATAATGCATTGATTAGGCAAGTCCACAGAAAATGTGAAACGGAGACAAACACTGCAAGTACAAGGTATTATCATTCAGACTGTCAGCATGAAAAGTTTCCAGCAGGGTCCTGGTAATGTTTGCAGATCTCCTGAGATTAACAATGTGCAGCTGTACCTTTACTCAGACAATTGGTTCCGGTTGTTAAGATCATTGGAGATAACTGGAGGAGGCAATTCAGAGTTATAAATAAGTGGTAGTCCTGAAGTTTCTGCTTCAGCAGGTTCCAAAGCCAGGCTTTACCAGGTAAAACTGAGGTAGAATGGCAGACGTATCACTGTGACACTGGACCTCACATTGATGATGCCTGTGTGTTAGGAGATGTACCACTTGCTTCGCAGAATCGGCAGAAACAATAGATCACAGAACTCTTGTTCTGAAAGTGTTGGATTAGGATTGAATTTGTTCTTTAGGCATAATGGAAATCTTCAATCAAGATGATTGGTTTTTCCTCTTTATTTTTTTAACTCCTTTAATGTCTTTTTCTCCCTTTAAAAAGTTCTGGAAAATCTGTCCCATGGAGCATCTTCTCACTCGTCTTGAGGTTGATTCACGGCCTGTGTCACGACGCCTAGTGAATCTCTTATTCAACTCTTTCTTTCCTGTTAACCAACCTGAGGATGTGTGGTGTGAGCGCTGTGTTACTCTAATCCAGATGAATTCAGCAGCAGCTAGAAAGTTCTATCAATATGCTTACGAATATACTGCCCCCACCAATATAGGTAAAGTACAAAACCTTATGAATCTTTGCAAATACTAATATCACACCATGTAATTGCTTTTAAATTTTTGCTCTAAAAGTGGTACATTGTTGCTAGATCTTTTGGTTTTAGTACAATACTAGTTTGTAGGTTTTGAAATTCTTGACACCAGCAATGAACCCTGGTGACATCAGTCATAAGCTTTTTCAGCCATGAAGAGACCAAAGCTTTTCATTCCTGCTTTTGGGTGCTGTACTATACTCTCTAGCCGGTGTTGTTATCTGATGTCTCTTTTCCCCTTTCTCCTCACATGTACCTTAAAACTATCTAAGTTGATATTTATTTATCATGCAGAAACAGTGAAATAAAATACACTGGTGATTTGAGATCTTTATGTGGAAGATTCTGTAGAAAGTGAAATATCTATGTCTGATAATCTGATTATCTGGGATTTGTGGATCAGTAGTATTTTCAGGTTGCTCAGAGAAAATCTAAAAAGCCCTCCTTCCTATTAAAGCTTCAGAAACTTTCAGTGAAGGGTATGTACTGCACAGAGTATAGCTGCTTTTTAGAAAAGTGCTATTGAACCAAGTAAAATCAGGAAAATTTTGTTTCTGAGGAGTTCTGATACTATAAAAACAAAGTAGTTGGCATGGAGTGACTTGGGTAAAATGGCCAAGCTGTTGCCCCTTGACTGATTACCTTGGTAAGGTAGTTTTGAAGTAACATGGGCTAGTGTATTTCAGCTAGTCCTACTTTCACCAGAGTGGGCATAACCCTTTCACTTTTATCTAGAGATGAGCTCTTCATTAAGGACTGCAATGGTTAGGCTACTACATCTTTTATTAATAACTGAAATTGACATTGGAGAGAATGTATTATTGAACATAGGTCATGAAATTAATAGCTATGCCAGATGAATATAGGAGTTGTGGGAGCTTCCTCTGATCCTGATTTGATAAGGTGGTGGCTGGGAGTTTTTTTGAGTAGACTTTTTTAACAATAAAATTATAGAACCTGGTGATAATGTTGCCATTTCTTCTTTATACTTGAGGATATAAAACATTTTCACATGTTTTCCATTTCCTTTTACCAGGAAATTTTATCTTTTTTTCCTAGTTATTTCTGGTTCTGTTGCGTGCTTTTCAGACTGGCTTTCCAGCATTACACTTAGAAGCATTTACTAGCAACGTTCTTAACAAATAATAAATGTCTAATTTATTCTTATTATATTTAAATGTAGCTAAATTGATGCTTACTATTCGGCGCTGCTTGAATGCCTGCATCCAGAAAGCAATGAAAGAGAGTCTTCATGATAGCGATGATGATGATGACGAAAGTGAAAAGGAGAACACAAGTGTAAGAAAGTCCACTGTATCATAAGTTCTGGTAACTTTTTCTGTGGTGCTTAATTTGAGACGAAGGCAGTTAATGATACGACAGAAATCTGAAGGAAAGCACTTGGGCATCTGTGGAATTAGAAGGGGAGAACTGCCATTATGGTGTTTTCATGCCCTGCAATGGCAGAAATTTGGTGAAGTAGCTAGAATAAGATAGAAGAAATATGAAGCATATTTTAAACGAATACTTCCCTGATTCCAGTACAAATTACAAATTGGTTTGATTCTGCAATTAAATTATTAAAAAAATTAATATTGCAAGATGACTCAAGTAATATATGTAGAGTAAGAATGAATTGTGGAGTTCAGGTTCTACAACAAACACAGTACCTTTGTGAAATTAGTAGAAGGATTTTCAGGTGTTTTTTTAAACCTTATTTTAACCTAAATTTATATTTGAGCATATAATAGGTAATATCATCTAAGTGTTTGTGTTTCAGGTGTTGAATAATGTGTTGTCAATAAATGATGTGGCCAGCATGGCAAGTTTATTGGAGATTACTGTAATTCTCTGGAGAAGTATTCACAAAGCACTAGATCACAATGAAGATGCCAAAGATTATGCTATCAAAAAATTTGCTTCTGTACTTCCTGAATATTTTAAAGTATTTAAGGTAAAGAAAGCCTTGATTTTTTTTCCTGTAAGTGCTTAGTATTTTCATGTGTTATGTCTTTTATATATTTTCATGGTATTAAGTATTCTTTTTCATTGTTGCTATAAACCATAAACAATAGCAAGTTTCTTGGAATTCCACAAACGGGTAGAAGCTATTCTCCAATTGCAGTATCTGACTGATGAACCATTATCTAAATAGTCAACACAGAAATACTACGCAATAAACTGCTCTCCTTGTAATGTTTTTATAGGATTCCACTCTTTTGAATGTTTTTGGAACTTTTGGAAACCAGTAACTGAAAATATGCCATTGCAGAATAAGTACTCAGTGTAGATGAGAGTCCACATGTTTTTCCACCCACTCCTCCCCTCCCCAAACCCTTCCACCACCACCACTTCTTGTTATGATCCAGCTGCTGGAACAGACAGCTGAAGCAGCTGAGGCTCCTTTTTCACTTTCTTGTGTTTGGTTTCTGCTAATTTGATTCTACTCTCTAATGATCTTTTGATGCACTTACTTATTGTTTGGATTTGATATAAGCAATTAATTAAAATCAGTCATTTTCATATTTTCAGTCTCCTTGATCTGTTTAATTGTTCCAGTGTTATTCTTCGGGATGCTGTCTTTGGGGAGTGGCTATTAGTATCTGCTGCACTCTGTAGCGCATTTGGAAGGATTATCTGCTGGATGTCTTGTTTTGTTTTGTTTTGTTTTTTTGTTTATGGCTTTTATGCTGAAGTATACTGAGCTACGCTGGCTGTTATACTTAGCAACATTCAAGTTTGCTTTAGATAATCGGGGAGTGGAAAGCAATTCATTGCTACATAATATTCTGCAGCACAAATATACCAAATGCTCTCTCTACCCTGAAAGCATTTGGAAGTTGTCAAAGACATTCCAAATCTTTTTTGGTAGATAGAGGATGTACCATCCCTCCTGAAAGGTTCTGGTGAGCAGATAAGATATCCAGCTTTAGCAAGCAACCTTTTTGACTTTGATATTCTTAAAGTGAGTAAGCAGCTTGGGTCTAAAAAGACCTGTCATCAGAGGCTTAGTTTCTAAAAGACTACAGATTGAAGCAGCATATCTCTTCCCTGAAAAGCTACAAACATTTTTAAATGTTCTTTTGAAAATCATCTTTAAAAGGCTTTAGCTCTTCAAATGTCTAAGTAGGTAACAATTTCATTTGATTGTATTCATGAAGCTTGGACATATAGACTATTTTTGAAGTCTTTCACATAGATTGGTTTCTATGTAATCCGAGTGAGACTGCGTCATGGTCTAGACCTTGTACTATGATGTGTTGTAATGACTTGTAGTGCATTTTACATGACCATTGTTATATAAGCACCCTTTCCTTTAGAGTCTTTTTTTTATAAATTTCTGATGTGAATGAATATTCATTTAAGGCACTACTTACTTGAGAGGAGTTAGATGGTGTCATGATTGTGCAATTAAATATTAGCCTCTACTAGAAAGAATGTAAGCTAGAGCTGTTATTTCTTTTGCAATGGTTATTAATCTAATAGAGCCATAATTATTCATGATAGTTATTCTGACAGTTTGTCAGAAAGCTGAATGATAATTGATAATTGACCTCTGAGAATAGGAATCAGAAGTTTCAGATTGCAAGCCACGTGTTGTTATGAGATTCTTTCAGTTCCATTTCTAGTGAAAAAAGGGAAATCCTTAATTTGAGATAATTTAATCATACTTTTGCAGTACTCACTTTAGTTTTGTGTGCATCTGTGCGTGTACATCATATAGTGTACTTTTTTTATCCTAGGATGAGCGTTGCATGACTCCATTGGTTATTCTGGCATCCTTTATGCCCCCTGCTGCTATTCCTACATTCAGGTACTATTTTTAAATCCAAAATATGAATGACAAGAAATCTCTTGCTGACTGTATTTGTTAATTTTTCACAACTTGACATATTAAATGCCCATGTGGATAAATTAATCCACTAAACAAATTCGGTAAGTTAGTAAAATCTGTGAGGTGCAAATATGCCTTTGAGCCATTGGTGAATCTTTTTTGGTATTACACTGGTTGATTTTCTTTAAATTATTTCTGCACTGGATGTAAAGCTAATGCATCTCTTATTTTTTGTTTGTTTTCTTTTAAGCTGTAGTGTGATCTCCAGACTCAGAAATATTGACAATGGAGCTGACCAAAGCAAATATTCTACCCTGATAGACTGCATGTGTCGCTGGGGCCAAGTGGGACATATTATGGAATTAGCCTGTGACTGGTTGTCTGACACACTAACCCCAAGAAAGGTGTGCATATGCATACATCAAAGAATTAAGGAATTGCTAGATTACATAAAGACATCGTGCTTTTTTTTTTTTTTTTTTCCCAATAGAGGAAGCCTCTTTAATGCCATATTATTCTGCTTTGGAATTAGTTGTAAAGTAAGATACTAACAGTATTGTACTGGTTTTATGCTTTCTTCTCATTTAGAGTATTAAAACATCAGAACGACGAGTACGTATCCATGTAACACAGGAATCGAAGCCAGAATTAGCAATTGATTACATTGAATATTTATTGACTCATCCTGTGAATCGTAGTTGCCTACTCTCTGTTCCTAAAAAGAAACTGAAGAAGCTTTTGAAAATTCTCAGTGCTGCAAAGGTGGTATTCTCCTTACCATAAACAGTGCTTAGAAAAGAGTGCTTAACATTGTATATTGCCTGAATCAAATTAAAGTCCTGCAAGAATAAATAAAAAAGATTCATGATCCCTTTCTCCCCTCTATAAAAAGGTTTTCCTTTTGATTTGGACTTCAGACAAATATTCTAAACTAGAAGTATATTTGTTCAGAATTGCTTATAGATGGCAGATTTTAAACCAGCTTGTCATTTTTAGGTGTCTCAAAATTTTTGCGATCTAGTGTTGAGCATTTTTAAGGGACCTGACTTTTGGAATGTACATGTAAGGAATAGTCTGAAAATCAGATATAGCATTGCAAAATGAAAGTAATTGTATGCCTGTTGGTTTTTTGGGCTTGGGTTTTTTTTTTATTTTCTTTTTTTAAAATCTTTTGTTTAAAGCTGTTGAGAAAAGAAACATTTGAAAGGATTTTCTGGAAAATATAAATGTAAACTTTGATATTTCAGGAGGTTCTTGGCTCAATTCTGAAAGCAAATGATGGAGGTTCTGGTAGATGCAATCAAGCAACTGGCCTAAGAGCCTTCAGCCTCTTTTGCAGGTTGAGTATTCATCTTCAGAACAAGGTATGGTTATACCTTTTCAGTATAAGCTGGAGTTACAGCTGACAGTAACAGGAAATTCCAAAAGAACTGGAAAGACAATTTGTAAACTTCTAATTTTTTTTCCAGTTTTCTGAAGAAGCAGAAGATTGCCTCTCACTTCTGAAGGAGACAGGTGCTTGGATAGAAAGTCAAGTTGTACCTTTTATACTGGCAAGTGATCAAGAGGATGGCATTTCAAAATACAGTAATGTTTCTGAACTAATTATCCAGGTTAGAGGTCTCTTATAACATAAATCAAACTGCTACCAATCTGAAAAGCCATATATGTAGCAATTTTACGCTGACACACATAGTGCATTGGAGTTTTTGGAGCCCAGCAAGTGAAGGAGCTAATGAAATACAGTCCTGATTGTTCTGAGGTTATGGTTTTGTGCTTTTGCTATTCCTTTGATTGCTTAAAATCACACACTTTTTTTTAATTACTTTGAGTTTAGTTATAACCTTTATAGTTTATAAATAGAAAAATAATAAATATAGTTGTGCATACCCTAGCAATTAAATATAGTTGGAGTCAACAATACTTTGTTCTTATCTAGACTTTTTTCACCTACCAGTGCATAATATATATTCTCATCATGTCTGTTGAAGTGAAGATGGAACATGTTTTATTTTTCACACTTGTGAAAATGCCCACTCAAGAAATTTCTAGCACAGCAGGCGATGTAACCTGGGTGTCCCAAATTTTAGTTTCTAACAAGTAATTCTTGTCCTCAGTCTCTCATCCCCCATATTAAGTAAAGGTAATGTTTATCCTGTTTTATGAAAAGTGCATTAACATAAAGTTAAGATTGTCACTGAATCTCAGTTCTGAAAAGGAGAAGAAAATTATTTGCTGAAAATGAGGGTATGGTTACGCAATATGCTAGCACTTAATAGCCTGTTCTTCTGTAGCGCAGAAGGCCCTGGAAATGACATCGAATCACTGCAACCGCATACATTGTGTTGAATAGCACAATAGAGGATGACTTAGAGGACCAGGAAGGTGGTGTAATTATGAGAGCGGATTTAGATCTAATCATATTTGCTTGCTTGCTTTCTTCCTTCCTTCCTTTCTTTCTTTCCTTCCTGCTTTCCCAAAAGAAATAGGTAAGATTATACCTGAGGAATTCAGTATGCTTCATTCTAGTGCTGAGTCCCATAGAACATATCTTTGGAAGTCAGCAGAGAGGTAGGGTGTGAGCTACCTGGGAATTTAATAATGAGGAGGTCAGTCTTGTACTAAATCCCACTGCTGCAGCCAAATGGCTTTTTGAAAGGTAGAAAGAGAGACGAAACTCAAAGCAAGTGTTGTAGTTGTGCATGGTACAAGTTTCTTGTGTGTTTTATACGCTATGGTCTTCTCTCTGAATGAAAAATTTGGTATGCATATCATAACTCTGTGGCTATTTTTCAAAAGTTTGGAGGCACAAAACTCAAGCTTATAGAAAAACAAGACACAAAATAGGGAATCTTTAGCAGCATTACCAGAATGTTTACGATCAATTTCCTAGGTTTGAATACAAAATTAGAATGAAACTTTATTGATAAGCAATAAGATAGGCAGTTGTCACCTGTAAACCCATCTGACATATTACTTGACTAGTCAATAATAAAACACAACAACCTTTACTAGTAGATCCTAAAGTCCATTTGCATCATTATTTCCAGAGAAGAAACTGAGGTGTAAAGACTGATGTGACTTGTCTGGAAGTCAAGAAGAGAATCCAGGCCTCTTGCATCTCCTGTAATAAGCCACAGGCTTGTTAAGAGCTCCTATTTGCTTGTCACCTTGTATACTGTTTTTTATTGGAATGAGGTATTGATTGTGCTTTTTAACTGCTTGGAGTGTATATCTGGTAACAATGCTGGCATTAAAAGCAGACCTAGTTTGTCTCAAAATATCCATATAATATACAATAATTACAGTTGCTTCTTAATACTGTTGTATATGAGAAGGGACCGAGGTGTCTCTTCTTTTTCCACTTACATTTCTCTGTCACTTTCCCTGTGACATATCCCATTCTTTCCCATTTCACCCTTCCTTCTCTGCTTGGTCTGTTACTCAGTTTTGCACTTGCTGTTATGGGCAGGGATGCACTGGGGAGCCGTTCTCTTTAGGCCACTGATTTGTTGAGTGGGGCTGGTAGCCCCTCTGACACAAACCCCATTGTCATTACTGACAGTCTTACCCCTTATCTTTATCTGCCCTTCACAGAAAGCATTTGATTATATAATGTGTGTGTGGGGGTGTTCAGCTAGTTTTGAATTGTCTTCTGGTACATTCCCCTGACATATCACTTAACCCAAGGTGGATTTTAGCATTGAGCTCTGGGTCCTTTCAGATTTTGGTCAAGGGAAAGATTTGGACTAACTTTAGTCACAGTCAGTGTCCTTGAACAGCCCAGCTCATGTATACATAGACTGGGTAAAAATTCTCTAGTCTGCTCTGTCTATACAATAGTATTATCATCTGTTTAGTGTGTAACGTGTGTGTCTCTAGGGGAAAGCTCTTTTTGTATGCTGTTTTTAATTTTGCTATTCAAGATAGGTAGAGATGTCGTATTCTGCCTTAGTAAGTGTTAGGTATCAAGTCCTCTGAGCTGATCCTGAGTAAAAAAGATAGAGGATTTACTGCTTTTTGAGAAACTGTGTTTACTGGAGGAAAGGGCAAGGGAAGCATTTGGAGAACGGTTTGGAACTCCTGCTTTTCAAAAGTTGCAAACTGAGTGACTCCAAGGAGATGCACCAGCTTTCAAGGCAACTTGGCTAAGATTTTGTGGCTTTATTATTTTGGGGTTTTACTGAATGGTTACTTTATATAAATTTTGTTTCTCATCTACTTTTGCATCTCTCTTCTAGGCCTACCTGACAGTATGTAAAGATGTCATAATGGTTGGCCTTGGAAATCTCACGTTTCAAGCGCATCTTTTAGATATGGCTCTTTCAGTTATACAAACAGGTACAATACTTTGTACTAACATCAACATCTCCATATATACTTAGCTGACTTTTCGTATATTAGCAGAACTGTTGATTTTGGCATTCTGGAGTCTATTTCTCAAAAAATGGTGTTTACTGCTTATGCTAGCTAGTGCCAATAATATGACAAAAGTCACAGCAGCTTTTCAGAAAATGAACACAAGCAGAGAACCAGCGCAGAACCATGTCACTGCTGATAACTAATGTTTCTTCCTTGCTCTTAGATTGCAGTTATTACTATATAATTCAGGGGGGGTTATATATATATAAAGTGATATATTAGAGATATGTATCTCTCTATATATCAGTATGCCTTAGGAGGCAACATTATAGCACTATTTAAATTTGGCTCAAATTTGGAAAGTTATGTCTACAGTACAGACAGAATTAGAGCTCAATTCCTGAAGAAATCTACAGTTTTAATCCCTATACTTCAAGGATTGGAAGGAACACTGAATTTATACTTAAACTATTGATTGAGCTGTATGAAAATTTCAGCTAAGGATGCTCAGAAACTAAATATATTGTCTACACTTGTAAACTATAGCTATTTATATTGTATAACTGAGTTTCATTCGAAGCCTGTACCTGAAGAATATCTCATTACAATTTTTATGTCGTCGTATTTATCTCTTCCTCTAGAGAGAGGTGGCTTTTGTGCTCCAGTGGTGCTGTATGCTCTAAAAGAAATTATTGAAGCTTCTTTAACTCAGAATACCGAGACAGATGAAGTGGCAAATCTTTTCCATGCTGTACAGACTGTCTTCCAGAAAGTTCTAGAATGCGTGGCACGTACACTCAAGAAACAGCAGGAAGAAGGGATTCAGGTATCGTATTACACTTGAAATTGCTACCTAATGTGTAGATGAATCCATACTTTTTATGTAAATGTGTTATACTTAGACACTTTGAGGTTATTTGAGTTGACATCAGGTTAAATTTTCAGTTACATTTTCTAATTTTCCTCATTAACAATGGGGTTTTTTTATCCATTGTTGGTCTCATCATGACAGAAAAGCGAGTAAACTGGCGAGCAATGCATTCTGTTACCACTGATCCTGAACTACCCTAGTACTCACAGGTTATTAATCTTATCTGCAATTAAATGAACTTTCTCAATCCAGAGCAAAGAATTCAATTATATATATTATGATCTTGGGAGGGAGGAGAAATTATCATTATTTTATTTATTTCTTTCAGCCTGAAGTATATCAGCTTCAAAATACGTACGATGTCCTAAAGTTCTTCAAAACCTCCTGTTTTCACAGAAAAGTTAGCTTCTTGTATTTTATAGCAGAGACTATCTCCAGATCACTCTGGAAAATGTGATGGTCTGCTTTTCAGGACTTCTGAAAAACATTCGGTTCCTTTTTGTCACAACCATTGTTTTATATGTTTCTCTGAAATTTATGAGTAGAATTCCCAAACGTTGCTGATTCCCCCTCTGATCTCAGGTGACCAGAATACCTCAATAGCTTTCAAGGTGCGATCTGCACTTCTTCACAGAGAAGATTTCTGAAATATTTCAGTGATACTCAAGCAATCTGAAAAAACTGATCTGTTTTTCTTTGGTTTTAGTTGATTCACTCTATTCAAATGCCTCTTGGAGAATTCATACATGCAGTCCAGTGCTGGCATTCGTCTTGCTCAGCAGTTCACCAAGGTGTACTCTCTACTCTCCTGGCTGCAATGGTAGCAGAGATAAATAATGTGCTACAGGAGGTAAAGTTTT
Source organism: Theristicus caerulescens (assembly GCA_020745775.1). NCBI lineage: Eukaryota > Metazoa > Chordata > Aves > Pelecaniformes > Threskiornithidae > Theristicus > Theristicus caerulescens. The sequence goes on along the minus strand of CM036558.1, from coordinate 11,279,980 downwards.
TTTGGTTCCTCTGTTCTTTGTTTAGAGGATTTCCAAATATCTGATCTCAGTTTCTTTGGCAAGTAAAGAAAGAAGCTCTAATACTGAAAAGACTATATAGACAGAGATTATTGTATGTGCTAAAAGTCCAAGGGACCATTACTGTCCTTGAAGGAGAAGGGTAACATTCCCAATGCATGTTCCTAATGCATGTAGTGTTAGGAGCAGATATGGCTAGTAAGGTTGGAAGCTTTGAGAACTAACAAGGAAGAGCAGAGGTTCTTTAGCAGAGGCTGTGCTCTTACTGTGGTTGCTAGATATGTCAGAGCAACAAATGGTTGTCAGAAAGTACCGAGTACAACACAGCTGCTTCTAAGATTCTGTCTCACAGAAGGAACTGAAACAATACCAGAGATTTACCTGCAAATATTCATGTATCAGCTGAGGGGCTGTGGGATGAAAGCATGCTCTTTACAGATGCTGCAGAGCATAAGTTTATGGTCTTGCATGATACTGCAGACTCATAGATTATGAATGTTCGTTGCAGTAAGCCATCTGAGCTGGGGTTATCCCTGTCCCCAGGTTATTGTACTAGTAAATCAAAATCCAGTTCTAACTAAGTACTTGCCATGCTATTCAGAACTTGATACCAAAAATTGCTGACACAGGGAGTCAGGAAATCACTGTCACCTAAGTTATTTTTAGAAATTATGTATGCACACTGAAACTTGGAGACACAAAGGATACTCGTTTGTGTTTAGTAGGCTGGGCCTTTATAAATAGTGGCCACCACTGTAGTTAAATGAACTTTCTATTCAGAGCAACTGTGGAGAATATTTGCCTTGGTACAAATACTGGTTTTTTGTTTTAGTTTTAGCCTTTCTAATTTAAATTTGTTTTGTTTATTTAGACGGAACACAGTTGGATTAAGGATATTCAAAGAACACACGTGAATGTTTCTTCTAATTATTTAAGGATAGGTCTTGGTTAGTGTAATTATTGAAATACGGGTTTGCTTCAATGTTTTCTGCATACATATATTTCTTGATCTACAACAGTTGTTGACATTTTTCTTTTTTAGGCTTCCAGTGAAAAAGTAACTATACCAAAGACTATTTCAGACCTTCCTCCTCTTTCAAGCAGTTTAATGGCCATAATTATGAAGTCAGTTAATATTGTCAGGTAAATGTTTCTACATTAATTTGTCCAAGGCTGTTGCTAATGTAGAGCAGGTTATATGTTGTCAATAAAGTTTAAATTTCCAAATTCAAATAAATTTTGAGGAACTAGATGCTTACTAGATTTACCTGCACTAGTTCATAATCCCTTTCCCTTGATATACTGCTTGTAGGTATTGATTGCGGGGGGGTGGTTCCATTTTTTTTACTCCTTCTAAGAGCACTTCTTATTTACCAGACTGTTCATTTAAATGAGTTCTTTAATCACGCATCTTGGCTTGGTTCTTTCATAAGATACTTATAAACATTAATCCCCTCAATACAGAGGTATTTGGATGAGATAAAATATTTACATTATTACAAGCATTAATCCTTTAATTGAACGCCTGCAATGAGGTGAAAAAGGTACTATAGCTGTATTAAAATCACAACATTCAAAATAGTTTTGAAGTATCTGAGTCCTAAAAGCCCCCAAAAGTAGGGTTATGTAATTTTTTTTTTTTTAAGACTTAAACTGGGGTTTTTTATTTGCTATATTTAGAGGGTACCCCGACTACCTTCTAAAATTGTCACAAGTGAATTTCATTATCTTCCTTTGCTTAGTTTGTTCATATTCAATTTTTATTTACATGACTATACACACCAGAGTTATTCTGAATGATCAAGGGGCTAATGTGTATTCCTGTCATTCTCCATGACTTATCACAACTGACTCCTATTCTTAACGTCCTCATCTGACAGGCATTGAATATCCCTGTCTCTGCTGTCATCAGATTTTTTTTTTTCTTCTCAATCTTTCTCTAGTTCTAGTTGAACTTGCAGAACAAAGGACTCCAAGGAGTCCAGCAATAGGTTTCCTAATCCAAATCTTGTTCCTCTGTGAGGCAGCAGCTGTCCATCAAGGTGAATGTTTCACTCTTTTAGTGAAACACAATTATTTTACGCGCCTCTTTTCAAAAGAGATGCAGAAATTCTGTGAATTCCTCTGAAACTTTTTCTTGTAGTGATCAAGGAGCATCTTCTCCATTCTTGACAGAGAAACTGCTAGTTTGGACCAGCTTGTTTCTATGAGTACTTTGATAAACATGTATTTGTCCTCTTGTATTTATCTTTTTGGTGCAAAGAAGATCTAAGTCAGGAGATTATTTACATGTAGTTCCACTGGTGCCTCAGGACTGAGACTACTTTCAAGGCTGTTTTCTTTCATTCATCTGTATTGATAGGCCATAATCAGAGTCCAGTAGCAAATCATTCAATATCGCAGGAATTACCATCTTTCCATGCCAATGCGAAAGCCTTTGACGTTACAGAATCTTGTGTGAGCTTCTGTTCTGCGAACACACCATCATCTTGCACCAGGTTCTGCAGCGTCTATTGTGTTTTCAGTTACTAATTAATCAATCTCTAGCACTGAATTTCAGTCCCCACACAGCGATGATACTGAGTGACTTGGCACTATCTGACCAGTTGTGTGAGTATCCTTTCCTTTAGTAGGGAACTATCTGTATAGGAACCAATTACTTATCTCTTTTACTTACATGTGTTTGTAAGTAGCTTATTGTTCTGTGCTATTTCATCTTTGCCTGCAGGCCCACCTGACCCTTGTTGAGAGGGAGGTGGGGAAAGGCCCCTGCAGTGAGTCTGCAGGGAGTCTTAATACAGGTTAATAAAATTACAGTGCCCCTTCATGGAACTAAAGGGTGCGCTTACTGACCTAAACAGTGAGAACAAGAAAGTCAAAACTCTGATGGGAATACTGTCAGTTAGCAATTGAAGAGCAATACGAAACAGAATCGATACTTGGTCAGATTAGTCCACAATGATATAATAAAACTAATGCAATGCATGAGTGACTTCATAATACTTATTTCAGAACCTGAAGAGCTTTCATCTTTCTCAGCTCTTTGAAGCAATATTTGAGCTTCTACAAAGCTTATTTACTGAGTCACTAGTGGAGGTTGGTTATTTTCTTAACTGCATACCTCATTTTGATATCTTAGCACAATAAAAGCCTGAAGAACAATTAAAGTCGGAACTGGGTATTTATGATGTTCAGGTTTGATAACAGATAATAATGTTACCAAAAGTATTTTGAAATATTTTAGGGAAAGTTATTGTAACATCTACTGCTCTCAGTTTCGCCTTTAGTTCTTCACAGAGCATTTAGTTTTGTCCTCTGAGGAGTATGAGGATTACAGATCTTGTCCATCTCCTGCTTTATCCCTCTTGTTCTTTTAATTTTCTCTGGTTTTGAGAATTGCTTCTGAGTTAAATTTGTTATTTTTACCATTAACACTGTAATGACTAATTAGTGGTTTCATTCTGTAGTATTACCTTATTCCATACTGCAGTTTAGTTTGGTTGCTAGACCTCTTCCTTGACTCCCTTGTTTCATTTTTCTTAACTTTAGATGTGTTTTGGGACATTTATTATGTTTGCTGGTAATACTATCATCTCTTGCTAAAAGTGAGTCTCTTAAGATACATATAGGGTTAGTATTTATCTCAGACTTTACAATAAGCAGTGGTTTTGATTCTCTTAGTCTGTCCATACTTTCAATACCTAAAATGTAGTTTGGAAGAGTTTCGGGGCTATATTTAGTTAAAAACGTTCTTCACTGTTTGGAAACCCGCAATTTTTGAGATATGCATTTTAGACCAAAGTGTTAATTAAACTCCATTTTCTAATCAGGCTACAAGTAGTAATAGTTTTAAGCGCATGAGTAGTTACTAACAAACCATTGGAGTCATATAATGTATTTTTTTAAGCTTTAGTAGAAATTGAAGTTAGAAATTTCAATACAAATTACGCAATTTAGATTCCAGTAGAACCAGTATTTTTTTCATGGATTGACTTTCTCAAAATAGTCCACGAGCTCTTCATTTCTCTTAACAGCTACTTAGTCTGTGTACAAACTTTTTTATTTTCTTCCCAAGCAATTTACTGTTCTGCTAACTCAGACAGTCTCAGTTCTAGAAGCAGCATGTAGTCTTCAGTTACCCAGTAACCACTGCTTTGTCCTGCCTGGTATCTCTGAAGCCATGGTGGCAGGGTAGCATAATCACAAACCTGTTGTGTTCAGTTCTGTTTTGAAAGAAACATGATTTATAATGTATTTTTGCTTTATTTTTTCCTTAGGTCATTTTTAAATGAATTAATGGAATGCATTCTCTCTGAAGAAATTGAAGGAGTTTTTAGTCTAACAGCTATTGTCTGCATTGTGATTATAATTAAAGGTCAGTCAAACCATTTTTGTCCATTTTTTTTTCTTTCTTTTTTTATGTGCTACATTTTGAAAACTGAGTTCTTGTAGAATTCAACAGGCACTTTTCCTCATCCCATTAAGTTACCGTTTTTCTACAGGATTTAAGGTTATATCACTTGTAAATTACGTTGTTAAGCTTTGGACTTTCAATCTTTGTGTAGTGAGTTTAAAAATACAACTGTCTGCTAACCATAGGGTCCCTCTCTATATTCTGATTTGCTGAAATACACAGTAATTAATCCAGGACAGTGATCTAATCTTTCATTAAACAGTCTTTTATGTTAAAAAAAATTTTGATGAAAATATGCAGGGGTTTTTTTTGATAAATCATTGTTTTTGTCCAACTTTTCAACATAATCTTACTTCAAATAGGTAAGCACAAAACTTCACTTCTGAAGGATATTGCACCTGCCATTCAAAGGAAGCTGATAACATGCAAGGATGCTGCCGCGGAAGAATCTAGCAGCACTGGAAGGTAAATGTGCTGTGGGAAATGAACACTCACCTCTCCTATACCCTCGCTGCAATAACTGGCTGTGTTTTGTACTTATATAATACAGTTAGAGCGTTCTGAATGATTGCAAGGTTTAAAATAGTGGGTAAAAAAAATTGTGAGGCATTGAGCCCAGCACAGTATTAAATTTCCTGCCCATACATTCGCTGTGATTGCAATCTTTATGTGTTTAGTTTGGTTTTTTGCATTTAATTTGAATGTGTTATGGCTTGATCCTGTATATTGCAGGATTCAGTTCTGAAATTCAGTTCTGTGCAAGTAGTCTATTTACTATTTCTTATTACTAGAAGATTTTTATCCCACATTTTGGTATTAGGCATACAAATCTATCCATATACAGATAGCAAAAATTTAACTGAATATAACAATGACTTTAAGACCTTTCCACAGGTGACTTTATTTTGCTGTTTTTGGGATTTTGGTGTCATATCTGGTTGACTTTTAGATTTTTTGGGATAAGCTTCTTGAAAGTGATTGGCTACATTGTATTTGCAATCATTTATTTCAGACCTGCCCAAGACAGGCAGTCATGATGGATGCTTTAGCCTTAAGTGTCTCAAACTTGCTGAAGTCTAAAAATCTGTTAGAATTTGATTTCTACCTAGTTATTGAACTGCCCGTGGAATTAGAAATTTTGCTGTCAAGAGTTTGAGTGGTTTCCACAGAGGATGCTGTCTCATGTAACATAAAATTGGTAAAGAATTAAAAAATACCTTATTTAAAAAAACAAAATCACTACATAATTGGACTTCTAAAGCTCAGAGTGACTCTGCTTCCTGAGTAGATTTTTTTTTTTAATTAGTTGCTCAGCTGTGAACAAATTTCTTTTGGTTGGGACCTAGCTTAGAAACAAAATCGAACAAAAATAAACAAAATACAATTTTTTTCCCATCAAATCACTTAACATTGGGTTGCCAAGTGTTCTACTAGAATATTTTTAAAAATAATAATAATAATAATCTGGAAAAGAAAAGTGAGCGGCAGAGTATCATGATTCAGTTTGCACTTTTAATCAAGACAGTAGAAAAGGCTGAGAAATTAAAGCAAATCTTAACATGATTAAATAAATAGGCACATTAAAATGAATAATTGCTGCCACTTGAGTGCACTACTGACTATAAATTTCAGTAAGAACACAGATAATTGCTTTATGAATCCATATGATAATCTCTGCCCAGCGAACAGGGACAAATCAACCTAGAAGTTGGGGCAGATGAAGACCGTAAGATGCCACACAGTGTTTTAATTTTGTGATATATGAGTGGCGACCTTTGTGTAATACAAAACCAAGAGAGAGTTGCAGATAAAATTAAAAGATTAGGAATATGAACATGATGATGGGAAGTATTTTTAACAATGTCGTGGTTTAACCCCAGCCAGCAGCTAAGCACCACGCAGGCGCTCGCTCACCCCCCCACTGGCGGGATGGGGAAGAGGATCGGAAGGGCAAAAGGGGAAAAACTCGTGGATTGAGATAAAAACAGTTTAATAACTAAAGTAAAATAAAAAATAGAACAGTAGTAATACAAAGCAAGCGGTACACTGTACAATTGCTCACCACCCGCCGACCGATGCCCACCACGTCCCCCAAGCAGCGATCGAACCCCTCCCCGGCCAACTCCCCTGCTTATATACTGAGCATGACGTCACGTGGTATGGAATAGCCCCCGCCCAGTCTGAGTCAGCTGCCCCGGCTGTGCCCCCTCCCAGCCTCCCGTGCCCCTGGCAGAGCATGGGAAGCTGAAAGGTCCTTGGCCAGTGTGAGCACCACTTAGCAAGTACTTAGCACTACTTAACAAGAACCAAAACATCAGTGTATCATCAGCATTGTTCTCAACCTAACCCCAAAACACAGCCCCATACCGGCTACCAGGAAGAAAACCAACTCCATCCCAGCCAAAACCAGGACAAACAAGAATCAGAATTGCAAGATGATAGCAAAATTCAGAAGCAATCACACAGCTTTGCAGAATTTGGGAGGATTCATATTTGTACAGGCATGTTGAGGATTTTTTCTCTCCAGAAGGTAAAAGAATTCATGCGGAAAAAAGGTTAGGAGGAAGTTCTTCACTGATTAAGTTTTGCTTGACTAATTTAAAGCGTGTTTGCACTTTCTCAGATAGCCACAATGTTGGACCAGGCTGGGCCTCTCGTGTCTTCTGACATCCCAGTGGTAGTGCTCTGGTACTGGTGTGCTCATGTATAACTAAAATGTGATCACATACAGTCTGAAATGTGCCCTGTTGTTTGTAAACGATTTTATCATCCTACTCTACTTACCAAACCCCAAAATTTTAGTTACGGTATGCTGCAAGCTAGATCTCTGATCATGACTTTGAGCACAATCTTATAACACACAGTGCTGCACTGATGCGTGCTAAAATATATTACTGTTTTTCTAACTCATACTTAATGGTATTATTACTTTTTGCTTCTGAATGCATTATCTGATAATAACTCCTTGAGGGATTATTTTATTTAATACCCAGGTATACCAGGAAATAGTGACATTCTTTAATTTCCCAGGAGACTTTGCATTCTGTGCCAGCATCTTAAATTTAGACTTAGAAGTAATCTATTACATATTAGCAAAGAAAGAAAAAAGTAAAAATGCTGTCTAGCGTAGTAATTAAAGTGCTGCCCTTAAACAAGGAATTGTTGCACTGATTCAGAAGCAAAACTTTTCATTGTAATTTAGTCTTCCCTCTTCAGCTGAGTTAGCAGTTTAAGATGGCCCTGTGGGGCTATTATTTTAAAAATGCTGTTCAGTGCACTTAAAAATTCTGGACAACATATTGTATATTGAGAGAATTTCCTCAAGAGTAATGGCACACACATTCGTTTAGTTTCTAAAATGCAAATATTTATGCCTAGCAAAAAAATGCGAATAAAGCTGTCAATGCAGTGATTTGGAGGCTAGAGAAAAATGTTGCATGCTCTATAAAAACCAATGTGCTAGAGAATAATACCTTTGACTTAATATTTTGTATTTACTTTAATTAGTATTTTGATATATGGATACTAGAATTTAAATTTAGCTAATGGCTGTGCTGAAAGATATTTCTTTAGTATTATGATTTAGCTAGCTTCCCAAACTCTTTATAGCACACTCATTGCATCGGTAAATAATGATTCCTGAACTGTTTTGTAATATAACTCTGTGTATGATTTGTCTGCCACCTATCTAAAAGTTCACTAGGAGGGAACCTGGTAAAACTGGCTGAAATTTGTCTGGTTTGGGAGGCGCACGGTTATTCTGAATGACGGCTCGTTGTCCAATGTGCTGCTGGTACATGGGCCAAGGTTACAGATCTATTGTTTTGTTAGCCTTAAGGTGTAACAAAATAAAATTTATACAAAGTAGCACTGTGTCTAGAACCACCATACTTAACTAATTATACTAATTTTATAGTACATTATTACACTAGCTTATTTTGACAGCTGAGTTCCATCATGGCTGAAAGGATAGAGCACTACAAAGAGGGGCAAGTGACAGACCCACGGCGCTCTGAATTCAGGGAGCCTGAACATCCAGTACGCTGCTATGAAAACGCAGAGCTGCCTCTTGTATTTCAGGTTGTGGTGTCTCACGGTGAATGCCCTAACTCGTCGTGATGAATGACTGACTAACCTTGCTGGTTCGGGGCATCAGTCTGGGACTATAATAATAAAACTGTGGAGAACAAATGCTTGAGAAATACAGGTGACAGAATCTTTTAGAAAAGTAACACGAAGGATAAAGTTTATAGTGGTTAACATTGAAATAAAGTTTTGACAGAAGACCAAAGTGCCCATTTTTGACTTTTGAGGATATTTTAGAGGAGTGTTAGAAGCAGCTCCTGCTGAAGCGTGTCCAGAGAAGGGCAATGAAGCTGGTGAAGGGTCTAGAGCACAAGTCTTACAAGGAGTGGCTGAGGGAGCTGGGGTTGTTTAGTTTGGAGAAGAGGAGGCTGAGGGGAGACCTTATTGCTCTCTACAACTACCTGAAAGGAGGCTGTAGTGAGGTGGGGGTTGGTCTCTTCTCACAAGTAACAAGCAATAAGACGAGAGGAAGTGGGCTCAAGCTGCGCCAGGGGAGGTTTACGTTGGATATTAGGAAAAATTTCTTCATGGAGAGAGTGGTTAGGCACTGGAACAGACTGCCCAGGGAAGTGGTGCAATCACAGTCCCTGGAAGTGTTCAAAAAACGTGTGGATGTGGTGCTTAGGGACATGGTTTAGAGGTGGACCTGGCCGTTAGGTTAACAGGTTGGACTCAATGATCTCAGAGGTCCTTTCCAACCTTAACAATTCTTTGATTCTATGATTCTAAGCTGCATGAGAATGCAACTAGGAAGGCTGGCTGGGCGAGTGACTATGTCAGGGAGTGCAGGAAAATGAAAAGGGGCTGCCAAATGGAAATTTCGGAGCTGGCCTTTGAGATTGTTTAGGCAGTAATGGGAGACAAAAGAGAGTCAGAAGGACTGAGATGGGCGTACGTGCAGCTGAAGGAGGCAGCTGCTAATAAGGATAAGAGAGAAAGCTCAGGGTTGGAAAATAATTGCCACAGGTGAGGAGAAAAATTATGAAGACTGAAGAATGAGGGAGAAAGGAAGAAAGTAAAAGAATGAAAAATGGCCTTAGTATGAATTATTGGTGAAGGATTTGACTATTTATGTTTGAAAAAGAGTAAAAATGCTGTGAAGAAAACAAGTGGGTTCTTTAAATAGATGATGAAATACTAGAAAATGTGCTTGAATTGACACAGTAATTTACACTGGCTTGCTGTAGATTACGCTATAGCTGGAGATGATCAGCAGAAATGGAAAAGTTGAAAGAAAAAAAGCCCAGCTCTTTCAAAATAATTTGTCAAGGCATATTGAATACTTCAACTAATATGGAATAACTTGTCAAAGAAATCATGTGGTAGCTATGCTCTGAGAATCAAATAGTCGAGGACTGATTTAGCATTTAGCATGTCTAATCCTGTTCTGCATTGTTTTATGCCATTTCAGAATCCTGTATGAATCATCTCTGAAAATTTTGGATGAATTTTTGAATCCTTGACCACTCGGAAGTTTTTGTCATGAAAATTAAAGGAAGGAAGATGTATTGTTTTTTAAAAAAGACTATCTTGTAAACTTATAGTTCAAGTTTGTTTTCTGTTATTCTGTACATTCAAAGCAGGCAAAATGTATAAAAGTGTGTATAGAAATCATGCAATAGTAAAGATTTTTCAAATGGCTGTAAAGAGGTTATTCTGTATAAAAATGTCTTATTTGGGGGGGGCTGTAAAAATCAGTATCTTTGTTTTTATAAAACAAATCATAATTGAGATGGAGGTAGCACGTAACCTCAGTCCCTGGGCCCAACATAGAGCATATTCCTACAGGTTATGGAAATGAATTTCAGTTTGAGACACGTGAAGGACAAAATGGTGATTGAGAACAGCCATCATGAATTCACCAAGGGCAAACTCTGCCTAACCAACCTGATTTCCCTCCCTGTCGTGGAATAAGAGAGCAGAGAACATTGTCTTTCCTGTCCTTAGCAAAGACTTTTATGCAGGCTTATATAGCACCCTTACAGCGAAATCGGAGAGAAGTGGACAACAAAGACGGATGCTCTTCTACCCATGATGGACTAATCCTGCGTACCAGCATAGGCAAGTGCAGAAGGACGATCTTACTGCTGTCTTCACCTACCTGGAGGAGGATTAAGAAAAGACTTTTCTCAGGGGTGCACGTGAAGAGAATATGCATCAACAGAAACAACTTGCAGCAAGAGGAATTCTTGTTGGACATAAGAAAGAAAATTTTCATTGTGGGAGTGAATTGAAACTGGACATGGATCAGGTTGCTCAGAAAGGCTGTGGAACATCCGTCCCTGGAGATGTGCAGAACCTGACTGACAAGGCCCTGACCATTGCGTCATAATTTTGAAGTTAGCCCTGCTTGAGCCGGGGACGGACCAGCTTATCTCTGAGCTTCCTCCCAACTTGACTATTCGTGTGATTCAGTGACAAGTGTACCGGAGGGGAAACGCCCTAGCTATTAAACATATACTTGATTAATACATAAGTTAAATTGCTTTATATTTAGCTATTTTTATAAATTAGTACTAATGATGCAGATAATGAAGACATGTAAGCCACTTATTTAATTTTCTTAATGCAACCCGATGCTCTTCTAAGACTAGCAATAGAATGCTGATTGCAGAATGTTATTTTGCCTGAACTGAGATGTCTGTAAATTAGATGTCTAAGCTCATGGTGGGGTTTAACCCCAGCCAGCACTGAGCACCACCCAGCCGCTCGCTCGCTCCCCCCGCCCCCGGTGGGATGGTGGAAGAATTGTAAGGGTAAAAGTGAGAAAGAAACTCATGGGATGAGATAAAAACAGTTTAATACTTATAAAGAAATAATAATTTTTACAATTGTAAGGAAAAGAGGAAAAAAAAGAACAGAGAAAGGAAAATCAAACCCAAGAAAGACACGTGATGCAAAGGAAAACAGTTGCTCACCTCCAACCAACCGATGCCCAGCCAGTCCCTGAGCAGCGGCCTCCCCCAGCTGTTACTGCTGAGCATGACACCATACGGTGTGGGATATCCCTGTGGTCAGTTGGGGTCAGCTGTCCCAGCCGTGTCCCCTCCTGGCTTCTTGTGCCCCCCAGCCTCCTCGCTGGTGGGGTGGTGTGAGGAGCAGAGAAGGGCTTGGCTCTGCGCAAGCACTGCTCAGCACTAACAAAAACATCCCTGCGTTATCAACACTGTTTCCAGCACAAATCCAACACAGCCCCATACTGGCTGCTGTGAAGAAAATTAACTCTGCCCCAGCCAAACCCAGCCCAGCTCACAACGCTGTGGTTTTGTCTGTTTAGAAGGAGATCTAACAGGAATCCCTAGAAAATGATTCAGCCCCAGACTAAAAGGAGCAGAGGGTGACGCTGAGACCTGGCTATCTGACACTCGCTTATCTCCCATCAAGTGAAGTGATTCTCACCCCGTGCCTATGCAAATGCCTTACTGAGGTCTCCAACGGCACCGAGTGCTACTGAAATGGAAATGAACAAATTTAGCCAAATTAAGCCCGACTCCTCACTCTTGATTAAGATTTGTGCACAGTGCTGTACCCCCATCCATCTAAACAGGCATCTACCGTGCTCTTTTTCTTTCTGTGGCAAGAGACTGTGAGGTTTTTTTCTAGTATCTGCTCTGTCAAGTGCAATGAACTACCTTCACCCTGCTGTACATCAAATTCCTACTTGACCTTAGTGCATAAAACTTCCCTACTGGATAAAAGCCTATTTAGCTGGAATGTTGATATTTAAAAGCGATCGAATTCATAATAAACAACTGTCAGGCTTTGCAACAGGAAAGCCAGTGTGACTGTTCCTGAATTCCAGAAGATTTACCTCATCCACAACGGCAGCCTGAGCCAAACAGACTAATGCTGCCACAGCAGGTATCTGTGGATCTGCCAACTGTTTATCTATCAACATCTTTATAAAAACTGTGTTCTTTGGCCTTCGTTCTTCTACATCTGTTAACAGGCAGGTGTTCCAGTAATGACCTTTTAAATCTTTTGATTATACAAATTACTTAATGAATATGTAAATCACAGTTTCTTTTTTCTGCTTCTCAGTCTTTCAGTATTTGCTCATATTGTTAGATTAGAAAAGAGTCCAAATTTACTGCCTTGTTGTTCCTCAGTGTATAATGTTGCTTTTTCAGTTTTCACTTTTCGTGGCATATTTGTTACAGATCTAATATCCCTGAGCCTGAAAGAAATCAAGGTAATGCCAACATCAGAAATATGCAGATTTCTTCTGAAGGACTCAGAGGTGATATTGCTAGGAAGGGTAAGAAAATCTAAAGATAAACCTTTGCCCTCCTGGCGGCTGGTACTCAAGTGGTTCTCAAGAGTTGAAATTGTTCTGCGTTAGTCGTGCAGCTGGTGTATAGATTTCAGCTCAATTTCTTGTCCAGCTCAACTAGAACTGCTCTGACTGATGAAAAAACATTGGCTTTCTGCAACATAAATAACGATGTTCTTAGGATTCCTTGAGCCAAGGTCTGTCAGTGCTTTCTCCTTGGGTCTTTGTGGCAAATTCACAAAAACATCATAAGAGTTCTGGGTTTTACTTGCTGTGCTCTTTGCAAACCAACTCTTGCCAAAATGTTAAACCCTTACATTTTCCTTCTGTTTCCAAGATATAAATAAATAGTATGTTCCTTAAGGTGAGTTACCTTTTGGAAACCTGCAAAACAGATGTGTTTCACCTGATTCATCAAAAGTGCTGTTGAAGTGCCACTGGGGGAGAGGGCTCGGTCTGTGGTTTTTGTTACGGCATAATCTCAGTATTCAGCCAGCTGCACTGTCCTAACTCTATGTCTGGGAACTTCCCATCAGTTTAAGACTGACCTTTTGAGACCCGTGCAGCTTTTTCAAGAAGCTGAACTTGACTTTGATTAATAAAATTGCTTGCCATATGAACAAGATAACACCATCCTAAGATACTCCTTTGAGCAACTCGCATTGGCAGTCATTGGTAATGTCCGACTGCCTGAAGAATAAATTTTGTAGTTGCAGTTGTACCTGTAAGTGGCATGCCTATAGCTGTCCCCTCCACGCATATATATGCAGTATCAATATTACTGAAGAAAGCAATAGCTTTCAACTTTTGGCAGTAATCTTTTATCTTTTAACATTCTTTGTAGGGACTTGGTCCCTTTTTTGATGACCGTGTTCATTTGCTCTGTTGTCTGGCTGTGAAGCAAAGTGCAGCAGTCTTCCATCTATCACAGCTTCAAATTATGAGCCAAAGAAGAGCCAGGAGAAGCTCTCAAGCTTCTTCCTTAGCAAATAAAGGTCTTCAAGTATGGATCCAAGCACACAAACTTTCAGACTTGCCAAGGAAAAGAAAAAATCCGCTTTGCACCTGCTGTTTACTCCCATGATAGCTGCAACTCACTTTGCATTTAAACTCATGTGTGCTGCTGCCGTCAAGTGCTTTGAGGTCTTCTGACTTACAGAAGGAAATCAGAGAGACTAATTTTGATAAAATCTTTCACCTCACTTGATAAACGCTTAGTGAAGAATACTTATGATAATGACTGCAACGTGAAATCACGAGACACGCCAGCTACCTTGTGGCATCATTTGCTGATCTGCTCCAGTGTCTTGTGACCCAGGACCACTGCGCAGTGTCCTGCCGTGCCCGTGCTGGGAGTACCTCCAGTGGTCACTGCCCGCTTCAGACAGAAGAGCACGACTCAGTACTTGCGTCTTGACAATTCGCTGGTCAAGGGCAACTCGCAGGAACAGCTGCACAACTTTCCACAGGCAGCCAGCAGTTTTCTGGTTTCATGAAGCCATTGCAGAGAGGCACAAATCTTGCCTAATCTACTTCAGATGAAGCTTCTCAGTCCTGGGCTCTGTGTAGCTGTGTTGCTGCTTGTCTGAGCGTGACCCTAGGCACAGCCCTGGGCTTCAAAACGCTATGTAATTTTAGCTTTAATTTACTCAGCAATCATTGGGATTTTGTCGCTGGGTTAGGTTATTCAGCACTGACGTGTCCTTAGCCTTCTCTAATACCAGTGGGCCATTTATCTCTGCCCGGTTCCACACCATGGTTCTAGAAAAGCTGCAGAAATTATATGCGTTGGTGCTGCAGAAACTTTAGCAGTGGAAATTCACTTTGTTGTATCTCTTAGCATTTTTTGCAAACAGTACCGCAGCAGGAGTTCTGTTAGTATTATTTTCTTAGTGCTTACGACTCTGGGAAGTAGAAGGTGTTACCAGCCCCCTTCTCCTCTGTCATTTTCTTTTTAACCACAGGACAACCTTGTTTTCAGCAAAATAACTTGGTTCCCAAACACATGACTTTACACTTATTTATTTTGTGGTGTTTATGTTACTTCAGACCTCACATTACTAAATTCTTCCTATGTGAAATTCTAGTCCTTTGATATTGCTGTCAGCTTTGTCCCAGTTTCAAATATATGTTCAAATTTCATTAGTTTATGCTTATTTTTTGTACTGTCATTAATGAAAATATTGAATAAGGTGCTGTTCCAAAGCATCATTAGTAATTCCTTTTCAGCCTAATCTATTTCCCTCTTCCGTTCGATTAGTTCCTCACCCATCTTACTATTCCTATAATAATCCTTGTCTTGGTTTAATATTTTTTTTATGTGCTGCAGTAACAGATGCCTTGCTGTAAAGCCTTACATTTTAAGTAGGTACATTTTAGCGGTTCTTGCTGGAGAGGTACGTGAATCCTGTGCAGCCATATGCCTCCATCAAAGGACAGAGAGGACAGAGCCAGCCCGGCCTCCTTTTGGGTTCTTTGCAATGTGCAATGACACACGCTCCCTGCCTTTTGGGGTAATCATTAAACACTTACCTAAACTGTTTGCGCTAGTTCAACTTTCATGTGAATAAAGAATATTGATTTGGCATTTTTTTCTTTTGTTTCCCAGTGTAACAATCCTTACTAATTGCCTAAAATGGTACCTGAGTACCAGCTTAATAGCAGGAAATGTAGGCTTCGTGCACTGACCTTTCTGAAATCTTGCCATGATTATTAAAAAAGGCAAGTATTAGCAACTTTATTTTCTCAGAATAGCGTCTAAAGGAAAAATACAGCATCTGTAAGAGGCTACAAATCCAATTAAACCAATCTAAGAGAGTACTTAAAAAAAAAAACAAAACAAAACAAAAAAAAGGTGAACCTAGTTCCTGCTCTAGGTTATTTAATGTCAGTGTGACTGAAGTTCTCCAACCGCTCTATTGAAGGAAAAGCTCCTTTTACTGTGGGAGCTCATTTTACTGATCATAGTGGCAGAAGCTGTGTCCTTTTTTACACTGTCCTCCAACACTGAGCACTACTAATACACAGTATAAAGAAAAAGATTTTACTCTCAGTATTTTCTGAGTTCCACACAATGAGAAGTTCTAAGGCTTGTCCTTTATTTAAAAGCGGTCCTTTATTAAAAGTGACCACCCTTCATGACAAAAATAGAGTTACCTTTCTCTCATCCTCTGTCCTCAGATTCCCTCTCATGGAGCACTGCTCTTGACCTGCAGGATGGCTGTTTTCATGTGGCCGTCCACCCACTACGTGTAAAATACTTGATTTGCAGCGAAAGCTGTTTCTGTCGAGTGCCTTAGCCAGTCACCAGGCGTAGCAGATGAATTCGCCCCGGTACGAGAGCTGCTAGGGGAATGTGCGGTTTGATGACCACAACAGCCTATCATCTTCTTCAGATGTTTCAATCCACACTGCATTCCTGCTGCAATATTCAAACTCAAGGACAGCAGCAAAAACGTCTGAGACTTATACTGCATGGTGAACTATACACCTGTGACCCAAGAATCTGATTTTTAAATGAAAAAAATTAAACGTGGGGTTACCAACTTTCAGCGTTTATCAGATCTTTTTTACTTTTTCAGATGTCTGCTATTGTCAGAATTTAAAAAGTTAAGGTTATGTTAAGACTGAAAAAGAAGAAATGTAAAACCAGTCCACCTGCAATAAGACAGAGAATTGTTTGATGCAAGAAAAGGAGAGAACTTATCAAGGGATCTGTTTACAGCCTCCTGATTCCCTGATTTGATCTACACTGGAATCGACAGCAATATTTGCCTCCTGAGCCATCCATCACAGGTCAGCCAGCCCCTGGGGAGTTCTTATCTTCCCAGTTAAGATCATAGAGCCTTAAACTGCCCGAGCAGCACACAGAGATCAGGGAATCTAGCTTGAAGTTTTTAATTTATCAGTATATCGTGATCCATTGATTGAATGCTTTTAAGCAGACTTGTTTCAATGGGATCTAATATTAGAAAGCACTCTGTGCTATCTGATGAAAGACTCTCCTGTGCAATTAGCACATCTGAATAGGTGTGATGCTTTTGGCTCTGGAAATACATTGACCTTGTGGAAAAAATTACATATGGAAACAGTTTTATTTTTTTGAAATTATGGTGAGAAGGAAGAGGAGAATTCCTTTTTCACAAACCTATTGTGAAGACCATTTTCATCCCTTTAGCTCTCAACCTTCCTGTTGCAGCTCCAGTTTAGGACAGCTCTTTTACCTCTAACTTTATTCAACTGCTAATGAAAGAAAATGCCAGTTACAAGTTTATTTTTGTCTTAGTATTCTTTCTAACTATGTTTGACGCAATTTTTGCCAGTAGAATTTTGTACCTTTGCCACTTTTTCAGCATGATATTCCTTGTTTCATTGATAACATAGGAGATTTAATGAGAGAACACTAAATATCCATCATAAACCTCAAAGCAGGAACCTTGTTCATCTGTCTTACGAATCATCTGGAGAAATTCCCCTTTCACAAGGTGGAACTGCCACTCCTGTCAGTGGGTTTCTTTCGAGCGCAGTGGGGCCCAGGCCATGCCCAGGCTCCAGATAGCTCCTAGGGAAGCACGCAGGGGGCCCATGAGGGAAGGAGCTCCCCTTGACAACCCCAGGTCCGACTGCCCTCCCTGGTCCTCGCTAGGCTACTTCTGGGTGGCTGCTATTGCTCAGCCACCCTCATCCCTTCGGTCAATGGGTGGGACCCCGGCATAGCAGCTTTGCTTTCCCTCTGTTCCCTTTTTTTTATTTTTTTACAGGTAGGGGCTGCCAACCTCATCCTAATTTGCTCATGCTAAAGAGGCTAACTATAGGTTAGGATAGCATAAGGAGATAGGAATTTTTAAAGAGCAAGATTTTTGCAATAGTGGCCTGCTTTTTCAAAGTTGGTAGTCGCTCCTTGGCTTTACCAAGAGCAGTGCATCCACATTTATTAACACTATTGCATAAGAAAATAATTCTGTATGACTCAACCCACTTAGTCATATACAGTAGAAGCTCTATTATACAGAGCAGAAAAGTTCATGGAAAATGCTCAGCCTAGCAGGAAGATTCCCTTGAGAAGTCAAGTAAGTGTTTTTGTTTGGTCTTTGATGCTCTGTTGGAACACTCTGAACTACAACAGAGAGCAAAGGATGAAGGCTTTTTAAAGTAGTGATTCAGAAGAGAAAAAGAGCATCCTGTCTCTTCTGTTATTCAACTTTTAATAGTTTCACCAAAACCTATGACCATTCTTAACATAATCTTGTACTTACAAAGACACATAATGTAATTTCAGTATAGTCCAAACAACGTTCCTTTCCCCAGCTGTCACTACCATGAACTTTGCCTACTTTTTTTTTCCTGGTCACAGCATATCCTCAGTAACCTTCTTTTAAGAAAAACACATCGTAGGCAATGGTCCAAGCAATCTTGCACTCTGAGATATCAGAACGCCTTGAGCAAGATTTTCTAATTTTTTTACACTAGAGACTATGTACTTAATTTCTTTTTTATCTTTTTGCTTTTCAAAAAAACCCATGTCAATAAGCATTAAGCTATAAAACTGAAGTGAAAATGATCTGAGCTCAGTTGTTCTTCCTCCATTCTGAGTTGCTATCAAACATATTGTTCAATTCTAGATTTTCTCCCAGTATATTTCTCAGTGATGCTCCAAGTTTATAGTCATACAACAGCTATCGCAAATATTGTAGCCTCCAGGTCACCACCAGGTTTGCCTCTGCCTATTACAGTAAAAGACAAGACAACAGTGTTTTCCAGACAGAACACAGAGGATGAGCTTAACCCCAAAGCGTATTATGTCTTCAGCAATACGCAGCCAAAGCAAGAGAGACGTGCTGGAGAAAAAGGTGGAGAGGAGCACAAGTGGCTTCTTGACTGTTTGCTGTCCCGCACTTCCTCTCACCACCACAGCAACGGGCTGGAAAATGCAAGCATCCACGCTTTGCGCTTTGTGAAATCAGATCCTCCCTTGAATGTAACACATGAAAGCATGGTTTAAGAATACCACCAGAGCTGAAAAGTCAGGCACTCAAAAGTCAGGAAGTATCAAAATGAAGATGTGCACAGCTTTAACCTCACCTTTGATTATGTGTCAAATGACATGATATCTTTAATTACGTTAAGACAAGTTACTTATTCCACACAAACTGTTCCCTGCTCAGTGCTCAGTCTGTATCTGGTCTATGGATGATCCAAAACCCTTGCTGTTGACGACAGCAAATATTCAGTGCATTTTCTCTACTCGTTGTTCAACATATAGCTCTACACTTAATCTGCTGCATGCTATTCATACCCAGCTCTGAGGACAAAACCGTTAACTTCCACAATGGCGTTACTATGGTACTATTCACTGCAGTCCCAGAATTTCACAATGATTCATGTGTCTTTCCAACTCCCTGTAGGTTTTCTTATCACCATTTTACAAACGTACAGGGAGACTAAGTTAAACAATTTCTATGAATTTTGGGAACTCAGTATGAGATGTCATGTTGTATTGCACTTGTCACCTCAGAGCACATGTCTCCAGCTGCGCTTCTGGGTGCTTAGTGCTTGAACCAGACTTCAGGTACCCAAGTCAGACACAGAAAGTGAGGGACATGTAACCAGCGCTCCCCAGCAGCTTTAATCAACTCCAGGCCTATTCTTTCAGAATGACAAAAAGTGAAGTAATCATCTCATTCATCCTTTCATTTAGCACAAGGGGAGTGGATACCTCAGGGGATCAGTTATCGGTTGTAAAATCCATTCTCCAAGTACCAAATCTTACAGATTAGCAAAGATGGATAAAACCAGAATTTTTAAACCATTTCTGAACTCCCTCCCATTAAAAGCACCTAATTAATGTAAAATTTTGGCTCCCTATTGACATTTCAAATCCATTTTGATCAATGGCAACTAAATCTAATTATTCGTTACACACCCAGGGGTTTCAACCTGGTTTTCAAAGAAAAAGAACCCATTTGCAAAAAACATTTACTAATGTCTAATCATTTAATCTGGATACACCATCTTGGTACGCTCAGGCGGTTAAGTTTTTCAGCCATGCTGAGAACTCTAAACACCCAGGAAAATCAGTAGGAATTCAGGTTGTTTTGATTTTGAAATCTGTCTCCAGTGACTTCAAGATAGGCAAGTCACAGTTTAGCCTCTATGTTGATCTGAGATAATGGTGGGCATTAGCAAGAAATCAAGCCTTTCTCAGTTAAAAGGGGCCAACTCTAGTGCACGTCAGTGACCTGTGCTTGTTCACAGAGGCCATCCCTCTCCCAGTGAAGCCCAAATTCCCTTTCATAGCCTGACACTAGATGTAAAGATGTCAGGAATGGTCTCAGAATTTGGATGCATCAGTTATTGTATTCCTGTCTTGAGACACCGGAGGTCTGCTCTTCACAGGTTCTGAACATCCATACATTGTTACTCGCAGGTTGCTTCATGCCTTTTCCTTCCTTCAACCAGTTTTATATCAAACACAGCTTCAGCACCCTGTTTAATGTAGGTATCACCATAACTGTTTTTTGAACAAGTCAGCTAGAGTTTTAAATGAATCTCAAATGAACTTGGGTTCAATCCCGACCTGCAAATGCCTACACATACAGAAGCTGCTCTCTGCAGCACCCCTAGCAAACCAGCAGAAGAGATTATGGAAATTTTCCTCACAAGCCCAAACTACCGTGCACACTGAAGTGGCTGGCCTGGTACCAAGGGTTCCTACAGCCCTAGAAGTCAGCTCAAAACACGCTGCCCTAAGCACTTATATACACAGATGTTTAGGTCTTCGGTTAATGTAAGTCACATCTCCTGCTATTCTCACAGGTAATTTTCTCTAGCTGCATTTCCATCTCTTAGGCCCTGAACACTCCATTTTAGGCTCCTTTCCAACTGTTCTTTCCAGCAACACATAAAAACCATTATCATTCAGTTACAGCAATAGGGAATAAAAGACCAGCTCACAGCTTACCAGTCATAACTAAAATCAACCTACTTTTTTTTCCTTTCCTTTTTTACACTCTATCAATCAGTCATCCAGTTGCACAGTTCTCAAAGATTTTTCCTTCTGGCTCCATGTTGAACTCCTGTTCCTCAGTGATGCAGAAATATCTAGAGTAAAACTTTTAGCATGCTCCAGAGTAAAGACATTTTCTAATACAATTTTGGGAACAAGAAGAAAAGCTTTAAAATAGCTGAAATCAACAGTACATTAAAACTTTATTCCTAGATACACCTGAATTGCTGTGATATTCATAAAATTAATCCTACCACACTCTTCCATCAAGCAATTTGACATCTTCTAAACCCTGCAAATATTTATTTTCATGCTAAACTGAATTCAGTATGAATTCATATAAAAATCTCATAGGCTCTGCTAGTTTTATAGATATGAAATAACTAATACTGAAAATCAGTAATTTCTGTATTGGATGCTAAAATCCTTTCAAGTACTTTTACTTATACTATGAAATGCTCAATAATTGAGAAAGAAAGACCACAACCACTGCTGATACAACCTGGGGCTACACTTTTCTACACCAGTTAAAGATTTCTCCCTTTAGGAACTCTCTATTCCTTTAATAAACTTAGTCCCTGAATGTAGAATACAACCACCAAATCGAAATTTAAGTGAGTATTTGTACTGCTATGGAGAGAGTTATGTGACTTTAGCTCTCAGTAATCCGGGCTTCTGTATAGCTTCTGATCCTCTAAACATTCTTAGTGTCTCAGGCACTGGATGACTTTTTAGACATATTGCTTATCACTATTGCAGGATAAAGGCCTTCATTCTTCACTGCTTTAAAATATTAACTATTTTAATTCTATATTTAAAAAAATCTGTACATGGAATAAGTGATATGTTTTCTCTTAATGAAAGGGTTGAATATACAGAGCTATATAACCATGCATGTACTTTTCAACATACAGAAATAAAAGAAACTACTTGTAAGAGCATAGTGCAAAATTTCTGTTAAGTTTTTTTGATAGTTTTTAATCCCAAGAGCTATTACAGCCTCTACAATACAGTTGCAATAACCCCTTCCGTAATTTAAAAAAAATCTTGTCACTTTAAACTTTCCATCAAAAATAGTGAATAAATATAATCAAAATATTCCTGGTTATGAATGTGTGAACAGTTCTGCAGTTGCTGTTCGAAGAGTGTCTTTGCCAGATCATCCTGAAGAGGGTCCAGTGCTCGTCAGCCTCCTAAAACAGAGTTTATGGCTGCTCACACCAGCAATATGCAAAGCGGCAATTGGTACTGTTCCTCTTATAACCGTGGTACTCCAAGGTGTGGCTCTAGACATGTTTTTTCTAGCCTTATTTTTCACAGTCTTCTGAAAGAAGTCCTCAAATCACAAGCATGGTGCAGGAGGATTACTGCTGCTCAACCAGCTCTTTCTGCCCTCAAAAAAGCGTGGTGAAGGTTACATGTGCAGCACTGAGCCTCCAAAAGATTCCCTTTGTGGCTGTATATACATCAACAGGCTTTGAATATTTTACCTATGTCCTCTAGAGCTAGAAAATGTAAATAATAAAATAGTCAAAATTCTGTCTAGTCTGGGCAAGGATATAGCACAAACCTGTCTATCTCTTTCTCTCCTCTTTCGTCCCTATCCCCCCACTACATCTTAAAGCTCTGCCAAGATATCTAGGTTACTGAATCTTAGATAAACTGCCTGATAGATATTGTTCCCTGTGGATTTTGGACCCATTAACAGGACAAATGATCTGCAATTAACGTGCTCAGAAGCCTTGATTTGGGGAGAGGAGGACAGGGTGAACAGGGGGATGAGAAGAAGAGAGAAAATGAAGAAGGTAATTTTAATGTTTGTTTTTTTTTTAAGGGTGTGTTTGCTTGTGAGGGTAGACTGTATTTAGCATAGCTGGAACTGACCTTTTGTTCAGGCTCTTCTTTATACTTGGATAAACTGACAAATAGCTCTGTGATCCTTAGACAAAACATGCAGTTCTATCCTGTGCAAATATACATATACAATTTCTACAATCATGCAGGTGTACCTACATTCGTATATATAATTCCTACTTGTAATTAAAAAACAGACCTGCAAAGGGTTACAAACATGACCTCAGTAGCTAAGTACACAGTAAAACTCAGATGCTACCTTTGTGGTTTATAGTCCTTATACTTAGCCTTTAACTATCATGTATTATTTTAATCCTGTTTACAACATTTTGCTCATATCACTTAATTACTTAATAAGTATATAACTATTAAGAGTATTTGCCCTTTGTGTATTTTCATGCCTAAATTATTCTCTGGCAATGTTCTAATTTAACTGAATCCTGTGTTTATCTTCCTTTTTACCCCCACCCAATTTTTGGTTCATATAATTTTGGCACCTTTTCTTCTTACATCCCTAAAAATTCTATCATTAACTCAGTTCCCAGCTTATTAATTCATTACTCCTACTATTTCATTCTAAACAGTATTAAATCAACAAAAGAAATCCTATACTCATCTTCTTGCCTCCTCCATACTGAACTACTTCTGCCTACCAATGTCTTTTCTAGCAGGGCTGTTTGCTTTTAATATAATCTTGAATGGCCCAGTGAAATTGAGAGAGAGAGAGAGGCTGACCTTATGGTCCAATGGATAGATCATGTCTTTGAATCAACCAGAGCAAAAATTTGAACCTTTAAAATCTCAGCACACGCAGATGTCCTGGCTACCAGGCAATTAGCCATTCTGGGATCATTTCTGGCCCTTTGTGGGTCTTTTTCTGGCACTTACTAATGGATTTTTGATTAAAACATGTATGTTTCTCATGAAAAACCTTAGGCAGACAACACAGCATTTTCAAACAGAGAAGTGTTTCCTTGAAAAACTCCTGTTCAGCTCTGGTTACCATGGATAAGGATGCAAATCTTTCATACGTATCAAACCATATAGATTATCCAGCTCTTCTTTCACTTTGCCTAGCATGTTTGTCACAGCTATATGGGTATCGTATAAAGACTCAGCTCCATCAATTAAGGACACGTTAAACTTCAATATGTTATTCACTGTGCTCAAATTTTCAGATCTATAATTTCCAGTGTCATGCTTCCATATAGCCTCACACTCACCTCCAAACACATTAGCAACGGAGAGATGATATTCTACCCTCTTTCTTAGAGTCCATTCAGTATCTTTACTAGTTTAGAAACCCTTACCAAAAAGATTTAAATATGCTTTTACAGAAGTAACCTACTGATACCCTCTTCTATTCCTTTTTCAAAACCATCAAGTCCTAAAGTTTTGTTGGAGTCCCACAACATCCCTGACTTCAAGAATGGAGTCTAATTTTTCTAGTCTTTCTAGTAATTTTCACAAATGACTTTTACACTCTTCAGATTTCTTTTTCCACAGTTCAGAAACTTATTGAAAACATGATAAAAAACCCCATAATGAAAACAATCTCACAAGGTTGGTAGACCTAAACATTTATGCTTAATTTATTATACAAACTATTAAAAATCTTGGCACTGAGAAATGTCTTGAGAACACGACTGTGAACCAGCAAGTAACCTGCATGTGCCATAACATGTTATTTACACTGTGATTCTGTTATTCATCTAATTTACACACAGACTCAAGTCTTGCAGTTTTTACACGTCATTAACAAAACTCATTATACCTAATACCACTGGCTTCAATCTGTCTGTTCCTGGGGCTTTAAGACAGATCTGTGTATCTTTGCTTGGTGCAGCCTACTATAAAACTGTAAAACGCAACCAGGTAGGGAATGCTTTACACTTTATAGTCCTGAGAATTGCTACTTGAGTTATTTCCAAATGCCCACTTCACCTACCAATTGACTCTTTACTCTTTCCTGGACACCTTACTCCTGTCTTTACTAACCTTGTGTACTCAAGGATTTCTTCCTGTCTTTGATGAATGCCCTTTCTTTCTTGATTTTTCATGTTGCTTCACACGCATTTGAACAAATGTCATTATTCTCCTAATCCTCTGCACAGAGTGGCTATGAGAATTTTAATTTCCTTTTAAAATCTGCCTAGTATTTGATCATAAATTCACAGGAGTTATGCAAATATTTTGCTGCAGAGCTGCAATGACTTCCAGTAATACCGCTGCTATTTTGTATTTTGATGAACAACTTGTTCTCTCGCTGTGCCTGCCATTTGCTCCTTTCTTACCTTCAGTTGCTTTGCAGTTCTTTGCTAATTCAGATGACCTTTTTCCTTATTCCTGCTACTAGCTTTTAAAGCCAGATGGTTTGCATAACCCATGAGAATATACTAATTTATGTTTCAGCACTTTCATTTCTCATCTTGTCCTTTCCATAGAATGCTTTTCCCTCCTTTTTTGTTTCTCCCCTTTCAGTGCTCAGATTTCTTTCAGAGTCGTCAAAATTGATTTTCCTCAGGTAAAGGGACCTTTTGGGTTAGTGAAACCACTCCCCTGCAACATGTAAGCAACCATGTAACAGACCTCAAGGACAGAAATGCTTGAAAAGACCATCCAACACTTTTGCAAACTCTGGGACAGTGAACACCACCCAGTATCAATAGATTTTTTTGAAATTTCTGTTTCCTGAATCAAATATTGCTCTTTTTTGCATCTGAGTCACCAGCCGTAACCACACAGGAAAGAAGGTGATTTTGCACCAGCTCTGGAAATCACGACTCCTTTTCCTTGCCGCAGAGGCTCACACAGAGCAAAACTGAGAGAACGGGAGAAGTCTGCCACTGTCTGTCAGGGCACCGGGAGCCGTAAGCGCCCCGTGTGCCCCGCGCAAGCCCGCGCCCAGCCCCCTGCCTGGAGCCTGGGACAAAGCTCCCACCTGGCCCCCAGGCTGGGCCAACCACCCCTCGGCAGGCCCCAGCTGGCCCCAACATGGTGGCTGGGCTCCTTGAGTCCACCCTGCTCTGGACACGTTGGCGTTGTTTTCTCAGCCCCCTTTGAGGTGAGCAAGGAGGACCGGCTGCGCTCTTCCACGGTTAGTTTGTTCTGTGGGCTTTCATTATTTAATTTTCTGGTCTATGGCAAAGCCACTTCACGTATTACAACTTTTACTCCTTTTAAATACCTTGAGTGTGAGTCTGTCATGACTACCTGGTTAAAGCCAAGGATGACGCATGTCAAGGAGTATAGTTAGAGCTGTTTACCTCAAGTAGGAAGATGATCCGCAGAACCTGAAACTTCAGGGAGGAACAAAGCAGATGTCGGGGTGACAGAGGGGGCTGGGACCAGGCATCACTCACCGCGGCACGGAGCTGGCTGTCCCACTCAAAAACGCATCCCCTGCCAGGAGGCATGGCAGCTGCGCTGTTTCACCTTGGTGACTGTTACTGCTGTGTTAAAGGCTAAATATTATTACACCGAGTTTGTGAGAAAATGAACGAGCAGGGAGTCAATGGGTTCGTGCCTGAGACTCCTGCTCGCTGCCAGCAGCGCAGACCGAGTGCTCCCACTCCTGTGGAGTGGATCGGGGACGGGAGATGGAGGATGAACACGTCACCGGTGCGGACGTCTCCCAGGCAAACACGCACACCTCTGCTGCGGAAGGTGTTTACCTGAGGGCTCAGAAAATCCTTCAGTATGGCAAGTAATTTTATGTGGAAAAAACCGGTGGTAAATAAACCACCGTTGAGGAGGCCGCAGGGAGAGTCCACCTCCTAGCTAGAGAGCTAGCGCGTTTTTCAGGACAAAACTTTGACAGGGGCTGAATTGGTTTGGCGTGGAACAAGCGCATTTAACAACCCCTTCCCATTCCCGGCCATCTTCACGGGGGACTCAAGCGAACAGCGCTTCTGGCGGGAAGGACCCTCTGTCCCCCGCCCGGCGGCGCAGGGGTCGGGCAGTGCCCGAGGCTCGCGGCCCGCCTGAGGCGGAGCCTCCCTCAGGGCCCGTGGCGGCGTGGGGCCGCGGCACATCCCCTGCGCTCACCCCGCCGGAGGGGGGGGCCGCTACCCCGCGATCCGGGCAGGGAGGACAGGGCCCTCCCCCGCGGCCGGGCGGGTAGGGAGCGGGGAGGCGGCGCCGCGGAGCGGCAGCGAGCGGCGCCCCCCTCCGCGGCTGCCGGGCGGGCGGGCCGGGCCGGGCCGGGGCGGGGCGGGGCCGGCTCGGGGGCGGGCAGGCGGCGCTGGTCGCTGTCCTGGGTGTTGAATCTGCTGCGGCTGCCGCTCGCCGGAGCCGGGGAGCGGCTGCGGGAGGCAAAGGGCGGGCGGGCGGCATGGAGTGAGGGCTGGCGGCGGCGGGCAGGGGAGCGGGACAGCCGCCTGCGATGGGCCAGGCATGATGGGGGCGCTCGGCTCCGTCCTCCCGCTGCTGCTGCCGCCGCTGCTGCAGGTCCTCGCCGCCGCCCCGCGCAGCCAGCCACCCTCCACCGGAGCCGCCGCCGAGGCGCGGATCGGTGAGTGGGGCGAGGGGCGGGAGGCGTGGGGCTGACGGGGAGCGGGGCCGCGCCGTCCCCTCGCTCCCTCCGCTGCTGCCCGAGAGCTCCCTCAGAGGCAGCTCGACAGGCCCCCGGCGGCCGCGCCCGCACGGCTGCCCGTGAGCGGCCCGTCCTCCGGTCCTTCGCCACCGGCTCCCGCTGAGGGGCCCCGTCCTCCGGCCCCTCACGGGCTCCCGCCAAGGGGCCCTGTTCGCTGGTCCCTCAGGACCGGCTGCCGCTGAGGGGCTCCGTCCTCCGGCTCCTTGTGGCGCGGCTGCCCGCTGAGAGTCCCTGTCCTCCGGCCCGTCACGACCGGCTCCCGGCCCCTCACACCTCCCCGGTCCCGCCTCTCCCCGCCGGTCCCTGGTCACCCCGAGGCCGGCCCAGGGCCCCAGCGGCGTGTCCCGGCGGGATCTCCAGGGGACACCTCCGAGGAGCCGGTCTCACCAAGTCTCCCCACATGCTGAAAACTTCCACCGAGACAATCACGAGGCCCCTAAAGTCGAGGTCCACCAGTGGGGAGTCACCAAAAATGCATCCAGTCTCCACATATTTAACCCTCCTACCAGTTTAGTGGATTCAGCCCACTAAACTGCCCTCATGTTTGGAAACCACAGGAAATCCCCAGGCCACAAACCCCCCAGATGCAGCCCAGCCTTTGCTGGTGCCTCATTCTGCTGGAGGTAGAAGCCAGCACTGGCTCCTGGTTAAGGCTGTTTTAGAGGTGTCCAAAAATACCCAGTGCTGCCCAGTGAAGACCATTAAACAGCCTCCTTCTGTTGAGACATTCTCTCCTTTTAGAAGATACCATCTGCAATAAACATCCCCACCTGCTAAAATGACCCACACCCAGGGAGGGATCCTGAAAACAAACTCTGTGTGTTTAAGATCAATGCGATTCTCCTGTGCCACTCTCCCTGGCAGTCCTCTCCTTGCACTGAGGCTCATGACTGTATGCTCACCAGAATTTTCTCCAATGATATCTACTAATACAGTCAGTTTCATTTCACTTACAGTATCTTTTTGAAACTCACTGTAAGTCAAGAAGGTCATAAATTGGAGAATTTCTGTATTTTTTTCCCAGTTTAATACCAACCTAGAGTGGTTATGGAGATCGGAGAGAGAAAGCTAAACTAGCTGTCCCTAAGAAATCTTTTCCTAAGACAAAAAATAAAATTACTTTAAGAAACAAAGGAAGCCTCCCACAGAAGTATCAGTGCAGTCTTCCTCATGTACATTGTTTATTAAGAAGGAATTAAAATCAGCTGACCAAGTTTTTAATGAGGCTTCAGTCAAGTGGCAATAAAAATGAGCTATTAAATGCTTGCTGTAGTGAAGGTAGTGATGCAAGGTTTTAAGCAGAAACGGTTTGGACTAGATATATCCCTCCCTCCTCTCTCCTGGTTGCTATAGATATAGACTGTTTCTGCTAATCTGCTGAGGAGAAAGCTTGCATAAAAATATTGAAAGTAGTAGCTGTAATTTTTACCTTTAATAATGCAATACATTATACATGGTGCTTTCAATCCAGTCAGATTTTGATTCTCTCTCCCTAAACATAAACTGCAAATCAGCCAGGGTCACAAAATATTTTTCAGCTTGTTGTTGCTACAAAACAATGTTTGTGTTTGCCACTTCCCTGTAGCTTCCCTCTGCTTCTGCCTCAGCAAGGCTGCCTGCCTGACAGTTAAGGCTGTCCTTATGTGGAAGGGAATGGGGGAAGAGCAGGCTTGATTTTTACATAGTGAACCCAGTGGTCTGGGAGGTATAATTCAGAGATTTCTTCTGCTTCTTGCTGGGATAGGGAACTAACTGATATCTCACAGACCTCTGTGAAAGATGGGAAAGGATTTATTGTGTTTGACAAGATGCAGGAAATGTTTGCATTGCTGGAAGTGAAGCAGTTTTAGCTGTCTCTTCCCTTAGAGTTCCTTTTTTTCTTTTATTGACCAGTTTTTCAGATCTCATTAATCTTGAGTTCAAACTATTTATTATAATAGATTCTGTTCAATTTTAGACTACAATTTTTAGACACAATCAGGAGATGCAACTGTAATTTTACAAGGTATCTCGGTTTGGGGATTATTTGTGGTTATAGGTGGAAGATACTCATTTGGTTTCTTCTTGTGCACAGTCCCATCTTCTTTAATTGAAAACTGAACACAGATGCATTATGAAACCTCTGTAATATGTGCTGGAAACTGCCTTAAAAGCCATGTAATTATAGAAACAGTTTTTTATTAATTCGTTCCTATTAAGTGTTTCAGAAAGTCTTCCTGGTTCAGAAGTAGAAGTTCATGCCCTTTACTATTTCATAGGATGTTTTCATCCAATTTCATTCTTTTTCTCTTTTTTTTGGTCAACCTTTGTCTATGCTTTCCAATACAGTAATCATCTCCAAATGGTGACCTATTTATTTTGTAACATACTTACAAACTTTTTTAAGAAATTGGAAGTTTTAAAGTTACAGTTACATAAGAGAAAAGATTTGGATTTGTGCTTCTTCTGTCTATACAATTCATGAGGCTTTGTAGATTGCTCCTGTGGGAGGGTGTTTTTATAAGATGCTATTATCAACAAAAGCACATATTCTTCCATTTCTTGACATTTATAGTAGCATTTTAAATATGAACAAATGAAGAAAAGTGTAGCCTTTCTCCTCTCCCTGCCTTTTGGCCAGGTTTAGCCCAGGAGAGAGATTCTTATCTTTTCCACAGAAAAAAAAATAAGCTGAGTACATAGTAATGTTCATTAGTCTTTGATGAAACACTGGGGCTGGGACTTTACTATTCTGAATAAATCTTTATTTGTTTTTAAGACACCATCCATTTAAGGTTATGGAACTTCTTTTTAAGTGTTTTACAAAATAATCATCTGTGAACAATATATCCTGATCATGTTTGCTAAATTCCACAGAATTGGGATATTCTGCTCCTGTAGCAATGGTTGTATGGATTTTTTTTTCAATGAGACATTTTCTTATTAGCAAATAATTATGCTGAGGAAGCAGTTAAACTTAAAATGCCTTCCAATAAACACTGAGCAGTTACTTCAGTAAAAATTGCAGCTCCAACAGTTAAAGTATTTTCATGCACTTGTACGGCTTTTTAAGTAGACCAGTCTATTCAGAAAGTCACAGTGGTATTTTATTTTCATATTAGATAGGCGGGGTGAGGTAGAGAACTTGGGAACAAAGTAAACTGTGAACATTCTCAATCACATTATTTCATTAGTCCTAAAATACCAATACTTTACAGCAGAAATCATCCTCACATGTATTAGAAAAGAGAGTAAGCATGTGTTAGCTGCAGTGCCTTCACATTGACCTCTAATGTGTAAAATGACACTTATAACCTTCACTATAATTTTGCAATATAATTTGATCTTTTGTGCTGTGTGCAATCCCATTTTTTTGGTCTGCATTTTCTTCTTAAATGAGTTCATTAAGATGCTGTGGAAATTTCTGGAAATAGTTGTTCCATACACCATGTAAAAGTTCCTTCAAAGTTGTATTCAGATCATCATATGCAAAATTTTTGCAAGTCAAATGCAAAATTTTTGCAAGTCAAATGCCTGTGAATTTCATTTTTTAACTAACTAACAAAAAGACAAGTCGGTCACATTTCAGTTTATAAACATGAAATATTCTTCTAAACCTGTAGCTGTGAGTTCCTGACACATGCAGTGAGCAAAGACAGTGTCTTACATTTCACTAGGGTTTAAATGTAATTGAAGATAGAAACTTTCATCAAAGACTTTTAAAAAATGTTGCATGTTAATTACAGGACTTTCACAAAGTATGGTGTGCATGTTTAACAGCTGAAAAAATATTTTAGACATGGATTAGGAGTGTCAAGTGATTAAAGTTGATCAGAAGTAAGAAATTACAAGAGCAGGGACTTCATTTACCATTGGTGGAAAGCAATTCTCCAGTGTTGATTCTTAAATGACAAAAGAATGAAATAAATAGTAGGACACATGAAAAAATACACATTTTTTGGCTTTTCAGTCAGTGCTTCAAATACAATCCAAAGGAAGTAGTGACAGAGAGCTTTTGTCTATGGGTGTTTCATGGGGAATAGAAAAAAGTATGGCTTGATTTAGTTCTTGTTGGATAGAAGTTACCATAACAAAATTAACATAACTGTTGTACTGTTGTTCTCAGCCATCCTTGTCAACTGTCTTGGAGATCCAAGTCTTGGAGGACTGAAATTTTGCTTCCTGCAGCAATTCTGAGCTGACCTGAAGCTCACTGAAGTCAATGTCAACCTTCCCATTGACTTCAGAAGCATTTGGATCAAAATGCTGGTTGAGGCTTGCAGCAGACTGGCTGAGAAAGTAGGGGAATTACAGTGTTACCATCTGTTCAGTAGATAAAATTGCCTGACTTTCCAGTTGCATTAATTTGGAACTTGTCATAGGCACTCAGGTAGTTTGATATCACGTTGATTTGATGCAATTATTGATGATGGAGTTCAATTTATGATGTAATGCTAACAAATAAAAATATCAACAAAATACTTTAATTAAGACAATGCTATGTGCTTAGAATGTGAAGGATTCAGTGTAGGAAGCTGTATGCTTCCCTTTGGCAAAAGTATTTTTGTATATTCTAGAAATGTAATGGTTATGTTAGAAAGGAACTTGAAAGTAGCTTGATATCAAGGCATGTCTATCTGTTAGTGCCATTGAATTAAAGGTAAGAATATGCATTAATGTTTTTGGCATCGTGCCATGACTGTTCTGCAATATCTTTTCGCTATCTGACTTGTTTCTGCTGAAAGTTTCAAATGGAGAGGAAGTGAAGTATTTCTCTGTCAGTAAGAGGAAGTCATTGCTCTAAAGGTTATTCACAGGATGGGATTTCTAGGGAGATTTTTTTTTTTGTTTGGTTTACCATTTGAGAGAAAACAGACAAGTTTTTGGAAATATAAGCTTGTTTCTGCTTCCTACCTGAGTGTATCCCAATATTTTTCTGTATTTGGTGAAATAAAAGAGACTATTTCTACTTTTCTTCCTTCTTTTTTTGCTACCAATGAATAATACCAGTCCCCAAAATTTCATCTTACCACATCATCATCATACCATGCTGTCAGTCAGCCTACTGAGAGGAAATTAGGTTACTCCTAGATGTTAGATCCTGGAATATTTGGGCAGTTCTGCTAATATAGCAAAGGGTAGTTAATGTTGACACACTAATGATAAATAGGCCGTTGCCTGTGTCCTTGGTTACAGTGAACAGCAATGCTTATAAACAGCAGTGTGGAGAGACTGCCATTAGTGAGAAAAGGGCAA
Organism: Theristicus caerulescens; assembly: GCA_020745775.1. Lineage (NCBI taxonomy): Eukaryota > Metazoa > Chordata > Aves > Pelecaniformes > Threskiornithidae > Theristicus > Theristicus caerulescens. Next base: position 11,247,501 of record CM036558.1, on the reverse strand, counting down.
CTGCAGTCCCTGAAGGCAGTGGAGCCCACTGATAAGCAGGGAGTTGAGGTTTCCTGCGTCGATCAGATTTCCATGGGCTGGAAAGAGAGCGTAAGAACCTGAGCTCAGATGTAGATGATTACCATTGGTCGTATGTATCCAAATCCGTAAGAAGACCTGTGGAAGCCAAAAGGCAGTGTATATCCCAACCTCCTGAAAACCATATATATTTTGGCCTCATCCCACTTACACTGTAGCCTAAAATTTTGATAAAATCTCTGAAATTCTTCTTACAAAATCAGTATATATAATGTCTTGCTAAAATCTGTGTTGGTGTTTACAGGCAGATTTAGGAGGGCATTCAATAAAGATTAGAGCAAAGATCAATTTGGTTTTGGTGATAAAATTGGTAAAGGAGGGAAAGCATCCAAGAGGCAAAGTCCACTGCTAGGCTCCGTCAAAGACAAGATGCCGAGCTGGATGTATATTTGGTTAGGCTCAGCATGGTCATTATTAATAAATCTAGGAAGGCAATAAGTAATATTGTTGCTGGTTGAACAGTTTTATGTTTGCAAATGAAGAATAAGCAGGTGAAGATAGAGATGAAGAAGAGCATGTTTGCAGGCAAACAATCAGAAGAGATGCCAAGGAACAGAGGCATGTTGGGAACGTGGATGTTTAAAAGAGGGAATGAGAAATAAAATGTTTAGTAGAAGTAAAATTATTGGAATTGGAGATCAGGAATGGAGATTAGTGAGTTGTATATGATCCGTAAAGATGTAAACTTAAGATTGGGTGGAGTTACTTTTTCTCATGGAAGAGACAGTCAAATGCAGCAGCAAAACTGAGATGTTCAATGGACCAGTTTGAGGCATGAGAAAATGAGGCAAGGTGGCAAGAAGGAAAAGGGATTCACAAAATAGAAATATTAATTCACTCATTTAGGCCAAAGCTGCAGCAAAAATGGAGTCAGGAAATGTATGTAGACTATGAGAAATTGCTCTGGGAATAGAAAGGACTTATTTCTCTTAATGTAAGGCGTGGGATTCATCTAACTAAATGTAATTATTTGAGCTAATCACTCTAGGCTCCTTTTAACCTATGTCTAGTTTATAAATTTCAATTAATTTTACCCAATTGTACATATCTAACATAGGTCAGATAAATGTCTCCCTGAATGCAGCTATTGCTTTCCACTTAGTGTTGTCTTAATATGTTTCCCAGTCTAGGGTGAGTATCTGGCTGTAAATATCTATGTGGTATGTACTGCACCTTAGCTATTCAAATATCAGATGCTCAGGTTAAACTTGGGGAGAGGTAAGCACATTTGGAAACATTGACCTGTCTCCCCATTGAGGTGAGACTAATGAAGTAGCTTAAACTAAAGTTAGGTTGGTTGAGGATCACCTGCTACATTACTTCAAAACCACAGGCGTGACTTTGAGATATGTAGGTCTTGCAAGTAAGCTGTTTAAGAAGGTCCTGTGAGTAGTCAGGCAGGTTTGTCACATAAGGGACTGAAACAAGTGAGGTGGCTGAAGGGTATTAGTAGTCCTGGAAAAAAAATTCTCTGAGAAAATCACCCTCCGGTAATTGCAAACAAATGAAGGTGACCTCTGAATGAGACAGAGGAGAAACAGGCATAATGGAATGAGCAAGCGAAGGGAAAAAGAGCAGGTAAAGGAACAGGAGGTCTGCAGGTAAGATAGACAAATGGTAGGGGAGTCTGGTATTGGAGAGCTGAAGGAAGTGGACAAGGAATACTTACTAGTTTTGGACGGTCAAGAGAAAGCATGAAGGGCTTTGGAGGTTAATGTGTACCTAGGATTACTGTGTTTTCTTATGTGAGCTTTAGGGGGGTGGAAGGGCTCTATTTTTATCTCAACCATTTCATAGCATCAATACACTATAGCATTCCCAATAACAGTATGCCACTGAGAACAGCTGTGCTCATCAAAGAATTAGGAAACTTTTTTCCTGAAAAGATTAGAGGGGCTTAACTTTATAGAATTTTTGAGAAGTAAAGTAGCTTAGTAAATTACGGTGTCTTACTGCGTTTTTTTCCTATAGTTTCTTTCAGTGAAACATACTTAAATACTAAACATAGTTTGTTGATGCACAGTCTCTCTGAACAGAGAGTTCTCACTTAACATTGTGTATGTATTTCGCTTCAAACTAATACCTTGGTAAAACAAGCTATTTTAACGTGTAAAAATCAGTAAGTACAAGTTTTATGAGAAGTACAGCTGGTTGTAGTGGGTGTAAGGTCTTTTCTTTCAATTGTAGCTTAACAGCATGCAACGATGGTTACATAAGCTTGAAATCATAGCCAACAAGTACAAGGTAATGCACAGAGCTATATGTGCCTCCCAAGATGTAATATACTTCCAGATGTCCTCATAGAAAACAATGCAACTGAGACCAAACACACGCTACATATTATAATAAACTTACAAAGTTCAACAAAAGTCAGGAAATATCCGGATACATGTAAACCCCCCACCCCCCCCTTAATCTTTGATCTCTCAAGTTTGAACCTCAACAAATTCTACAAAATACCTTATGAAAATCAATCTTGGATGCTGAAAAACTGATAGATATTTTGGATTTCTGGCACACAGAAATCTTCTGCTCTCATTATTCTGCTGGAAATAATTACCTGTCTGTCTGTTGCTATCCTAAAAGGGCTGAAGATATTATAACCTCTTCTTAATATTCTGCTCTGCACTAGGAGGGTTATCTTTTCTCTACGCCTTTTTAGTTGGTTAATACAATTCAGTTAAACTCAGAGCAGTTGTTTCAGACAACTGCTTTACTTCACTTGGAAGGTCATGCCTCATCTTCAGGCCTGAGAAAGAGTTTGTGTGTTAAGAAATTGTCGGTGTTTTTTCAGCTATTATCAGGCTGCAGATTTGCAGTACAGAATGTTTGGCAATAACAAAAGTTTATGGTATTCCTGCCAGTGACTGCTTGATCTTGCCTTTGTAAAGGGTATTGGTTTGGCTGAAACAAAAAAAAATGAATCTAAATCACAGCCTTGCTCACAGGCAGTGAAAGCAGTGCTGGAGTTAGTGCTGGCAGCCATGAAATGGCAACAGGGGGATGGGTTTGGGGATAGGATTATTTTATGCCACTGCTGCCCCTGAGCTTCCCATGGCATGAAACTTTGACTTGTGTCCTTATAAAAGATAGTCTCCTGTTAACCTCACAGGATTGATTTGTAAGTTAGACATTAAATTCTATTTACTCTTCTGTGCTGAATTAAAAATGTGGCATCAAAGATTATAACCCTTGATTAATGCAGACAAATCACCACCAAAGAATGTGAATGTCTATTATATTTTTTAAAGAATGTATACATTATGGTGTATTTCTCTTGGCAAAATGATTTGTTATAATTTTAATTTAGATTGTAGAATACTTTATATACTTGCTGTTTATATTTCAGCTTTATGTGATATCTGATATGATAGATGTTAGGCTATCAAATATCTTCAGTGAGCTATTACTCATAAAATGTTTTTTCCTTTTCTAGATTTTAGCACAGCTCAGTATTCTCAGTATGTAGTCAGTGCAATGCCTTACTAACACTAGCAAAATATTATACCCAGCTTTTTCTGTGACCTGGCCTCACCTCTCACCCCGGCTTCTCAGCTAAACACTGTTTCTTACTTTCATGGTATGACCCTGTGGATTATAGCAAGTCCATCCATTTGTTGGAGAAGGCTGTAGTCACTGGTGACTATCCCACTTCTTACTTATGTCCTAAAGGAAGAAAAAAAGGAGGGGAAAAGGGAAATTTGGGAATTATAGATCTGTCATGACTTTCTGGAAATAGCTGGATATTAATGAAGACAGGGTACCAAGGTAAATATCATCAAGCATTTAGGTAGGTGAACACATCTTGGAGTTAGCAACACAGCTGGCAGAGGTACACCACCCCCTCCGCCCCTGAATTCTTCAGCACAGGGATTCCTTTTAGATTTTTGATTTTTGTTTGATCTATGTCTAACAAATGTCTGGGTATTTTTTTACCCTTGAAACCTGGGGTCAGATTCTGCAATTTTCCCTTTCCTCAATTATGAAATGAAATTTCAAAGTCGTTAAAATATTCTTGTTAATACTACCTATCTGGAGGTTTATTTTGGTTGACTAGGTCAGCTCATAATTACAATTTACCGATATACATTACATGAAGGAGATGATTTCCAAGCACAAAGGGCAGCTATAAAAATTGCATATTGAAAATAAATGCAATGATAGTGAAAAGAGAAATTTTGAAGGAAAAAACAAAGTTAACTGATGCTAGCTGTTGAATTTCCATCTTAAGAGCTGCAGAAAAATAAAACAATCATGTCCTTTGTGAGCAATCACTCACACTTTTAGACAGTATAAAATTTATAAAGCTATAATCAAATAAGATTTAAAAAGCAGAATGGGAAGGCTGGTTTAGTACTATATCTGGTTGGTTTTATGCTGCCCAACAAGACAAAGATCTACAGTTGAGGGTGTTTTTTTTTTTTTCTGTCCATTTGCTTTTGTTTCTCTGAGTAACACCTGCTCTAACGAGTTTATAATCTGAAAGTAAATAACTGAGAAGGGAGGAGGAAATGGACACAGCACACAGGCTTGAGAATAAACAGCTGTCAAATGGCTGACATTTTAGAAAGTAGAACACACAGCTTTTATGAAGGATCTGATTCAGCTTGAATGAAGGAGCTGATCACACCCGGTTGTCAAACTTTCCTAATTAAAGAATTACTTGAGAGAATTTTAGAACAATACTTTATCATCTTCATATTATGGAACTATTGTCATAGTTTAGCAGATAAGGAAGAGTTCTGACATGAACAGCTACTCAGTGACGGGGTGGCTACGCGAGTTGTTAAAAGGAGCATGGTTGTGCTTCTTTCTCTTAACTTGCAGTTTAGGGAGGTTCATGCCAGAGAGACTAAATTACATTGTGGTGCATGTAAAGGGGGGATGAGCCTCACCTAAGCCTCTGCATGAAGCTGCCAGGATCTGAATTTGAGTGTACATATGTTTGGCCACCTAACGCTCCTTTAACAGGCTGGGCTTCTTGTCATTCATTATCTTTCTTTTTGTCCATCCAGTATTAGAATAATACTAACTTGCTTTCAGATTAAAGTTCATCACTGTACAAGAAGACTCTGTTATCAACAGAAGTATATAAAATACAGCCTTTTATGAATAGCGTCACCAGTTTTCCTGAAGTTGTTTTTGTGTTTGGTGTAAATAAGAACAGTTGCAGGTTCAGTTCCTTCTGATGTCACTGATATTAGTCCAGGGTTCCTGGATTTAAGGTGATTTAAGGCATCAAATATTTGAATAGGGCTTGCCTAGAGCTGGTTTTATAGAATATGTTTAGCTCTACTTCAGACAGAGTATTAGCAAATAAATGTTTGAACATTTTCTTTATAGTAAATTTTCCACTGCCTCTGTTGCAGTCTGGAGGATAGCCTTGGCTCAGGAGCGCCTGTTTTCCTGCTACTTGACAAAGATACTCCACTTCACTCTTCTCAATTGAGAGAATTTTTCTTGCCGAAGGATGGGCTTTGGTGTTTTGGTGGTGCATCATCTTGCAACCCTGATCCTGTAGAATGGGGTGTGAGCGTTACTTTATTTGGGATTGTCACTCCCTGGAAAACAGAGGGTGTAGCGTTCTGTAGTTTGCCAGGCACACCTGAGTCACTCCTCAGTGTTGGACAATGTTCATGTACAACTGAAAAGAAAGCAAGTATTTTACTCTATGCAGAGTTCAGTAAAACAACTATTATATAAAGAAATAGGCGCAGAAAAAGACCACATTGCATTCTTATACCTGTAATCCTGGTTTGGCTTCACCAGACTGTCAGAATAACCTAATTATCAGAAAGCTTAATGAAATTTCCCAGAGACGGATTATTTTTGGTCAGCTTTCATCCTCCAAAATGGGTACTGACTTGAGGTGAAGAATCTACCTTTCTGCTGTGGTTTCTGTTGAGTGAAGACTCATTCATACCTGGGATTTTTTTTCCACCTTCCAGTCCCTTCAGCTCTTATCAGCTGTGCTAACAGAACTCTGTTTGACCAGCTTCACCATTGCCAGGACTTTGGAAAGTCCTTCCCAGTTGTGCAGACGTCAACTAAATACCAGTGTGTAAAAAAAAAACCAAACCCAAACCATTTACAGACCGCAGATACAACACTTCCTGAATAGACATTAGATAAAATACATAACTTTCTTATAAAGTAAAGCTTCAAAAATTAATTGTACAAATGTGTATAAATGAAAGCAATGAATGCTGATAGAGACCAGATATGGTGGCAAACACAAAAGCAGAAAAAAAAGGGGAGAAAGAGTGTTAGGAATAAATAGCCTTTAGATGTGGCAAGCTGGAAGTTAGCATACTATAATAATCTCTGTTATCTTGGAGTCAGTATATGACATCTCTTTTTCCTAGTCTTTGTCAATAAAAAATCATCGAACTGGAAGGTTTGTTGGAAATAGATTAATTTCTTAACACCAGTTCATTCCACAGTATTTTACATTATATTTATTCATACTCTATTTTTAGTCACATTTCATTTGTGAATAACGTATGTCAGGTATTACGATGATAGTTTTTTGACGTCATAAATCACAGGAGAGCTGTTTCTATAATAGTTTATTACCTGAAAGCTGTGATTAAGTATGTCTGTTTAATTTTGGTTCTGATTACCAATGCAAATACTTAGGCAGTGCCTAACTATAGGTAAGTGCTATTGTCACTTAGTAAATGGGACTGTTCACCCCTTTTGCTTTCAGCATGGGAAAAAATAGGTCACAGCAGTTTTGATTATACCTTGAATTTTTATAGAATCAGGACTTTTATTTCACTCATTTCTTTGGTAATTGAGCACTGTAATGACATCAAAATTTCACACACTAGAAAAGTCTGTAATAACCAACTTCATAGTACTGTCACCTGTGTACCTTTTCAGGGTTACTTAAAGAATTTGTGGCATTTCCAAATAAGATAATTAGAACAGTTTTTAAAAAATGAAACTAGATAGGAATTCCTCAAATTACTTCGAATCTGCTATTTGGAGTGCCTTCTGCAATAATAATACTTTGTGTGTTTCATTTAGTTTTTTAAAACTGATATGGCACACCACTTTAGGATGAATTAGAAGCTTTGGTTTTCATTCTTCTCCGATGAGTAGGTATCTGGTGACATCTGGGAAGGACTGTAAAAACCTGCATTTGAGAAGATGAAAATTAACTGAACATTTCTCTGAAACCAGATTGGTGCCAACAATCCACTAACTGATGCTTTACAACTGCATGAAAACTGAAAGACGTTGTTCCTCCTTTTCCAAAGATGATCCCCAGTATGCATATTGCCAACTCTCCCCCAGAAGAAGGACTTTAACTCTGGACCTTAAAAATCAGTGAGAGAACACCAGATATTATGTAGTTATAGAACAAATAAATGTAAATTCCTGTTATAGTCCCCAGGTGCCTCAAGAATGATTTTTGTATTCACCCTGGAATTTCTCAGTTCATATATTATCTATGTGTAGTTATTCTCCATATGTGAGAAACTGGAAATAGCTTTTTATTCTTGGTCTCATCTCAGGAGGGGCAAACTTATATCTGCAAATATATCTTTTTGCAAATCTAAGCTTTTTTTTTAATGAAGATAATATGTTGCTATAGGATAAAAAATTATTAGGAATTTTCCCTTAGAGGCAATTGAGAATTCTCTCCTCAGAAGAGAGACTACTGGGTGGCCAAGGGGAAAGAAAGTAGGACAGACCACAGCAAGTGAGAAGTCATTATGGAAATAGCTAAAAACTTTAGTTCACCTTTTCCATTGCATTCTTACCCATGCTGAGTATAAACTTGATTCCTCTGAAGAGCTTGTCTGTGCTTTTTAACTTGACCTAGAACTCTCTTAAGACAGCGTTTAAATTTAAAGGGCTTGTTAGGAAGATATTACTGTAGCAACAGTAAAGTAATATTTTTCAGATTTGATAAAATGCTTTAGTGTCCTTCTTGACTGAATCTTTTCCAGATTTCACAGTAAGAATGTTTTTCAATGTATTTGTGGAATGAATTATCAAAAAATAGTCAAGTGGTGCAAAGAGGAAAAGGATGATTTCAGATAGTGACTTTTGTTTTTAAGAATCTTACCTACAGTAATATTTTGCCATTCCATTATATGAGGCTTTAAAATATTAATAGAGTCATGATTCCCTTTTTCTGTGGATCTGCTGAGGGACACATCTCTGTTGGTGGATCAGCTCTTCAGGCTGGTATGAGGCCTGGTAGATCTGAGGGTTGTCTGACAGTGGCGGATGGTTGGCAAATGGGAAGGTCATACCAAGGTGATGGATCATGGCATATTGCCCCATTCTTACCCTCTTTCCCTCAGCAACTGCTACTGATCACTGTCAGAGACAGATTTTGGTCTGGTCTGATATGGCACTTTGTATGGTTTGCTCCTGATAAACTTTTGACTAGAGCAAACGGAGTAAGCACAAATAGCATCCCCCTGAATAAGGCCTGTGTTCCCCTACAGACAAGATGGAGACAAGAGACTTGCAGTCCTGAGGATATTCTGACTAACGATAGAACAATTCTGAAGTGGACCAATATTCTAGATGCAGATATACACAGACTTTCTTCAAAAGAGAAAAAAACGTATAGTCACAGTAATTGTGAATCAAAAAATACACTAGTATTTTTGCTCATTAGGCCCTGAAATGCTAATATTTTATAAGAAACAAAATGCAGTGGATTTTTGCTAGTAAACTGCTAATACAGTGCTAAGTATTTCTTGCCACTGTAGGCAGAAAATACATTAGGTTAAATGTTTGGTTTTTTTTAAGACTTGTGTTCCAGCCAGAAGTCTCTAGTCTATATCAAAGTGATCCTGCTTAGTTCCTAGAGCCATGGAAAGTATATAACTAATTTTGGTAGCAGAAAAAACCCATGCCTTTGCATTATACTTTGGATTTCAGTACAGATGAGAAAGTGTGAATGGAAAGATATTACGTCAAGACAGAAAACACATTTCAAGTATTATGGGCTTTTGAGCTGGATCATTCTACCCACCTAAGCAATACCATCTCTTCAGCCTTCTGCCTGTTGTGGACTGCATAGCAGTTCTGTATGGTAGCATCTGAAAGCTATTGAAGTCAAGTTACATGGACTTTTGAGTAACCGAATGTAAGTGGGATTTGGGTATGCCCTTCAGCTAATTTCTTTGCTCTTAGCATTGGAAAGGAACAGGACAAGGATTTGTTTTATTTATTGTTTTAAAGACTTGTTTTAAAGTAATCAGTTACCCATCTGCCTGATTTTGGAACAACAGTCCAGTACTGTTCTAGAAGGATGTGTGCCATTTGTAGAATTGTGGTTTCTGCAACACTTGTGTAATGTGGAGGTTTTACATGAGTGCTGGTGAGATCCATTGCTATTCAGTTGATGAGAATTTGTGAGCTACTAATCTGGAGTACTATATTTTGCACATAGAGAAATATATATATAACTAACAGAAGAAAATGGCTTTTTTTTTCCTCAAATGGGTGTGAAATAATAAAAGTGTACCACCGTGCATGACATCTGTGTGAGGGAAGATTAAATTGCAAGCAAGCTGAATTTAAAGGGAAAATAGCTCTATAGTGCACTCAGAAAATATGTAATTGAATAAAGTAGAAAGAGGCGCAGTAGGCGTATATTTTACTGATTTATCATGATCTTATACCAGATTGGTGGATATTGTAACCTCAGCTGAACCCAGTTTTTCATTGCCTTGGTTTACTTTCAGAAATGAACAAAGTCTTTAAAAATAGTCAGGTGTGGAGACAAGCAAACAGAAGATGATAATAATGATGAGAAGGCAATTCAGCTTCAGGAAGATCCATTAATATTTTGTAACCTTGAAGTCACTCAGTTTAAAGAAGTGTAACTTTTGAAGGCTTCTTTAAAGGAAGAAGGCGAGAGATTTTAACTAAAATGAAGCATCTTTGTTCCTTGTAATAGTACTTCTAGTTATCTGAATATGCAGTTTAAAACAGAACAGAAGTTCCTCGAATTTTCCAGTTATCAGAACAGATTTGTTCTTCTAAAATAAGCCTATAAATATATACTTACCACTTTCTTGAAAATAAAGATAATGCAGGAGAATAAATACATTTAACTCTTCACCAAAAATTACTACAGTGACAGAAAGTGGCTGTTGTTTTTTCTCATCTTTGGCTGTTGTATACAGGTTATTTGAGCAATGATTGTGAGTTTTTGCTTGAAGAGCAAGAGGTCTCAAATTGCTCCCAAGTGCAATGTGGCTATTAGATACCATATAGCCACTATTTTTAACTTCTTGAGCCATTACTTTTGTGTTATTATTGGATTAAAACTCTAAGTGCAGTACAGATACTAAAGTTATGTTTTACAGGAGCCAACAGAACAAGGAAATAAATAATATTTTAGGCTGGTTCTGCCTCTATACTATTTTTTTTTTCTTTCACTCCTTAAATGCAGCAGAGAGTCTTCCTTGAAGAGGTTTTGATTTTATCTGTTCAACATTCAGAATTCTTTTCTTATGGGAGCTTCTTATATTTCAACATTTGTTTTTGTTCCATATCAGGACAAAAATGAAAAATGAGGATGTTTTAATGGAATAAAATATTTTTTAAAAGATTCTTTTTGGAGAAGGCAAAATACTGAAACATTAACAATTTTTTTTTTTTAAGGTACCACTGAACTTTGTCAGCCTGAACTGCCAGGTTTGTCAGCCTGAGGGCAGAGAGAAGGTTTTGCTACTCCTGATGCTAGAATTTGTATCTTCAGATCCTTTTATGCCCAGGATGGGCAGGAGGGAAATTGCTGAGCTACTGCTGTGCATCAGAGGTCCCAGTCTTGTCACTGGGTCAGGCGTCCTTTTTGAACTCGTCCATGAGGCTTTGCCACACTTTAGAAGGGGCATTTGAAACACCTGAAATCAAAGTCCCACCATTCATATCTGGCCCAGATGCATTGCAGTGTTAAATTGTCCCCAGATTAAATATATTGATTCAGTTAACTGGAATACTTTTTTACAGTTTATCCAGTGAAGTGTTTCATTAGAGGTACCCTGTAGAACCTCGATTTTCTGAAAACTACATTTTAATTGAAAGACCTGTTGATAGTCTCCAAACAGCTTTACTTTATATAAGGTCACAATGTTCAGAGAAGTTATTTAGTTTTGTTTTAAAAAAAAAACAAAATAGAGCAATCTTTTAATTTTGCTTACGTAAGAGCACAATGTGAGTGGAATTGTCATAGAAGTGATATTTCTAAGCTTTTACTTCTCCTTCTTGAGGTATCAGCTGCCTGGTCTGTTTTTTTCATAGCAGGAAAAAAAGCCTGTTTTCCAACTGTCTTCAAAGAATATGCTGGTTTCAATAAATTGGTTTGTTTTTATGTACTTTCAAAAGCTCCAGCTTTTTCAAAAGAGCACAAAATGTGTACATATCTGTCCTCTAGAGGGAATCACAGCAAAAATGGGTTCTGCTCAATTTTTCATTTCCTAATCCCAGACAGACTGGAAATTATACCTGCTGACAAACACTATGAGAAATAACAACATGCAACAAATTCTTTTTCAGCTCTAGCAATTTAGTACTTTCTCAGAAATTAGACTGTATTAGATTAGATATTTAAAATTCTGTCTTTATTTTCTTTTGTTTAAATATTCTTTTGGTAAGAAACATTTCAACATTATTTTATTGAGAAAACTTGTGCAGGATAGTTAGTTGTGGTGTGTGGGATCCATCTCATTTCAGATGTCTGGAGTTGAGTCAGTCGCTCTGTGGCCCATTTATAGTCATTGAAGAGAGAGGCACTTATGGGCCATAATTGATCTGACCTATTTTACGTGCCTGCTTCAGGATGAGATGAATGGTACTCCAGGAACATTTGGCTAAACTGACTGGATTTCCATCAACTGCAGAAGCAGCATGGTGTGAACAGAGGCAGTGTAGAGAACAGAGAAGTGTAGAGGAGTATAAACTCTCATCCAAACTTTCTAATATATCTTGATGACCTTCTTAAACTTGAGATCTGCATCTTACCTTCAAATGGGATAGTTTTCAAATCCTCTCTCTTGAGAGTACTTTTTAATGCTAAAGTTTATCATCTTTACCAGTGCCTTTGTTGTACCTAAAAAACATATTGCATAAAAGGCAAATATATTCTCTTGCAAAGTTTTTAAAACTTAGAGAACCACAGTAATAGGAACTCTGTAGAATGATAGAGTCATCTTCCCTCTCTTGAAGCACATTTTAGCTCTACAGCAATGGAGTATCTTATAGTTTGGGATTAAATGATATTTTTGAAAAATCAATTCTTTTGAAGTTTTTAAGTAATCATGATTTGTTTATAGATTACTTTTTCTTTGAAATAAGAATTAAAATATAAGAATTTCCCAAGTAAATTCTAAGTAATCATTAACTCTAATCTGAAAAGATGCAGTTAAATTCCAGTTTGTTTCTAATCTCAAAAAATTGTTGGCCATGAAAAATAATCATGCAAATGTACCAGCACAGAGACACTTGACTGCAAATACATTCCTTCCTTCTTGTTCTACAGTATAACAGACTTTATGATTTTTGATGATTATTCGCTTCATGATGCTTTGCTCATATTCAGCGTATTCTTTTATTTTCTCAGAGTACTAACTTTTTTTGGTACTGTGAAAATTGCAGAGATACTTTTTAGGAATTTTTCTTTCACCTGTGTTCATTAGAAAACAAACCTTGTCTTTACGTCTGATGTAGACTATATATAGAAATACTGCTGTTATTTCAAATTTCTATAATGAACTGTATAGTGCTTATTTACTTTATGTTGCCACCAAGTGTGCTGGAATTTTTAAAGACCTTTGAAAAGATGCACTTCCAGCCAGAAGGGGTTGACGAATTAGGTAGACAATATAATAAATGCAAGGATTTAGAAATTGCATAAATGAATAGTAATATAAAGATGGTTAACAATATGCTGTTTACATTAACTGATTTTGAAGTTCTGACAGTGGATGCTTTCTTGTAGCAAGAAGAAAGATTTTTTAGCTCATTGGAGTAAGAGCGATATGTAGTTATTGTGTGCTGGCACCCCAACTGCACTAGGCTAGAGGGGCTGAAAAGTTGTCTGTAGATACGGGTAAGGACCGAGAATTGGTTACACACAGGGACATCTGTGATGGTCCATGACAGTCATGAAGGACTGTGTTTTAAGCTAAACATTAATAAATAAAGGAGAAGCTGTATCTTGGTTCAGAAAGGGAACTCCAAATGTATTAGCAGCATGAAAGGAAACAGTGAACAAGAATACAAGAAGTTGGAGGACTCAAGTTGTTTGAGTGTTGAGAGAGGAGGGGGTGACAGGAGAGGAGAGGAATATTAGGAAGCAGATTATGAAGGGCTTTGAATGTCAAGTGGTCATAGAACAGGATTTGATTTCTGTTTCCTGCTATGTGACATTAGGCAAATCATGACATTTCTTTATTTTTTATGAGCAGCAAATGTGGATAATGCTTGCATACCAAGTAGAGAACTGTGGTGACAACTCTGGTCTTGGTGCAACGTAAATGAGATATTTATACTAATTTTAAAAATTCTTGAATGAACATGGTGATGTAAAAGCATTAGATTTACAATTTCCTTGACCTTACACTATATTTTTTAGTAGTACCCATTAACATATTTTCCTGCAATCAAGATTTCTGCAGAGCTTGATTTCTGTATACAAAGCTTTTTATTTATGGAAAGCAAGTTTCTGCGAGGTGATTTTCTTTCTAATCTGTAGCTGTATTGAATAGTTAACGAGGAAGAGTGCTTCTTTTTGGACTTCATGATCCTAAGCTTTTTCTTAAAATACATAGATAGGAGATTATACTGTTTCACTAACTGTTAAATTTAGTGTCCCTGTTCATTACATAAGAGAAATGTGAAATAATATTGTCAGCTACAGGAGCAATCCTTGCATCAATTGATGCATTGATTTTATTTTCCAAATAAGGTCTTGCCACATAAGATATGTTTATAGTGGTACATTTTGTAAAAGCAAAATACACTACAGCAGAGAAACTACATCATTCTGGATGGAACACTTGGTTTTACGTAGACCATTTTCATTTCAAATGAGGAATTGGTAATGATTCAGGTTTGCCAAAGGCAGGAGAAAATCAACTGCTTTCTTGATAAATTGCATAAAAACATAATCTACGTATGGTTGGTCAACCTCCAGAATACAGCATTGAAAGAGAAAAATATTCAGTTTAGGAAAACAATGAATGCTACCGATGCCCTTCTTATCTGTTTCTCATGTGCCATTTTGCAGTACTCTTAGGTATACTTTTTGAATTTATTTGGAAGATATGCTCACACTGACATGAAATTCTAATTTGTACCACAGATAGAGGCCATATATTGATGCTGTGTGGAGGAGTTTCAGCAAGAGATTGCTGTTCCTTATGTTGAAGGTGAAAAATAGCAAAGAATTAAATCTCTGAAGTTCAAGAATGGTTGTGAGGTCCCTGATGATTTCACACAGTACTGTCTCTAAGGATTCCTGTTTACCATGTCCAGCTGGCTAAAGAGCTATGTCTCATGCTGGCAGATGGTGACCAGACCTGGATTTTACACACTTTCTTTGCCTCTCATCTGGATTTCAGTGAGGTAATACGCTGTGGTTTAAAGTTGTTGTTTCTCAATAAAAAGTAGGTAATACAGAACATAGCACTGTATGTATTCAGCAACACAGTCAGAGGTAAGTACATTTGAGTTGTTTTCGGCTCTGAACACTACTCTCCTACAGATCAAGCTCAAAGCCTATGTCCTTGTTTACACGACATCCACTAGCTAGATTCCTGATCCTCTAATAGTCCAAATACCTAATCGTTCCACCAGAGATGTAGGATGAGGACTGCTGATAAAAACTCTGCTTCTCAAAGTCAAATCTTGTCTGAACAGTGGAGAGGGGCTTTTAAGTAGTTTGATATTTACACAAAAAACATGAAGCAAGACTAAGAACCGTCTGAGACCTGTGTCACATACACTTATTATGTAGGATGAACTCTTTTATATTCTGTGTGTTAATACAGATACACAGTACGTATGCTAATAGTTTGTAAAGGACAAATAAGCAACCCTCTTCCAAAACGAATACCACTGGAACTGAATGAGCAAGACCAGGAGAAATTCAGAAAGAAAGAGAGAAACAGAGAGAAAACTATTTCCAAAAGCTACATATTAGTCATGTCCACTGGAAAATGGTTGGACATGACGGCAATCCAAAAGCACATAATGATGCAACGTTCTTAAAAAAGTAGGATGGAGCTCACGTTTGAAGATGGTAATTATTTAATTGACATTTGAAAATAACTTACTTTATCTTTTCTAAATATAACATTTATGCAAAATGAGTGAGAGATCTGGGGAAAACCTATATCTGAATGAGTCAGTTTGTGGGAATGTTGGTGGCTTAGGTAAATTAAAATGAAAATAATTTTTCTTTCTGTTCTTATTTTGTTGTCTCTCTCATCTGTAGTAAACTACTTGCTGTTAATATTCCTGGTATTTTTATTAAAATTATACTTAGTATTGATTATGACCCAAAACCTATTTATAAGGTCCAATGCAATAAAAGCCCTCTCTATATTCATGCAAAAAGTAGATTTTGAAACATGGAGGTTTGGACTGAGGAGAATTTGGAGAGTTTCCTTGATGGCAGCTTTGGAGTTCTGGTAAAAGAAGGAAGTTGTTAAATTTGTCAAGAAAAAAACATAATCAGTGGTGAAAAATGAAAGCTGAAGCTGAATCAATTCATGCTAAAAGATGAGCATTTTTTAATCACTGGGATGATAAGCCATTGAACTGACCTAAAGGGGGCATATGATGCAGTACTTTTACTGAAACGGAAATTGTGGACTGATTGCAGCGACCACCTGATGATACTTGACGACATTCTCTGATGTTTATAATGTAGAATGTGCTCACCATGGTCTTTTCTGACCTTGAAATTTGTCAATCACACTTCTGTTTATCTCATATGTTAGAGTGCATTGCATTACTGTGAAATGTATTCTGTATAGATTTTTGCTTCTTCCCTGTTCCAGTACTGTTCATGCAATGTGAATGGTGGCACCTATTAATTCCACAGTGAAATAATTTTTTGGTGGTGTTATGATTAAAACAAAGCAATTTTTACTTATTCTAAATAATGGGGTCTAAGAAAATCTGGCCAATCTTACCAGCACACAAAGACAAAAATGCTTATCAGGTTCAGTTAAAATCTATTTGATTGCAAAGTGTTGTTTTCTTTTAATGTATTTTGTAATAGGTTGACTTGTAGGAAGTTGGTATGGATGACTATTTTGTATTCATAATTTTTACATTGATTTCTTGTAGTCATATAAGTAAGCATATCTAAATGTTACTTACTATTTCTGTACAAATTGCAGAAGAAAAGGATGGAGTCCTCATACTATAACGAGTGCTAAACAGAAAATATTTTTTCTTTTTTTTTCCCTTTGTACTATTTTTAAATTGATGTTTGAGGACTTGCTCCTAAAACACTCAAGTCAATAGGAACAAGATCAAATCCTGAAGCAGTAAACCAGAGAAATAACTTCTTAAAGAAACTATCATCAGACTTCTTCCTAGTTCTTGCTTTTCATCTGGGCAAGTCTTGGAGAAGAGTGGATTCTTCCAAGGACAGCTTTTCCCTTGAGGACAGTGGTTTTCACCTCCACCAGAACTTTATACACTTTGCTAAAATCTTTCATTGTTGTTCTGTCTTAGTAATGTAGCAGCATTTCAAGCAGAGTTTCAACAAAGCAAAACCAGTATGAGTTATTTATTATCAAGATAGTACTAAGATGAGAGCATCTAGTTGTTTTATGTTGAAAAACAGAAAGAATGAGTGTTATCTTGTAACACTCTCTTACATGTCACCTGTAGTGCTCAGTCTAAGTTGCTACATTTTGGGATAGACAGTGAAATCCTCAATAATTTTCCATGTACGTGTGTGTATATGTATATGTTATTAATACTGAAATCCAGTGCAGGGTTCTCATGCATTCATGTAGTGGTTCAGTAGCACTCACAGCTACACACTGTTTTATTAAATACTCACTGCGTTACAGACACATACACGCTGAAGTTTTCTTCAGAGTTCTCTGTGGCGATTCACTACCAGTGTTAGAAAGCATTAGAGCCACCGCTGGATTCTTCTGCACTTCTCTGTTTATTTCCTTCTACAGTGTTTGCAGTCAGATAATCCAAATATGGCTGGCTGATTTTACAATAACTGGGAATGAAGTTACACGTAGAAAAATCTGACTAATCTGAATTTAAAATATAGCAGTAATAACTTTTGACCCCAAAGCACTGGATGAATTTTTATTCTTTTGATGGAAAACAGATCATTATTCTTTTTGGCCTGGTATTTTGCTGCAGTGCAGCTTTCTATGCCTTCTTCTGCAGCTTTTTCTGGTGTGTTTCTCACTGAAAAAATAGAATGAGTCCTGTGACTTCAGGTCAGTACAGGATCACGCCCCAGTGGGCACTGCATCACTGGCTCATATAGACTCTTTAGTCTTCTTATTTATTGCCAAAATCCACATCAAAGAAAAGGAAGCCAGCAGGTGTTCCACATACAGCACGGAGAGAAATGTATTTGAGCTTCTGTCTTTTAGCATTCTGCAACTGCTGCAGAGATTTTAGGGAACAAGCAGAGGCTGAAATATGGTCATCTTTCAAAAATGAACAGAACGTTCATTCAGACACTACTTTATCCATTACCCCTCTACTATTTTTTAGGATTAGACAATAGAATTTTCTTATTTTTAGAAATGGCTGCTAATGGCTCACCCCCTGCTGTTGTGTTTCAGTTTCGTACAAATGACAAGAAAAATAACTGGTAGACAATGCAGTAATAGGGAAAAAAATAGCCATGACCATAGAAACATGGAAGGATCCCACCTCCCCTTAGTTTGTTTGAATTAGAATCTTATCTGTAACAACAAAAGTATACCTAGGAAAAAAAGAAAGTGTGTTTTTTAAGACATTTTCCTTGAAAATATCTGTGCTGTGAAGACAAATGGGATATGAGTCATTAGGAGGCATGGTCTAATTTACATGCAGCTCGTGTCATGTTTTGCAAGAATAGATTAAACGCTTTTCAGTAGCACTAAACTTTTCTTGTTGACAGCAGGAGCAATTGTGGTTTGCATAATAAAACCGGCAATATAAAATAATTTCACCGTATTTTGCTTCCATTTTACAATGCAGGAATTTGTGTAACTGAAAATGTCAATAAGGAGATAAATTACTGGCTTTCACAGTGAAAAAATAATAGTATGATTTTCTAATGGCAAAAGATACTGCAGGTATCTGTGAAAAAGTAAGTCAGTCAAGAACAGCTATTTTTGAAGCAGCAGAGGTTACTTTTCCATATTCTTGTGCATATTTTTTCTAGCTATAGAAATGTTACAATGTTTTTTTCTAGCTATTGAGTAATGAAGCTACTGAGATATTTTGACCTCTCAAAATTATTAAGAGATAGCTGTGATAGTTAGGGGGTACTTCAAAATAGCGTGCTGTTCTAGCACTTTGTCCTAAAGAAAGGCGTGTCCTTATAGACTGGGAGTCGTAATGTATGGCCAGCTTCAGCTTGTTTGAGATAATGGTGCATAAGTGTCACAGCTGTTTTGCTAAATGACAAGAAATGTTGAAAATGAGCCAGAAAATGTTTAGACAGTGAAAACAGCAAAGGAAGAATATATTCAGTGATCACTAAAGAAGGCTGCTAGCTGATATCTATAAGTGCATGACTGAAGCTACAGAGAATGCTGTTATGTGTCTGGTGACATATAGTATAGCTGTTGGTGATGACCCACTTTGTAACTGTCATCCAAATACTGACCTACCTCTGTTACTCTTGGTCAGACAACTTGCTTGTTGTTTTCTGGGCAGGATTTTTTATATCAACTCGTAAGACTGATTCTTTCTTTTCTTTTTAAATATTTCTTTTATTAAATCTTACCAGCAACATAAGAAATGTCAACATTTGGAAATGATTGCATGCCTTTTAGAAGGTCTTATGTTTTAGAAACCTGATGGACACACCTCAGTGTGTCACACATCTCAGAGTGCTTTGTGCAATACAGAATTATGAAACCAGTTTCACTGGCAACTGTGTGTTGGTTCTGGATCTGAGAATTACTGAAATAGTGAGGGAATTGTCTTGCTAGCAATGAGGTGATACAAGAGTTGGGAGATTTCCCCTCAGAATCATGGGGTAGTTTTACTGAAATTTTGTCTGACATAGCGTACTGTCACAGTTCAACAAATGAAGGCTAGAAACATGAGGTAGGTCAGATTAGTGTAGGAAAAAAGAGAAAACAAGAATGTTTTTTAAATCTGAATTATGGAAAACCTAAATTATGGAGCATATGTGTATGCTTCTATCTATATAGTTACGGACATTTGAAAATTTTCCCTACCTAGCGGTTCTAGTCACCACTAGTGAATTAAATCCAAATTCTTACAAGATGTGCTTACCTACATCCAGAATAGAACTACCCTGGTGATGCATCTACCTGTGATGGAAAGCCCACTTTCTTGACAGGGGTGCCACTCGTTTCTAGAGGAGAGGTTTCTGGTTCTAGTAGTCAAGAATTTGAGTAACTTAACATCACTCAATGTTATATCACCTTATGTAGAACACAAGATTACTGGAGATGCAAAACTAAGATTTAAAGATGGGACATTGTTAGACTAGAATCCTCTACATACTTTTGAGACACAAAACGGCTTTAACTGAAGCATAATAAAAGGCAATGTGGCTAGAACAATGTAAATTATTGGTGACTAAATTGTGACAAATTTATATTGACCTGAAATTAAATTGTTTAATTTTTAAAGATGCTTTGTTAGATTCATTTTTAGGAGCAATTGCAAACATTTCATAAGTAAGAACAAAAGAAAGGTTGAAATGAAGAGCTGGACTATGAAGGGGATTTAGACATACTTTCCAAAATGGTAGAGATGGTGCCTTCTGCCTCTCTCACCAGGCTACTCAGCTGGTCCATTTTATTCTGAGCTCTAAACATACTCAAAGGTAAGTTGGTCCTGTTAAAGGTGTCCCATTCTTTGTAAAAGTAATTAAGTATTAAGCAGGCCATAAGAACAGTTGATGGTTTGGGCTGTCCACAGAAACTGGGGTGCAGGTCTTTTGTCTCAATGAGGCTGCAAGGGCATTTTTTCTCAAATTCCTCACGTTGTCTTTGATGGACCTAACTGCTAAGGTGCAGCAGAGCAGAAAGCACTGACCACACTGTGCTTTCTCCATCAGGACTAGTAGCAAAATTCAGCTCAAATTAGTGAACTAGAGTTGGATTTAGGAAGCTGAGATTGCCTTGAAGTTATATCTTTGTAAATTAGTCTTCAGTGAAACAATTCACTAGATCTAGTATTTAAGAACAAGTGTATTTTGGTGGGGTTTTTCACTTTTAAATCGAGTAAGAAATCCTCTCTTTTCATGCAGGCAATATTTCTGCCATGCAGCACTAGGATGAGATTCTAGGAGTACAGCCTAGGAGTACTACTCAGATAAGACAGTAACAGTTCATTTTGTCCAGGAGGGAGCATTACAAGCAGCTATCATTACTAGAGGCAGATATTTCCATTTGTCACAGTAGTAGTAACTATTTTTAATTGCTGACAGTTAACAATTCCCTGTAAAATGGAAACACCTATAGCTGGTAATTACAGCCTCTTCTCACCCTTCAACCCTGGAGGATTCTAGCCCTTGCCAACAATTATGAAATCTGGCACTCCTGGACTATGCTGCATATTAGGTTAAACCTAAGTAGCTGTCAGGAAGGGGAGATATCATGCCCAAGAAAGACAACCAAAGTAGGGTTACATTTCCAAAAAGTTTGAGAATTGCTGCTTTACGCA
This sequence comes from Theristicus caerulescens, assembly GCA_020745775.1. Taxonomy (NCBI): domain Eukaryota; kingdom Metazoa; phylum Chordata; class Aves; order Pelecaniformes; family Threskiornithidae; genus Theristicus; species Theristicus caerulescens. Next base: position 11,226,528 of record CM036558.1, on the reverse strand, counting down.
GTCCTAGAGGCATAGATTGGAATGAGCTGTCAAATACAATTTTTCACAGACTATTGTTGAGTTTATATAATGGGGTGGAACCTACCTGCAGAACAGGATGAAGAAAGAGAAGATTAAAAGAGACATTGAGCTCCACTGGCTGAACTATAGGACAGCAAGACAAAAGCTGCATGAGATTTTTTTATACACTTAGCTGAAAATTCTGTATCTAGCTATTATACAGGCTGGAATATTAAATGTCTGAGGTTTCGTGGTTTTTTTTCTTTTTTTTTCTTTTTCCAAAGCTTTATATGATAAAGTCAGAAACCCAATAATGGGTTGAGGTGGCCCTTACAGAACAAATTGCATCTTCTGCAGATACACACAGTCTGCTGATGAGCTGGTAACATGGGCATATCAATTTGCATGTGATGTCCAAGCCTGATGTTTAAGTAGATTTGCTTTATAATAAAGAGCAGGAATTTAATAGTATGAAAGTAGCATATGCATTTTTTCCAGTAAGTATGGCTCTTTATCTTCCCAGCAAGATTTTGCTACTGTTACATATCTACACTTGTGCTTAGTTGCAATGCTAATAGTGGTTTACCATCCCTGGAAAACAGATGTCAGCTTTCCAAGTGTAAACAATGCAGAAAGAGATACAAATGAAGGAGGCAAATAGATGTACAGTGCCTAGCTGGAGGAGTTACATCAGGTTGAATGATCCACGAACATATACTGAAATAATTTAATATGTGGCAGTCTGAATCAGTGATTTGTAAGAGATGACAGATGTAGCCAGAAACACCTTGCTAGCTGAACATAGTGTTTCTGACCATCTGAAAGTGTTGTTATAAATGTCAACTGCAGGCTATGTTTTCCTTCTGCTGCATATCTTTGTTCAGACACTATGTACTTGTCAATTATTCTGATTTGGGTAAAATTGCAAGTATCCAAGTGCAATGTGGTTTCCTCTGCCCTCCTCTTCCTACAGGAAACATGCTCTTAATTCAAATATTTCCTGTCTTCTTGGAGTCAAGGACAGTGATAAGATGTAGAAAGCCAGAATTAACAGTTCAGACTATCCGTTCTCTTTGTTTTGCTCAAGGAAGGACTTTATTAGATGGATTTTGATACAGATTCATGTTGGTTTGGGGTTTGGGTTTTGTAGGGTTTTTTGTTTTTTTTGTTTTTTTTAAAGAATAGAAAAAATGCAAAATACAGTCTGTTGAGGTGTGAGACCTAATACAAAAGCAATGTGAGACAGACTGTTTTGCATAGATTTTAGATTCCTGCTTGACTGGCTAAAATCCCAAAAAAGTCTCCTGTGATTTAGTTTTAACTAGTTGGCAGATGTTGAATGATCTCAGCAAGTGTCTTTGTTGCTGTTCCATAGTAAATATGTAGCAGACTGACTGTTTATAATCTCTATAATAGGGGATTTGTCAGTCTTTCTTTATTACCTGTAAAATGGATTAGGAGACTAGTAAGATTGCACTGGTTCTCTTAGGAACCTGAGAGAGTTAGATGCCCATCCTTATTGGGGATTTTAATGAAAAATATGTCTTCAGTGATTATTTTAAAAATATCAAGTCTACCGGCTCTGCTTCAGCCTTCTCTATTTCTCCTCATCCAACTAGATCATAGTACTCTCACAGTTTCCACCGTTTCTAAAATTACTGGGAAATTACATTCATCTTTGGACAGAAAGTGCCGAGCATCTTACTTGATCCAATTTATGATTTAAAGTCTGTTCTCAGTGATGCAGTAGTAATGAAGATGCAGATCTGGCTGGGCAGATAGAAGAGGTTTATTTTTCCACAGATGTGTGTTTTTCCATCTCTTATCTTTACATGTTTTTTCTTTTCAGGCTTTATTAGAAATGAGTTGAAAAGATCAACATTGACACACGTGATGTGTCTGTGATTCCAAACTGGAAACCGTTTCTAGCTTCCTTGCTGTGGAAGCACAATACTGTTCAGCTGAAAAAAGCCTTCCAACAAGTCCAGTCAAATATAAAGCAGTTGCATGAGAAAATGTACATTTTAATGAATTGATTTTAAAACATCACATAGCAACTGGGAAAAGACACGCAATTTAAAATGAAAAACTAAACCACAAAGAGCCATTAGGCATATCTGATCAGTTAAAATGTACTTGTTGTGTTGGACCTAAAGTGTATACATGTAAAAAAAGTGTATACAGTAAAAATAAAAAACCTGATAGACCAGTCTGGATAAATCACATAGTTAACGGTAAAAGAGACACTCGAGATTCAGGTTTTTATTTTGTCAATGTGATCAAATCATCCTGTGGTTCTCCTTTGGAATCCAAAACAGTTTGTCTTTCTTACCTGCTGTTGCTAATAGGAAAACATTGTGTGTATGAGTTCATTTATATGGTATAGTAAGAGAACAGAAGACAGTCAAAATAATTTATTAGAATGAATATAGTCTATTTTGCTCAGGAAATAGCTCACAGTGAAACACTGGAGTAAAAACAGTGCTAAGACTGTCACATGAGTAAGGACACCATGATTAACTGTTTATCTGAAGAGATATTCACAGTTTCAGCTCTTCCAAAGTAGCAGCTAAATATTATTGCTGATACATTGGTTCAGTGTTGTCTGGGAACATAGAAGATGGCTGACAGCCAATATGAAGTAGAAAGTAAAACCGTTTTATTTAGTGAGGTATTAAGCAAACTTCAGCAATCATTGTTAATGCTTGGATGATATCCAAGGCAGAAGACAGGAGTCCTGTTGGCCCAGGAGTATAAGGAAGCTTACTGAAAAATAGGAAGGTTAATGAAAAGACTAGTTATATACCAGGACTTGAGCAAAAGGCTAGAGCATCAGATAGAAGCTCGACAGCTTTTTTCTGAGAGGTTCTTTTTTCCTGAGAGGTTCTGACTTCTTTTGGAATAAGACAGGCATCCCCCTGCTCTGGCGTGGGGTCCTCCAGGGGCTACAGGTGGAGATCTGCTCCACCATTAACCTCCATGGGCTGCAGGGGCACAGCCTGCCTCACCATGGGCTTCCCCAGGGCCTGCAGGGGAATCTCTGCTCCAGTGCCTGGAGCACCTCCTCCTCCTCCTTCCTCACTGACCTTGGTGTCTGCAGGGTTGTTCCTCTCACGTATTCTCACTCCTCTCTCCAGCTGCAATTGTGCAGGTTTTTTTTTCCCCTCTTCTTAAATATGTTATCCCAGAGGCGCTACCACCGTCGCTGATGGGCTCGGCCTTGGCCAGCAGCGGGTCCATCTTGGAGCCAGCTGGCTATCCGACACAGGGGAAGCTCCTAGCAGCTTCTCACAGAAGCCGCCCCTGAAGCCCCCCCCCACTACTGAAACCTTGCCATGCAAACCCAATACACATGTGCAGATATTCAGCTTCCTCATTCAGATGGGCTGCATTTGTTCCTGAAGCTGAAAGGAGTATTGTTCTCATATGTTGCTCTATTTTCTCTAAAAGTTTAATTTACACTAAATGAAAAAAGAAGTTTTTACCTGCAGTTTTTAATGTGGATATGAGCTGTGATTTAGAGTATTCTCCATATTTAGAGATATTAGAAGGTGAACTGGCAACTTTCTGCTAAGTTGCGTGATATAGTTGCATACTGTTGGTAGTTGGACTAGATGATCATCGTTGGTCCCTTCCAACTGAAATACTCTATTCTATTCTGTTCTACTGTTATTGACTGCTGAATGTCTATTTCCAGAATGGTCTAATTAAGTAATGAAAGTTTTGGAAGGATTGGTTACAAAATGAAGAGAGGGCAAGCTCAGAACAGCAACAGTACAATGGGGAGTGTGAAGTTAGAAGGACAATAGTAGGATTGAAAAGAATCTAGTAAAAAAAAAGTTTGTAATGATATTGGAAAACAAACAGAAAAATTTACAAGCATTTAAGAAGAGAAGAGGAATGTTGATGTATATTACCACATCTCATTAAAATTGATAAGGAATGTTTTTGCCTGTGTGTTACATCCTGAAAAAAAGTTTTCCTTTTTCTTTTTTAACAGTAATAGTATTACTGACACATTTCCTTCAGCTACATGAGATGCCATTTATTCTTAGCTGGAGGGCATAGTCATTTATTTTCTTTGACCATACTGCTCCATATGCAAGCTATCTCCTGAGCAAAATAGGCTATTCTCAATCCACTAAAAATTAGCAAGGTATTTAATATTAAAACAGTTGTGGAAGTGAAGTAGGTGTCAAAAGAAGTGCCCTTCTATGACTGCAGTGAGAACAGAGGAGCAATATGGCAGAAAATAAGGGTTAGCAGTAATTATCTGCTAATGATGAAATCCTGTGCAAAACCTGCAAGCGAATGGAGTTACAGAATCATCAATACATATGAAAGGTCTTCTGTAGCTCATTAAATAAAAAACTAAAAAGGAACTGAGAAAGTAGTTCTCAAATATGTGGCAAAATATAACGATTACAGTCAGCACTAATAAACCAAATGTCTGACCCATTGTCTGACCCACAGTGACAGACTATAGACAATTAAAACAGAATTTATTAACTTCTGTAATTCACACAAACTGCCATTCTCATTTTTGAAAGTAGCACAGATTGATCACTGCATTGTGGAACAAATCCAATATAAAATCAAACTCTGAATAATTTATGACCGTGCTTGTAAGCCTATATTAAAAAACTCCTCAAATATATAAGTCCTCCAAAGGCCAGAGAAAAGTAATGAGTTTATATTTGTCTTATTTCTGCAGTGTTCTTCAATGTATAGTGAGAGACTATTCATGACTTGAAATCACAGAAATTACTTTTTAAAATACTTTTTTAAAGTGCTGAATCTATCATTTTTACAACATTCTTGTGATTTTTTTCCTGATTTTATCATTATGCTTGACTAAGACCAGTGGTATTCCAGGTGGTTTCCTGTTGTTATTGGGATACGTAGATTGAAAAAGACTGTTTAAATGAAAACTTTACCAAATCCTCAAAAAAACCCCAATATAAGCAGAAGTATCTCCTCCTTCTACTAAATCTATGGTATCTAGATCTCATTCTAGAATGGGGCGTCTAGCTATATGATAAGTTTCTAGTTATCTTACTGCTCACATACAAACAGCATAATGAAAAAAGGACATACTACTAATTGTACTGGTCAGATTAGCAATACAGTTCTGATTCAGAATATATTTCATCAGTCATGTTGCCAGAAAAGCACATCTGCCATTATGCTAATGAAATAAAACTATGTGAAGATGGCAGCATGAGACATGATTCTCTTCATAATTGTCATTATATGGTTTGCAGGCGATATCCATGGATGTTTATTTAAGACTTATTGAAAATATGAACATTTTAGCAACAGGTTTTATATTTTTCTCTGCCCTTGGAAAAAAAATACTTATTGTTCTGTCTTCTATTCTCTCCCCCACCCGCCACCCAATTCTCCCATATTAAAAAGTTTGAGGAGCTAATTCATCATAGTGATAAGGCCACTAATTCTCACGATGAACTTGCCTCTATGCTTTGCTGGGAATTTAGGAATGCTACCTAGTTCTGCCCTGCTGAATTCTGAAGAACACAAAAGGCAATAAGAATATTAACAGTAATCCTGTTCCACTCCCCCAGGCCCGCTCCTGCTAATGAGACCCTCAAAATTTTGCTGCTGGTCTATCAAAATTTCTCCCAGTTCCCTCTCCCCTTATTGTATTTGGAAAACAATATATAATTTTTGCATGGAGCTGAGAAAGATGAGGAAACCCTTTGAGTGGGGATATTAAGGGTTGTCCTTCCTCGCCTTGCTTTGGTCTGTATCTAATATACAGAACCTGGTAGAAAGATGAAATATCAGAAGAAGGGTGGAAGATGAAAAGAAGATATTGCATCTTCCTCTATTGCTTTTGCTCATCAAGAAAGCCTCTACTTTATCACCAGGTTTATTCATTGCTCTGAAAAATAGATTAAGGCTTTCAATTAACATCCCCTTTGAATGTAATAATAATTCTGGTGTTAAAGATTAGATTTCTGTGATCATAAGACTGACCTTTTCTAAACTGGATCCCAACTGACTTTGAAAACTCCAGAAAACCTCATGTCATGTGTCACCCTATTGTTGAATTCTGAAAGTTTGCTGCACTGCGCACATATATTTAATGTCTCTTTTATGGTAATACATCTTATGAGGCAAAATGTAATATAGGCTCCTTAAATCCATTATTCAAAACTTACATTTCTGTCACTGCGGTAGATTTGTGGTGAGTAATTCCAGTATTTTGGAAAGTAGCCATCAGCTGAATGACTCAGAGCAAAGGGTTTTACACAAATGCAGATCGTAACAGTATAAATTCTTTCATAAAAAGATTGAATCATTGACAGCAAATGTTCTCAATACAGATATATTCCAAGGGCCCAATTAACTTTTTTTTCCCCTGAAACCTTTGTGTTGTGAAAGAAAGAAGTTGTATTAAAAAAGAAAGTTACATGTACTTTCTGATTTAATCTCATTTTTGCATAAGTATTCTGCTTTTTCCATAATAAACTTATGGAGAAGAATAATATATTACTGTACATGAAAGGACAGGATGGGCTTCAGAGAACCATTGAAGCTTTCAGGTGAAGAAAACAATTAGATGCTTGCATTTAATATTTCCATTTTTATTTGTAATGTCTTTGATAAAAAAATAAAAGGGTATGGCAATGAAATAGCTTTTGCAACAAAACCAGTTGGTGACTTTTCAGTCTTTTGAAGGGGTGTTAAAAGGAAATAGGAGATGTTGAAATAGAACTGAAATGGTGAAGATATGGAAAAAATGTGGAAAGTAAGAGACAAAACAGTATTTCTAAAAGTATTGAAAGACTAAACAGTTCTTATCAAGTCCAGATCTCATAGTACATCTTCACATTTTAATTATAAGAGGAGTGCAGGTAGATAGAAAATAACTTTTAAGTAGTAGCAAAGAAAGCTACTGTGGTGGTGAATGGAGCCAAATCCAGTTGGCGACTGGTCACGAGTGGTGTTCCCCAAGGCTCAGTGTTGGGATTGGTCCTGTTCAATATCTTTATCAACGATCTGGATGAGGGGATTGAGTGCACCCTCAGTAAGTTTGCAGATGACACCAAGTTGGGTGGGAGTGTCGATCTGCTGGAGGGTAGGAAGGCCCTGCAGAGGGACCTGGACAGGCTGGATTGTTGGGCCGGGGCCAACTGTATGAGGTTCAACAAGGCCAAGTGCCGGGTCCTGCACTTCGGTCACAACAACCCCAGGCAACGCTGCAGGCTTGGGGAGGAGTGGCTGGAAAGCAGCCTGGCTGAAAAGGACCTGGGGGTGATGGTTGACAGCCGCCTAAACATGAGCCAGCAGTGTGCCCAGGTGGCCAAGAGGGCCAATGGCATCCTGGCTTGTATCAGGAATAGCGTGGCTAGCAGGACCAGGGAGGTGATAGTGCCCCTGTATTCGGCACTGGTGAGGCCACACCTTGAATACTGTGTTCAGTTTTGGGCCCCTCACTACAAGAAGGACATGGAGGTGCTGGAGCGTGTCCAGAGAAGGGCAACGAGGTTGGTGAAGGGTCTAGAGAACAAGTCTTATGAGGAGCGGCTGAGGGAGCTGGGGTTGTTTAGCCTGGAGAAGAGGAGGCTGAGAGGAGACCTTATTGCTCTCTACAACTACCTGAAAGGAGGTTGTAGAGAGGTGGGGGTCGGTCTCTTCTCCCAAGTAACAAGTGATAGGACGAGAGGAAACGGCCTCAAGCTGTGCCAGGGTAAGTTTAGGTTGGATATTAGGAAAAACTTCTTTACTGAAAGAGTGGTCAGGCATTGGAACAGGCTGCCCAGGGAAGTGGTTGAGTCCCCATCCCTGGAGGTATTTAAAAGACAGGTAGATGTGGTGCTTGAGGACATGGTTTAGTGATGGACTTGGTGGTGGTAGGTTAACGGTTGGACTTGATGATCTTAAGGGTCTTTTCCAACCTTAACAATTCTATGATTCTATGATTCTAAAGGTGACAACTGAAGGAGACTAGGATTTTCCTAGTTTATATTTGTGTTCAATTATTTGTCTCCATGGAGTCAATAGAACTAAAGCAAGAAGAAGTAGTAAAGAAACTGGAGAAAAACTGGAAAGGCATGTTTTCAATTTAAGAATAGAAAATGTAGCTTTGAAGAAGAAAGCCTTTTTAGGAAAGGCACGTGAAAGAAGGAAAGCACTAGAAAGTGCTAAAAAGGAAATTATTCTTGGGAGATGCCTATTAATAAAGGAAAGGCATTATGATCTCCATATTTCCTGAAAGATTGCTAAGAGAGAAAAGAGAAAAAAATATTTGATTATATGATTACAAAACCCAAACCTACTTTTATCATAAAAGGTAAGATTGATACACACCATCTAAATGACGCAGTTAAGAACAATAATGAAAGAAGCAAGAGCTGTTTGAATGTATTTGTCTCTCAGATGATAACAGCCAAGTGCTATTTCAGCAGAATTAGAAGTCTGAATGAAAAATGGCTCAGAAAGAATCTGCCAGGGAACAGCAAAGGCAGTCTGCTCCCTAAAGTGAGCCAGAAGCTGAGGATGGTAACAAGGCTGGCAGAGGCAGCCTCACCGACAAGGACCCAGTCCCACTGCACCTGAGCAAGGCAAGCAGGGCAGATCTGGTGACCTTAGCCAGGCTTAGCTGAGAGTCCAGACCACTGAGCAAGCCCATAGTGATGAGAAAGGCCTGAGATCAGGCTGGGATATTAAGTCTGAAGGTCTGGGTCAGGGTCTGGATCAATAGGGTACATGCCCAGGCATTCATATGGTGGCAACACAGCTGCAGTGCAGTTCAGGCTTGGGCCCAGGGTCTCAGTTTAACAGCAGCTCCCAAGAGACAGGGTGGGGAGCACTCACTTCCAGCTCTTTTTTCATAATAGCTCCTGTCAGTGAGCTGGCCTTGAGCTGCCTTGCTTGTAGGAGGAGAGAAGAGAACTCAGGGCCCTGAGAGCATCACAGTAAAATGCTGGTTTGCATAAGGAAGAACTCAGATATAAAATGCATGATTTGGGTGTCTAGAAGAGGATTAGGTGAAGGATAAAATCAGAATATAAAAAGGCAACAGGTGATTTTTTTAATGATGTGTGGCAGAAGAGACGGATAACAGACCTAAGACAAGGAAAACCTTTCCCCCAGGAAAGTTACAGAAGAAAGAAAAGAGGTGAAAGGGAGGACATGAGATAAAGCAGCATGTTGTTTAAGGAACTATTGATATTTTCAAAATGAGAGAACCAAAACCAGAGAAATATGAAGGCACTGAGAATGAGAATAGCTTAGGAAAAGTGGAAATGATATCTGAATTAGGCAAGAAAAGGCAGCAAAAATGTTGAGGACCAGATCCAGAGAAGAACTTGGTCACTGTTAGGACCACCTGTGCCAGCAATGCATATAAATTAAGTGTTTGGCTAAGCAATTTTGGTTTAGGCAACAGAGCTTTTCGAACAAGGAACAGGAAGAGTTAGGCACCTGATAGAAATGGGGCTTTTAAGAGCATGCAAGGCACCAAGACTGGAAATACACAGCAGGAGTGGAGAAGAAGCAACAGCCTAAACTCTCTCTCTTGTCTGGATTTGGGCACTTGTCTCAAAGTTGTAGTTGAGACTGTAGGTCTTCACCTTTTCACTTTGACACTTATACTGTGAAGGTGAATTAAATAGACACCTCTCAAAATATTTTTGTTAAGGGGTTTGTTAAGGCTGTCTTCTGAAACTCACACTGACAACCCTCGGCAGAGAGAGCCCGCCACACTGAAGAGATGACTAAGTGATTTTTGAGAGGTTTCTCCATTTTCAGAGAATGTCATTATGTCTTCAGGCTAAGAAAGGACAGAGAAAGCTACATCCCCAGGGAAGAATATAATTGCTTTGGGAAAAAAATCTTCAGTGAAATGTACCCATCAAGAGGTCTACTTCTCCTTACAGTTCCAGACTAATTCAACTAAATTCAACTGCCACCCAAATGGCATTATACTTTAGGAGCATGAGGTTATGTCTTTGTTAGTAAACTAATCATGGACAGAATTTGAGCCTGAGCACAGATATATGATCATCTATACTGCTGAACTGCTAGCATGGTCACGTCCATGGCGGAGTTTGGAGTGTTAAATAAGCACTTTTCCAGACGATACCCAGGCAAGGACTGGGGATATATTACAGGCCAAAGACCGCTGCAAAGAGGCAGGTAGGATGCAGCTGTTCTCTTTTGGAGGGCAAGGAGAGAGGAGTAGAGTGAGAGAAGTCAGCCAAATGGACGTGAGCCATGCTGTGCTAATCAATACCAGGGTCAGAGACCTGTTGCCGGCCCATTTCATTTATTTTCAGAAGCAGCCTGAAAGAACAAATACCAGCATCGCAGAGTTATCTTGACATTTCAAGTTATGTGTTAAGGAATCATAAGACTGGCTAACAAGCCTGTAATGGTACAGGCATCAGCTTTGGTTGTGGTCAGGTAAGTAGCTCCTTGATTTAAAAACAGTCCTTTGAACCGTGCTTCGTGTCAGTGATTACCTGCTGTCTGCATTGAGTCGGAGTTGCAGAAAGTGAAAGCTTATAGAAGTAAGATAAGGAATTTCAAAGAGTTAAAAGCCCAGTTCCTACTGACTGCTAATGAGAGCTGAGAAGCCTAATCCTTTAGGTCTCTTTGAAAATCCTATCTGAAAATAAAAATTGGATGAAGTGTGGGATTTATTGGTTCTGACTAAAAAAATGAATAGTAGCAGCAAGTTTTCAGACAAGCTGCAGACTGGAATAACAGAAGAGAAGTGATATGAATTTTCTAACAAGACTTGTCAGTTTTTCTGTCCTTATTAAGAAGAACAGAACATCTGCAAATGGGGCAGACATGATCTTGAAAATAAGTCCTGAATCAATCGATTCAGCAAAGAACAATCTGTACGCATGATTTTCATTTTGGCAAATCATCAAACAGCTATTAACTGGAAAGCTAAATGGGGTCAGCAATCAAAGCCTGGCTGGAAGATAATAAAATCATAAAAGCATTATAATATGCATTACTTAAATATGAATAGTCAAGGCACATTTGAATTATGTGTGGCAGGATTCAGCTACACATATAATGTTTAGATGTCTCCATGTAGGTGTCTATACATGAATTAGTTATCTAAGCTCCCATTACAGTCAATATAATCTGTCAAGTCTAGAGAGCTTTTCAGCTGATCAAATGTGGGTAGTTAAGTTAGAGTGAACTGAACAGCTATTGGCTTTTGTGTCTGATGGTTACCTATCACAGCTACTTAGAATCATAGAATCAAAGAATTGTTAAGGTTGGAAAGGACCTCTGAGATCATCGAGTCCAACCTGTTAACCTAACGGCCAGGTCCACCTCTAAACCATGTCCCTAAGCACCACATCCACACGTTTTTTTGAATACTTCCAGGGACTGTGATTGCACCACTTCCCTGGACAGTCTGTTCCAGTGCCTAACAACTCTCTCCGTGAAGAAATTTTTCCTAATATCTAACCTAAACTTTCCCTGGCGCAGCTTGAGGCCATTTGCTCTTGTCCTATCACTTGTTACTTGTGAGAAGAGACCGACCCCCACCTCACTACAGCCTCCTTTCAGGTAGATGTGGAGAGCGATAAGGTCTCCCCTCTGCCTCATCCTTTGTGAAGAATATGCCTTTAGTCAAATTCGTCACAGGAAACTTCTGCGATGTTTGCATTATAAACAAAGAATTTAGGAGTATTTCCAAAATACCTTGGTCACCCTATTGCCTATTTCTTCAAATTAAAATATATATCCCTTCGCTGCAACATCTGTATCCAGCTGAACATCCATAACCATATGCTACAGAGAAATAATACCTGGAACTGAATATCACGTGGAACTTCTGCATCTGTTTTTGGCTTCTATTTACTTCTGTGTAACCTTGGTCCTGTTTTTAACTGTGGAACATTGCTACCTGCCCGTGAACCTAGACCACACTCAGAATCCATACAGCCCCATACACTCTCTTTGCTTGTTGCCTATAGCATTTACCTAAGAGAGTACAAAAGAATAGTGCAAGCATATAGTCACATTTCTCTGGTATACTTTGCCAGCCTTCAGAAATTTTCAGCTTAGGGAGTCCTAAATCAAAGATTATATCACATTCTTGGGCACTAATTTTTAGAGTTTTATAAGAGTAATTTTTTTAAAAAGTGACTATAACTGAGGACAGAGATGATGCTTTCATGGAACCCTGTATCATAAGCCTAAGATCTTGTTCCCTAGTCATAATAATTAGCTAGAAGGAGAAATGAGTTCCTATTCATCTAACCTCTATGTTGGCAAACACCATTTACATCCTAAGTGTTGTTAATCTAATCTTAGTTTGCACTGATATCAAATAAACTTCATAGGAAGCAGGTTAATAAAAGCAATTTTTCACAACAATTGTGGTTCTACCTTTTGGACTTTGCTAAAATTGAGAAATAATTTGTAATTCTACCTTTTCAAGGGGGAAGAAACTTAAGGATAACACAGGTTTTCTAAATCAATAGGAAACAGATGTGGTTCCCTAGAAAACTCTTGCATTCAAGCTTCTTTACTATTTTGTTTATAATGTTAAAGTAAATAAGCTCTAAAACAAATAGTACTGTGGGGCAGAGCATATTAATGAACTACCTGAGTTTGGAGGGCAGTTCTACCCAAGTACAATTTTATAGGCATCAAGAGGAGTGGAAAATTTCACCTTGTTTCAATAGTAGCAAGAAACCCGTGGTTTATTTATCCTATAGCAATATATACGCCACCATGTATTTTCCTTTTTAAGACTATTTATACAAATTGAGAATGTTACTCTATGGTTTAGTTTTGTTTTTTGCTCAATTTCTATATTAGAGTAATAACAAAAGAACAGTTGCTCATGAGATTACACATAGATACTAAGCCTAACTAAAAAATGATGAATGGGATATACTTTGAAAAATTAAATTAGAAATTAATGAAATGAGAAGATGCTGTTGCCTGAACTAGTGTGGTTCTAAATCTCCAAATTATGCTGATAATTGGAAAAAGAAGGAAACAGTAAGTGTGTGCTATTTGAGTAGAATTATATTAATTGCTCTAGCTTGGAAAAGCCTCACACAGACAGAATGGTTGAGGTGAAAAAGCTCATATAACTTGTGAGGCTTTTGGGTGGAAGTGAATGGGAATATAGCTTTGGCAAAATTTTGATCATAAATAAGCTAGCTTTTTAAAGTGTAAAGAAACAGTATTAGCATGAAAGTTATGTTTTGCTTTGGAGATGCTAATTTTCTTTGTTTCATTATGCCTATGATTATAGTTATTAATATGAATTATCAATTGTCAATGATATTAATTGAAACTTGATTATAATTTTATGTTTATATTAAAAAAGTGACAACATCTAGAAAAGTTTTAGACTACAAATGTCAATCCTTTCCTTTTTTGATTGATTTGCTAGAATTTTTTACTTCTCTTTCCACTGTATGTTAGGCTTAATTAATCTTATTTTTAATTCTTTTTGCCTAAGTAGATAATTTTGCACATAGCCTGGAGCAGGGCTGGCAGCTTTGAAAATAAAGGTTTTAACTATGATGATACACACCAATTGCTTCTGAAGTGAGGTCATCTGGGAATTTTTACCTCTCATTTTGAGCTCTGGATGAAGTTCGATCACCCCAGAGAGCATCTCTATGGCAGGATACCAGATGCTCTCTGTCCTCCTTACCTGTCCCATCCCAAAGGATTCAGCTTTCTGCCTCTGCACTGTTACCTTTCATCATCACAGGGCCTGAGTGACTACTTTGATTTTCATTCTGCATAAAGTATGTTGTGATAGAATTTGGCCAATAATATTTGTTTCCACTGAGCTATAGTAGTAACTCTGCATTAGAGCTTAAGGAAAAAACTGCATTAATTGCAAAGTAGCATAAATTTTATATTAAGAGCCTTTTTTTTTCAAAGCGGAGATACATCACAGTGACAAGTAAGAGCAGCTGAGATGTAGTAGTGTGGAATAACTGATTACTTATTGGCAGACAGACCAGTGATTTACTGGTGAGAAAAATTCCTCCTCTGTTCCTCTGACAATCACCAATAAATTACAGTATCTTTTCCCTAACTTTAAACATTTATAAGCAGCCCAGGAGAAAAATGTATTCTTCATTCTCTGTACATATTTTTTGTGTCTGGTATTATCACTTACTAAAGGTATTATGACACATTGCTATTTAGTATCTCTCAGAATCCACAACTTTAAGACATCTCTGTCTTCTGTTCAGCTATATCACAAATAAGGTGACGTGTTTCTGTTTCCTTTTAAATATGTCCTGTGGATGCGTTAAATTTAGTTGTTGAATCTAATGGAAACCCAGATATGAGTTAAACCACTGACCTCCTGCAGCAAGCAGTTATCATTCATCTTGCAGTTTTGTGAATGTCACATTTGGTTACTGAGCTGCTTTTAAAGCAAACTCCTCCGGACTCTTCCCTGATATGAATCAGAGTGGACAAAAAGTAATTTCTACTATCTACACCCTGGAATTTTAAAGGTTTATAAATGTGCTAATACTGCCACTCTAACTTGATTACTCAAGTTTCTAGATTTGGAATAATGCTTAATTTTGACAGAAACTATGTGACCATTTTAAAATTTAATTTAGCTTTTTAGTCAAATTTGAGGCCTAGGTTGTAATTCATTCCATCGTTCTGTTTCACACAATGCTTGTTCCTGTAACCTTGAATTCTTTTAGTGTTGCTGCAGTTTTTCCATGTCTGGTTACTTTTCCTGTTGCTCATACATCTTTTAGTCTACGTTTTAGAATGCCATTCAAATACAGTTTTTAAAACATTATCTATTTTTCTGTGAAATAATTTTTAATAAGCATTTCCAAATAGAAATGGGGATAGAGACATGCCATAGTATGTTAGGAATTTAGAAATTTCATTCAAATAAATACAAAAGTAGAAATGATATAACGTCTTGAAAGATTTGAATAGCCACAGCAACTCAGTGTTGCAAAAACTGGAAAAATTGTGAGATACTTCCTTAAATAAGGATCCATTTTTTATGTATGCTAGATCAAGTTTTACAGCTTTCTTCCATAATCTTGAGTGGTGGAAGTTTATTGTCAAAACTTATTTTATTTTATTTTATTTTATTTTATTTTATTTTATTTTATATTTCATTGCTGGCAATAGAATCTCATGGGTTGGCTGCACTAGTAATTATTTTTTTGTCCTAATTCAACCTAAACTCCCTTGGGTAACTGTGATTTTTGCCTGATTTCTATGATGTATATAGGTGTTTCCAGAAACTGAAAGAAGGCATAGTTCACATTCTACAACTTCGGAAAAAAAAATTCAAGAGAAAGCTTTTTTAATATTTTGGAAGAGATGTCTGTTTTACATGAAATTTGTGCATTCGCACAGGAGGGCTACAAGTTAGTGTAACTTAGAAGATTTTTCTCTCTCAAAAAGTTTTCAGTTGTGAAACTTTTGCCAAGTTACTGTTTGAGCCAGGGAGTGTGCAGGGAGTGCTAGACAATCTTTTTAAGAAACTGGAAGCCAGATTTGTCCTCAGTAATTTGAAATAGCAAAATTAATATTACTTTACAGAGTACATGCATGTTGGCTTTAACATGAATGCCTATGTGCTTTATATGTAGTAGCAAACTTGACAAAACTGCACCGAGTAATGAAAATGCACGGGATTAGGATTGTTTGATCATCCTTTTGGTTTGTCACTGTCTTGAAAGAGTAACAATGGCAGCTAAACTTATTCCAGACAAATATATCTGCTGCAAAGAATGACCTTGATTTGGAAATGATAGTTCATTCAGCGTTCCTTGCTAGCAATAATTAGGCAAAAGAACTGGTATGGAATAAGGGATCTTTCCATGGGAGCTAAGATCAGCCTGTGGCAAGCAGCAGGAAGGCACAGAGCTTTCAGCAGAGATAAAGTAATTTGGAAGGAATAAAAGTGCTGAGCTGGGTTTCAGTTTAGGTTTGGCCACAACCTCCAGTCAAGGACTTGGAACAGTACATCTGAATACTCTTCCTGCAGAATTCCAAGGTTTTTAAAGGAAGTGGACTACAGAACAAAATAGTACTTTTCAGTTCTGGCAACAATATAATAAGTATTAACAGGGTGGTTCCATGCGCATTTTAAGCTAGCACAAAGTTTCCCTGCTGCCAAACAAGCTGTCCTGCTCATCTGCCTTCTACTGAGCTGGCAATCGTTTCCTGCTCCCACTACGCTGCCCTTGTACTGCCCCTTTACTCGGCGGGCTGGGAGAGCTGATCCCAGCTAGAACTAGCCGGAGGTGACAGAGGCAGGAATGAACAGTCAGGGCTGTGATCATGCCACTCTATGCCAGTGCTCATGGAATTGTTATTTTTCCAGAGTTTCTTTCCTTCTCTCTATCTCTGCAGGTAATTATGTCCTCTTCTTCCTGAGACAGAGCCGCGGTAAAATCTCCTCAAGGCTACTTATCATCAACCAGCTACTATATTCTAGTGTCATAGAAAGATCTGCTTCAGGACAGGTATTTTTTCTTAGAAAATGAAGGTAGCTGGAGCTGGTAATGGGTTGCAAATGACTCAATTAACTTGTCAGGTGTCAGAAGTTCAAGATGGTTGTCAGATCTAGTCACAATGAAATTTCTACCAGCTATGAGGATTTTCTGGCAACAGTGTGTTTTAAAAACCCTTAATTACATATTCTTATTGCCTAAAACTATCAGGATTATTTTTATTTTGCCCTCTGTCCTTTTATCTCTTTTTACTGTTTTATCCTGGTTAGGTTGCTGTGGTTTCTCACATCTACAAGGCTGTTTTCAGATATTTGTCAGATCAACAAATTGTCAGGATTTGTTAAAACTAATTCATAAAATTCATAAAACTAATTCAAATACTGTTTTTGACTAGAAGAAGGCAGAACGAAGAGAACAATCTAGCAAGCAGCACTAAGATTTTAGCAGAGGCTTATTTTGCTTTAGCCCAGTGCTTACACCTAAGGGGCTTTAACAACATGCTACTTGACTTCAGAAGCAGGGATGCAGGGAAAATGGCAACACTACTCTGGCATGAGAAACTAAGAAAAACAGTGTTAAAACAGCCTCCTAGTGGGAAACATTGAGTCAATGAACTTGGATATCTTCTAAAAGCATTTTTGTGTTGAGAGTGGAGCCATATACTCCTGATGAATCATGCTGCATCTGTAGTATATCCACGTCCCGATGTGTCACATCAATAGGGGATTCAAAGAGAATGACAAGTAAAAGCAAGGAGTAACAGTGTGATGGAATGTAAGTAGCATTAGAGCGTCTCTTTTTTTTCCAACATGCTATTTAAGAAGTCTGTGCTTTGATGTATAATACAAAAGGGCACTAGTGGAGTGAAATGTGAAGGATGGGTAGGCGTTAGTGATGTGCAAAATAGCAAGCTTGCTTTTAAATGGTTTGGCAAAGACCTAGCTGTGAAAAATAAGGCACTGTTGACAACTTGGAATCCCCCTAAGTGTGGTGTCCCTTCTCCTTGAGTAGTCTTAAAATTGAAACTGTGATATGCTTTTAGTTATGTGCATTTGCCTTCTCATTATTGAAAATAAGTTAGGAAAATTTTTATTAACTTATATAAGGAAAAGCTGAAGGAATGCTTTCAACTTGAAAATTATGTTTCCATTTTTAAATAATTAAGGTATTTTATTTACATATGTACCCATTTTAAATAAAAGAGGATAGCAAATAAGGAGTATTTACTGTGATTTGTTTTATTCTTGTTGCAACATTTTGTGACAAACCAGGTTAAAGTCTTTGCTGATGATCTCTTGCACTTCCTGGCATGTGCCTTTCATGTTGCTTTAGCTTGAATTCTTGAATGTAGTTTATAACCTCAGGTAGAATTTTTTTTTAAGAAATACGTACCGTCATGTGCTACTCGGTATTTTTAAAATGAAAGTAGTAAACTGTTCTGCTACCCCAATTTGTGGAATAAATATTCTCATATAGTTAGAAATCTGACTAAACTTTTAGATAGAAGGAAATGTTTTGTTATGTTTTGATGTGAAAGTGTTCTTCGCACTTTTATCTCCAAAATGGAATAACACAATGAACCACCCAAGTGTAACTGCATACCACCTTGGCAGAAATAACAGTCCTTGCAGAAGGGAAGCCTGAAATCTGATAAAGTAGTATGAGGGGAAAGAATGGACTCCTGGAAATTAATTCCCAGCTCAAGGTCAGCTTGATGCAGTGCCAGTCTCACAATCTTCTACTGCTTTTAGCAAAGGGTCTTATAGGTCAGGTGGTAAAGGCCTCTTCTACAGAGCAGACAGCTACTTAGGCACAGGATTTGCTACAGTTACAGATAATTAGATTTTTTTTCCTTTAAAACAAAAGAGTAAAGAAAACAGATCCCCAAAATATGAAAATATTGCTTCTTAGAGTTTTTCTGCATGGGCATACATGAACAAGATAACCTGAATTATTAAAAGTGTGAATTTAAAGGGAATTTGTTGTGCCACATTTGTTATACACCCACTCTGTGTGGGCACTCAGAAGTTAAGTGATTTTCTTTGAGTTCAGCTTAACTGGTGAGTTAGTTTTTTTCACAGAATCAGAGAATGGCTGAGGTTGACAGGGACCTCTGGAGGTCATCATGTCCAACCCACCTGCTCAAGCAGGGCCACCTAGAGCCCAAGACCATGTCCAGACAGCTTTTGAGTACCTCTAAGAGAGGGAGATGCCACAACATCTCTGGGTAACTTCTGCTAGTGCTGTCATCCTCGCAGTAAAAAATGTTTCCTGTGTTTCAGTTTGTGCCTATTGCCTCCTGTCCTGTCACTGGGCACCACTGAGAAGAGCCCATCTCTGTCTTCTTTGCACCCTCCCTTCAGATATTTGTACACATTGATGAGATCCCCCTGAGCCTTCTCTTCTTCAGGTGGAGTAGTCCCGGCTCTCTCAGCCTTTCCTCATGGCAGAGGTGCTCCAGTCCCTTCATCATCTTCGTGGCCCTTTGTTGGACTCTCTCCAGCATGTCCATGTGCTGAGGAACCCAGAACTGGACCCAGCACTCCAGGTGTGGCCTCACCAGTGCTGAGTAGAGGGGAAGAATCACCCCTTTAGCCTACTGGCAACACTCGATGTTATTAGCCTTCTTTGTGGTAAGGTTATTATATGTGTCCAAGTCTTTGGCTGTAGCATTTGGCACTTTAAGCTGGAAAACACCTGTTTTAAATTGCTCCCTTTGCACACATACACTGTGAGAGTTTTTAAATTATGTACTCAGAGACCATTTTCCCACAGATCTCTCTCTCAGTCAATCCCTATTCAGCGAATAAGTCTTTATTTAAGGTTACATGGTCACATCTACCACACTTTAGCTTTCACAAGTTTGATTTAATGAATACCTGGAACTTATATTTACAGAAATGCTAATGTATAATTAAGTGCATATTCTCTGAGGCATGCTTGGAAGGGGCTCACTGTTATTGTTTTTTTCTCTGTGTTGGAACTCCTACATGTTACTTTAATGAAAATAATGACATGTTCAAAAGGCTTCCTTTGTTCAACTCCATTCTTTTCTGGCTTTGGGCTTAGCCATCTGGTCTTCAGTCAAGTGCTGACTTCAGCCAGGCTGTGAGAACAGTAGGAGAATATGCCATTCATATCTGAACTGAAACAATTGCGGTTACCTGCACTGCTGATAATTCAGCGCAATTTACCTCTCTGGCTTTCCCAGATTAGTGTTCAGTAACATAATGTGGAGGGCTGAGATTTGTGGGCTCTGTAGGGCCTGTGATGATTCTTTAGGTTCATTCTGAGAGGAAGCACCATTTCAGCTACTTCTATTTATCCCTGTAACCACAAACACCTGAGGAGATGACCCTTTTCTGTACTGCAGAGTAGCCCAATGGGATGAGCCTGGATGCATTTTCCTTGTTAGTGGAGCAGAGGAGGTTATTTGTCAGAGCAGTGAATGCTGTCTCAAAACTGCCCTGGCCTGAAGCGTGGTGGTTACACAGTTGTGGCAGCTGACTAGCAGACAGTTTTTTTATTAGTGTCTTAATTACTCTTTTGTAAAAGAGTCACTAAAAACTGAGCTGTTGTTCATGAGGCCTTTATTGTTGAAGAAAAGTGTCCTTACTGCTGACTTGAACATATTTATACAAATGTAGATGTTTTCTCTCCTAAAAGGAGGAGTGGATAGTCTTTGCCGAAGACATTGGTATACAGTCCACCATCATGTTATCGTCCAGGAAATGCAAGTGTAGGAGTCACAGGTGATCGTTCTGGTTATTTTGAAAGGTGTGATGACAACTCTGGGGCTTGCTGGTAGAAAAAATTTCTTCCCTAACCCAACCAGACTGTCTATAATGTATTCAGTCCATACCTACTCCGTTTCCTCTGTGCTCCGTCTTTTTGGGAGTTAACCATCTGTGGTAATTTAAATATTTTGAGTATTGTTCTCCACTTACTAGGGTGACTGGTGAAGGCTTATTTAGGGTGTAAATATATTAAATAGCCTTATATTCATTAGGCATTTCTTTCTCTAACAGTAGCAGAGAACTTACCTCTTTATTTATTTATAGATTAATTTTTTCTCTTGGCATGGAAAAGTAATTGAATCTATGGTACGTAACTTCTTGCACACCAGAAAACTATACAGATTAATTAAATCAAGGTGAGCTTTAAACATTTCATTTACAAAAAAGATGACACTAGGAACTTTTTTCTTTTAAAACAGTCTCCTTTCATGCCAAGACGACTGGAAAATGTACAGTACAAATTAAGTTTAAACATAGAAGCCTATGATAAGACACTTTCTGACTTGTGCTCAAACTATGTGTATTATTTATCATCCTCAGTGTTTTGTTTCTGCTATTCTTAGCATGTGGCTTTGTTTCATTCAAGTATGGGAGGACTATTTGTTTCATTCAAATGTCTGGGAGGACTATTTAGGAGCAAACTGTACAAGGTAATGAAAATCTCTTCTAATTTTTATTTTAGAAATCAAACTTTGCATGAGAAAAATTATAAGGTGCAAGGAATGCCCAGTACAAAATTGCTTGCATTTTGGTTACGTATTTATGAAGAAAAGAATTACTAGAAAGCTGAGTTCAGGTGAAATCTTTCATTTTTCAATTGTGTGTTTACCTCTGTTTGCATAGATGTGTGCCATGAAATGCAATCAGCGTGCTAGAAAGTCTGAAGGTATTATAGCTGAAGGATGGAGACAAGACCTTCAATAGAGGTTTTTAACTGATAATAAACTGAGCTTTGCCTATTTTTTTCATTCACTAAGAATTAAAAGCAAATTCATATTGTAAACATTACTTAAAAATCATAAAATAATCTGCCGTAGCACTTGAGCTTCTTACACATTGACAGTTTGATTCTTGGTTTCAAATTTCTGGGTGCTTATGCTTCTTCCAGAGCACTGAATAATCCACTTGCTTTAATTTAGCACTCCTCCAGACTCCATTTTTTTATTTGTTAATTTTGACTTTAGTACAATCTTTTCTACTTTGGCTTCTGATCACTTGGACACAGTTATTACAGGGAAGTTAAACATCAAATGTTTGTCTTCTGCTCTTTCTGTAAAGCAAGGTTCTCTCACGGTCTGTTTTGTTTTCTGTGTTACGGCTGTCACCTTTGCTTTGGTCACACTGTGTTTTCTGTTCCATTTCTTGTTTGTCGAGTGTCAGGAACTTGGTCTTGTTATCCTAGTGGAGATCTGTGCTGCTGATTAATAGCACAAGTGGCTAAAAATAGGTGAAGTAAGTTGCATTTGCTGATAGTAAATTTTTATGCGTTTTATCCAGTGTTCTCAAATGTAATTCTAATCAGGTGACCAAATGACTACTAATACTCACAAAATGAACAGTTATATTGTTTTCTTAAAATCATCTTCTGCAGAATGAGAATTTCTTGTGTGTGTAATGGGGAAGGTACAAACATGTTAATCAGTTTAAATGTTATCCACTGTTATTTTTCTGCCATCAGTGAGAGGTGCATGCTGAGGGAGACTGTTGTGAATATTGCGAAGCCCCCCAGTTGCAAACATCTTTTATTCCTTTTCCAAAGTGAAAGACTTGCTTGCTTGTCTAATAAAATATAATGATTTTTGGTTTCATTTGCAATTCTGAATTCTATTGAGCAAATGTATGTCTAATGAAGACACCAGTTGTTATTTTGTTGCTTACCTGGAAATATACATTCTGATAATTATTTATGTTTTTTCTAAATCCACATGTTAATTGTAATTATTCTTGCAATGACGTTTACAGTTATGGTTGTCATTAACTATCATGCGGAAAGCTGAATACAAGCAACTGCAGGTGACTATCATACCCCTTGGCATTTCTCTTCAGTACTACTACGGATATGTGCACTGTGCTGTTTTGCAGGATAAATTGTCTTTCCAAAAAGTGATAGACCTCTAGTGCACAATTATAAATATTACATGTTATGTTTTATATGTAAACTGCCACTATTAATTGTATTAATATAGATGTATTGAAAAGATTCTACTCACATAAAACTTGTGAAGCAATGCAGAAGCAAACTGAGCGCTTTTATAGGAGAGCAGGTGGTACAGGTTATGTAGTGAGTTTTGGTTCTTGCCCCCTTTGAATGGTAATATGTTTCCAAAATGCTAATACATGCTAATACATTTCCAGAAGTTTCATCTCTAGGGCTTAAATTCTGCAAGTTTTGTTCTTCCCAGAAGATTCATGTGCTTGTGAAAACTGTGGCAAGTCCTTTCAAATGTTTTAATTAGATGTATACGTTTGTGTATTTGCCCACTGGAAAGGAAAAGTCAGAAATTTTACAGTAGCTCAAAGAGCAATAAAACTCTAATATATGATCCATAGCATTTGTGTTTTCCTTTGGATACACATTATTGCTTGGATAAATGAAATAATAAACCTCTTTTTTTAAAACACTCAAGTTGAAAATATTGTTCGGTGCATAAAGGAAGAAAATTTCATTAATGTGAAAAATGCTGTTAGTTGGATATAATCTGTGCACGTTTGCATAACTTTCCTCACATGAACACAAAATACCCTACCTTACCTAAATCTCCTTGGTGTTTAGATCCCAGAAGTCTATCTCTGACTTTATTGAAAGTAAAAATTGCTGTTAAACGGTAGAAAGATTAAAGACACTGAAACCTGATTTCCAGCCTAGCCTAAATTCCAGTATTTGAATCTTTTACACTTTAGAACTTATTTTATGACTGAAGTATAGGAAAACAATATTATCTTCACTTTACTGATGATCTAATTGGACTGTAATGAAGATGGTAATGCTTTCTGGCCTGTAAAGTAGTTTATCTTCTGCTGATGGCTTAAAAAAAATAATTGTTTAACTATTATATGTGGGAAGGGTAATGTACTGAGAAAGTAAGAGAAAAACAGGCAAGCATTTTGGTCTAACAGTGTTGTATCAGCTATGAGGAACCAGAAGGCCTAATGCATTAAAATAGAAGAAGAAAAAAACAGTTACCCACTCCTATATTTTAAAAAAATAAAAATAATAATAACTTTACCAAGTGTCAGGCTAGACACTTTTTCTGTTCTGCTGGAGTATTTTATGCCATCTGTCTAGACTGTAAGATCTTTATGGCAGAAGAGATATACACAAGTGGCACATAGACCACTGCTAGGACTGTTAATTGCTTACTTTTCACAACATCTGGCACACATTATATAACGCATTTTCTTCTGCCTGTTAAAAGTAGATAATATTTATTTACCTGCCTGTCACAAGGGCTCTGAAGAGTCTCATGGAAGCCAAAAGAATAAATGAGCTCCGAAGGGGAATTGATACTTCTCAGACATCACAGTCCAGATACAGCCTCTAACTCTAGGTTTTTAAAGTGTGTTGCCTCACCCTGGAAAGGTTTTCTGATCCTCTCTCCCTGAACATCTGCTGATGGCCACTTTCAGAGCCAGAATCCAGGTCTGGACAGAGCTCCCCTGATGCAAATGGCCATCCTGATGTTCTTAAAATGTGCATGCTAATGTGGAACGCATTGAGTTTCATGCTGGTGATTTTATAGTGCTATTGGTGCCACCTCAGTTGACCAAATGGCAGCTGTCATAAAAGGGGAAGAAAAACATTCCATCTTCTGTAGCCTGTGTTTCATTCTGCTGAGCTGAGGAGATATAAAGGAGCCCTTGGAGTATGGAAATTGAAAAGGTCTCGGCTGGAAATGGTCAACAGTGCTGCCTTCTACAGAGCAGAAGAACAGGAAACAGAATGGGAGCAAAAAGTTCACTGTGCAGGAATAGCATATTTAAGCTTGAACTGGGTCACATAACAGGAATTTAGTCTTTGTTCCTTTCTCATTATTTCTCCTGGCTTTGAATCATTTCCATTAAAAATGAAACTTGTTCAGTTAGTCATCATAAATTAGTCATCCACCAATGTTTGAGGTATTGGCCCCAAGTGAACTAGCCTACTACAGTGGAGTACAATTCAGTCCCTGTGTAGCCTTTCTTTGTGAACTGGACAAATGGGCTTGGATGTGGTCTCTGTTTCTTTGTGCTTGGATTCCAGCTGCTGTAACTAGTTATGGAGGGCTCATACGTTGCTGTTCTCTATAAGGACCTTACTGCGGAAAGTAACCTGCTGGTGCTGTTTCTTACATCTTTCTGACTGCATGAAACATCCAGATCCTATCTAGCCATATTTATCTGCATGAAGCTGCAGAAACTATAAAGTCATCCCACGGTGTTTTAGCATATGTTGAAAAATGAAATACTGTCAAACTCCTACAATACTTGAAATAGACTTGAAATAGCCTTACATTTTTGCTCCTTCACACATTTTCTGTAGAGATCATTCAGGGATTCAGATGCAGTGGGGCACAGAAATAGAGAATGAATCTCTCACTTGTCGAACTAAAAATTAACCTTCTGAACTAAGATAGTTTTAGATAGACTAGAATCTCTAGTTTCATGCCTACTTTCTGTGTTGCACAGTATTACAGCTTCTTATTGTTCTGTGCAGAATGCATAGTTTAATAAGTGATACACAAGTTTATGGTTTGAAAATAGAAATGTCTAGAAATTTTGTATGAATGAGATCTCATAATTTTTTAAGCTTGATTACTACTAGCATATATAATGGTCAAAAAATATGCTATTTGTTATTCTATCATACCTATTCAGTGTGTCTGGCAATGAAATTTTATGTTCTGATCAGTAGTATAAATCTGCAGAATAACATTCTTGCAACCAGTTGCAACTAGTGGGAGTTTGCCATCAATTTTAAGGTGGCAAAATTTCACTGCTATGTGTACAGTTAAAACAACTTTAGAGATAGGAGGAATACTAAATATCAGTGCCTTACCATTAACAATTATGAAGCCATCCATCCTGGTTTGAGGGTGGTGGGTGCTGCCCTGCTTGAATTTTGTAGTTTGATTATTTTATCTTTGGTGTGTATATCTGTGTGTGTCTGTGTGTGTATGAGTGTGTGTGTTCGATGACAGTTTTCTCTACAGACTGGTTTAGTACCCCATGATTTTACAGTGATTAAATAGTAATGCAAGGAAGACTGAAGTATTAATTTCCTTTATCCTACTGTTCTTTAATCAGCCAGTATAACCCCATTAAAACAATTTCAGCTCTAATATTGACTGCAGAAGTACAGAATGAGATTCTACCTTCCCATTGAGTTGAAAGGAGAAAAAAACACAAGCTAAAGTTTCTAAATCATTGCCTTACTTCCACAGATGAACATTTTTAAGTTGGCAGATGAACTTTTCCAGAATCAAAAATCTTTGTGCTTCCAGAGGCACTGTTTTGTTGTTTTTCTAAACTGCCTTTTAGATACTGTTTAGGTATATGTAACACACACAACAAAAAAATATAATCCCAAATATATAGGCTAGAGACAGACCTGTGAGGAATGTTCTGGATTTTTTCATGTATGCAATGATTATTTGAAACCATTCCTGGCTATGTTCAGTGGATGATTTTTGTGCTGCAGCTGTCTTGCTGAATATTCATTATGAAATGCTTGTATTTAAAAATAAACCCATTAGATTTGTTTTCACCTCACAAACTTGTCTTTCACTATGTGCCAGTGACCTGGCATGGTGATTGCATCTCTGAGCCTTAGGTCTCCATGGAAAATCTTCATGTTTTAGACTTCTTTTTCTAAGAATATTCACCAATATTTAGATAATTCCAAGTATTTTTAGAAATGGATCCTAAAAATATAATGCAAAGTTATTTAGCTGTTTCCTACCTTCTCCTTCAAAAGCCAAGGTGGGCCTGCTTTCTCTTGTGCTAGGCCTCCATCTCTACCATAATACTTCCTAGCAAAATTGTGTGCTTTTCAGTGTGGTGTTATTTCTGATTCACAGAGTTGCTTGTAAATAACAGAAGGCGTTCTGTGTGACTAAAGCAAAATATAGGGAAGGGAAAGCCTATTTTTCCTTCGTTTTCAAGTAGAAAGAAAGGTTAGTTTGCTTTTCTGTTCCTAGCTTAGTTGAGGAACAGTATTTCTTCTGTAATGTAGCAAGAGCACTTTTTCAGTCTGCTTTAACCCCTATTCCTGTCCTGAACATTTAGGATCCAGACTTGTTATTTCAAAAATCAGTGAAGTTTTATCAGTGCCTGTACCAGGAACAAGATTATTCTCTTGGCGACTGTTGCGCTCTATATTGTAGAAGTACGATCAGCTGTGACACTGGAAAAGGAGGCACATAGGAGCAGGCAAGCCAAGGTTACAATGCCAACAGAACTAGTATCAAGTAGAGACATGCCCTTTCTAGCCTGCGTGCTCCTATGCATGGTTATTAGGATGTTTTGGAGCCCTTTTTAGGGAAGACATTTCAGATTGAGTTACTGTCTCTGCCCTGTCCTCCCTGGCTGCAAGCAGTGGTATAGGGGGCTTGGCAGCCACGGGGCAGTGGGTCCTGATGCCCAGGAGTGACTCCTTCACCCTGATCCTGGCTTTGGGAAGAGCCTGAAAGGGGCTGTGGCAAAGGGTGTCCCCAGGGAGGTCACCACTGACGGGAAAGCCCGCAGCCTCTTCCCCACAGGGTTATTAAATGTGGCAAACTGTTTGGGCCTGTCCATGGAGGCTCAGCACATGTGGTTGGGCTTTCCTGGCTTGCTGTAAACTACTCCTGGATTCTAAGAGAGCAGGCAGCAACAAGAGGGTTTGGTGATATCCCTCCACAAAGAATGAGCACTGGTGGTTTTGGGGAAATGTAAAATGATGGAGACAGACTTTTTAGTAGGGCCCGTAGCAATAGGACAAGGGCAATGGTTTTAAACTGAAAGAAGGTAGATTCAGACTGATATAAGGAAGAAATTTTTTACAATGAGGTTGGTGAAACACTGGAACAGGTTGCCCAGAGAAGTGTTAGATGCCCCATCCCTGGAAATATTCAAGGTCAGATTGGACAGGGCTTTGAGCAACCTGATCTAGTT
Organism: Theristicus caerulescens; assembly: GCA_020745775.1. NCBI lineage: Eukaryota > Metazoa > Chordata > Aves > Pelecaniformes > Threskiornithidae > Theristicus > Theristicus caerulescens. The sequence goes on along the minus strand of CM036558.1, from coordinate 11,199,113 downwards.
GAAGATGTCCCTGCTCACTGCAGGGGGGTTGGACTAGATGACTTTTAAAAGTCCCTTCCAACCCAAACCATTCTATGATTCTATAATTCAACAAACCTTAAAACCTCACGAAGAAGCTAAATACAGTGTACAGTGCCTCCTTTTTAATTCTTCCTTCCTCTTGAGTCCTTGTATCCTCTGAATCTGTATTTTTCAAGGGTATTCAGATGATTGAATCCCAACAAAATTACCAGTTTTGAAGAACTTGACATCTCAAAGAAGACAGTAGAGGGGTCTCATCTCAAGTAATTGTAGTGCTTGGACAGTTGACATTTACCTCTTAAGATCACTACAGAGTAACCTGCAAGACCAATTGACAGAAATAGGACTTTTATGGCATGGCTCACCTGTGGGTATTCTGCCTATCCTCCCTGACACTACAGAAAAGACTGGGTCTCCCACAAGTCCTGTACCATATCTCTCAGTGCTGTGTGGGTATCTTAGTTTGTAGTATCTCAGATGGCACTAGTTGCCAATGTTCTGGCAACAAATTTCATTCCTATTTTAGTATAAGAATAGTAATAATAAAAAAATTCCTACGTATATAATACATGTATAGTATGTACATGTGTAATACAGATATATACCCATAGTTTTCAAAGACAAACATTGATTCTGTTTTGCAAAATGGATGGCACTGACTGAAAGTGGGAGAACTAACATGTAGCAGTTAGTAAGATTAGCAGTCATCTTTGATCTGTAATTGCAACTGTGTGATTAGTGCTTTTTATCTGCTGTGCCTCCTGCTGATACTGGCGGTACACATTCAGGAGCTTCTCAAATAAAAATATAATGTACGTTATTATTCTTACATAAAGGGAAGGTAGAAACCAAGCAGAAAATAACAAGAAACAAAGGCAAACTACTTTTAGCTTCCCTTCATCATAAAGGAAAAAACATACAGGAGGAAAATAGCTTCCATATTTTTAGACATTTGTGAGTCACCTTAAATCTCTTAGGATATTTTAGTAAAAATTATATTAAAAAAGCTTCTATGGAGTACTGAACTAGTAAGTTTTTCCTTCTGATATATTTAACTTTTTTTTTTTTTTAAACTTCTTCAGGGAATAGAATCAGTTATCCATCTGGGAATGTAAATGTTGTAAAGTGAGCTATGTGGATTGTAAAAGGAAAGAAGACTGGGTAATCTTTTCTGTGGCTGGCTGTTAGCATTCTGTAGTTATACACTAGACTAGTAGTAGCAGTAAAGGTGTTCACGCATCTGGAAAGGTAGTGGCTGGGGTATAATCCATGGCCTAAACTCACTGTCCTGCCCTTATTGGTAAGCTGTACAGTCCGTAAGATTAGGCAGGCTACGGAGGTGTGGTGGAAATCTCAGAAGAGAACAGATTAGAGCAAAGTTATAGTTGTCAAAGAACAATTACAAGGGAATCGCATCCCTAGAGAAGGTTTTATCGACAGTGCAGGTAAAGGCTTGGGAGTTCTCAGTGCTAAAAGGCTCTAGTACCCAGCTGCTGTTTTGAAAGCATGCAGACACTTTCATATCTCTTTGTAAATAAAGCATTACAATTAAAAGCAAGAGTAAATGTGTAGTAATTATATTTTATATGTGTGTGCTACCTTTAACCCAGAGTTATATAAATTGCATACTATTATATCATCAGATGTCAATGGACTGAGCTGCAGAGTATAAGGAAAGTAAGGATTTTCTGGGAGGTAGGGAGGATGCAGGTACATTGAGATACTGCCAGCCACGAGCAGCCCTCTCCCGTTCCATCACAGTTGCCCCCTGTCCTCACGCTCTGTTTAAACTGGGAAGATGAAGAGCTGGGTTACTCTGATGTCATACTCCAACAGACTTGGGCCACTCTGAGGACTGTTGTTTCATTGAGCCTACACATGCTACCTTCATGTTTTTAGCTATGTAAAATTGTTAAAAGTGCGGTGATTACACAGAAAACGGTGCAAAGTAGGTTTTGTTTCAGTTGTTCTGACATTACATTAATAGCTAAAAGGAAGTTGAATCAATAGACAAAACCTCTTAGCTGTAAAAATCCTGAGGCTATCCTGAACCAAGTTCCAGCCAAGAGTCTGCCAGTGCACGTTTTTCAACAGCAGAATAACAATGCAGCTCATATTCTGTGAACTCCAATTTTTTTTCCATGTGCCCTTCGGTGAAAGCATTCCAGGAAATTATACAAAAGGAAGAGAACTGTAGGTACAATGATTGCTGTTCTGGTCCTTGACCTGATACTCTTCAACTGTCTGCAGGAAACTGAAGCCACCTTCTCAAAAAGGCTAGTACTTGATGTGAATTGACAGTTAAGCTTTATTCTCAGCAGAACTAAATGAAGAGAAGTAGCTGTGTATTATTTCCTTGTACAGACTAGTGTGTAATACCACGTCACTCTTCCATAGTTTGCATTTTTGACATATCTTTTATGAAACAATTTCAGAGCTTTCAGACATTCTTGTTGTAATCTCATGTTGGTTTGAAAGAATACTTCAAATGAGGTTGCACTATAAAAAAAAAATTCATTTACTCATTTGGGCATAATTTTAATATTCTTGTTCCTATACTTCTGCTGCATGATGGATAGTTTGTAGAACAGAGATAAAGGTCACAAAGCTTTTTTTTGTTTGAGTGATTTATTTGTTGGGTTTTTGTGCTTTTTTTTAAGAGTCTTATAATTGGGATTTTTTGTAAACACTATATTGATGCAGAAAACACTGTATATACATTGTTCTTTGCTGTCTCCAGAGTATTAAATTCAGAAACAACACAAGATTAGATTTGTAAGATATTCATCAAATAGAAAGTCACCAAGAATACTTTTAAAGATTATGGTTTAGTGATTTGGCTGAAGTTCAAATCCTGAAGGAAAAAAAATATTTTTTTGAATAATACTGGCTCATTAAAATAATTTAAGAATTCTTAAGAAGGCTCCCATATGAGGTGCCAGACTGATTCTAAACCTCATTGAATATCATGTCTCACAGAATTATGCAAATGCCAGTCAACTTACAATCAACTGTAGACTGAAGACTCATGTCTGGAACTTCATAAAATACTATCACCAAGCATTTTTGGAGGAAAAAAAATAAAATTTAGTCTTGAATTAATGAAACTTTGGAATAGGCTTGCAAACTATCAATGGGATTATTGTAAAACAACAACTGTTCTCAGGATGCCTGCAGGAAATGAGAGAGCCCCCTTCTGCTAAACTTGCTGAAATCCCAAGGCAGTGCTCCTGTAAAGTCAGTGTAACATGTTATCAATCAGGAAAAGTCAGGTCTGTTCTTATCTCTGCCGCTGGCTTATCTCTGTACTTTGGACTTTTTATCACTTTCAACTCATCGTGCATTACAGACATTTCTGTGAAGGTTATTCTCCTTCACTTCCTTTCTCAGACTCTTATTTTCTCCTGTTTCCTCTCTTCTTGTATATTCTTTTTCTTCACTTATTGCATAGCAAAGTGTTTACTATTTCCTGTGTAAAACCGTGGTGCTCTCGCCAGTGTTTTCTTCTAAATTTCTACCTCTTACTGTTTCCAAGTTTCTAAGTTTCCTCATCCATCTGCATTCTCTATAATTAAAAAAAAAAAAAAAAAGAAACCTCTGAAGTAAATTTTGGTATTCCCTTTGTGACGTTAACATGCCCCATTCTTTTTTTGTTGCGTAGGCTCTGGGCTAATTATCGTTACTAGTGAGAGGCTGGATTCAGCAGGCACAGCCAGCTCTGGAGTTCAGCTTTGTGGAGCAGTGGAGGAAGCTGGGAGGTAGTTTCCCATTGGTGAATACTGATGTGAAAATCCTCATTCCCTTCTCTTTTTCATTACGTGTGTTCTGCTCTCAGGAGCAAAGGTGACATCCATGACGGGATAGGGAATGAGTACAGAGGAGGCTGTAATGATGGGAATAAAGATTGCTGCATAAATGCAAGCAGTAAAAGGTATTTGGCTTTTTATAAGACATGCTGTTATGATGAGATGTGTAGAAATTCAGTGAAGTACCTGCATATTTTTGTGGGATACGTTGCCTTCTGTATGGAATTTATTTTCAGCAAAGATGATTTGGAGACTTTGAGTGATGCTAAAGAAATGCAAACGTCCTTGACTTTAGTCTTCAGCTTAAATTTAGATGTGAATATGAAAAATATGCAATACTAGCATTCACTTGTTCTCAGAAGTGGATTGTTATCCTCAGGTGCATCATGACACTGTACAACTCCAGTGTGCTACACATAACATGCATTGTCCAGGTTTTATGAATTGTAACTGCAGTGTAATCATGCTGACTGCAGTTCCTGCTCATCCAAAAGGAATATGATAGAGGATGGACACAAGATTCAGACATATTTTTCCTTACTTTATATATGCTTTATTTTCCCTTTCATTAAAATCAAAGTGTTAGATAAGTCAAACTCACAGTAGAAAGAAGCAATCTGAGCTGAGACTTGAAGAACAATCTATCACTTCATTAGAAGTACCTGTATAAAAAGTCAAGAAAGAATGACAGATAGTGCTCCTGAAGCCATACTGAAATTTGTACAATTTGTCACCTGAGGCTTGGAGGTCTCCTTACCTGCCTGATACTTGGCCACTTCAGGGTCCTAACTAGAATTCTTGTCCCCTGCCATACTTTTCAGTTCCCTTCCACCACCCCACCCTGCTTCTCAGCGAATATAAACTCAAAAGTTCATCTGCTGTAGAGTTCAGTGACAGGTAAGGAGCTGTTTCACATTCTCTGTTGAAATCCCTGCACTTTTTTAGAAGAGGTAGAGGACATTTGCTTTACTTAAATCACCGTTAAAGAACATACTCTTCAGGAAATGCTTGTTTGCATTGTACAGAATGCTTCCCAGTACCTTTATACAGCTACTTCCTTTTCTTTAAGGTTCAAAACATTTCTCTGAGATGTGGAGAAGTTAAATAAAGGCATATGAAGGTTATTTTTTGTATTACAATGATCATTAACACTCCAAACTTGACCAGATCTCTGTTTTGCCAACCACTTACAAACACATGATAACAATCATAAATTTTAGCATTTAATTAGGCAAGACACACAAAATACAGAGGGAAAGTCATGGCAAAATGATTTGCCCAGGCCAGCAGCAAAAAACAGGACTAAGACTAGAATTCCAGTCTGCTGGATTGTAGTCTGGTAACCTTGCTAGTAGGTCTGGCTTATAAGTAACTTGATATCTCCTCGTTATGATATTCAGATATTCAGGGGACGTGCAACATCAACTGTTTGTTAACATCTTTTTCTTATCTGTTCAATAAAAGTTCTAAATTTTTTCCTCCTACTGCACAAGTTTCACACAGACACTTTGGAGGTTATTATTTACAGAGGAAAAATAAAGATGATCATAAACATGAACAAAAAAAGTAGGCATTTGGGCCCTAATTCACAAAACTACTCAGACACTTCAATTCCATCCAAATCAATAGGCGTTAGATGCTAAGTTATGAGAGCTGGTGACTATATGGCTATAATATCGTAATACCTTTTGGCTACTCTTAATGGTGAAAAGCACCTATATAAATTCCTGAAGGCATCCAGGCTTCAGATTTTTTTTCCTAAATAAATGAATTTTCTCAAAGGGAGTTTTTCCTTGTTGTTTAAAGGAGTTTAACAGTTAGATGAAATTCTAGTATCTGGGAGGTTTAGTCTTCTAATGATCTTTTTTTTCTAGAGAGAGAAAAATTGTCTTTTGTATACTTTTTAGGAAGGAACCAGAATATGAATTCTGGTGCTACTCTGCATGCATCGTATTTGTCATGTTTCAGAATTATGTCTAATTTTCTTGGCTTCCTCCCCAAATTGCTTTAATCATTAGTCTTTTTCTTAACTACTTCTCTGATATGTGTCATTATGGTGCCTGCCTCTCAACAGCTAGCCTGGGGAAAAAAACCCTCTCACTGGTATCAGAGGGTAGGCAGAGCTACTTCACAGAGACAACAGCATAATGTGTTCTGGGACAGCTGGCTCTAGTGCCAGCCTCAGATACATCAGGGTGAGTCAGGAGTAATTAGAGCACAATTACTGGTCAAAATCAGGACCATTCACTCTCACTTCCAGATTTTCTTTGAAATTGGTGTACATTCACAAAAGTAAGTAGAAGCAGATAATTTTACTCTGTAATGAATTTAAACTACCACCTGGAATGAGTTTTGAATCAATACAGGATAGATTTAATTCTTTATCAGCATAACAAAGTATTGTCCTAAGTCTGCCCCTCAACATCAATCCTATACAAGAAAGTGGAGTGATGCCCATGTACGCGGTTACATACGCTACAAGTCCAACAGGACTTGAACAAAGCCACATGGTGCTGCACATTAATTATATGTCAAGAGATAATTTGTATTGATTGGAACACTGAGTTCTTGGTAGCTTTAAAAAAATTTCTAGTACATAAACGTTTATAAGATTCTTTCATTTTTCTGTGGAAAGGGAAAAGTTTTAGGCATCTTCACCAAGTACTGTTAACTTTGATGTGCTACCAGTGTCCATGTGTGACCTATTTCTCATAACTCTGTCCCATACTAGAGAATGCTGCAGTTTTGTTCACAATTCAAATGCCCAGGGCAAATTATATAGATAAATCTTGGTGCCACAGTCCATTGAATTTTACCTCATATTATTCTTTTTCCTTCAAGAACTTTAAGAGACTATGACTTTCTGCATTGACTTTCATTATTTTTCTCCAACACATGAATAATTAATGTGGATTACTCTGGACTGTTTAAACTCTTTATTAAAGAAATTACCAAGTGTCTATAATAGTGTCTCTTTCATGAGATGAACTTAGGTGATTTCGGCACTCTAAATAAACTTTATAATGTGATTCAAAATTGCACGATAAAGGTATGAAGCTGTTTTTCCAAACAGACTCCCAATGATAGCAATTTGAAGTGTTTTCAATATCTAGCAGGCCTCAACATGGATACGCAGAAATAAACAGATTTAGAGTACTGGTTGGGTCCTGTCTCTCTCTTTGCAGCTCATCTGTTAAGTGTAGCTCCCAAACCCATGTGTCCTGTTGTCTAGATTAGAATGACTTCCCTGCAGTAAAAGACTGTGGACTATCCCCTTGCACTTCAGACTCCACTGACTTATATGATTCTTTTTTTCCTTCCCAAGTTGTTTTTGCAAAGTCCACATGGCAATTTACCCATCTCAAATTAACTGTACAATAGAGATGGAACAAAAAGGAGAGTGATTTTCTAAGAAGAACGAGGAAGGGAAAAAGAAGGGATCATATGTGACAGGTACTGGCCGTATTGCAGTTGTGGGCACAGGCATCATCGGTTAAAAGATGCTGTGCTATTTTCTAAATAAAAGAGAACAGAAAAGCCACTCATTCCAAAGAGGTCTTCTGCAAAAAATTGTTTCTGCCTTTGAAGTCTTCTCAAGACAGTATTGGGAGAGGTGCATTACCCATGAATATTGGGTAATTACTTATTTTTGGAGGCAATATAACTGGATGAGAATTGCTGTGAATTCCAGTTATGTTTTTTCAAGCAGATACTCATTAAGATTTTCTGACAAATAATGAAGACAAAATTTTGGTGCTCGTTAGAGGAAAATGATAAACATATCTCTTTTCCTTTCTTTGATTATGTGAATAATGGGTGTTTTCGCAAAACATGAGGCACAACTTTAAGGAGCTATTTTTTAAAGAAACTGTCACTGAATGTGCATCTTCGAGACCGGCTAGCTTCAGATGGTGGGACATAAGCTTCTTTATCATGTAAGTGTTATGGAAAAATTTATCTGAAAGAACTATCTAGCACATAACCCCCAGACATAGAGTTCCTATTTCCTCTAGCTAATGGTTCATTACTTCTTTGACCCAGCTTGTCTTAACCCCGACTGTGGAAGAAGGCTAGAATTATGCTATAATTAGGACTTAGAATTCACTCCATTCTGCAATTTTGTAAAACAAGTATACAGGAATAGACTGACAGTTACTGATGGGTAAAATGAGGTTGACGTATAATGATGACAGTAGTTCTTTCACAGAATAAATAAATATGACAGAGGCTGCGGAACTACAATGTTTGCTGGTCTATGTGCAAGAATACTGAAGAAGGCTTTGCTGGTAACATACTCTGCTGTATGTAAGTCTCAGTTTTTAATATCATAGGTCTATGAGAAATACTAGAAGGCCTTGCTGCCCGCAGATTTTGTGGGGAAAGATATTGTACAGGCAACAGCAGGGGGAAAATTTCAGGCTGCTTGTTGATGTATTTAAACAGCAAAGTGGAATTATTCATTTAGAGTCAATGGTGTTCAGCCCTCAAATTCTCTGCTAAGTGCAAAAAAAGTTTTGCTTAGGTCATGGGTGTGATTTTAGTGGGTGTTGGGTGATTTCAGTTTACTGCCCATTAAGGAAATTAATTTTAGCAACTGGTGACCAGTAGAAGGTATTGAATTGAAGTTATTAAAGGCCTAGTCTGGATCTTTAGGATATTTTTTTATACAGCTCGTGAGCACTTCATTTCACATTTTCTAATTTTGAAGGAACAGATCATCATTTTATATTGCAGATCATACATTTTATATTGTAGAGATCCTAATTTTGCCCCAATGTGGGCTACCAACATGGCAAAGATCTTTAGGGCTGAGTTACCTGGGCAAAATCACATCTGACCCCTCCTGCCACAATTAATGGCGTGGGTAAAAGATTTTGGTCTTGATCCTAAGAAGTAATAATTTTAATGTTAGTTTTAAAATGATCTTCTATTTGTTCTCCAATAATGGGCTTTCTGCAATTTTTTTATTGAAATGGAGAGCATGTTAATGTTCAATGTAACCAAGGATTAGTGGAGCTACTTGCTTGCCAGAAGTGTTATACCTGTGCTGAAATTATCTGAGCTAGTGGTGGTCTCTGCTAAAGAAACAGAGTTAGGAAATGTAACATTGAGAGAACTGTAATTTTTCAGCGGACACAACGCAGGTTCTTTACTGTGAAAAAATGGCAAAAAGGCACACCAAAACACCCATTGCCTGTATCAGCCCATGAAATGCCATGTTCTTTCTGAGCCCTGGGCAAATAGAAATGCTGTTCTGGAGCTTTTCCAGTGATGGCCTTTCCCTGTCTCTTCGCCTCATGAACTATTATTACTGCTCACATCTTCAATTATTCTTAGTAGTGACCTTTCCTCAGTGCTCCCTAGAAGAAAAGCCCTACATCATTGCAATCATGGCATTAGTAATCAGATAAGTTAATAGTATTTTCACCACAAAGCAATTCCTTTCTTTAGTGGTGGACAGGCTCAGGACTAATTACATGCAAAAGAAAAGATATAATCACTTTTCTTTTTTCTAAATGCAGAAAGGACAAAGTACCCCCGTTATGTAGTGAGAAATAGTATCATACATCACATCATTTTTGTACTATTTTGCCTATTTAGTGCATCAATCCATACATGTTGAAGGGCAAGTGATATAAAGAAGGTAACTGAAGCACTAATATACACTGTCATTGAGGCTTCAGGGGCAAATCTTGGCTATAAGTTTAGTACTGCCATTTCCCTTTTTTAAATGAAAACTCTGTTCCACAGTGAATTATTCTGGCTAGGGTCATATTTCAATATACAAAACTGGTGTGTATGAAGAATGATTGAAAGAAGGAGTAATTCTAAGATGAGGAAGTGTTAACACCATATGGTAACACTTATGGGAAAACCTTCCTTACTTTTCTTTGGAAACTTTTCATGTAAGAGACTGCACAGTCCTCCAGTTAACCACTGCAGGGATTTCTTTTGTCATCTTTATGACTGTTAATTTGGACTACAGTGAGGTCTGGATTCCTCACCAGGGATCAGTGCTTCATTGTACTAGGCTTTGTACATGCACACGATTGAAAAGAAACAAACCTGCTCTCAAGAGTTTACAGTATTACAAAAACATCAGGCACCTAGTACATTCAAAAAACATGAAAGGTAGAGCAAAGGAAGAAAATCAAAGCTCAGTACTTATTATGCTGTCATATGTTTTTCTCACTTTCTCTCTTGGGAGAAAGAGCTCCTTTAGTATTATGTGCTCCTTTAATATTATTTTTGACCAAACTGATTTACTTTTCTTTCATAGTTAAACTACTGGTTTAAGCAGTTGATAAACCATCACAGGTTCTGAAGTCTTGATAAAATGCCTTTCTCAATGAAGAATATTCTGGATATCCTGAGAACCCAACGAGAAAGAGAGAATGTGGCTGAACCTACTCCACTCCTGAAAACTCCAAACAGAGAGAGCAAAACAGAACAAATCCTGCCCTCTCTTACCTCCTGTCTCTTTACCTCTTGCCTAGTCAGCACACCAGAAGGGAGGTGGATGAGTAATGGTTGAGTGTGCTAGAAGAAGGGAAGTGGAGGGCACCTGTGGAAAAGAATGAGATTGGAGATCCAGAAACTGCCGGCAATCAATAATGATAAAAAGGCGACAGACAAGGTGTTTACCTGCATGAGTGAAAAGAGAGGGCATGGGTAGGAAGGGGAGTGCCTGAGTATGGCATGCATATGCTTGGGAAGGACAAAAAGTGGTGACTGCATTCTGGTGGTGGAACAATGATTTCTTCGAGAGTAGAAGAGAATGGATAAGAGTTAGAAAAAAATACTTCTCAGAAAGAGAATGGAAATGTTTGTAACAGAAAAAAAAGCAAAGTAAAAAGGGGATAAAAATGGAAATTTAAAAACTAGGGCCAGGGAATATCCAAATTTATTATCAAAGTGAATGCCAAAATAAAAATAAAGTAAAGAAACAGTAGTTGATTTTTCACATGCAATTGATAGGTTTTGAGTAATACTCACATTCCATGGGTATGTACGCCTGTGGCACCTATGTAACCACAGAGTAGGGAAACCTCAATGAACTAAGTTTAAAGCCTGTGATCAGCTTAAAGTACATTTTTCCCAGCCATACTTGCAATTTTGTGTAATGCTACACTCGTTAGGTATACACGTATGGTAGACAGATGAGGATATGTTGGATAGATCACAGCTTTAGCAGACTGAACAAATTTTTCTCTCACCTCTATTAGCGAGAAGATTATGTCTCTCTCAATCAGATGACTTCTCTATTCAGTTTTCTGCATTGAAAACGATGTTTGACTCTTCCTACCAATCAGTTCCTGTTCATTCCTTATTGTTGTTGTGCACTATCTTGATTTTTTTCAAGTTAGTTACAGCTATCCCGGTTGCATGAGCTGAGCACTTTTAAAACGTCATTCTTGGGCTGTAGTTCTTAATTTTACTATAGGAAAATAAACATGTGCTCTCTATTTAGAGTCATTCACAGGTGATGTTAAAGACCCAACGAGGCCCATTAGGCATGCCCAGTGTTGGCATACCCAGGTGTTGCCTTTTTTGTTTCTCTCTTAGCAGTGTTTAGCAGTACTTACCCTTCAAGGTCTCCTTACCAGTTAACAACTAAATCTGAAAGCAGCAGATGAACGTGGAGTGAGCTTTCATTCTAGACTATTAAAAATGCAAGTGGACATTGGCATATTTTGATTAAGGAAAACCATGCTGGCTAAAATCTTGTGATGAAATGAGGTTGGTATGGTTTACAAATGTGAAGAGATGCTAGTTGGTACATGGCAATTGAATGAAGAACATGAAAGGAAGAGGCAGAAAAACCCCAACAACAGAAAGGATTTAGGAGGTTTGTATTTTCCCAATTTCTCGTTAATAAGTATAGGAAAAATTTAGCTATTCTTGCTTATTGCTGTTTTCTTGTTTTGATGATCATAAGACAATTTTTGATAAAGAGAGGCTGTGGCCTGGGTTTTATCTTAGTTAATAAAAATGTTTACAGACTTTGAGCATTCTTATAAGAAATGTTTAATGTAAAATCATCATAGATTGGTTAACTGGGGGAAAGGACAGAGAAATAAACAGAATAGCATCTGTCTGATCAGTGGATTTTTAAAATTTATTTTCCTGATAGGTGAATTACTACAGCTTTTTCTAGATTAAGTTTAAGTGATTTCAGCTGGTGCCTTGACTGTTGTAACCTTCAGAGGCACTTCTTATAAATCCAAACAGTACGTTCCAGTGTGTTTTAAGCTTTCCTGTTTCGTCTTTAGGAAAGCAGAGCTGCTATATACCTGATGAAAAGGGGAAGCTAATAGTTTTATTAGTGTCTCATGAGAAGAATAGCTTGACAAAGAGATTTAAACCTCTAGATCCTGTACTTGCAACAGCATTTTGTGATTATGTTGTGCTGATTGTCTGAGAAACAGTACTGGAGATGTAGGGTAGAGGGAGAAGAAAGGGAGGTAGAAGATTTTGAGAGGCCCTATGGAATCTACTTTCCGGGATAGTAAACAAAAAATATATTGTGTAAATGGATTATAGTATATAGCATGGATACCTGCCCTTATTTTAAGCAGTCATGAGGTTAAAAAACATTGAGAAAATGTGTGTATATATGAGTGGGTTCAAAACATATGGTCCTGGTACCTGACACCACTTAGTAGAATTGCAGGCTACTAAACTCTGTATTTGGAAGGAGGAATGAAGTTAGGTATTTATTTATTATTCTCAACTTCTTTCTGAGAGACTGACTTACCTTGGTGTATGGAAGTTCAATATATTGGTTTATATTTTACAGTCAGCCTGGGTTTTTCTGACCTGTAGTGAGCTTTACTCATGTAAACTCTTCTGGAATTCACTGTGGCAAATTATCAAGAAGATAGTTTATAAGCATATGGTTTATGTCAGTAGAAGTTAATATACATATACCACACCTTTGCAAACCCTTACATTTAAGAATGTGAAAAAACATATAGTTATCCAAGTGTATGGGATAATCCTTGCTGCTGTGCTAACTGGATTTTAAATAGCTCCAATATGTGTCAGGGAACTAATCTACCTGTATTGAGAGATGCACAGCATAGACTTGTGTGCCTTGGTTATGTGGGGAGAGGATGATCAACTAAACTTCTTGTGGTTGCTGGCGCACCTGTGCGCAAGTCATTGCTCCAACCTCCTTTGTCACTACTGAGATGTGGGGACCATACAAGTGTTAGTGAAGAAGTAAATCTTTAATGCAAGTTAAGTAAGAAACCTGTGTTTAAATTCTAGATTAAGCAAAGCAATATATGTGTACCTGTTCAGTTTTAGTCTCTGTCAGCTTGTTGAATAGTTATATGGAGAATTTGCTATTTCAGGGCTGCTGTATGAAGTAAGATTGGGGGTTTGGGGTGTTTTGGCTTTTTTGTGGGGTTTGAAGGTATTGAATCAACAGTTTATGTATTTTGGGAGATGATCTCTGGTAGGAGGATTGTTTGGTAAAAAATGAAATGTAATTTTGATCCCATAAGGCATGAACTGAATTAAGTGTTTTTTTGAGACAATATCACTTCACTCTTCAGTGGTGACTTATTACCACCATTACTATTAGTAGGAAGATGATATTTAAAATGAAATACGATGCTTCTTAATGTCACAGCAAATAACAACAAAAGATAAATTAGTAGTTAAATTAACATATCAAATGGTTGGGTAAAATATACATAACAATCAACTCTAGCAATAAATAACTTGAAACAAAATATTTTTCAAGGAGTTTTGGAGGTCGTTGTCTATTTTAGAGTAATCATAGATGGATATAGTTTGCCATGCATTGACTTTATTAATTTGCTCTCTAAGACATGTTTCCAAGGCTAATTGCGTCAGATGCCTCGCTGCAGTGAGCATCAAATAACCAACTATTATTAAAAGAGAAACCCAAACATGATAAAATCAGTTTTCTTTTGTGCTTTTCATGGAAAATATATTAGGTGATAAAGCAAAACATATCAAGCAAAATCAGAGTGCATTTCAATCAGAGTTCTGTGCAGAGGTAGCCTGGCTATTTATTTCTTTGTACCTGAACATAGACATTTTGTTCATCTTGTGTCTGGATTTTTCTGCTTCTGAGAATATCAGTGTTATAGAATGGTCTACCTCTAGCAGGTGGTCATGGGCAGCAGGTGGCTCTGATCCCAGCTCCCAGGTGTTTCAAAATCAGCAGAATCTGGGTGAACCAGTCATTATTTTTACATGCAACTCCACTAGAACCATTCCTGGTTGAAACTTCTTATCTGGCACCTTTTGGATCTACAGCACAGCCGCTGCAGGATGGGAAATCAACTACAAAACTGCCTGTCTTCCCTCTGTCACAGGACACCTCCTGCAGCCCTTCATTGGACATGGCCATTTCAGGCTTCTGGTTTTAATCCTTTTGATCTCTTAGGAAAACAAGGCAGAGAGATTTAACCAGGGATTTTTCCTAACCATAAAGACTTTTCTTTTAGAAGAGATAACTTCAAATTTCTGAAAACAGGGATATTGAAGTATAGCTTTCATTTGTCTAGTTTATATTAGCACATGAAGTCTTTTACCACCTTTTTTTCTGCAAGCATTCCTCTTTTGAAGTGATCATTACTGTGCTTTTAATTAGAGCTCTTCTTGTGCTGTATAACCCATGCTGATGTGTTTTGGCCACTGCCTGTCATCATTCTTGCCTTATGTTTTTTATGAGTCAATATATAGTTAGGTATCCTTCTGCTTTGCTGGGTCGGCACCAAGGCTGCAATCAGATATCTTTAGTGAGTTCTCAGACACTGTTTCAGGTCAAACAGCTGTTCCAGCAGACTTGTCTGGAGCAAAACTATACGTATTACAAAAAAGTACGTCGCAAACCAGAGTTTGTGGATTGTGTAGCCACACACTGTTCTGCCATACTCTGCTTGAAGAAGCCTTTCCTGGTCTGAAACTTCCTCTATTTTTCAAAGCTACCAAATGCGTATCCATGGTTTATTGGTGCATAGGTAAAAGGACAAGAGAACACTTTTATCAGTGTGTGTATTGTAGGCTTTTGTTATCGGCTTAAGGTTATGTATATGTGGTTGTGGCAGGCAGGTGTGGGATAGATATTTGGAGCACCAGCAGAGCCCCTTATGACTCAAATTCATGTAGATGGGCTGGCTTAGCTCAGACCTAGCGCTGTGCTAATAAATCCTGCTGAGAGACGCAGTATATTAGTTCAGGCTTAATGATGTGCTAATACAGTTACCTGCTGAAAGGCTATGCAGGCATACATAAGTCACTCTATCCCCCTGAACTTTTCTTTTAGCAGGGTTAGGGCTCAGGTAATTCACAGGCAGAGAGTGTTGAGCCTTTCAGGTTTTTTTTAATAAGAATAGCCTACTTAATCCATTCGACTCTGTGATGAATAGAGATGCTTGTATTCTGTGCTTCTGGGGAGAGAAAATTTGCTCCTGTGTTTATATGTGGTGAAGTTCCTGGCTGTTTTTTGATGCATAGTGTGAAACTGTGTAAGACCGCTTAATTTCTATAACTCCCTGTGTCCATTTATAAACTTAAGGTACTTCCCAGAGAGACTTAATTGTGACAATGTGGCAGTTTCTGTATTCAAAATACAGCCTCATTCCTTGGAGTTTATCCAGTCCTGCTCTTTATCTTTTTCAGAAAATACAATAAGAAACTACTGGCTGGGTTAACAGAGTGCATGCCCTTAACAATAGCACGGTATTTCACACTGCTGCTGTACTCAGTCCTTGTCCCTGTCCCCCAGTGTGGAGTGACCACAGCAGAGGGGTATCCTGCCCGCTGCTCTGCTACCCTCGCAAGTATCAGGAGGAGTTCATCTTATTCAAAGATCAAGGGGATAATAACTAGTGTCTCATTACCTGGTTAGGTGACACTAGCATCAGGGGAACAGAATACTTCATCCATGAAGACAGGTATAAGTGGATGAGCTGGGATTGCCAACCTGGATGCAGTTTCTAGGGTGAGGTGTGAGGCTGGCATAGCAGGGGCCCATGAAGCAGCATGTTTTGGAACAAATTTCCTGCTTTAAATGGAAAAAAACCCTAGGATATTTTTCATGTGCTTGTACCAATTTGTCAGCTGTCCATGGAGGTATCACAGTGTTAGTATGGATGGCTTAATTTTTAAGCCTTTCTCCAAAGAGTTAGTGCTCCTGAGGATCTAGGCATGGTCTATGGTTGCAGTTACTAAATCCAAGCCTAATTTGAGCAATTTATACCTGATTCCTGGGCTTGTCTCATTACAGTAGACATATCTTGAGGAAACTCCTGATTTCTTGGTGTATATTTTTGTAGTGTATTGCAGCATTACTGTGCTGTGATATGATAATGTACACCAAATTGAGAGAACATAAAGTTCCTCAAATTACTAAATGAGACATGCACAGAGAAAACTGAACCCTCAGCAGAGGGATAAGGGGGAAGAAAAACATCAAAGGTTATTCTGGATATAACCAGTTAGTAAGATGTGCTGTCTAACCAGACCTGTTTCCATGTTCTTGAATTTCTGTACTGCCCAATTTAGACTCCTGAGGCCGACCAAATGTCTGACTCTTGCTGAGCTTTTAATAGTCTGAGAGCTCTTCAGTCTGCACTAATTATCCACAGTTTGAAACCTGTATTAATTTTTACCTTTCTATTGTGTTTTTAGGCTGCCTGTTTGAGGATGACCTTTGCAAATCTTTTGAAATCTGTGTAAATGGTAAGTCTTGAATGTTTTGTTTGCTGACTACTCTGTCCTCTGCTGTGTAATTGTTATGTGGTCAATTCAATCAGCCAAATCTGTATATGAATGAGAAGCGGCGGGGTGGGGAGTGTACCAGGTATGACTGTTCTGGTCAGCAGTTAGGGAAATCTAATAGATTTTAAAAAAATATATAAATATTCTCTCAACCTTGAACAACATAATCTCCTTTTATGAGGAATAGATTGTAATTAAATTAAACACACTGAAATATGCTAAAATTAATTTGTCTTAATATAGGGTGAAAATAACTTATTTTCAGGTTCATTTTTTTAGATGATGATGTTGAGTAATTAGCAGTCTCCTTTTCTTCAAAATGTTATTTATTATAATAAGAAAGAAGGTCTCAAAGAAAGACTACCATTGTTCTTATTATGCTGCTTCCTTTTTCTGTGATTTACTTGAACTATGCAAAAGCAGCTTTCTTTTGCTCTCCTTCAGAATTTCAAAAAAGCCTACACAAATGTATGAACGAGTCTAATGGAACAGTAGGAATGACTTTTCTGAGAATAGTCAAAGATTGTTAATGTACTATGTGAAATCATTTAAGTCCTGGTAAAGGATGGACCGTGTTTAGAGAGAGATCTTTCGAAGCAATTACTGTTGTAAAATATGTAGATTTGTAATTAGGGATTTTTTTTTTAAATTAAGTATTATATATGAAATTTCTCTTCATGAATGTATGGCATAAGGAAGAAGTAGTTTTGTTTTCCATCAAACATAGGAGCCAATAATATGGGTCTATTAATGGATAAACTTTATTAATATCCTAATTTAACAAACATTTAAGATGAAATGAGATTAAATTCCCAATGTTGTTGAATGTCAGACAAATACATCCAGGGGAGGGAATGAAAGACAAAAATATGATTGAGGAGTTAGGAGGAATTAAAATAGGTAGAAGGTTAGAAACAGTGCCTTTATTAACATCTCCAAAGATAATTCTTGTGTAAAATTGTTATTTGAAGTTGTTCCAATAATAAGCAAAAATTCTGCATTGACAATTTCCATGATGGACACCAGGAAGGGTAGTGGCAGTTTTCTACAGTAGTGTGTTTTGCTAACTAAGAACGCTCTTCAGTGCCTAGCTGTAGTCTTCCCCAATGCAAGTATATTTAATTGGGCTTTATGGTAGGCCACTGTTATATCTGGCCGACAGTGTTTAATGGGAGTTTATGCAATGGATGATAGTAAAGAAATGTATGTACTTTAACTGACAGCAAAAAGTCTTCAATAAAGATGTTCCTGTAAAGGTTACTTCATAGCTTCTTGCTCTACCTATTTTCTTAATTGAAGATGCAGTTTTTAAAAACTCAATGTGACTTTCATTAGAGTGCAAAATTAAACTATGGAAATTGTATCTCTGAATTCAGAATGGTCCTCTTCTGTAGATCTACTCTTATTTTGGCATAATTGTAACTTAAAGGTCAGTAATGAATAAACCAGTTGATTAATGAGATTTCCTAATGGCTGATCTTAATTAAAAAAATACATGCAGAGATTCTGTCAATGTATTTAAGGTCACTGCAAAGTATTTCATTTTTTTTGCCCTAACTGGGCAAATGTTGTCTAGAGTGGATTTTAAATGCTGTCCTTGATGCAAGTAAAAATACACCATTCTTGAGAAAATTAACAGAATCTTTGCAAGATCATACTCTGAAGTACTAAAATACCATCAGAATTTACTTTTTATATGTACCAGAAAAGAAAAGGGCTGCTTGCTTCTGAGCAGTCCTTCCCATTTTTCCTGTCCAAAATGTTTCTAGTTCAACTGTATCTCTGAAATTCTGCAGAAATCCTCATGTATTAAAATGTAAGTGCTTTGCTGGATTGAAAGCTCAGGAACTTAAGTCAGTGTAGCTCACTATGCTCAGGAGCAGAGCTTACTTTGTGTATTGCAAGGTCATAGAAAGTTTTGCCTCCTTTGTTGTCACACAAGTGCATGTTTCTGCAGCACAGTGTGAATGTGGGTAAGAAACAGCAGCTACTTTTGGGTAGCATCTTTGAAGCATCTGTGACCTGCAGATCTGAGTCTAACTCCTGCAGGAAGGCTGATAATTTTGATCTTCCTCTCTGCCTCCAGCAAAGGTAGCTGAACTGACCATATTTTCAAAAATGAAACTGGGCTTGCGTATTGAAGACATAAGTCACAGTCTTTGCTATCTCACGTCATGCCATCAGCTGGAGACTTCAAGTACTTGTCACACATCAGAATTGTAAAAGGATAACCAAAACACCAATAGATAAATGCTCATTTGTATGAATAAAAAAGGGATGCTAAAAGAAGTTTCTATTATTGTTAAAAGCAATGTAATCCAGTTGCAAGATCTGGTATAAAGAGCATAACTGTATGAGTTGCATCACTTACATCTGTTTAGGTCCTGTCTGTTTTCATAGGGCAAATAAACTGCTGTAATAATGATTGTTGACTTTTCTGCTGCTTTCCCTCATCATATAAAGGTCTCTTTTGGCTTCAGTGATGGGTTCTCACTTATGTTTGTTTAATAGCTCCAGCAGCATTCATGCAATATTAATTTATTTCCATAAACCTTTTATCAGTTTCCTGAGCTGCACTGACTCATCAAGTGGTTAAAAAGGAACATATTGTTTCATGTTTATTTTAATGGCATAAGGATAAGCTAGGCAATAAGATGAGTTACTTTTCCTTTACAAAGCTAGAACTTTGTGGGGTAAAGTGGCTTAGGTGTCATTTATTTCACTTCTGGTAAATCATTACCTCTATTTTACAGTTGGAGGAACTGATCTTTTCACCCATCTAAAATGCTTGAAGCTTGAAAGCTTGCAGATAAAAAAACTTGATATGAAAGGTGGATATGCTTATGAGCTGCAGACCCTAATAGAAAATAATCTGTTATTCTATAAGCTTGGAAATGCTTGCTCCCCAGTAAGTGCTGATAAGCTGCTACAGATGCCAAAGGAAGCAAATAACAATGTTAAACAAGATATAGAAGCAAAAAGAATAATATAAGGAATAGGATTTGAAATGAGGGTATGTGTAGTGACACAGCTGTGGGTAAAGAGGGACATGGCATTCATACGTTCACATACGTTTTGCTGTCTGGGTTAGAAGTTTAAGAAAATGAGTTTGCCCGTGTGTCTCTTTATTTCCTTAACTGTTATGCCTAGAATGTGTTTGTATGAAAAGGAAAGAAAAAGAAGCATCAAGAAGGAATTTTTAGATGATCCCTGAGATGGAGATCCTTCACTTATCCTTGGGCACTCCTTGTATTTGTATATTAAACCTAGTACAGTTGGATAAGTGGGAATATGTCATGTTCTGGTTTGCATTTTAAGTGATAAGTAAAGCAGTTAATGTAAAACATCAGCTCACATAGCTTCCTCGTTGGAAGGTTTAAACAAACTGGCTCCTGAAAGCAGCAAAGCAGACTAGTTCTTATCCTTTCTTATGAAATCATGCTATTGAATTCTGGTGGTGCCACTGGGAAAGATACCATGTGGTGCAGATAAAAGCATTCATTTCAAAATAACCATCGCTTATTGTCCTCGTTCCTCCCTTTATTAAACTGTTTGAACTGCTCATTTAGAAGGATGGCATTCTTTCCTTTAGGTTTAATCTCCAGATATTTCGCTTCAGAAAGGAGCTTTGTGCTGTGTTATATCCATGTGTGGATACCATGATATCTTTGCTCCTTATCAACAGAGCCTTTATAAATCAGGGCAGTTTTATTTATGATAGATTTTGTGGCTGCAAGCCTCCTTCCTGCATGAAATCATAACAGGGTTCATGCAGACAAGATCAGAGTGTAGAAAACAGCTCTGTGAGGCCAACCAAAAAAGTTAATTAAATACAGTCGTTGGCATAGTGTGCATCATTAAGTCAAGCCTCACTGACAACCACTAAACCTCTCCTAGGAAGACACAGTCTAATGTCTGCAGTAGTGTTTGAAGATGCTGTGCTTCTGAAAGGCTGTATAAACAGCTATGCACAGCTGAATCAATATTGCTTTATATATGCAAGCTGCACTTGTTAGGAGGGACTTAGGTTAGCACGGTGTGTCAAAGGAGTCCAAGCATTGCAGTACAAAGTCATGAGCCTTTCCAAGTTTGGATGTCTCCAGATAATTCAGAATATTAATGTACTTTCTTCCTCAGCAACAGAGCTCCTTGAACATTTACAATATAAGTGATTGCATGTGCTGGTGATGAGCCATAAATGGTAAACATGTGCTACAGATGATAAGGGAGAGGAGTCAGGGGTCTCTGAAATGGTTTCTTGAACTTAATGTGTTACGCTTTGAGGTTTTCCAGATGATTGCCTAGTAGGATGGAATTACAGAGGGAGATGCACCTCAGCATTGTTTAGCTAACAGATGTCTGCAGCTACATCTGTGTTTGCAAGGCACTGCTCTTAGAAAAGCTATCGAATTTTTGTCAAATGACACTATAAATCTCTGCCTAAGCTTTCTGAAGCTTTTCAATAAGCATCAGTGCTTGTCATAACTAAACTCAGACTTCTGAGGAGTAACGCTAAGTGGTACTTCTACATACTGTTGCTTTATTGTGTGTACAGAGAATTTCTGTGCTTTCCAAGGATGTGGGAATTCTTCACAAATAACTGAAGTCCTAATACCACCCTACGAGGTAAACCTGATGCTGTCATTTCTAACCTGAATTCTGAGGTAAATGAGAATACGTGTATGTTTGGAGTAAAAAACTGATCAATTATTTAAATATAAGGATTTACTTTCAATGGTTCTTCCATACCAGTTCAAGGAGATCATGGGATTCTTTTATCAGAGACTTAATTTTTTAAAATATACTTTGAATAAGTATGTCAGAAGAATGTCAGAATCTGGTATGATACTCAAGAAGGAGTAAACTTTAAAATCTACCATTGTATAACAGTATTCTGAAAACCCACATCTTCAGAAGTATTCATACACTTCATTCAACTGAAATCAAGGGTGAGTTAACACCTAAATATTCCTGAAAATCTGTGGTTGTGAGGATGGTGCCTTAGTTATTAGGAATATTTTACATTTCTTCAAAAGGCATGTATGAGCTATTTAAATAATTCTGTGGAAATAATCACCAAGATTAAAATTTGCTCGCTTCTTTCCCCACACTTCTCCGTTAAGTTATGTGACAGTCATGTAATAAGAGCAAGTAAATGATACAGAGTTTGGGAGGAAGGCTCTGGTTTCCCATTAGGCTGCAGACTCCCTCATGTTAGTGCTCACTTCCCCTTGTCCCATGAAGCTCTGAAGACCCCTGTATTAATGACAGTGTCAGAGCTCCTCAGGATTAATGAGTGGAAGCAACATTGCAACACAACTTCTGTTATGAATGGTGATAACACAATGAAACGGAGCAGGAGATGGTGACTGGAGGAATTTGAGGGTTTCTCAGCTCTGCTCTACTCCACCCTACCATGCTGCTGCTTCACAAATAAATTGTACCAGCTCAGTTTCTAAACTGGGGGGGGCTGGTTTGCTACTGACTATACACAGGGTTCACTAACAGGAACACTTTCAGCATTGATGCTGAATGTTTCTGAGCTATTTGAGGTAAAAGCACTGAAAAAAATAACATTTTAGTTTTACCACAAGGTTAAAAATGCCAGTGCAGTGACGACTTCATCTGTTTTACCTTGGAATAGAGTGTGGTGCTTTTTTTCTCTTTGAAGAAAGGGCCCATCTATCTTCCAAACTATCTATTTGTGTCTTGTGTTTATCTCAGTGTGGTGTTAAAATAGCTACCTGTGTGACAGTCGGGTAGAAGTGTCTAGCACAACTGGCATTAAAACTGGAGTAGTGATCAAAGGTGAAGTTACAATCTGCTCCATAGGAAAAGGTGCTTGACAGGATAGCGCAACTATGGTTATCCACCATCCCAGCTGTCGCTAAAAGCTTTATTGTGTGCTTTGTTTGTGGAGAATCTCAAGTGGTAGCTCCTGCAGGGCACAAAACCATCACTCAGACTTCACTGGCAGCCTGCTGTCCAGCACCAAGTGAGAGGCAAGTATGTACAACCATAAATCTACCACTAGCCCTAGGTAATCCTTTATATTCCTGTGTCCTGTGCTAGTAAATAAGTCTTGGAGCTGCTGAGTGTTGCACAGTGTTATATTTCACGTGGACAGATCTCCTTTTTCTTACAGCTCAGGCAAGAATGCTTCTGTGTTGTCATGTGGAAACTTTCATTTCTGTCGTGGTGTTGTGACTTGTGGTAGTGTATTTTCTTGCTCCAAATATCAGCACTGGGTTTCACAGAACCAGGACAAGCACTGCAAGTAAAATTGCTTAACCAGTGTATGTTTGAAGGATTTTGAGGGGATTTTGGTGGTGAATCTTTTGATTCAAGAAGTTTGGTTAAAAGACTCCACCTCCCTACCTGGGGGGGTGAGGGAAGGGAGGGGAAGAGGGGCCTAGATCATTGGAGAGTGAATTTAATTAACTAGTATCTCTCTCTCTTTTACCCAAATTATGTATTTGCAGTGATAATGTGGATGAGTGTCCATAATCTAATGTAATGATCTGATATTAAGCAGGATTGAAGTTCTGGAATTTTTGGATTTGCCTTTTTTTTTTAAATATTCAGTATTTCTCCATTGAATGTTTGAGTTGATATGAGGTCTTCACTCTTATAAGGTGTGTGTGAGGAAAAAAACCAACTAAATCCTATTTGTCTGCTGCTTTTTGGAACTTGTGCTAGGCAGGATACATAAAATTTAGGGTAACTTTGAAAATGTCTGTTACACTAGCATATTAACTGTTTCCTGAAAATGTGTTGGGTATTTGAGACATTGTCTGTATCGTGTATCTTATTAGTGTGTAGCAGACCACTTTATTAACTCTTTTTGGGTAAACCATGTAGCAGCTGATGGCACATTTGTTGGACGTGTTCAGAGATGTTCCCTATTTTATTACACTCAAAAAAACCCCAAAAGTAATTGTAACATTTGGGAGACCATGGAAAAGTGCAGCCCATTTGAAAAAAGGCATTAGGGAGTCTCAGTAAAAGTTGTGCCTGATGAATCATGAAACACAAGAGCCTGAAAAGGACAGCGTGGTCTGTAGAGAAGAAGAGAACACCAAGGGAATAATGTTCTGGCAATGAGGTGGAAAGCAAATGAATCCTGATTTGGCGTGACACTGCAGCAGTGTGCCTCTGCTGAAAATCCATTGTACTTTCTCCCTTCCTTGTGTCAAGGGGCATTCAGAAGTGTTATGGTTTACTTTGTTATTACGATGTTTAGATTGTGGCTTTTGAAAAAATAGGATAAGAGACAGGTTTTCTTTCTTTAAATTGTTCACCTCTACTAAAAAAAAAAAAGCCAAAAAGCCCTGCATAAACATATTTATGAACAAAAAATAGTAATAAAAATCATCAAAGTAAAGGAGATGTGAAATTGGTGAGTTGGCACTAACAGCTACACAGACATATTGCAATTATTGGGCAACTCCAGATTTGAATGAGATGATTTCTTTTTTTCTGGTTTTAAAAGGATATATTCTACTTAGCATGTAGATTACTTACGAATGTGTAATTCCAAGAATGAAGTGCATAACTTTGGATCTACTTGCTTATTTTGGACTTAATCTGTTAGATGTGAAAGTGTGACATTTGCCTCTGTCCCCCTGAGTATTGATAAGTGAATACTGTCTCAGTGCAGCAGTAACTGGGTAGCCAAGTTAACTGGGTCAATCAGATTAATTATTATCATTAATTATCAAGGTAGTTTGGTAATTAACAGAAGCATTGATGGGAGTGTCTAAAAGAGGATAGACTAGAAAACTTTGAAGAAATTTACTGCTTGAGAAAATTGTATGCTTTTTTTTTTAATAATCATGCCACTCGTATCTTTCTTTTTGAAAATTTCAGTAATCCATTCTAACAGTACATATGCTTAAAATATGGGATCATGAATCAGACTCAGGTCCCCTTAGTTGGAGAACTACGAGTTTGGGAACAGTGGCTTTCCATTTGTGAACACTGAAGTTGTAAGGGACCAGCTGTATCAGCTGAATGTTCACAAGTTTATGGGGTGTGATGGGATTCATCCCAGAGTACCCAAGAGGCTAGTGGATGTTATGGCAGGACCCTTCTTGGTCATCTACCAAAGGTCTTGGGAGTCTGGGGAGGTCCCTGCTGACTGGAAGCGAGCCAGTGTTATTCCACTCTACAAGAAGGGTGTGTGGGAAGACCCAGGGAACTGCAGACCTGTTAGTCTAACCTCGGTTCCTGGAAAAATTATGGAGAAGATTATACTGGGTACTGTTGAAAGGCATTTAAATAATAATGCAATCATCAGGCACAGTCAGCATGGGTTCACAAAGGGAGGGTCCTGTTTAGCTAATTCGATATCCTTCTGTGATAAGGTCCCCTGCCTAGTGGATGAAAGGAAGGTGGTGGATGTAGTTTTTCTGGATATTAGTAAGACTTTTGATACTGTCCCTCACAGCATCCTTCTGGACAAGTTGTTGAACTGTGGGATGAGGGGGTTCATGGTGTGTTGGGTGAAGAACTGGCTGAAGGGCAGAGCTCAAAGGGTTGTAGTGAATGGGGCTACATCTGGCTGGCGACTGGTCACCAGTGGTGTTCCTTGGGGTTCAATGCTAGGGCCAGTCCTGTTCAATACATTTATCAACGATCTGGATGCAGGTGTTGAATGCACCATTAGCAAGTTTGCTGGTGATACCAAACTGGGAGGTGCTGTTGACTCTCTTGAGGGACGGGAGGCCTTGCAGAGGGATCTAGATAGATTGGAGCATTGGGCAGTGATTAATGGGATGAAATTTAACAAGTCCCAATGCCAGATTCTGCACCTAGGATGGAGTAATGCTGGGCACAAGTATAAATTGGAAGAGGAGTGGCTGGAGAGCAGCCCTGCAGAAAGGGATCTGGGGGTGCTGGTTGACAGCAGGCTCAATAGGAGCCAGCAGCGTGCCCTGGCAGCCAAGAGGGCAAACCGCATCCTGGGGTGCATCAAACACAGCATAACAACGAGCCGGTCAAAAGAGGTGATGATCCCACTGTATTCAGTGTTGGTGCGGCCCCACCTTGAATACTGTGTGCAGTTCTGGGCCCCACAGTTTAAGAAGGATGTGAAGGTCCATGAATGTGTCCAGAGGAGGTCAATAAAACTGGTGAAAGGGCTGGAAGGAATGTCCTATGAGGAGCGGCTAAGGACTTTGGGCTTGTCTAGTTTGGAGAAAAGGAGGCTGAGGGGCGGCCTCGTTGCCCTCTGCAGCTTCCTGAGGAGCTGGGATCCAGTGACAGGACACGTGGGAATGGTTCAAAGCTGCGCCAGGGGAGGTTTAGACTGGACATTAGGAAGCATTTCTTTACCGAGAGGGTGGGCAAACACTGGAACAGGCTTCCTAGAGAGGTGGACGATGCCCCAAGCCTGTCAGAGTCTAAGAGGCATTTGGACAATGCCCTTAATAACATGCTTTAACTTGGTCAGCCCTGAAGTGGTCAGGCAGTTGGACTAGATGATCGTTGTAGGTCCCTTCCAACTGAAATTGTCTAGTCTATTCTATATGTTTTCAAAATGTACCAATTGTACAAGGCCATTTAATGAATGACTTGACTATTCAGTCTGTAGTTTCTTGGGTGTGTGTAAGGCAAAGCTGTAGATTTCTTAAACGTCTGCTAAATAACATCCTTTTGGATGTTTCTTTACAGTTACAAGTTTCTCTGTGCTTAAGATGCCATACCTTTTTTCCTTTTTTTTTTTTTTCCCTTTTTTTTTTTTTCTTCAACATTCTGTCAAAAAATCCTTCTCCCTTTTTACTGGCTAGACTGTGCATCAGTTGACCGATGTTGCATTACAATAATCATTTAATGAACAATTTGTTGCTGACTTCATAGCGTGTGACAAGCACTAATAGGTGCACTCTTAGTCTGCCTTTAGACAGTAAACATAATAGGAAAAAAAAAAAAGTATTGATGGTTTGCAGTGGGGAATGTTGTGGTCCTGGCTAAGTAACTTCTCAAAGAATATGAGAGAACTGAGTAGCAAAACCTCATGACTTGGATCACCTAAAAGCATATCTGCCTCAGCAGAGCAAAACTCAGATTACAGTTTCTGCAAGACATAGTGACTTTATTGTCTGAAGATAGCTTGTATGTGCAAATATATTCAGTAATAAATAACATCCATGATGTAATGTAAGAATCTAAGGAGGAGGGAATTACTTTATAATATTCTAAATATGAGACACAAGTTCATATGCACAGGAAAAACAAAAATGTATAATATATATGAAAATAGCTTTCAATGACTGTGATTTGTTCTGAACAGATGAACTGAACAGATAAAACATTTACTTTTATTTTTAAATAAAGAATGCAGAATTTTTATCCCAAGTTGTGTACCTATTACTGGAAGTCCTTAGTTTGGACTGGATTGGGTCCAAAGCAGAACATTCATCCAAAGAGAGCTAGAAAATATATACTTTCTCTTTATTCTAATGCTTAGAAAAAACACTCTGTAATAAAGAACAGTGACAGGCTTTCTTGTTCTATGTCCTCATTTAATAAATAAGAACAATCTGAAAGTGAATTAATCATGGTACTGTTGATTAACAGGTAAAGACCTGTTAATGAAAACTCATTCTCCATTATAAGCCATTCGAAGCCTTTAATTTAAACAGTTTTCTTTCATTCCCTACAACCTCCATGGCAACAGCAACAAAAGTT
The DNA here is from genome assembly GCA_020745775.1 of Theristicus caerulescens. NCBI lineage: Eukaryota > Metazoa > Chordata > Aves > Pelecaniformes > Threskiornithidae > Theristicus > Theristicus caerulescens. The sequence goes on along the minus strand of CM036558.1, from coordinate 11,171,829 downwards.
GCTCTAGAGGTAGACAGAACAATAAATATATTTTATGGTCCCAAACTATTTATTGTAATTTAGTCCTTTACTTAAATAGCTTTTGCTGCTGCTCTACATAAGTTAAGAAATATTTGGTTGCTTTTGCTGCTGTGTCAGCGTGTTCCTCTATTGGCTCTATGGTAGGATCAGCATGATTGAAGAAGGTTGATAACAACAGCGGACGTTAAGGGAGAGTAAGGGAATACAGCATTTAATGTTTGGACTCTAAACTCTTCAAGGAAAGATGTCTATCAAAAGGGAAGTGTTTTGATTTTTAATGTAATGCAGCAAACGTGGGTTAATATTGAATTTGCAACATTATGCTAAGGTTAAAAATGTGTACCTAATTTATTCTATTTAATCTTAGCCCTTTTAAGATCATATTTAGTCTTTCAACTGCATTATCTCACTGACTCTTTCAGGGATTAGACTATACCATCATAGTTTTTTCCTGGATGTAACAGAACAGGTATGATTGTGAACAGTTGCACACTATGCAATTTTTCAATGGCAAGAAGGTCTTTTTTAGCTTTCTCTGTTACTGAGCTGTAATTGATTCTTTCTCTATGGTGAACTCTATAATAGATAAGAAGGAGGTGTATTTTCCAACCAGAAACTATATAATGTACTGGTGGGGAAAAAAAAAATTGGGAGTAGAGTTGAAAACCAGTGAGACCTTCCTTCAGATTTTTTCTTTGTCCTGCAGTCCTCTTTTTTGACTACATCATGCTGCTGTATCTCTGTTCCTGTGATATTCAGATAAGAGGGTATTAGGGGTAGACTGACAGTTAGATGGATGGACATTTGGATGGTATGATTGCTAATAGTTTCGTAGCTTGTTGGACACTTATAGAGGACAACCTGCAATACCCAATCACAGTGGAAGCAGTTTAAATGGTTTGTGGATTTCCAAAATGAAATCAATTTGTTTCCGTTGGAGATGGAGTGGTTTTCAGGGTGGGGTGGTGGTGTTTGTCTTGTTTTTAAATTTTAATTAATTTTCAAGCTTTAAGTAATAAATTTGACTTTCTTGTGTTTATTGTGACATAAAAAACCCCCAAACCTTTCCAAATTATAATAGTTACCTGTAAGTCTTCTGATTTCATCTCTTTCTAGGATGTTGTTTCATTTCCCTTCAGTGTTTAACTTTCAAGTTTGAGATTTAAAGATTTACTAGACTTCTACAATAATTAAGAGTTCCTACTTCTCTTTACTGACAGCCTGCCTTCATTTTAATGGAATATTGATGATGGCTTATGCTGGGTAATTTAATGGAACAAACTGTTCTTTCACTGTGTTGTGGTTTAGCCCCAGTTGGCAACTAAGCACCACATAACTGCTTGCATGCACTCTCCCTCCCCCCCCCCCCAAAAAAAGTAAAACCTGTAGGCTGAGATAAAGACAGTTTAATAGGACAGCAGAGGAAGAGATGATAATAATATACAAAACAAGTGATGCACAATGCAATCCAACAACCAATGCCCAGCCCATCCCTGAGCAGTGATCGCTGCCCACCCCGGCCAACTGCCCCCAGTTTCTATACTGAGCATGACGCCATATGGTATGGCATAGCCATTTCGCTAGTCGGGGTCAGCTGTCCTGGCTGTGCCCCCTCGCAGTTTCTTGTGCACCTGGCAGAGCATGGGAAGCTGGAAAGTCCTTGACCAGTGTAAGCTAAACCAAAACATCAGTGTGTTATCAACATTATTCTCATCCTAAATCCCAAACACAGCACTATACCAGCTACTAAGAAGAAAATTAACTCTATCTCAGCTGAAACCAGGACACACTGACAGTAGCTATTAGAAGAGTTTCCTCTTGAATTTGTACCTATAAGTTTGATTACTTACATGTGTTTGGTGAATGACTGTGTTCTAAATATTTGATTCTTAAATGAGGTAATATCTCTTTTAACCCTTCCACTTATTTTTCCCTTAGTTCAAAAATTCCTGTGAATAATGGTTGGATAAAAATGGGCCAATATGTTCAACAAAACATAATGTAGCACTGATACACAGTTAAGAAATATCACTCCTATTCCATGTCTCAAAATATCTATTTGCTTCAATTTTGTTATGGTAAACTTAACTTCGGATGCCAAAGTTTGACTCAATGTTTTTGTTAAAAATGTTTGAAATTGAGTCCAATACTAAAATTTCCTTTTCTTTTAGTAGATCAGTCATTGTTTTAAATAGGGTCACTGCTTTTGCCTTGAAAGCCCAAGGGGTGGTCTTTCTGCTTCTCCAGTTAGAGCTCACCCATACAAACACTTAAGTCAGACATTATTATAACTGAAGAAATGAAAACCTCTGAAAGAAGTCTGGGGAGAAGAGAATCCCTGTTTCAGCACTGTTTCACTGGAGGGTGGAGTGCTCAGTGGCCAAGGGTTAATGGGCATGTTTAACATTGCAGTACAAATTAGAAATCCATGTTTACTACAAAGGTAATCAGCCAGTTAGTGCCCATTTCATGTCCCTAGATCTAACACATTGCCAATTAGAAGTCGTTCCTTCTTGCTGGGCTTTATTTCAAATTATCTAAAAAGAGATTTATACTAGCCCCTAAAAGTGTTGTTGGTTTCTCTTTTTTTTTTTCCTAATGAATTAGGTCATTGGGTAAAATGATTTTTTTAATTTCATGAAATATTACCCTTCACAAATGATGCCAAAAAAAGATTTACAGGTTTCAATGTATTTTTTGGCATGGTAATTGAAAATACGTTATGATCAGAATAGAGGTTAACAGCATATTTTAGAATGGAAGACATCTGCAGCTTCAAAAAGATTATTCCACCTCAACAATCTGTGGAAAGAATCAGTCTACCACAAAGAATCCTTTTTCTATCCCCAGACATCTCTTGGCCAACATACATTAACTAAAACTCTAAGTTCTGGAGTTGCCATACTTTCTTAGGGCTGCAATGGCGTGTAAAGTTAATGTGATGGTTCCTTCCTGCTTTGCTTAAACAAGTATCCCACAAATGCAGATCAGCTTGCTCAAATAATACCTTATGATTTCTCCCCGGTTATGGGGAGAATGACTACATTATTTCATCATAGAGCAAAGGAAATGATAGTTCAGAATTCTAGGGCTAAGGGTTTTTCATCATACATTTCATTCGTGTACAGTAGTACATGAGTAAATATTTCCCTTTTTTAATCTGAAAGTGTCTACATTAGATATAAATGGGAAACGGGCATTTGTTAATTAAGCTGCAGTAAGTGCAAATTTCAGTGCCATTACAAGCTGCCTTTTTAGAAACCATGACAATGACATTAAGCATTTGCTAAACAAAATCTGCTCCTGTATGTCATGCAGTTTGCATCCTGTTTACTATTAAGAAGTTGTTGGCACAGGCAGAAGACATTTTGTTAAAAACAATAAATAAATAGAATTTTCTTGGTCTGAAATCAGCTGTTTTCAGAAGTGTAGGTTTAGATGGAAAAAGAAGAGGAGGCATAAATAGATTTTTTTTTTTAATTCCTACCTGTTCATGCCTTTTTTTTTTTTTTTTTTGTGAGCTGGTGCTTGTACATCAGCTGCAGCTCTCCTTATTATGTGAACCTGCATTTTCAAGCAGAGAATACTTTCTAACCACATGAAAATTCATAGAATCGTTTAGGTTGGAAAAGACCCTTAAGATAATCGAGTCCAACCGTTAACCTAATGCTGCCAAGTCCGCCACTAAACCATGTCCTCAAGCACCACATCTACCTGTCTTTTAAATACCTCCAGGGATGGGGACTCCACCACTTCCCTGGGCAGCCTGTTCCAGTGCCTGACTACTCTTTCAGTAAAGCAGTTTTTCCTAATATCCAATCTAAATCTCCCCTGGCGCAGCTTGAGGCCATTTCCTCTCGTCCTATCCCTTGTTACTTGGGCGAAGAGACTGACCCCCACCTTGCTACAACCTCCTTTCAGGTAGTAGTAGAGAGCAATAAGGTCTCCCCTCAGCCTCCTCTTCTCCAAACTAAACAACCCCAGCTCCCTCATCTGCTCCTTGAACCTGTTCCATCCTTCACAAGGAAGGCTTACAAGGACCATTTATAAAGGTCTCCTGCAGGACATGGGGGACCATGGTTTTAGGTCCCTGTTTGCCTCACAGAGGTGGAAATGTTAGTTCTTGCTCCCAGAAGAGTGACCTGGGATAATCTCTGCACTCCCCATGGCAGCTGGTCGCCGTGCAGTGACATGGGAAGGAATCATGCAGCCAGGAATCATAGAACCATAGAATGCTTTGGGATGGAAAGGAACTTTAAAGGTCATCTAGTCCATCTCCCCTGTAACTGGCAGGGACATCCACAACCAGATCAGGTTGCTCAGAGCCCCATCCAACCTGACCTTGAATGTTTCCAAGGATGGGGCATCTACCACCTCTCTGGGCAACCTGTTCCAGTGTTTCACCACTCTCATTGTGAAAAATTTCTTCCTTATATCCAGTCTGAATCTACCCTCTTTTAGTTTAAAACCATTGTCCCTTGTCCTATCGCTGTTGGCCCTGCTAAAAAGTCTGTCCCTATCTTTCTTATAAGCCCCCTTTAAGTATTGAAAGGCTGCAATAGGGTCACCCCGCAGCCTTCTCTTCTCCAGGCTGAACAACCCCAGCTCTTTCAGCCTTTCCTCACAGCAGAGGTGTTCCATCCCTCTGACTGTTTTTGTGCCCCTCCTCTGGACCCGCTCCAACAGGTCCATGTTCTTTCTGTGCTGAGGACCCTAGAGCTGGAGGCAGGGCTCCAGGTGGGGTCTCACCAGAGAAGAGTAGAGGGGCAGAATCCCCTCCCTCGCCCTGCTGGCCATGCTGCTTTTGATGCAGCCCAGGATATGGTTGGCCTTCTGGGCTGCGAGAGCACACTGCTGGCTCATGTCCAGCTTTTCATCTACCAGTACCCCCAAGTCCTTCTCCTCAGGGCTGCTCTCAATCACTTCATCCCCCAGCCCGTACTGATACCAGGGATTGCCCCGACCCAGGAGAAGAGTACGACGGGGTTTGATCCTGTTGCATAGAGTTTGCAGTATGTATGTCAGTACATATACTACACAGAAAGCTTTTGGATTAAAAAAAAAAAGTAAAATCTGGGGATAATACCAAATCCCCTGAGGCTGAAAATTGTACATAAGTAATTGGCTATGAACTGCCTCTTGTTTTCAAAGTGCTACAAAACTTAGTCCCATCCTCAGTTCATATTCCCTAGACTGTTCTTTATGTTGTTTTAACTACGCAGGAATTACTCTGCAGTCTGTGAACCCCAAGCTGACTTTTTTGCTGGAAAAAATGGCGCATTACAGCTATATAATCAATGACATAGTCTAAACCCACTCCATTAAAAGAGAAAAAAATGCAAACAATGTGAGAAAACTCATCTATCTGTTGTGGAGAAAGATGATTATGATGATATGTGGGGTTTTCTTGGTGGAAAATACAAATTAATGCAGGTCATTGATTTTAAAAATCATTATCCTTTGCTAGACAAGGAGATTTTGTAGGCAGTCTAACACACTCGCAGAGGAGCAGAGCCATATGTCACTGCAGCAGGGTTGTCCTTTGGCTTGAATAAAATGAGAATGTGAAAGATTTTATTGCTCTAGGTGTTAATACTGGTTGTAATCAAGATGAAACAGAATTATCTACAATATCAATGTGGGAGATACTGCAGTTCAAGTGGCAACAATTTTATGGGAGAACAGATTGATTTATTTCTACTTGTTTACTGTCTGTGCCCGTGAGCCGTGTTGGCTGCATGGCTGGATCTGTGCTCTGCAGAGGTCTGTGAGCGTTGTGCGTTGAGTGGCTAACTCTCCCCCCGTGAGCAGCTTCTCAGAAATGTCTTACACAATTGCACTTGAAGAAACTGAATAGTATTGATTAGTGGCCATTTTTATGGAAGGTGGAAGAGAATCTGAGTGGGGCTTTAACAACTCATAATTTCATCTTTTGCTGTTAACAATATCTGAATCAACTTCAGACTTAACTGAAGAATGCATTTCTTTCTGGCAAGGCTGAGAAGATGATGATGATGATGATATATTCTGACTTCAACTGCTCTTTACAGCAGCTTTGGTGCGGGGGACAGGGTCAGCAAAAGTAGTGGTTTGCTTTTCTTTCAGCTGGGCCACAGTAAACTCTGTTCTCCGGAGCTCAGCTCAGTGTTATTTTTCCACGTCTGGCCATGCTGTCCTCACTGTATTGGAGTGGAGTCTGACTGTGACCTGACACCTTTTCTCCTTGCCATACCTGGGATGTCCTATGTGAGCAACATTTGCTGCTTGAGGGAAATTAAGCTGATTTTTGTTTTCAAATTGAATGTGGGGATACTGAAAGGATGCTGAATGGGGGAAGGGAGATGCTTCAGGACTGTGGAGGGAGCCTGGAGGCGTGTAAGAGACGGAGGAAGAAGTGAGGGAATCACAAAGGTGGTAAAAGGCTGGGGACAGCTTGGCTCCCTCCAGCCCTCCTTCCCATTCACACCCTCACCCTTCCTTCCCAGGGTGTCACCAAAAGTGAAATTCAGTTTTGTCTCCATGGGTGAGGGATCTCCTAGGCCATGAAAGGAGCCTTAGAGTTGGGTGAGAAGAAGACATGCCTCTGGGTACTTTTCTTCTATGGAGAAAGCAGGATGGTGGAGAGGTGTGGAGCTAGTGCAAATAACTTTTATTTTTGCTTTATCAAGACTGGGACAAAGAAGCCACTTCTGTTGGGCCAGGCTCTCAGATTAACTTGCATATTGTCTTCTGCAGCAGCCAGTTTGGTCAAAAGCACAGAAATTGTTTAGCGTACCAGATCCCTACAAAGAAACCTTGGACATTGTTACTGTTGACACTCCCTTGTACCTCCACTTCCATGCCCAAATCTGTTACTAACCCAAATTAATATTAATCTCAAATATTTGTTCTTTAGATTCATAGGAGCCCTCCACACATCTTACTGTGCTAGGTCTTGACTTCTCAGTCAAGTGTCAGGGTATATTAGTAGCTTAGGGGTTTCTAAAAGCTTATATGAACCTGAGAGACGTGTAATGTTTTGGTAAAACCTACACCTCATCAGCAATTTCGAAGAGAAAACAGTAAAAAAAAATAGTACTTAGTGAGGGTTATTGTACATATTCAGAAATAACATGTAAATACTATTTGCTGTAGGCATGCTTTGACTTTTATTTTATATTTGAGTCAATCCATAATTTAGTATAGTTTAAAAATATAGCAAATATTATTTTATTTTAATCTTTTTAAAAGAGTGTTTACTTCCAAAATGGGAAACTTGGCCTTTTTTTATGGGGGAGAAGTACAACACTCGTGGGAAAAATAATTTGTAGAGTTGGTCCCTAATTTTATTCCATGAGTCATTGCTCATTTGCATCAAGAGTGCTTGTGTGAGGAAAAGGCTAAAAGTCTTGGTTTGCTTGAGGAGTGAGTTAGCTTCAGTGCCAGAGGTCTGGAAGACGATATAAAAGATGGAGACACATAAGGGGAAGAAAGTTTCTTTTCTTGAATCTTCCATATTCATTTGAGGTCTGATAATATTATTTTCAGAGACTATAAAGTATGAAAAACTAGTAAATTAAATGCTTTGTCTAAAGTGAGAGCTTATGAAAGAACGTGTCAGAAAAGGCCATAAGACACAGCACTTGCATGGACATCCCTCTTGTTCTGTAGGTGTTGCGAGAGTTCATTTTTTAATTTTTTTTTCCCCAGTCAGGCAAAGAAAGCAAAAAATCTGTGATGGGCTGATATGCTTGTTTGTATTTTAATAACTCTCACTTGGTATTTCTGAGCAGTTGAGAGTCTATTTGTCAGCAGTGCTGAATAAAGCCAGTAGGCAGGCATAGTGGGTTAAGGTGTCTGGCTATCTTTTAATCGCTGTGCCTGTTTTAACACGTTTAATCTGTTATCGTTGTCTTGCCCTAACCAGCAGTGGTTCAACAGTAGCTGGATGAATTAGCTAATCTCTAAATCCCATTACTATTTGTTTTGCCTGATGCATTTGCTAGGTTGCTAAGGTAGGATGAAAGATGCTGGCAGTGTAGAGCTGTAAGCCAGACAGGCTCGATTGACAGCCCCACAATGTCAGGGTCATGATTGAAACTACTGCAAAGACAAGTATAACTGGAGCAATGTAATCTGTGATTCTGCAAAAAATACCATTACTTAAGTGGTAATGTGAGCTGTCAGGGGTTGGTGCCAATGTGGTATGTGGAGTTGTGGATGGGTGCCATAATGGCAGCTCCATCAATATTACGGGAAATTCTGAATGAATGGATGAAGCCAGATGCCAAGTTCTACTCCAGAATTACCTAATAGCCTTCTTTGTGTGTCCATCGTTATTTCAGTGGCAGAAAATGTGAAAATGGTAAGCAAGAGTATTATAGAGGTAAATTCACTACTCTGACAAATTTTAGTCTCTTAAAAATACTTCCTTACTCTGAGGTGAACTTGAGTAATGTGGCTTAGAAAGTAGATTTTAGTACTGGATTTCAAATACTTGATGTATGTTCTGTTTTAGTTCCTGTGAGGTAATTGAATTATCAAATGTAGTGGCATATTATGTATGATAGAAAGGAAATGCAAAGAAATTGTCTTGCCTGAGATTAGTCTGAGAGAGCTAGAAATGATAGTTAATTTGCCATATATTCAGCCATGTACCTTTTCCTGTTAAAATTAGTTGTCAAAGAATGGAAGAGAATCGGTGAAATTGGTGTGCAGTAACAAGGAGTAATAACATAACAGGGTGTAGAAAGCTGGTGGATTCAGGGCTGGTTTTGGTAATAGGCAATAGAGGTAGCAAAGAATTTCATTGCTGCAGAAGATTCAGAGAATTTGATAGAGCTGGCAGATACCAAAGAGAAGAAAGAACAAAAATATCAAGACTTAGAAAAGTAATTAAAGATGGCAATTTTCTGCAGTATTTATGAGAACACTTGCAACCTTGCAAATCTTTGTTGTTTAGAATGATTCAGTATCGACCACAAGTGGCAGCAGTGACTTGATAATTTATTGTTTGTTTAAAAGTATTTGGGTTTTCTTAGTAAGGCCACTGTTATGTCAGGAAGAAGTTTATAAGTTTTCTAATGTCTTAGAAGTAACTTGCTGAAATGCAATTATTTTTTCTTTGTGGCATGCCACCTGTCTTAGAACAATGTTTATGTGTACCTGTCAGCAACATAAACATGGTCAAATGTGATGTGCAAAAAGTCTTGAAGAAAATTGGTATTGAGGTGTTCTCCTACTATGCGAAACGAAAGTTAAAATTATATTTGTGTTATCCATACCCGTGATATAGTTTCTACAGGTTTTGAAAACTGGCGTACTTAAAATAAGCTGTTACCTGAACAATAAGAAGATATTATGGTCTTGGGCATGGCCTCAGCAGATACAGCTCTCTCAAGTCCACCTTGTTTGTGCTGTTGAGGCCAGGATGCCCTTTCCAAATCCCAAGCCTTGTTTGAGACTCTTGGCGGCTCTCTCCAGCTTCCAGATGCTGCTTCCCCATTCTGCCTGACGTCTTCACAAGTGAAAGCAGGCAGCCGCGTCTCTGCCTTTTCCTTTTCCTTCTCTGGTCAGAAATATTGCTAATGTGAAAATAGCACTTGATCTTTTCTGTTCCCTGACTGTTGTCGCTGGATCATCTGGCTCAGAGTGTTTGTGGCTGATGCTGGCAAGGATGATGTCGTTCCCCTTTCTACCTTTTACCCCACGAGGGTCGTGTCCTACGTGGGCTGTGCGGTCCAGTGGGCATTAGGATGGAGAGGGTTGCCTCTTGGGCTGGAGTTGGGCTAGACACACCTTATGAAAACCTGTCTGGCCCTTGGTGTGTGCCTCTTGCTTTCATCCCAGGAATACCCCGGGCCCAGCTGAAGTAATCTTGGTGCGCTTGGGAAGACCTGGGTATATGCCAGAAACGGTGTCCCCTCTGCCACTCTAAACAGGTGGCAGGAGGGAGCAAGATGTTCCCCCAGGCTTTCAGGCTTTGGTTTCCATGGAGAGAAGGTGGAATAAGATTGATTATTAAGCTGGGTTGTGCCTTCTGCTTGGCCAGAGGCATGTTAATGTTGGCCAGGCGCAGTTTGCACATGACCTTTGTGCAAATAGAAAGTGGTCTGCCAGAGGACATGTTGTAATGTCCTATATGCTAACCTCAAAAACCTGTGAGCACAGAGCTAAGGTGATACTGGGATTTAAACCCAGCTTAAGAAGTGTGTCCTGTCCTTCACACAGCTCCACACTCCGCTAAGGATCTCTTCCCAGATGATCAGAAAATCCATAAGCAGAAGCACAATCCCCATTTTTGCTCCAGGGAAGGGCCTTCTCTCCTCCTGACCCAGTAGAGGCCCAGACTCACAGCCCATCTCTGGGTATGGTAATCTGATTGCTGGGTGGGCCAGAATTCATGTTGGGGGTCTTGTGGCTGGAGGCATGAATTTGGCTTGTGAAGTTCCTCCGGGTTGTGCCTGAGGCTGGGCTGCATCTCCCAGCCATGGATGATCCCTGCCAGGCTGGCGATGGGGCTTTGTGAAATCCTCCCATGGCTGGAGATGTGCCCACAGCATGAGGCCATTGTAGCTGTGTGGCTGTTTCCCCAGGCTCTTTCAGTTAAGAACAGAGCAGAAGTGGTATTTTTCTTTTTCTTTTTTTTTTTTTTTTTTTTTTTAACCCGAAACTGAAAACCTCCACAGGAGACTTCTGCCAAATGTGCTTTGGGAGCATAATTTGGACCATAACTCTAACTAGTGATAGTCAGTAAGTCATTATGTCCCTTTTGGGGGACAGTTCTGATCCTCCTTCCCTTCTCCCATACGTACACAGGTTTATTTTGCTGTAATAATCACAGATGCAGAAATAAGGAAGATTCCATTTTCAGACAGTCCAGGGGTGTGCAGTGTTCACCTTCAAGAGTGTGGCTGTAACAAACTAATTTATTTTTAAAGCAGAAATTAGAGCAGTACTCACTATCTGGAAAATGTGCAGCTAAAATGACTTATTTTATAATAAAACTCATATAACATAATGGTTATCTTGTATGTGATGAGAGTATTGTCTGGGGAGTAGTTGTGGCAGCAGAGCTACCCTGTTTGCTTTGCAGTTCTCTGACCTGCTTATTAGATGACATTCTTATTAAACAGAGGAATTTATATGAGAGGTGTTTAGGGGGACTGTTATTGTTAAGGGTCTGTCAGCACTTTTGTTTTAAATGTTTTATGAATATACGCAAATGGTATTTTAAGCAGCTGCTCATCCTTGGTCAGCAATAGGCAGAATAGAGCCTTATATGATCAAAATGTTATGTTTTATTTGCAATTTTATATGAGAAATAGTTGCAAATAAAAGTAGGGAAAACCTAAAAGTGCTAAAATACATCAATTTTATCCATAATTAAAGGATTGTACTTTTCAATTATGCATCATTTTACAGTTTATAATATTTTTCTGGGTAGTAGTAGAGGGGAAAAGAAATGTTTCAGCAAAATGCAATGCTTTGCATTATGACATAATTATTTAGTGGGGGTTTATTTCATATTTTTTATTATCAGAGGACTACTTTTGTTGTAAAGGAATCAGTGTAGCAGTACTGTTGTATTGGAAAAAAACCCCAACATTTAATTTTAAGAGAAAATTCTTAACTTCCTATGAAATTTAAAATAGCAAACAGTCTGTTCTTCCCCAGAATGAATTGCTGTCTCCTCCTGTTCCCTTTCATTAGTCCCTCCTTGAGTTCTGACCTTTTCCTTTCCTGCATTAATGCAGCTCTGCCTCTTGACTCCTCATCAGCCTCTCCCTCTTGCACCCTGCTGAGGCAGGCATCCCTCAGAAGCAAGTGCAAGAGTGGATCACATAGAAGCCACAGCTAAGGAGGCAGATATGGCCTGTGAATGTCACTGAAGGGTGATGACAGGTAGGGCTGATCAGAAAGCTGAATTCATAGTCCGGGCCATTGTGGTAAATCCTGGAATTTCACAAGGAAAGGGAATTTCGAAACTCAAGTTTTAAAAACACAATGAACCAGTCCCCTCTCCCCACAACTAATTCAGCATCTTGGTTCAGTGATTCAAGAGAAGACTGATAACTTTTTTTTTTTTTTTAATAGAAAAGCAACCTGTTAGAAGGCTGTGGAGCTGAGATCTTAGAACTAGGATTGCTACAGCATAATGACAGTTTAACTAGCCTTAAGTGTTATGCTTCTATGGTAGCTGGAGCAGATGGTAGCTGGTAAATCCTTTTATTATATGATGTGGTTGGCAGTTACATGTGCAGTATAGCTAGGGAAGCTTCTCGGTAAAGCTTGTACACCTTAGGAAGTCTGTAGACAGTTTCATCTTAGTACTGATGTGTTTATTTATTGGTAAGCCAGCATGAATAGGTGTAAATTACTTTGATGTAACATTGTGCTGACCCTGCTTATACCATAGATGAGCAGATGGCATGGAAAACATTTTGTACTTATGCCAGAGCAAGGCTATGAGACTGAAAAGTGAACCTTAAGCTGAAAGTCTTGGGCATGATGAGCTCACTGTTAACATCTCTGGATGAGCTGGCTGGAGAACAGCCCGGGCATCATGACTGTGCAGCACCTTTCCTCAAGAGCAGCAAATCCTGCAGAAGGCACCGGCTTACGGGCAAGGAACTGCCTTGCCAAAAGAGCTGGAAAACCCGACAGTGAGCTGTGACTGGTATGTAACAGTGCAAGGAGCTGTTAACTACCTGTCTGTCAGTCACAAGTGCAAACGGAGGAGTGGATTCTGGAGGGTTACAGGTCATTTTGGGCTTGCTCTTTTTTACCACTATTTTCCTTTTGTCTGCACACAGTTGGATTTGGGAAAGCCAGGGAATGTGCTGCTGATTGGGGAAGGTTTGTTCATCTTGGTGCCCTGGTGTGGTAATTGGGTTTTCAGGTTTTGGTGTAAGGATTCGAGCCGGTGCTTTTTGTTAGCAGTGTGCACTGCTAGAGATCAAAATGTGGTTCTTGACTAGCAGTCAGTTGCTAGGAGAGCACAAATATAATACAGAAATGGGTAATTTAATTCATACTAGCACAAGTGTATAATGGGACAGGTTTCTGGAGTGCCTGTATATGTTTATCAAAAAATTGTTCAGGTCTATGTCAGCACGAACTTATACCAGGTATATGTCATATAAATCAGCAGAAATATAGACTGTGTCATAATCATTAGAGACCCAACTCAATCACATACAGAACTGCAGGATAATATTTACTGCTAAGGCTGAGAATTGTAACCCCTGCTTACACGTGCTCATTTATGGCTGTATCTAGCTCTTTATCGTAGATGATATAGTGGAAGTCCACAAAGAAATAATACTTTTGAATTCACAGAAGTTTTGATTGAGCAAGAAATAAGTTCACACCCTCTGCAGCCACAGATCAAGATGCCTAGTGATGAGCCTTCAACTATACTATGAATGGGGAAAGGATTCTATAGGGATAAAATACTCTGTGTCATAACATATAGGTACAAAGGACTGGGTTGAGGAGTGTAACCTATATAATTTTTATTCTTTTTTAGGTGCTTGAGCTCACATGTAGTATTTTTAGGTGCAATGTTGCGTTTCTGAGTGATGCTTTGAAAAGCAACAGCAGTCATATTACCATCTATATAGTAAATGCTTTAATTTTCAATGCTTGCTCTTTTAGCAGAATAACACTTTTGAACTAAATGTAAATGCCTCACGGGCGTTGTCTCCATCTTAGTTCCTGACTTGCTTCATAAATGTCCATACCTCTGTGGATTATAAATCAGTTAATCACCTAAGTATGTGGTTTCTGTTTACTGGAGAGGATGGAAGGGACATATTAATAAATGAAAACAGTTGTGCAGATCTCAAAATTCCTTTGATTGCTGCTGAAAACACCTGTTGGAAAGGCAATTGTCACAGCTGCACAGTCTGTCTAAAATTGGAGACGTTTAATATTAGTTTGATTTGTAGCTGTTACTGCTTCAGAATAAAAAAGGTGATACAGTAGCTGTGGAAATATGCCTTTCATGCGTAGTATGTTGTAGATTTGCACTATCTGATGCCATTGATTATGTAGTTTGAAAGATTTCTATGCAAATATCTTTCAGGCAATCTCACATAATGAAATGAAATGGATCTATACGCACAAAAATACAACATGATCTGTTGGATGTGGCACAGACTCTAACAGATGAACAGATTTATATACGTTAAATACTTTACTGTTATTTGGATTTCTTGGTATTCAATTACTGATGCAATTTCCGTTCTGAAACTTGAATGTCCTTGACTGTATAATGGCTGTTCTGATTTGGGACAAATCTGCAGCAGCAATTGTAAAAATTAGTCCTCTTCTGCAGTGATCTGGCAATGTTTTTCCTCTCATTGTTCTCATACCATCTAGACCCTAATGAGAAGCATGGCACTAATGATTGCTGAATGCTTCTCCAAATGTTCAGAGGCTCATAGTATGAAGCAAAAACAACTTCAAAAGCATGTCCTGTTGTAAATTTTTGATGAAAAATAGTGTACAGTGTTAGAAGTTGACGTGGCATGAGATTATTGTACTGCATATGAAGAAGAAAACCTTAGAGTAGAAGTGAGGAAGTGGGTTGTACTTTTAGCATGACTAATATACCTTTATGAAGTCTGTTAAATACCTTTACTGAAATAAATATATTAGATCAATCCATCTGAATCCATTTGTCTTAATTTAAAACGAAGAATGAATTGTGCTGAGGATACAGTTACTTTTATGATGAATCTAGATTTTTTTTTTTTTCTTAACAGGGAAGTTAGTAATGATTTTCATAGAAGCATGTAAATGATTAATTCTCTGTCCATTTTATTTTATAAGTGGCACAAAAATTGACTTGAGGAAATAATACACAGTGCATGTGTGAAGGGGAAAGTCTTTTGTGAAAGAAACTTCAGCAAAGACTCAGTTTAAGCACTTTGCCAGAATTCGGGGAATACTGTGCTACATCCACTAATGTCAGGCTTTCCTTTAAATTTTACTATTTACCTTTGCAAAGTAAGCACACCAAGTTATGTCTGCAACACATGAAACTTTTTATTTTAATTTGTTTTGTAACAGAATGAACCATACAGGTCTTGAAACTGGAACCTGGACCTGCATAGTGTCGTAGTGTGGGACACCTAAGTAGGTCTTAGAGGTGAATTTTAGGGTGTGGTTTGCTATGGTTAAGCCAACCAGATCACCATAAGGGTGATTCCCAGCAGCAGCAGCCACTGCTTTCCTTGTGTCAGAATTGGGTGTTTCTCTGGTTTCATAGCCCTTGTTTCAGATCTGCTTGGGTTTCAGAAAATCTTCCTGGTGGATAAGTAACATGCCTGCATAATTACGCGAGGGAGGGAGACAGGCATCCATAGCAGACTGTCGGGGAAAAGAGAACTACTGTGTTTGCTGTCAGCAATTTTGACTTACCTATGATGCAAAGCAGCTTTCTTATTAGCTGAATTCCAGAACCAGAATTATTTTTTCTGCACTTTGTGGGCATTTCAGTTTGTCTGGCCCTCACTGCAGGTCCCCTGTGCCATAGCCTCTGCTCCTACAATTCTGCAACCTAATTCAAAATAATGGAGTTTAATGAACTTACTTGTCATCTGCATTGTGGTCCACGTGTTGCTGCGGAAAGTGGTCTACTTTTTCCCCTTTAGAAACTAAATAGTATAAATGGAGAGTCAAAATCAAATTAATTTAATTCTGGCTTTTTCAGAGAGTGTAATTAAGAGAGTCTTGAGTAATAAATCAAGTCTTTATCATCTTTTATTAAATGGGCTTGAGTCAGTAACCTGAAACACAGTTTTAGTTGGGAACATGTGGAAGAGCACACCCTTATCTGTAGTAATGATGTATTTTAACTGGATTGCAGATTATTCACAGAGTAAGCTTGTCCTTTTAATGATAGCATTAGGGAATAAATACTTGTACTACTAAAAAACAAAGATGCGTTTTTCTAAAACTGATTTTATAAATTGAAAGAGAATGCATAAAAATAAGCTCTGTTATGCAAGAGCTGGGCTTTTTGTTTACAAACAAGGTATTGGGATAAACTATCTATTTCAAGAGAATGTGGATATTTAATATTTGCTAGAAATAGATTTTTTTTTTTTGTTTGTTTTAAAGATTTGGATTTAGATACCCAAAATGGAAGATACCTGAAATTCTTTTGAAATTGTTTACCTCATAAGTCTTCCCAGTCCTAGAAGTCATCAAAACAATGTGTGTTATATGTGTAACAAGTGTTGGACTCGTGGCATTCCTTTGAAGGTTTTATGGGGCTTCCAATCTCTAAAAGCACATCCTGATTTTAAAGAGATTATCCAAAGGTGTAATTAAATTACATAACCATTTTGGTGTGGTTGACTCACTGTAAGGTGTGCTGCGTAGGAGGTATGCAGCTACTTAGCTGAATACTTTTATCTTGCAATGAATAGGCTTGTAAAGGTGCAAGTTCAAGTTCAGAAATGGAACTTGTAGGAAATGCAGCTCGTCCAGATTTCGGGCAAAGAAATGGCCCTGAAACTTTGGCCAAACTTCAAGTGAAACTTCAGTAGTGTTGGAATAGGTAAACATGTATTTTTAAACTGGATTTTAAGTTTTCATTTGTAAGTTTCTGGCACAGCTGATCAGAAAGGGTTCAGGCTACTTTGTAGAGTTGGGTTCAGCTGAATGCCTCGTACTGGGAATGAAAAGATAAACCAGTCTCTGTCCAGGCCTTTGCTGATCTCACTGCTACCCACAACTGTATTCTAGTTGGGATTTTCACATACCGTATGTAAGGGTGATTGTATCTGTTCCTTAAGGGTTGGACGGGGCTCATTAGATCACTTTAATATTAACGCTTCTAGTGTATGGCGAAGGTCTTTAAGCTCCAATACGATGATATGATGAAAAACTCAAAGTCCAGGTGCCCTGGCGTGGGAAGTGCCCAGCTGTGCACTGTCTCAAACTCTCGATGCCTTCAGTAGACTCTGGATCACCTCATAATAGTATAAGACACCACTGCCAAAAAATAGATGTTAAATCTTGGCAAGTATTTACAGGCCTGTAGTCATTAGTCTTGTTTGGAATTACTTGTGCTTTTTGGAAATTAACCTTGTCATAATTTAATAAAGGAATAAAAAAAATCTTGCCAGTAATGCAGGGGGCAGCAGTGCCAAGGCACAATCCTTCTGGAGTAAAGGGTCAGCTTTTTCTCTCCTTGATTTTTTTATTTTTTTGGGGGCAGGGAGGGGTGCCATCTGACAACAGAAAGAAGTGCAGGTGTACCATATCATAATTATATTTAGCAAGCTTTGCATATTGAATGACCAGGTGTGAGAAATAAGGGGGGAAAAAAAACCCAAAAAAACCAAACCCCAACAAATATATATATAAAAACATATATGAATGTATAAAAAAACCCCATATATGTATGTAAAAAAAAAGTTTCCACTAAGGTAGAGAAGCTCAGATTAAAAAAATCCTTTTCTTGATTTGTCCTTCCTTTTTCAATGAATTAAGCTCCCATGTTGTAGCCTTTTTTTCTTTCTAAACATATAGCAAAAAGCTCAGGTTTATGAATAACTCAAGAGGGCGGGGATGACACTGAGCCAGAGCTTAGTTCTGCTTTATCGATAATAGAGCTGACAGTTAAGAACAAATCTACAGAACATAATTGGAAATCCTTTAACCAAGCAGCATGCTGAACATCTGCAATGGAATTGGCACCTAAATTAAAGTTAAGCATTAGTTTAAGTTCTCAGAAAGCAAATTAGGAAGCTAACTAGATCTGTAATTGCAACAGAGATTGTAATGAGCACAAAGCTGGACTTGGGAATTCATTTGGTTTTTTAATTCAATAGTAAGCAATTGTAAATGTGCTAATTTGCAGGTACGGTATGTGTTTATGTAAATGAATAATCAACATATTTTGCCCGTCTTGCACACTTGCATGTTTTCACTATTTATACAGCTACAGTAACAAGGAGCTCCAGTCATGTAGTAGATGCAATACAAGCAGAAGAGAAATGAGCTTCCCTGACTGCTTCCAATGGACACAGAAAACAAAAGGAGACAGACAGGGATCGTGAGGATGTGGAAAGTGTAAATGAAACTAATCAATAATAATCTAATATCCAGGTTACTGAACACATTGATGTGAATATACAATTGTTAAAAACAGAATGCGGGTCTATATAGCTTTTGTTGATTTGTCTTAATATCTGTTTCTTTAATATATTTAAATTAAATATGTTAATTACATTAGCTTAAATTAAAATACTAATTACATTATTTAAATATATTAATGACGTTAAATAATATTTTTCCAGTTGTGCAGAATGCAATTATCTTCTCACGCTCTATGCTTTCTCTTGTCTTCCAAGATCTCTTGTGAAGGAAAAAATCCCCCATCTCTAATGTCACTGTTATTGTTAAGGGAATAAGAATTCCTGAAGAGATTCAAGGGCATGAATCTGGTATAACTATCAGAAAAAAATCTAGCCATTGTGTAAGTTCATTTAACAGAAGGATATGTACATCTATTTTTTAAATAATGGCATAAAGACAAAAGATTTTGAAGTAGAGCCAGCAAAGAAAGTGGGAATATGGCTTAATTGATTGTCCTTGTTCTCAGCCAGAGTTGATGAATGTCAAACTAGTCATGAACTGGATTTTAAAGTAGGGTTCAGCTTTATTCAGTTTTACAAATGATTAGGAAAAAAATATATAATTTCTTTCATAAAATCTAAATAATTGTGAATGACACAATGAGTGGCCAGAATGGTTTTTGATGAGGGCATGGATGCTTTTGAGCCTTTAAGCAAAAGTCGTTTTTGTACACCCAAATGTAAAGATGTACTTCTAGACCAGGGAAATGCCTGCTGTGCAAAACAGGGGAGGACAGTCTTCCAAGCAGTTACTCAGTAATGGTTATAGGTGGAAAACAACTTGATATAGGTTTTTACTCTGGTATCATGGCAAAAAAGGTTAATATAATTCATGATGTGAGAACAAAGAGTAACTTGGGGACATGGGGGGTTGGCTTTGATTTAACTTTCAAGTCAAATGGTAAGACCACTATGAGAATGTTGCATAAAAATGTCATGCCAGTGTTTAAAATTATTGTCAAAAACTGGAATAGAGACAGAAAAGAGTAGTTGAAATTATTTTAGGTTTGGGAAAACATTAAGGCACATGAGACTCAATTTGTTCACTTTCTCAAAGAATATTGTGAGATTGCATGACTGCAGTGTGATAGTATTTTAACGTTCAGCAAATACCATGCACTAGGACCTCTTCAAAGCAAGAAGACAGTCTTAATGTGAACTGGTGGGCAAAAACTTGGAAGTAGATAAATAGATTATTTGTCACTTGTCTTCAAATAAGCCTGATTGTCATTTTTTTTAAGTATTTTTATTTGAATGTGTTTTTCTGCAGCATTAGGTAGTTGATAAGAACAGAGGAATGAAGCTGAAGGCTGAGAGGCATGAACAGTTTGGTTAAACAGCCAAATGATCTCTTCTGACCTGAACTCTCGCGGTTCAATTTTTATAAAGAGATGGAGCAGTTTGGGTCACTTGCTATATCAGTGCATAGGAGCATACAGACTGCAATTCAGGAATAAAGGTTTCTGTAAATACACTTAAAGGACATTTGGAGTGTAATTTGAGAACCAGACAAATCATGCTCTGCACTGTTTCTGGCCTGTTTCTGAACTGCACGCTACTGTGGGGACACAGCCTGTCATGATGGAGTTCAAGCCATCACTAGCATTTTAACATGGCCTTAGATCTGACCACCTCAGACCTAAATAACCCAGTTCCTAGGGTGGGAACTGCTGTATTAATCATAGCCTTGCCATTACTAGCAAAGCTGCACTTTATAATAATGGTGGTGGGGGTTGATCTTCATTAAAATGTCCTGAGCGGAGAAGGTTTGAGAAAGACAGAGAATTTGATCCTGGGTCACTTTCTAAATTAATTCTTAGTTTTGTAGGGAACATTTCTTTCATGGCTAACAGTCTAGTGCCTCATTTCTGGACACATTCTAGTCAGGTTTCTTAATTAATCTTTTCTGCTTTAATTTTGTCTCAGAATAATTTATGGGTTTATTTCAGCTTTCTTAGACCTTTTACTGTGTGTGTTATCTATGATAGCCATTTCTAGCCTAGTCCATCCAATTACACTTCTTTTTGAAAAGAAATTGGCCCTGAAGAGAATGTTCTTCCAGAATATCGATTGTATCAGCAAGGTGCAATCTGACATTCAAATTTGAAAAACATCTTCTCTAATAGTTAACAGAGTAGGTGTCTGTTTAACTTTTTTGCAAAACTAGTGATTGGCTTTTGAAATTTTTCATTAGATCTAATGGGTGAACTGTGCTCTCTTTTTCCTTTGGGTACTATATATGGATTTAAGTTTATGCTTGTACGGCAAATTTGTGATAAGTACTTGGACTGAGATGAGAGTTACTTCAATTTACTGTTTAAATTAGTGAGAGTTAAGTAGGGATTGAGATACAGAAAGAGAACTTCTAAGTTTATAAGGTTTGATGCAATGCTTATTGAAGTCGAAGGCTCCCCAAAGCACTACGAAATAACCCAGTGTATTTTTGGGATTGGCTTGACTTCTCCTTTGGCCCAAAGCAGGATTGTGGTCAGTATGTTTGTGTCAGCATATGGGAGGCCAAAGGATGAAGTCAAGAGAAAGTTCTGCTTCAGAGACATGGAGGGGGATTCGTCAGGCTTAACCTTAGATATTTGCAGTTTGGATGTCAGTCTCTGAGCTGGTTGCCCGAAGTTTCCCAGATAGTTGAGAGTAAAATAGGCGACAACTAATCTAATGTGCTTTAGATCTCTTCTGTAAGAGGAGATAAATTTTTCCCTTGACTATATGTCTGTAAAAGAAGTGGATAGGATGGCTAGGTCTGCTCTATACACGAGACCTACTTTTAATCATGTGAATCCCATCCATGCTGTCTTGGATAATGGCCAGTTTCTAGTGCTGCCAGGCAAAACAAAAGAACTGGCAGGTACAAAGTACCTAATACAGTCAGCACTCCTCAGGATAACCGCTATTCCCTTCCTTTGACTGTCTGAAAGTGAAATCGAAAACCTACCCACTGTGAAGGAAACTTGCTCTAATTAAGTAAAGCAAGTACTAGTCATGTTGGGCAGGTCAACAACAAAAGACGGTGTAGCCTTGGCCAAGGAATCTGATACCACAAGAAGCCAAGGAGGACAGACCTTTGCTGGCACTAGTAGCTGTCGCCTTGCACCCTTCCCTTCCTCTCAAACCATGGTTGATTAGACATGCCAACAGTTTAAAAAGCGTCAGCAGGAAAACCCACAAGCACGGTCTAAGATCTTATTAACTTTGAGGGGCAGCACAATAATTGCTAAGCTACAGACTCCACTGAGTGAAGACAGACTTTCCCTTTTGCTAAAGCCATTGTATAGAAAAGATAAGATTTGCAGAGCTGGAAAAAGAGGACAAGAGGGAAGAGGATTGTACCCTTGTGGTTATGCTGTGATTGAGTCCTGTTCCCAAGATTATGTCAAATTTTCACTGAATAGCTACTTAATGTACAATGCATTAAAAATCTTGGGCGCAGAAGCCGGAAATTATAATTGCACTCTCTCCAGTTGAATATCCTATTAGGGTGCAGAGTCATGCTTTTCCTTTTGCTCTCTTTCTGGCTCCATGCAGCTTTTCTATTCATTGGCATGGCTTCAGCAAAAAGGAGAGTTGTCCCAGGCCCTCTTAAAGCCTAATAGCTAGGGACTATCCTGTGATATGGCAGGTAAGAGAGTGAACCCTCTTCAGACTGAAGAACTTCGATTTCTCCTTTCCTGAGCAGAAGTGCTACTTAGTAGGCTATATATGTGTGTATATTTTTTTACATACATATGCATAAATGTAAATCCCTCACAGTTCCTACTAGCCAAGAGCTGCTTTTTAGAAAGATACTGAGTATACCCTCACTTTGAGTATTTGGATCCCTTTGGTGCTCTTAACACACTGAGTACACTGGACTCCTGGCTTGTTCAGGGGCAGTTCCAGTTTGTTACCAAGAACGATGGGAGTAGCAATCATATTTTTCAAAGCAGAAAAAGACAGGGCTTTACTGGTATTTTCTGGGCATTGGCTGGACTTTCAGTTGCAGTCTGACTCCTGGTGACTCAGTATTGAGAATTTATGCTAGTACATAGAAGCAGAACTGCAAGCACTCGCAGAGTCTTCAGGTCAATCAGGGCGATACTTGTGCTGCGTCTATGTAAGGATGCATGTTGTGGTTTTGATTATCTAGTTATTCCGATTGGGGTATGCTGTGATTCCCTCCCTGCCAAGACACAGAAAAGAAATTTGATGCCTTTTTCCTAGAGTGCCCATGGGACGTGACTGACTGGTTTGAGCACAGCAGGTATGCTGCAAGTCACTACTGTAATTTGGTATTGTAAGCGTTCTGCAGCCTTTTGAAAAGTTTGGTTTTGTATCCCAGATTTGGACTAGAGTGCATGATATCAGATCTATAGTGAGAATATTGTAAATAGAGTGATAGTCTGATGTGTAATAATAATTTTTGTACTGAATGCAGGTTAAGAACAATCTAACAATTAAAATAGTCCCCCTAAGAAGGAATGGCTTAGACTGTGTGGTGGTAGACTTT
Organism: Theristicus caerulescens; assembly: GCA_020745775.1. Taxonomy (NCBI): domain Eukaryota; kingdom Metazoa; phylum Chordata; class Aves; order Pelecaniformes; family Threskiornithidae; genus Theristicus; species Theristicus caerulescens. Next base: position 11,149,170 of record CM036558.1, on the reverse strand, counting down.
ATTTATCCTGAGGTTATCAATGTCTTTTGCAATGCATTTTACGTTTTAACATAAATACAACTAGATTTTTTTTTTTCTGCTACTCTGTCCTGCCTCACACACTTACACACAAGTACACAATGCATCAGGTGATACTCTTTAAATGAACTATGTAAAGCTAGAAAAGGAAATATATTTTCCTCTTAGTGACAGCACACAATGCTTCTATGATGAAGTTTTCAATTGTTCCCAGGTGACTGTTACTGATTTAAAGTGAGTAAGTCTGAGGACATTTAATAATGGAGCAAGGAGCTGTGTTCCACATACCATGCTAAAATTTATTCCTGAGCAGAGCAGTGCCTTATTTTGGGATTGCTCAGCAGACTGATTTGGATATTGGTGAATGTATATAGCTGATTCAAAAGTCTTCTCTTAGTTTTAGTTAAAGGGCAGCAATTAAGACACCTAGTAGCACATTTGTTCATGAATCATTGGGCTTTATCATCACTAAATACACTGACATCAGTATTGTGGGAATTGAAGCTATGTGTAAGTGGGTTTGTTGAAAATTTGTTGTGCAAATACTGAAGTATTTTGTGGAAAGCTGATATTTCTGGCTGGTCTAAATAATTTCATATTTTGAAAGTGGCTGGATTTAACCTTAAGTACTGCAACAATTATCTGTAGAACTTACTGTCATAACTCTCTGTAGGTGTTTACCACAGCATTAACCAAAGCCTCTGTTTATTTTTGATATTTTCCTTCCCTCAACTACAATCTCCCACCCTTTTTCAAAAGCTATAAAGTACTATTTCTAGCACTGTTGCTGCGGTTCATAAAATGCTATTTTATAAAACATTTTCCCTTTGCCTTACTAGCAATAATTAATAGAATGTAAGACTCCATTAAGTTCTGGGTTTATAGATTTAAATGAATGAGGTCTACTTTGTATTTTAAGGTGTGACTTTAAGTTTGATTTTTTTCACAATACTTTGTACATTAGTAGTGCTCTTCCATCAGTGGTCTCAAAACACCCAAGAAACTGTATTACGTGAAAGTCCAAATCATTGCTATCCATGCCCCTAGAGGTTCAGCAAGCTTGCCTGGGTAAGTCCAAGAAGGAGAAAATTGAGCTCTGCCACTTCTTTTCTTCTACCAAGAATCTGCTTCTCTGCCACTTAAACACAAGAATTTTCTTGCCTATGAAAGAGAGAAGTAAAGCAAAAAATAGCCCTCACAATGAGAGAAACCTAAACTCTGTTACTGGAACAGTTCTGTTAAAACTTGGTTGGCACTGCACTGAGATCAGTTCAGAAACCTCTGCCAGATCACTTTTTTTTTTTTTTAATTTAAAAAAAAAAAAAAAATCACTTCCAGTGAATCTTTCGGCATTGGATTTCCTCCCTCATTTGCTATAGTTGATAACGCTTTGGCTTGCAAACCACCTGAGGATGTGGCTGCTTGGAAGCCACTGAACACAAAACCACAATCTTGCACTTGGGACTTGAGTACAAGGCCAGGTGAGGCCACAAAAGCTGGAATCGTACCAGGCTAAGATAGGGCTAGGTCTTCTATCTTGGGCATTGCAGGTGACCATATCCTTACGCTCCTTGGGAAGGTGAGCGTAAGTAGTCATGGGTTATATTAATCTCCTAACAGAAGATAAATGGAAGCTCAACCACCTGCAGTTTGGTGACAGTTGTCATCTTAGCCAACACTATAACTGGAAGCTGGTTGTATGACACCCTGCAGCTGGGATTGATGAGCCAGTGTCTGTCCTGCTTGTAATAAATTTGCATCCTTTTGCAGATATTTTACACGAGAAATGAGGGAAATCTTTTAGTTTACTAAATTATAGTAAGGAATTGAAGTATACGCTCAATAGCAGGTAACACACAAGGCCCTGTTTCTACATACCGTGGGAATGTCTCTCACATCTTGAGCTATATTTATGTATTAATTACTTTTTAAATTTTACATGAGCTTAATGTACTTACAAGTTAATTGAAAATGTATTGCCAAGTTATATTAAGTTACACTGGGGGCAGTTAAATTACAAGTTGAGTTCCTCTTGTTAAAGGTGATCAGAACATCTTTTCTGACACCCCCACCCCCTATATTTTCAACTAGATTAGTTGTATTATGAAGAACCTGTTTCCTATAGAAGGGTGCTCCATGAAAAAAACAACTGGCTAGATTGTCAGACAACAGAATGGGTTTCAGTTAAAAAAAAACAACCAAACAAAAAAACCCAAAACAAAACAAAAAATGAAGCCAGAAGTGGGATTTTAATTTATGCTGCTGATGATGATTTGTATGCTTGCATTTGAAATATGATACATAGGAATATAATGCTTCTGATAGAAAAAATGTAGTTAGAAGGTGGTTCAGTATGAAAACTTTTATCCAGCTAGCTGAAAAAAATGAAGATTCAGAAGAAAGAGCAAAAAACTTCTAGGCCAACTGATGTATTCTCTCAGATGCAGGGCATTTCTAGAAAACATTTAATTTAGCATCATTTGAATTTGGCAGTCAGACTTTGCTTAATCTGGTGGTTGTCAGAACGGTAATGGACCACTGCAATTTGGATGCTTCCTGGCTGCAACAGTAGGAGCTTTAAGTGTATTTTTTGCTATCATTCTTGTTGGCAAGCTGGGCTTTTCTGTTGGGATAAGGTTTCTCGTGCTCAGCACAAGCAGCGTTTCACGTGAGGTAGTCCTTTTCATCAGGAATGGACATCATGGGCACTAATATTCAGGTACCAAATAGCAGTAATTTGAACATAGGTTTGTGTGTACATCAGATATGTTTAAGATTCCGTTGGAGAAAAATACCTGTATACTGATGAATATTATGTATATTTTCTGTTACATATTTCATCTCGAGAATGAATGGTCTTAAATGTAGTTATGCAAACATTGCTGACCAAGTTATTTCTCTGAGAAAAGGGCTGGTTGCACAGCAGAGTATGTGAAGTATACTTTGCCCAAAGAACTTTTATAAACTCTATATGCTTATTTGTAGTTAGCTAAACAACCTGATATCAACCAGCAACTAACTTGGCTTGAAAGACCTAACCCAGAAATATTAAACTTTTTTCAGATACTGAATTCTTCTTAAAACTGATGTTTATTTTTTTCACTTTTAATTTTTTTTTATGCGTTAGCTGGAATATGAATAAATGCACAAATGAGTTATTACCTGGTATTACACTTAATATCCCAGAAAGCATGCATATATCTTTTGTGATATTATCAACTTGTCAAATGTGCGAAGGCTGTGTGATATGATTAGTGTTATTAATAAAGACCATAATATGAAATTTCACGAAGAAACACACACAGTTTCCAAAGGGAAACTGTTTAAATTGACATTTAACATCCAGTACTTCAGTTACATGATGTATTTGCTGATAGCTAGCTTTTACATACTGACATACATTTTTATTTAACTTTACCTGGAAATATTAGGAGGAGAGTTCAGGGAAAACAGAAGAGAGATTTTAATTAATATTGCTCACGGGGGGACGCAAGCATTGTTTCAGTTTCAAATTAGAGCACTGCTCACTCAGGCATGCACTGCTAATATGTTATAATTAAGGACTTGTAGAGCAAGGAAAAATTAATGGACAGCATCTCTAATAATGATGCTGTACTGCACTCCTGAGTTGCATTACAGCAGAGGGAATTAATATGGCCTCATGGTTCATCTATCATTTGCCTTTGCTTCAGATTGCTCTGTGTGTGTGTGGCTTTTATATATATATATATATATATGTATGATTAAAATTCACCAAAGTCCAGAAGTTATAAAATGTATACAGATTTCTTGTATATGTATGGTCATTAAATAATCAAAAGGTGCTTTTAAAAGTCTGGATATATTCTTGCATTTGATATTTTGCTGTAATAGGAAATTTAGCACATTTCTAAGGCTTTTGTCATCTTGTATGCCCAGGTTTAATAACAGACTAAATTTTCCTTGCAAAAGCCTTACTCTCTTAAAGAAGCCTGAGCATTATAATTTTATAGGTAGAGAGCTGGAAAGAATATTGGTTGTGGAAACTACTGATATGAGGAGGACTAATTTTATCACTTTTGTCACTCCCCTTGCTCTATCATAAGTCAAAATCAAACTGTTACTTCACAGGTGTGTATGTAAAATAGTAATCGTTAGCTACTCTACAGAAATAATAAAAAATTACTGTAGAGAAAATAATTCAGGTAAGGGACATTTCATGGCAATCATAGAAATGTGTTTATAAGCATGATAGTTGTAACAAGAGGGACCCACTTGGACTTGCTTGTCATACAGAAGATTATTTAAATCTTTGATCTCTTGGATTTTGTTCAAATTTTTAAAATAATAGCTAACTGACTGGAAGCATTTCTTCTCATTCAAAAAGCTTCCTGCAAGAAGTATGCTCATGTTCTGTTTGTGTTATGGATCTGAGGATGGCATTGCTGCTATGATGGTGGGAAAACAAGTTTTGTATTTGGTTTGAGTTATCAACCTAGTATCTGAAATTGCTGCATCCAGATGGCTAGTAGCTCCTTCTCCATCTACTTGTGAAAAAAGATTGTCAGACCTTGTTTTGGTGATGATTCATCCCCGACTGATAGTTTTACATAATTATATGATTCCCTGCCTAACATGAACCTGATATTTTTGTGTTGTGGAATAAACACATCTTTCATGAAAAAAATACAGCTATTATAAACTTGCAGTTTAATTTCCATCCAAGGATTTCCAAACATTTTACAAACTTAAATACATTAGGTCTCGTAACAATATCTCTTTTAAGAAAAAAAAAAAACCCCGACCTTAGGTAAGACATCTAAGGCTGGTAAGGGTCTGAATCAACCATACAGACTGAATTTTCAAAATTTGTTGATTCCTGATATGTACTTGTACACCAATTCACAGAAAATGTAGCATTAAAAAACCACAAACCCAAAACCCCAGAAAACTAATGGGCAAAATAAACTTGCTATGAAGAGAATTTATAGAACTTTCACTTCTAATGATCAGTTTTATGGATATAAAAAAGAAGGTTAAAAATTTGTTTGCCTGGCATTAGAGAGGCATAGATTCCTTCTCACACCGATATAGTTTTAATCCTGTAAGTGGACCTATCTGAGTTCCAATGAATAGATTCAACTTGCCTGTCAGGCCTAAAAGCTGTCATTTGATAGCTCTGTTAAAATAATCTGAGAGATCCCCATTTAGGCAATGTCAAAGCAGAATGAGGTTCTCGCTCTTCAGTGTTCCTTAGCCATGTTGTATGGTAGTGACATGCAATAAAATGTGATTTGGGGGGGGGGGGAGCTTTTCTGGAGATAAAATATGTTGTGCATAAAGTTATTTTCATTGCGAGATATCAAGTTCTCAGTTATTCTGAGAGAGTTGTCATAGTGCAAACACAACCCAAGTATCTGTTGGCATTTACTGTTTCTCTTCCGCCCAACCCTCCACAAAAGACACACCATGCTAAAGCTGCCTCAAGAATGTGTATTGTACAAATCCAGTATTTTGGCAGTACCTACCGAATCTTAAATGTACCAGAGCAGTAAATCTAGAGTGAAATCCTCAATTTGCTCAAATTGAAATGAACAGAGCTTGTACAAAGTATTGTACAATTCACATCCCTGTTGTGGAAACTCAGTCTCCTGCAGTTTGAGGCTTCACTTGAAGTGTTCAATCCTGCCTTGTAATTGGAACAAACTTTTAATCCTATCAACTTTGACTTTCATATTTACCTCATTTATTTGTTTGTTTCATTGCCTGCGTAAACATGATGACATGGGGCTTATAGGAGACTTTTCTTCTAAGGATCTTGAGGAAAATATAGTGCACAAGCATTCCCTTATGCAACTTCTTTGATTCTCCATCAATATAGACTATTTTTTTTTTTTTTTAAATGACCGTTTTGTGGTAAGCAAATTCAAAGCTGCTTGTATGACTTCAGTATTATAATGACTATTATCTTTCCATTAAGGACAAGATTTTTGATGCAAAACTTATTAAAGTCACCCAAGTTTGTAGACATCTCTCTGTAAATATATTCTAAAGCCTACTAAGTTATTTAAATTCCTTACCTTAATGTATTTTTCCACGTCATAAGTCCAAATGAAATTGAAGTTATCTTCACTTATTTGACCTGTCCCAGTGGTGTGGCTAGCTTGGAGCCGGTTAGAAAGAATATAGTTGTTCCCTTTGCTGAAAAGGATTCCCAGATGAGAAGAGCTGTCCTTCCAAGCCCTCCATTATTCCCTAAATGAATATCTCCTATGTACCATAAGTCTTTGAGAGCTGTCTCCCAGTCTAATAACATGTGACTGGGGTGCTTCAGAAGTTTGATGCTAGGATAAGTGGAGCAGAAATCTCAGCCAGATTTCCTCTCCATCTACTGTCTGCTGTTGAACTGGAATGTAAGCTTGTACTTAGACCCTATGGAGCCTTAGAAAATATATATATTATTTTACTAAAATCATGCTTTGTAAGGGTATGATAATGTTGATTCATGTCGGTAACCCATTACAATTCCAAAATTTCTCATCAGGAAGTGTTATCCAAGACGACTATTCTGTGTCTTGTACAGCTGATTATTTCTACCTAACCTATAGGTATAGTATCTCACATTTCTCCCTACTGAATCATGTCCTTTTTTAATGCCATTTTTCCAATTTGTCAAGATGATTTTGATTCTAATCTTGTTCTCTAGGGGCTTGAAAGAAGCTGCAGGCCCTGTGTTGTGTGCAGACAAATGTCGCATTTAATAAGCATTCACTCTGTTCCATCACCTAAATGATTAATGAAGTTACTGAATAAATATTACTAGACACAGGACAGACCCTCTGCAGAATCCTACTTGATACACCCTTTTCTGACATCCTGTTTTGACAGTTATCCATTGATAGGTCTAAATATGGTTTTCAAAACCGTTTTACCCATTTTAAAGAGGGTTCATCTAGAATTGCTAATGAAAATGTCACGTGAGACAGTACCAAAAGCCCTGCTAAGGTGAACATAAGACATCTACTGACTTTTCCCTTCACACAAGGGCTTTTATCCTGTCATGGAGAAAATCGACTTGATTCAGCAGTCTGTTCTTTAAAAATCCATGTTGACAATACTTATGTAATCTGTCCTGTTTTCTAGGTGCTCCAGTGTTTTTCTGGGACCTCAGTTTAAACCGAGTAGTCCACATATCCCAGACTTTTCAATTTTCTCTCATTCTGAAGATAGGTATTTTGGCTTACTTTTTCCAACCTTCTTGAGCCACACTTCTTTCCCATGAGTCCTCTTAAATAAGTATTGAGTGCTCTAAATTTCCTCTAGTGTGCTTTCTAAGAATGAGTTTCATCAGGCACGTGACTTGAAAATATAGAATTTGGCCAAATGCTCACTTACCTCATTCAAGCTTCCATTTTCTTCTTTTTCCTAGTGTGTTGCGATTAATTGCCTGATCACGGTTCTCTTTCTAATGAAAAATGAAGCTAAAGTAATTTGAATATTTTTCTCATGGTCATCTATTGATAATTCTTCTGAGTAACATGCAGTTGTTATTTTTAGTATACTTACTTTTGTGGGGGGGGGGGGGGAAACAACAGAAAAATGCATGCATTGCCTAATCATTTTAAAACAATCCATTTATTTTTCATACAGTGTAACTGCAATGGCTTTTATTTGTGAGTCAGCTGCAAGATTTCATTATCTTTTCTTTCCCTCATTTTTTTCTGCTAGATCCTGCAGAAAATTTTACAAATATTTTCAAAGTGTATGTGGGTCTTTTTTTGTCAATTTTCTCTGCTATTATATACGAACCACCTTCTGAGGGACCACAGGTGATCTACAAACCATAGACAGAGAAACTGTGGAGGATTGTGAACCATCTATTTTCTGACTGTTTTCATGCTATTACTGTGTCTCTGGAGCATGTTCTTTTTACCTGTTCCTTTATTTTACATGCTATACTTTGATCTTTCTGAATTTTGTACCACTGTGCCCTTTCTATTTTTATATTCCTACTTACTCATTTGACTTCCAAAGTGATTTATTTTTAAGAGCTTGCAATTTATCTGCCTACCAGATCTCTAGGCACAGTGAAATTGGTCTTTCCAGAGTCCAGTCTTCACTTCATCCTTCTCTTATGAAGAATAATAAATGACCTTTGCCATTTCACCATCTTTTGCACCTGTAGTTCCTTTGACAGGTCTTGAAAAGCCCTTCTTTTCTGCCAGAATGAGCTGCTGAGGGTCGTCTTCTATTGCTTTCACATCCTTTAATGTAAATAAATAGCCCAGAGTGTCCTGCTGCATTCTGCTTCCAGCGAGCATTTGCTAGTTCTACTCTTCTACGTTGTATTTAGTGTCCTTGTCCTTTTTTTTTTGGTGTAGTTGATAAACATATTAGAAACCTATAAACCGCTATCTAAACATAATGATCTTTAGGAAAGATTTGTTCTTCCAGAAATTCTATGACCTTCCACTTATATATTTATTTTTATTTTTTTTGTGCGCCAAAGTGCATAGCCCAGCAAGGCTATTAGCAGTGGGAAAATCAGTTGTGTGCACACAGGCTTTTTATTAACAGGGGAATTTAGCGTTTACCATCCAGCAGTGATGGAAAGCTTGTCCTTAAGTAATTTGCTCTTTTAGACAGATTTCTGCCAGAAGGTCCTGTGGCTTCACAGCAAACACAGCTCAGTGCTTTTTTTTCCCATGCATCCTTGTGGTGGCAAAAAAGGAGGGATTAAGGGAAGTTCAGAAATTTCCTGGAAGCAGTAAAAGGCCTTCTCCAATTTGATTTCTTACTGCAATGGGATCACCACCATTCTCTACAGATAAACCTGTAAATCTGTACCTGTCATAAGGTCTTTCTTCAAAGCAGAATGACTCCCTCTCTCTTCAGTACTGCAGTTGTGTAGTGTGCCAATGAGAAATTGCACCTACTATCTATATGTTTCTCCCAAGACATCTAGCAAATGTTGTTGAGGATGCTGAAGCTCCTAAACATTACTGCATTTCTTGTTTTTTCTTCTCTAGGTGAAGGGAAATGCCTTAAGTATTCAGTTTTCTTCCCACTCTTTTAGTGATATACAGAAGAGAAAATTAGAAAAAATTAATTTAAATAAGAGTGTCAAGGACAGAGACTTTATTCTACTTTCTATTGATACTGCTTACCTATGGTATTTCTATTCATATAATCCCTGTGTATTAGCATTTGGATTTATGTGTATATCCTCTGCATCAGCTGCCAGTTGCCCTGTTTGTATAGAATACATGCATTTTTGCTGCAGCAAAGCCTCTTTTGGCTCCTTGATTTTATTTTCTTGCTGTTTTGAAGTTGAACACATTTCTGAGGTACCAGATGGCCAGGTATTAAATGCATAAAGTGCATTATTTCCTCCTTCCCTCCCCTGCAGCAGTCTGTTCCTGTTTAGCTGTGCAAATAGGAGTGGTTGAGATTAAAACCAGGAGTTGCAGCTGATATAAACCCCAATAAAATCAGGTGGCATCGTATATGTTTGAAAAGTAACCAACTTTTAGCATTCTTAAGCTGCTTAGAATAGTGTTAAATAAAATTGATGGCTGAAGAGACTATATATTCATTGTGTTTCATGCTGACTACAGGGAGAGTTTGGAGGAAGAGCTCTTCTTTAGTTGGTAATAACATTCGTTATAAACGAGCTGGGGTGGTTCAAAGTCAATATGATAGATCGTGTGATAGAAATCACTCTCAACTGTTAATGAATTAAGGTGAATTTCAGCACGACAGTGAAGTAGGGAGTTCAAATAGTTAACCATGCTGTTTTGGGCTTGACATGGTAAGGCTACAGTAAGAAACTGGTATTCCTTTATACTGATTTAAAAACCTTGTGATATGCAGATAAAACTACTAACTCCTCACTGCTCATCTTACCTGATATACGGAGTTAAGCCTTATGTAAATAGGGCATGTCTGAATCGCAGGTAAGTATAGGTAACATGGGTTTCTGGTGTTTTATAACTTAGTTCTTAAATAAAAAGTAGTAGAGCATTTTTGCAGACATGCTTTAATTAAGCTTGTGTCAGTAGGCAAAGTCATATAATGTTCCAGCTTTGCCAGGTAGTCTGTATCTGTCCTCAGACCCTTTTGCTTCATTGGGTTGAAGTTATAGATTACCTTTTACCTCTTAAGATTTTGCAAGTCAGACAATGTACTATAGAAAGAAAAATGAAGATTTAAGATTTTTAAGGTACTTCATCTTTTGTAATAAAGGTATGATTTTTTTATGACTTTATATATCCAAATATAGGATGTGAATTTCATGGCTTTATGTATATTATATTTCCAGAGTATTTTAGTTCATCTCAGGGAAGTGCTCCTGTAAAATATGGGGCTTTCTATATACAGCCATGGAGGTTGTAGTATGGAGGACTACTGAAATTACTTGTGACCTTGCCTGTCATTCATTAGTGAATGCAGCAGCAACATTAATCAAAATGTACTCATTGGAGAATTTTCATCTATAGCATACTGCTCCCATAACTCTTCCTGTGTTTTTCCTAGTTTCAGCAAGATCTGACATTTTTAGAGCAGATGTGTTATTTCTGCAAATATTTGTAATTCACTTTACAGGGCATATATATCACGTAAGACATACTGTGATCTTCAGGCTTTAACATGTATAACATTTTATGGTTCTTGTGGGCTTGGCCTCAATTTATTTGCAAAATAATTTTTTGAATACTAGCACAGAAGGCTTATAATACAAAGTATTTAAAAGTCTCCCATACTAAGTTGAGGTGGTGATCTGTCATAAAATAGCAAACAATACATTTTAGCCCATGAGAATTACTCTGTGGAAATGATGGAACACAGCACCTTGAATCAAATCAACACATAAATCCTACTGATTTCAGTGAAGTCAAAATTTCACCTGTTGTCTCTCTTACCCTAGTGCCCGTCATGCTTGGCTGTGAGACCTCAAGCATCATCGTCTTTTTGATCCCTGGTTCTGGTGATAATGTGACCAGGCTGATAGCTTATTGCTTCTCATCCTATGTGTTTGTTCTAGCACCTCTTCTCTGTACACTAAAGTATGTGATAGAATTTAATTCTTATTTTCTGACAAAAGTAGGTCAAGAGTAGGTACATCTTTGTTGTCATCCATGGTTCACATTGATGGAAGGAAATCTTTTAGCATCTCTCTAATACCTTGTTATTCTCACTTTCCCCTCTTGCTTTCTGTTTCTTTGCAAAGAACAAAGTCTTAAATTTCTAATGTAGGGCTGTGTTTAGCAGGTATGTTAAAATTAGTTTCTTTGAGAGTTTATTCAGGAAGATAGGTGCATTTGCTATCCTACAAGAAATCCTTGTGAGGATAGCCTTGTAATAAGAATGGTAGGAAATGTGAATGGAAAGCCATCTGGTCCATGCCATTGCCCCTGAGGATACGCCTGTGCAGACTGGAGTGACTGTGGTGGAAACAGCGTGTTTGTAACAGTCGTGCTGGGTTGTTCCTCCATGTATCCTACCTGTTCCTTGACTGTAAGCCTGGGGTACCTGGTGTGAAACAGTGCTGGGCACGTTACATCTTAGTGGTCATGCTGCCAGTCAGTTCCTTTGATGAAATGTGAACAAACAAAAAAATTACTGTAATGCTGAGCTTATTGTTCTCTGCAGTCGTATATGTATGTATTGCATATGCCTTGAATCATATATTGTGAAGAGGGGTATTAGGTTCAAATATTATCTTGCGCTCTCTTGTATAACCTCAGTCCTTCTTCCACAAGAGGGAGACATAAAATTTGATCAAATCAAAGGAGGAAAGCATCTGGTATGAGGAGACCCTAATTAGCAAGCAACTTTACCATTCCTGAGGGAATGAAACTTGCAGAACGAGTAAATATCAATAGTGTGGGAACATTTGGTATGACAGAATGTTTTCTTGTAAAGGAGAGAGAAAGAGACTGTGTAAATGTGATTATAGATTTTGAAGGAAGGCAAAATGTTTCTCAGCTAGATTCTGGCTGTGTTTATGTTCCCACATAATGTGGTGCAATTGGAGCAGACCTACCAAGCAAAACACTTGATTTGCAAACCTGATATCCAGGCTTGCACAGATTTCAGGAGGTGCTTTCCCTTGGAAGACCTCTAGTCCGGTCCTGGGACGTGAACACCACTAGTGCTCATTTCCTTCAAAAGGGTGAATGTGTGTGCTCCACTATGGAAACCGAAGTGTGTTCAGTGAGGGTGAAGCAGAAATCTACTGCAAAAACATACGACTTGTGAAAGAAAATGCTACTGTAAATACACCTTCCTTCTTCCATTTTTGTAAGTCTTCATGCCAAAGATTGTGGTTGATATGTGAAATTTCATATGGAAACCCTGTCCAAACTCAGGCTTTGTCTGAAATGTGTTTCCTAGTGTGAAAACAAAGGATTTTCCTAGAGAGAAAAGCAATGAAGCTGGTAGTGCTATCCACCCATCTTCCATTACTGAAATGCTTATCAAACTCTGAAATACATAAATTAATGTAAGATCCTTTTGTAGAAAGGGAGGGCAGAAGAGATGAACTCTAGTTTGTTTGTTTGTTTGGGTATTTTTTTTAATGATGCTCACATAGGGAGCAATGCTGACAATCTCTTCTAAAACAGAGCAGTCCTATCTATTCATTCATCTGCGCAGGTGCTCTCAAAACCAAGTTATTATTGATGGTCACTGCTACATTCCTCAGTTCCTGGGCTTCTTTTCTTGTTGCTGATATATTTTTCAGCAGTATTCCTCCTTCTCAGGATTATAGATTGGCTTCTGTAATCAGAGTTGCGCTGCTTTCAGCAACGCTGTCTTCAGCTTCTGATTCTGCCTGCTTTTTTTCTGCAGGTTTGTACACGAATAGCCTGATTTCACTTTAACCTTTATCTTCTTTTGTGAACAGCTTGTGAAGGCACTGTGGTAGCAGGGACCTGAGATTCTGGTAGATCATCCAGAGCTTTTTTATTTATTTTTTTTTCCAACTTGTTTAAGGGCACTCTTTCTCATTAGGAATAAAAGCAAAACTAAACAAACAAACAAAACCTTCCAGTGCAATAAAATTGTGAATGATCTGAGAAAAATGAGATTAAATGAGAATATTTACATCCTCTTTTCACTCCATCCGTTGCTACATGGACTAATGACAAAGTTGTTTTGCTACCCAGTGGGAAGATAACAACAGAAGATTACTGGGAAGATGAAAGTGTTTTGTGTTTTGTTCTCGCTCCTTCAATACTATGTCTGCAAAAAAGATTAGCTCTGCATAGTTGACACAAGCAGCAGAGGAGTAACAACTCTGCTGGAACAGGAAAGAAGCAAAAGTTAGAAACCATTTAAGTGAGATGATTTGAGATCGCCTCACTCTATTTCCAGGTGCTTTGCAATGAATTTTATTCAATCCAGTCTTAGAGCAGCAATCTTGGAGAAGTGATAGAGAGGATCTGGTGTTCTGGGAAAAACAAAGTGTAATGTACAGCTCACTCAAGAAAGGAGAATGCAGGCCAGGCAGAGGATGCATTCTCAGCTTAACTTAAATTTCTGGGAAAAGGCTGGAGTTCACCAGCCTGTTTATAAGCTTCTACCTTATTTAAAAAAAAAAAAAAAAAAAAAAAAGTGGTAAGTAACAGACAACATGCATTTGTCAAAAAAAAAAAAAAGCCCCAAAAGGATATTATATGATGCAAAATCCTTTGACAGGGTAACAAGCCACAGGGCTAAGCATATGGAGTAAACATGATTAAATCATGACTTTAAGGAGGTTTTTGACACTTATATTCTTATAAGAAAGTTGTACAGATACTGTCCATATGCAAGTCCCTAACCTGGTGCGTGCATCTCTAATGGAGCAAAACCCACTCCAGGATGGGACCTGGTACTGCTAGACACGCCATGGGAGCAGGAGTGCCTGGTTTTGCCTGTGCTGAGTCCTTTTACCCTGTGACTCCAGTAAATGCCTCCATGGGGACAGTTACTGACCAGTTGTCTGCTTGTTTGGAGCTGCTTATCTGGTGTTTTTAATGTTTTCATAATGATTTACATGATGCAGCTGAGAGTGTGCTTATGAAATCTGCTGGCGATATACAAGCCAGGAGGGCCTGTCAACATGTTCAAGGACAGGCTTGAAATCCATAATGACTTAGAAAAAAATTGGAGAAATGGCCTGAAATAAATGCAGTGCAATCCAGTAAAGTGTGAAGTACCACGCTTATCTGTAGCGTACCACACATGGAAGGGGGAAGGCTAGCTAAGAAGCAGAAAACACTCTTGAGATATAAAGTGCATTGCAAGCTGTGCTTGAGATGGTCCCATCATCATATTGCACAAATATCAAGCATCCTACTGGTATGTTTAAGGGGGAATGTTATGTTGAATGTATGGGAGACAATCAATCTACTCTGGTCAGCACGTTTGTGAGGCTTATTCTGGAGAAATGGCTGGTTTTGGTGCTGGAAGGGGTCTGTTCAGTGATGTGAGGAAAGACATGAAAGAATTGGTGTTCTGAAAAAGAAAAGCCTGAGAGGGAAGAGAAAAGGTCTCCCTGTACTAAGAACAAAACCTTGTAGTTTAAACTGCATCACAGGATATCAAGAGATAGCACGAGGAAAAATGTCCAAACCCTACAGACAATGAGTATGGAAATAGATTCCCAGTGAGATATAGCCTATGGGAATGGTTTAGGGATTTTTGCTTCTGCCTGGAGGTGGGTGATGGGCTGTCAGATTTCCCAAGATCTGAACGTACATCCCATTTTTCCTGTGATGCCAGCTTGCCTGGGTGGAGACCTCAGAGAATCGAGAGCCAGAGGAACTGTGTGGAAGAGACAAAAAATGGAAGCAAAATATGTTCAGCTTCCCAGGACTTTAATCTTTGAGTAGAGAAAGACACAGGTGCAACCAAATGATAGGCAGTAACTGAAATGTGCCAGAATACAAGGGTATGCTGCTCTCTGCCATCTGTTATATTAGTTACGATTCTCATTGCAGCATCCTTCAGGCCTTGCTCTTGCAAAGGATTTTGCCTGCCTACACACTCGTCTTGTATGCCAGCCTTAAGCTTTAAATTGTCTTTAAACTTTATGAGACATGAAAGTTTTTTGTCACTTTGGTCTTTTATATTGCAAATCCTTTTGAGGTATCGTATGGCTTGTGGGGAAGTATTAGGATGGTATAGAAACCTTCCAGACAAAATGGTTCTTGTAGGATGCCTGTTGTTGTTGCAGTGTCTTCCTTGTCTGTTCTAAACTGATGTCTCAAGTAAGTACAGTAAATCTAAATTTCTAGTCACTGATATTTTTATTCACTCTTGTCACCACAAGTCACCACAGCTGGATGCTCCTGCTTTGAATATGGGATTAATTTTGCCTAAATTTAGCAACTTGGAGGTTTAGGTATTTAGTCTAAACAACTCTAGGTTTCTTCTCCAGGTAGTGGATGGCAATAGGTGCCTTCAGACAAGGAGTTTAGTGATTAATGTTGAAGGAAAGGACTTTGCATCTGAAAAGAAAGGAAAGTAAAAGCTTTGATTACAAAAGAAGGGGAAAGCATGACTTGTCTTTGATGTGGAAAGTGTCTATTTTTTATTAACTAGCCATTAGGGTAATAAATTTTGTGGTGTATTGGTTTGTTAGTTTTAGAATATGTTTTGCTTAAAAAGAAGAAAAACAACTGAGGAGATTTTTAAATATAATTTTGTTTTGACTTAGTCACACATTTTAAAGATATTATGACTTATTAAGACATAATTAAGTCATTATTATTACTGTGATGTGAATGCAAATGGAACTGCATTGAATGGAGTAGTTACTTGTATTTTGTTGTCGGATCATGTATACAACCTATGATTGAGTCATTACTGTGTAAATAAGCTGGATGGAGATTAAAGCAATGTCAAAAAATAGCTTTTTAGGTTCTCTTTCCAAGTTTCCTTATGACATCCATAGCTTAATCTTTTTCTCTGCTACATAAGTCTGGAAGAACTTGTCTGACTTGTGTAGGTAGAAGTTACAGAAGATGAAGCCCATCCATGGAGTTATGTTTCTATTTGCATGCAAACAGTTTGCATATTATTTAAGGAGGAAAGTAAACTGTGCTAGGCCTTTAGCATAGCCTCAGGTAACCAGCAATGTCAGTGAAGTTTAATGGGGATTTGTATGATCCAGCTTTGTAACTGAAATCTGGCTTTTAGCTGCTCCCCTGTAAATTGCAATATAGACTTACATGTATAAAATTTGTCTGTTTGTGGGAGGAAGCATTTATTTAATTCATTTTTGCATGCTAAAGATGTGAATACTTCTTGGATGATCTCACATATATGTATGAGTACGTTTTACTTGTAAATTTTGGTTGTGGAATAGTAATCTGCATTTTTGCCTTTGGAACTAAAGCCTGTTGAGAAGTGATGGAAATATGCAAAATATTTCCCATAAGCTACTTTTAATGTGCTTTTCTCTTAATGAAATACATCTTAGCTTCATATTTACTTTTTGGCTTTTAGTCATGATTTCAGTGATTAATCCATATGAAAAGGATGGTAAAGTTTGGATCTTGCAGTCCAAGACCTAATGCCACTATGAAAAGATCCATAACTGTTAGAAGTGATTTGGGACAACTTCCTATTCCCTTTTGGAGGCTGCCATCTTGTGTTCTGAAGTCAAAATTTCCATCACCATTATCTCTCTCACTTGCCACTGTAATTATGAAAATGGCTTTTAAATTGTGAACACACCGCGAATAAATGCTGCAGTATTTACCCTAATGTGAAGACAGCCAGATATACTCACATACAATAATTCTTTTGTCTTAAAGCAATGTGATCCTAATAATCTTTGAAGGATATTTACTCTGAAACCCATTGCTGGTCATTGAGAAGACAACTGATATGAAGAGCTTTGGAACAGACTGTTGGATTTTATACTGATAGATCATTTTATTGTAGGTTTTACATGAGATTGCTAGCAAGATTTTTCTTGTAAAATTCTTACTTGGAGTTAAGAGTGAGGTATGCAGGATTTGATATTAAAGAACACATTTTTGGGCTACCTCTTCCAACTTGCTCCATGCAATTGTCTTCAAAAATATTTAAATTAAAAGTAAAAAATGAATGCTGATTCAAATTTCACTAAGGTTCTTCTATTTTATTCTATTTTATTGTTTTAGACTTGCTTTTAGTTTTTAGGCTAATTTTGGCTTCTGCAATATTTTCTTGTGTGAAAAATTGAATGAGCAAACACAAAGGTTATCTCATGTTTACTAGTAGATTATCAAATTAGGATGTTTCAGAGCTTTGGGGGTCAGGGTGGACCCATAATGAGGCCCCAAATGTAAGAATGCAGTAGATTTCTATCTTCTGCCATTTAGTGGTAAAGGTGACAAACGATCTTTAATTTATAGCATGAAATGAGTTACATTCAGAACAAAATTAACATCAGGGAAAATGTTTAGGTGAGTTTTCAGTGTCTCATATACACAAAAATGAAAGCTGGAGCTGGACTTTTGAAAGTTTATGTGAACAGGAAGGTTTTGGGTTTTTTGCAGACATCAGAATTGATTGGCATTGTACTTCTTTATAATAGTAGTAT
Organism: Theristicus caerulescens; assembly: GCA_020745775.1. NCBI lineage: Eukaryota > Metazoa > Chordata > Aves > Pelecaniformes > Threskiornithidae > Theristicus > Theristicus caerulescens. The sequence goes on along the minus strand of CM036558.1, from coordinate 11,131,592 downwards.
ATTTTCCTAATCTCTTTACAGAGTGAGTTAAGTAGAACTTTGCTGAAATATCTACTGCCTATCTTTCTGAAATGAAATTCAAAGTGATATTTGGAAATTCACTTCAAAGTGATGTTTTTCCCCGCTTGTCAAGATGTAAGGACTCTGAATTATTTTTGATTCGTGTATGAGGAAAAAAGAAAGTATATGTGATACACTCAGTGAAGAGGTGTTACAATTGTTCTTGATTCATCCATGCTCACGATACAGTTATAATTTTAACATAGCTGCTCCAGTGTGATGTACTCTTACCATGCTTTGCTTATTATATAAAGACTTTCATGTTTATTTTTAGCACAAATTTACACTGGACTGAACATGAAAACATATTTAATATTATGGTCTGTATTCTCAATCATTAAATAAATTAAACCTGCTTGAAGCAATCAACGGCATGTAACAGAAAAGCAAGGCATTTCGATTGTGAAACCATTAGAAACGTGAGACTGCTCAAATGCAAATTTAAACTGATCACTGAATAATGAATAAAATGTAACTAAAAAGCAGTTAGAAAAGATACTGTTTCTAGGGCTGGTATATAAAGTCCACAGTTGCTTTTAGGGTAATCTGTGCAATTGCTAAAGTTCACTGAAGGAAAGAAGGAGAAAACAGTTCACAGTGCCAATTTGTGTACATCCATAATCCAGCGAAGCAAAACAGACTTTTTTTGAGAAAGTAAAATGCACTATCATTTATTAACAAAAAAATAAATGGGGAATGAACATGCCGCATGGTTTGTGTTCTAGAAGTGACTCTACCATCAAAGGTCTCCCATTCCTGTGTAGCTGCAGATCCCAAAGGGCCAGCTGACATCCACGATGCATTTGTTTATCCAAATGTAGCAACTTCCAAGCCTAGTTAGGTAAGAAAACTCGGTCTCACAATGCTGAAAAATCAGTAGCTTGTCAGTGCTGTGTAAAAGGAAGACGCAATTGTAGATAGAAACACAGAACAGGTTGAAATCTAGTACTTTCCTACCACACCATCAACTATTGCTGTATGCGTTAAAGGTGCAAATCTGTTATAATCAAAAGTACCAGCAACAACAAAAAGTCCCCAGGCTTGCTGTTATGCTGGCAGTCCTAGCAGATGGAAGAAAATTGCAATCATGTATCACTCTTAAAGACAATGCTAAAGGAGAAGCTGCCACAAGGTGTCATCTTCAGATGTCAGGGGAAGGAATGGATGACATTGTAATTAAATTAAGACTACTGTTGGGCTGCTTCAAATTGGTTAAGCCAGTGCCTTATTAAAGCAGAGAGCAGTGCGTGGTGCTTTCCAAAGAAGAAACAAGAGGAAAGGAGTAGTAGTCTAGAAAAACAGAAGCTGCTCTAGAGGCTATTGACTTCCGTTAATTCTATTTGGATAAATCCAGAAATGGATTTTCTGCTGGGAAAAAGATTCTTACTACCAGCTGAACAAATCTAGTAAGTCTGTCACTAACTGACTGGAAGTATGTTACATTATGTTACATTACAAATACTGCAAAAAGGACTGGACCAGGGGTATGGTTAACATTTTTCTGAAGTTCAGTAGCAGAAACAGCACTTTTAGTTCTTTGGATTAGCTAAAATACAAGAATTGTTCAACTGACTGAACTCACTGGATCCTTACCCTTGTCCAAAACCTAGAAAAAAAAGCTATTCTTGTTCTTATCATTATTCTGAAACTAATATAAGTTCTTTCTTTCAGTGAGTAGCATTTTTTTTTCTCAGCCAAAGCAAAGAGATCTTGTCTGCAATATCAGTTACTTCATCTTTTTTCTTTCAGCAGGAAAGAGATGTAGCAATTTTAATGTGAAAAGTCTTCAATTTCATAGGTAAAGAACAAGGGAAAAATGTAGACATTAAACCTAATTCAGGCTATTGCTTGATGCAGCAGGAAAGAGAGGTGTGTCTCAACTGTTGTTTCAACAGACATGCTAAAATTACCCAGCCTAATAAAAAGAGTAGACTTCATGATTTCAGTGAGGATCAAAAGCATGATATCTTGTAATATTCCTTTCCTAGGGGAAAAAATGTGTCTACAGTCTCCCATAGGGTCTGTGATTAATACTTTCTCCCCTCAGTTTGCTACACCATAAAGATTTAAGTACACTCCGGTAATCTTTGGTTAAAGAAACAAAGTTGTGGTTACTTTTTCTGAACTTCAGAAGTCCAGAAATTTCCCACAGACTTCCTTCCCAAATTTCCCCTCTGTGGAACATCAGGTTGCTCTGGCAGGAGCAAAAGGAGAGGGATGGAGACACAAACTGCAGCACCCTGGAGTCTCCCCATCACAGTGATGTAAGTAAGCACAAGTGGGCTGTAAGTAAAGAGCTGGGTAAACTGATGAGCAGCCATTTCTGCTCATTCTCAGGCTGTTGCTAATCCTGTGACTGCAGGAATAACATCCACACGCAAGGCTATGGGACCAAAGAAGGTTGATGTCCCATGTAAGCAAGCTCTTCTGTTAGGGTGCATGTTGCCTTAGTTCAGTCATTTATCAAGTGACTGTCTCCAAGTTACTCCATATCTCTTGAACCACCTGTTAGTGGTAGTAAACAGCTTGAAAAGAAAAGGAAAAATAAAATACCTCCTGAGATGACTTTCTGCCTGAGGGCAAGATGCGCTCTTTGATGCGAGTGCGCTGCTGCTTCGTCTCAGTTGCATCCTGCTTTTCCTTTGCGTTGTGTACAGGCAACACGTTCCTTGAACAGGAGGTCTGAAGATTTGTCTGATGGAGCTTTCCATCTGTGGGTTTGCTTGCTCGGAGGCGCATCACAGTAATTTTGCCATAAGACTGGCACAAGGGGATGTCCCACCTGCCATGAACTGTCTGATAGTATGGTTTAAAAATTCAAGTGATTCTTTTTTTCCAACAGGGCATAAACTACAACTATTTTTTTGTAGCTCTTAAAAGATCATAATGTAGGAATGAGTAGTGCTAAAACTACTCATAATTTTTATAGCGTTTAAGGTTTTTCACAATGTTGTGTAAGCTTCTGCCAGTGAGACCCTGAATGTAGCTGGCACTTGTTCTGCAAATGCAACAGAACACGGGCAGCAGAGGATGCAGCTAGTTATAGGCTTTCACCAGCATCTTGGGAATTTGCAAAGCCAGTGAAATTATCGGGTGTTCTTTCTGCCATCCTGTGGCAGCATTGATATACTGCAAAGGGCCGATCTTGTCAAGCTTTGCTTAAACAGGAACTACAGTGTGATGCGGGGGCTGTAATAAATCATGCCCTGATTCTTGTTTTGAATGGAGTTGTTGTTTTTCCTGGTGTATATCCATATGGCATGTGTACCCAAAGACGTGATATGAACAGTATGGATTTTTTTCCCCCCATATATGCAATTTAGCATACACTGCAGCTAGCTGCAATTGTTATTTGTTAGTAAGCAAACAATGATGTTTATTGTGCTTCCTACAAGAAAAATGCAAAGGGAATTTCTTCTGAATACTGTTCTTTGGATAATTATATATTCTTGATATGTTTCTGAGAGAAAAAGGAGTTATATCAAGTATTAATGTCAAAAATTAAAAAAAAAAACCCTGGTTGCTACTAAATACACTCAGAAGTAATTCGTCTTTAGCTTTTACTTTAAAAAGAATAATTTTAATGGAATTTCTGGAGGGAAATTCTCTTTGGTTTTGTATTCCCAGATAAGCCAGCATTATTGTTATTACAGTGTTTTCATCTTTCTGCCCTGGAATGGCTAATTTCTGTAAATGAACTTCATGACAGCTAGATAAAATTTGAATTTTTAATGAAATTTAGTGCATAATGACAATACACCTTAAATTAGAACTTAAATTTCTTAACACCTCTGTGGAATAAACCCAAAACATATATAATGAAAACATGAGATGCAGATGATTTTGTTCCTCAATTACTTTTTTCCTAAATGCATTTTTATGAGTGGAAATTGTATGAGTGGAAGAGCCCGGGGCAGGGAGAAAGGGTTTGTGTCAGGCACTACTAAGACGAATTGAAGTAGATTAATGAACTGAATGCAAAAAACCTAATCTCCGTCCTTAAAAAACTAATTTTAACTTATTTAAAAGCTGAAAATTATATCTCTGTTTATGGATAATAGTGTTTTATTCTGTGGCTATGCATGTACTTTGGTGCTGTCCTAGGAGAAGCGTTCGGCCTTCTGGGGGAGAGGGAGAGGTTGTGCACACTAAATATTAAACCAGATTTATGATAGAAACTGGGAGAGGTCATTCCATGTTCTTTGGCACAGAGACTCTGTGACACATATGGCACGTGGATGGCACACGGCTGCCGCTCCAGGAGTTCATGTACTGCAGGTTGGTCTGGTTTTACATGGGATGGACAGGTCTTCATTCAGGTGTACTCGGCACAACTGTTTCAGTTTGTTCCAGATGTGGTCTCCTGAATGCCTTTGGTTTTCCAAGTCTTTTTATGTAGTTTGGATTACATAATTTCTAAATGGAAAATTTATCTGGAAATATTTTTCCAGCCCATCAGAAATGTTAAGCTTCTCAGTCTTGTTAACCACCTTACTATTTACTATAGAGGAATGATGCAATTATAGAGACAGAGCAATTTTGAATGAAGGCGAATTCTGGGTATATAATAGAAGCGGTAAAACAAACAAAAGTATGGCTGAATTCATTCCTTCATTCTGTATTCCTTATATTTAGATATTTGTATTTTGACATTTCTGTCTGTCTTAACTGGGCATTCAAGCCTTTATTTTCTAACATTCACTATAAATTGAACTAAATCATTTAGGAATGTTATAGTCTTTGAGTCCTGGGCACCTATATAGGTTTATACCTTAGTATATTCATCCTGTTTGTTTGAACTAAGTCACAAGTAACTTTATCTTTGGTGGATACAAATTATTTTTCTATTTTCAGCAAGGTCATTGAGGGAAAAAATCTGAAAGAGTGACTTGTCTTGTTTATGAAACCCATGACCTTTTCGTAGTTAAAATACATATATATGTGCACTGGGCTTTATGTAACAGTGTATATTGTACAGCAGAGGGAGTATTTTGTCAGGAATCAGGAAGGCTATTTGTCACTGCGTCACTGAGTACTTGGCACATCACCAGCTTTAGCAAGATATACTATATCTTTTTATCAGAAACAATCAGGCACTAGCATGTTAAAGAGTATACAGGTGCAGAGGTTGGATGGGATAAGCTTTGTGTTACTAAAACCTGTCGTTTTGTCAGCTTGTGCAGAATAGATATCAATATTTCTGAAAAGGGAGTGGAAAACAGATATGCATGTTAAAGATGAAATATTCAGTTGCTATCACTATTTCTCTTTTCTACAGACTGGGATTTTAAAATTTTCTTTATGAATTAATTAGTTTTGAGCAAAATTTCTCCTCTTTCTGTTCCCTAAATCAGTATTTCCTAATGTCTAAGTTCTCGTGCTCTTTATAACTTTTATGCTTGTGTGTGAAAATTTGCAGTAGTCCAATACCTAGTGGACTTCATGGCATTTACCACTCTTCTGCTGGAGTTAAAATGCTGTGTTTTGGGCATTGGTAGGGGTTCTAAACTGTGCAATGAGAAAAGACGTGGGCAATGTTCTGAATGTTCTTCCATTCATGGTTTTAAAAAAAAAAAAAAATCAGATTTACAATGGACAGGTTGAGCAGCAGGAAGGAGTGGGACCAAATTAATCCCAATATTCTCGTGACTTATTTTATTACCATGTTGCCCAGCATTTCAAATTTTGGACCAGTATCTTTTGTACAATGTAGGTATTAAGTAAAACCCCGAAAGAACTCTTTGCTTATGCTATTACAGAAGAGGTGTTCATTTACAACCTAGTAACCACAAAGGTAAATTGTCTTTAAATTGATGATGTCTTCCTGCCTTGTCCCTGTGCTCCCCTCATCACAACTGATTATTTAATTCTATTGGAATTCTAGGGAACAAGCTGTCATCACAGCTCTGTTTCTTTCTTTTTTTTTTTTTCCTTCATTTTAATTAGAAGCTATTATTCGTATTTTCAAATGTTTATACTGGTAACCACTGCAAGTTAGAAAAAAAAGTGGATACAGTATGCTAATGGCTTAAATATTAGCTCACATTTCTGTTATTTTGCATTTCCTATTAGAGTTTCTTTTGAAAACTAGATTTATTGTTAGCTGGCATCACAACAAGAACTGGACAAAAACACTGTCCTTAACGGAAGGCTTTTGGCAATTCAGTCTTATCACAGAAGTGTGCATCAGCAACACAGGGCTCAAATCCTAGCAGAGTTTATTAAGTCTTAATTCTTGTACATTAGGCTGCTTGTTAGAGATGTGTCGAAACAAGATGCATTCAGTTCTGTGGTGATGCGAGAGACCTCACCTTGCCTTTTTATTTCAAAGATTTTTTTTTTCATAAGAAGATAGCTGAATTAAAAATACAAAGAAAACTTCTCCACTGAATAAATACAAAACTTCCTGGCTGCCTCATGCACGACAATTTTGTTGACTCCTCTATGTATATTTTATGTAAAAGCACTGGTTTTCCTTTTATACTGAATGTCAAACAGTTCCTTTTTCCCTATCCGATGCAGATCACTCTATTGCCTGGTTGAATCCAGCTGGTGCAGAAATCTCATCTGCAACTGCACTCAGAGTTGGGACCTCGCATGCTTCCAGGGCAGCTGGCTCCAGTCCCAGCTCACTTGTAGCTTCTAGTTTGGGCTCTGTAAGGCTTCTCACTGACATGGATTTGCTATCAGCTTTTGCATCTGAAACAACAAAGACAAACTCTCCTAAGCCTTAAAACTTGCAGTAAGACATCCCGAGGTTTCTCAGTTAACTATGGTCAATATTCCATCACGCTACAGGAACTCTGATTTACATTTAACAGTTAGAGACCTGCCTTCCCAACAGAGTAAGAAGCCTTTTGTTTTGCACTAGTTTTTACTCAGAGCTGGTCTTTAAGAAAACAGCAGAAGTCTTGACCTTCTCTCTAGCCTTTATTTACCTTTTTTTTTCTTTCTTAGGGCCTACCAAGTGTGGCGTGTGCCTAGTGAGATGATTGTAGCCACCCTGGACGCCAGTCCTGGGATATTTGTTCCCCTCAGTCCAGCTTTCCTCTTTAGCACAACTGTTGGTCTAGTTGTGGAATTTCCCATTTAAAAGATGATCTCAGTGCATAGACATGTTAATCCTTCATTTTGATGCCCTTGATGGATGAAGCCAGACAGTGCAGTGCATCATGCCGCTATCTCAGAATAATACTTCCATTTCTCATGATTTTGTTTACAATTTTGAATGCAGCATGGGGCAGATATCCCTGAGCTGCTGCTGAATAATCTAGCTCCAGAACCCAGAAGCAGCAGAGCGATATCAGTATGGTGCTGTACTGGGAATAATTAGCCTTGCTTGAGAGGCAGGCCTAATTAGCCCATGCACGATGTTGCTCTAACAAGGTTATATTCTCTCTGAGACCTCAGCTAACATCCCTGCATGGTGCTGTATAAATGTGCTACTTTGGCTAGCTCTGACATGGGGTTGCATTGCACTGGGTAAATATGCATAAATGGGGGGTCCAGAAAGAACTCTTTCCTTTTTTTTTTTTTTTTGTTTATCATTTGCAAGGGTATTGTGTGTACATCTGTGGGGTACTATTCTGTCATCCTTGCTCACTAGGAGCATCCTATGGAAATCGGTGGAGCCACCTGCTTATAATTCACTCAGAAAAGAGCTGCATCATTCAAGATCTTAGAGTTTTAGACTTATGAAAATGTTATTTCTCATAGAAATATTTACAAAAATGACTGGTTTATCATCACACAAGTTATCAGATTTGTGTTAACATGCCTCAGTGGCAGCAACAGACTTTACTTTTCTTTAATTCTGTCAAAATGTTAGACAGATGTGGTTTAGCCAATTAAGAAACTTCCATTAATTTTTCTCGTGCCAATTTGAAAAGTATTGCTGATGACCTAGTCTCAGTGCAGCCTGTCTTTAATCATTGTTTTCAGTTTTTAGTCCTCTGGAGTCCTCGTGTTCTCCATAACTTTCTGGCTCAGACTTGTAGAAGATGTCTGCTTAAGTGCCTATTGATTATGGGGTTAATTTGTGCTTCTTTTTCAGCATTGTCAAGACTGATTTGGTTTCAATTTTAGTTTTGTAATTTTTTTTCCCTCTTTTGCTAATATGAGTGTCTAAAATATTTAAAACTAGTCCCAGAGCATGTGAAATGAAGTGCCCTGAAAGATGTGATGACCCAAGTAATCCCCAGATATCTACCTTGTGAATTTCTAAAGCTGTAATTGGGCAAAGTGAGACATTTGGTTCTGGAAAGCTGTTATGCCCTGAGGCTGAAAACTTCCCATGCAGCAAACAGCACAGGCAAGGCACCAGCCTGAGCGCTGGGCACCATCCAGGTTGTGGGTGCTTAGCTTCCCACCCAGCTGTCCAGTGATTGCCACTCAGATAATTGACTCTGAGAATAACACCAACAACATGATTTCAGAAGGGTAGGGAGGAAGGTAATACTTTTCAGTACCTTTGTCAAGCTCTGAATCCACTTCATGGACAATATCATAAAACTTGTGACTTCCACAGTGATGCTGATTGCACTGGGCCGGTCCAGTCACCTTCCCTCACCAATGTGGAAGTGCCACTGCTGCTGGTCCCAGCGCTAGGAGAACGGGGGGTCTTTTTTGAACCTTGTAAGAAGTATCTCCTTTCACGTGTGCACAGGGTAGTTGCATCCCTATAAAAGTTGGTCTTGTATAAAGAATGAACTTGGATTTTATGTGAGGAGGGCAGATAGGGCTATTAAGAAAAGAGTGTGACACAGCAGCGCCTGAGATGTGGGTGCTGATTTTTTCGTTATATTAGGCACTGCAAGTAGAATTACGCAGTGTTTGCAGTGAAGAATTGTTGAATGATGGGAAAGCAAAGCACAAAGTAGAAGTGATGAAGAAATAAGCCTTGCCCTGACTTTGTGGTTCAGCTTAGGAATTCTGGGTTTATCAATTAAGAATGCAGTAGTTTGTCAAATGGAATATTTTTTTTCCCAAATAATTTTTTGTAAGGTCATCTGAAAAGAATTTTATAAACTAAAGTTTTAGACAGTAAAATGGAAACTCACCGTGGCTGCATATTCCATGACTGAGATACGAATATGGAAGGCAGACTTATGCTGTGAGAACAGTTTTTAAAGTACTCCAATATACACTACTACTTATGCTGAATGATGTGACCTCTTTGGTGGTTGATGAAAATATTTACCTACTATTAAACTATTAGTAAGAAAAATTGATTCCATGTTCTCCACTGTAATTCTTCCTTTAATGTTGAAGGAATTTTATAAAATACCAGTATAAAATGTTATAATCCTTTGTGTCTAGATATAATAGGAAGGTATGAAATACCTTATCACATGGTGAACATAGTTGCAATCTTTGGGTTTCTCCTATTACATTTATTGCATATTTTGATGTTGCTCTTCCAGTGTATATTTGTATAAATTCTTACTGGTTTCACTGGGGATCACTGAAAGGAAGAAAAGTGGACTCTGAAGCACAAAAATATTGCTCCTGTTCAATATTTCTCTATTCTTATTCAAGTGTGTTTTTTCCCCTACATCCAAAGTTGTTTTATATGTCTTTTATCTCAACTACTTAAACCCTTCTGAGATTTTCTTTCATTCTTTTCTTGGTCTATTTGATTATGTTTTATGTCTGTTTTCAAGGATAATTTTCATCTAAAAAAACCCATGATGTCTTAGTATGAAACATGATTTATTTATTTTATTGTTGATAATATCATTTGTGAATTCAGTCTCACACTGAGTGCACCTTGCCAGAATATTAATTTTCTACAAACATGAGAGCAAATAGTGAGACATATTGTACATTTTGATCATGAGGTTAAGTGAATTCAGCTCACTGCAGAATGGAATATTGCTCCACAGTTGTAATTTTGTTTCTTCCTGTTGATTACCATATTTAGATCTAGAAAGAAGCTTTTTACAGGAAAAAAGCTGAAGAAGGTATCAAAGAGAGATTTTAGGGTTGGGGGGAAGAGGGGAATTGCACAGTAATTTTCTTATGTGGGAACTAAGCATGTTAAATATTTCAATATTCACTTTTAAAGCAAATTAGATCAAACATATCACTATACTTTTGATCTGTTTCAAAGGCTTCAGACATTTTTGTCATAGCGCTTTGGTTGTTTCTGGTGTTGTTGATGCCTCAACTTTTAACAGAAACAAAACAACCCCCCAAACATTTGTGTTTCTAAGCAGAATACATAATCGAAGACTATGGCTGTACTGACACCTGCCCTGTGAAAGAAACACATTTCCATTTGAAATAAAAGCAACCTAATTGATCCACAGTATCACTGCATCCACACTGCAAGATTAATGTGGACTCTTATTCACTGAGTGCTCCAACATGTTAATTGTCCAGGTACTAAAACCTCTAAATTGAGTTTAAAGATTTTTAAAATTTAAAGATCAGTCTTGCTGGGGGGACGCAGACTAGCTTTCACGTGGGACGTAAATGGATTAGGTTGCAGTGTACAATATATAGTGAGTCTACACATAACTGCATTCCCCCTGTATCTCCCAGCACCTGAGCAGAAATGTTATATTGCAAATTGCTTTGATATCCTACCAGGTGATGAAAGGTTTGATTGGTGGGTTTCCATAAGTGCTCAGTGAGAACAGTAACTGGGAATGACATGGGTGTGTATCAGTGAACTGGGAGAAGAAATTTACCCAGCAGAGTGCCATGCAAAGAGCTGTCTTTACTAAAATGAGGATCTACTGAGCTGTAGAAATCTGAGGTATGTAAGTTCCAGATAAAAATATAATGGTAAGAAATTGCGGATGACCTGATTGCACTCATCCATAATTCTGTCACTAAGAAGCAGGGTCAGGCTCCTCATGCAAATACTTATAGGTCATTGCTTACACAGAAGTTCTCAATCTACTGCAGGCATTGGGCATTTGTGGCTGTGCTCCAAAACTTGCAGGCTGTACAGGACGTTATTCTTCTACAGGTCCGCTCTATCAAATCACCATGGGTTATCCTTAGCAGAATACACCATCCCATTCTCAGAGAGGGAATGAAGGTGTGCTATTGCCATGTGCTCCTTGTGTCTCCAGCCCTAGAGTGGCCTCCTCTCAAAGGGATGATTGTGTTAACACCATTTTCTGCAAAGGATCATAATTCTTGGTGACAAGTTAAAATTCAGCTCAGAGAAACACACTAGCCAGGGATTGTTTCTAGACCATTTTAAGGTGGAAGTTAACTGAATTGGTGGGGAAAAGTTTTGAATTGCAGTGAAGAAGATGAAACAAGATTTCCAGTAGCTGACTGAGTTACGTAGCTGGTGCCAGTAGCTTCAGGATAATTCAGGGAAGCCTTTGCATATTGGACAGTTTGAGTGTAGAACTGGAGTGGATATGAGCTGGGTGTATTGTGGATGCTTTCTCCAAGCTAAGACTAAACTGGATGTAGCTCTATGGTTAGCCCTACGATGAAAGCTCTACTTAGAAAATCACAGATGAATTTGGTATTTGGAAGAGGAAAGGGAGTCAGCCAGGATGTGGGAATAATGGAATTAGATTAAGAACTATAGTGATGAAATTTGAAACTCAACTAAATTATTATAGTTTGATCTCCCCTGCTTTCTCCTTTGTCTTTTCTCATTTTGCTTGTGCTTTTTGCTTTTGGAGCAGGCTCAAAGGAAACGTGTCAAATTCATGGCAGCACTGGTCTGGAGTATCTCAGCCAGCTGAAGAGAAGCAGTTCCTCAGAACTTGCATTTTGCTAAACATTTTAAACATCTGCTGCTCTGGACATAGTAACAAAACTTGAGAAAGCTAGAAAAAAAATATCAGCCACATCTTTTGAGTCTTGCCCATATACCAACCACATCTTACCCTTTGGTTTTTGAACTGAGTTAATGATTTTTCCAATGTATGTCTCTTCTATTTACACAGGAAACTTTTGTAAATAAGTAGTAAACACAGAAGAGTAATCATATGGAGAAAGCCGGTTCATGTCAGCCACTGCATCTTGCAATTTTTTAATTATGACATTCTAAATGGTAATCTAAGTCAATCTTTCAGATCTTCTATCTAGTCTTAAAATTCAGCTAAAGAAATGGAAGAAAACTAGCATAGGTTCTTTCAGAAACACTTTTAGTATTGTATATTCTTATTTTGATTTGAGCTACAGGAATACTTTTATAAATAATATATGTATTATATAGATATAAAAATAGATAATTTTATAAAGTATATAGCCAGAAGGGTGGTCTCATGGTGGGATGAAAGAATGTCTCATAATTCAGCTTAAATTTGTGACCTGTCACATTACTTAATATCTTAAAAATTTTTAAAGTTCCACAGTCTGGTGTTCTCAATTTTTCAACCAGAGAATTAATTGAACTGACAAGGTATGAGGAAAGTATTATAAATCTTTTTCTAATGAACCTACATGTCTGAAGCTTAGACCAAAAGCCACAGGCAGTTTTAATACAAGTTAGGTTTGACTTCATCTTGGCAATGAAGTCACTAGTATTCTGCTGCAGCCACTTCTTTTAAAGTTGATATTTTGTATATAGAATCATGTATTTATATAGAGAGAGAGAGAGACAGAGGGAGATAACAAGGACAACTATGCCATGCCAGTCTTTGTGCTCTGTTCAGGAGTACAGAAAAATGCAAGGTGGTAGAGCAAATCTTTGGCAGAATGGTTGGTTAGTAAAGTTCCAACAAGAATTAATTTCCTTTCTTCTGCTAATGGTATTTTATGTACATTCACAGCAAATATTTGATCTTTTTTTTCCCCCTCTCTCCTCAGAAAGTGGTGGTTTTAGCATTTTTACCTGTAAAGTTTACACGTTTTGAAATAAAACATCCCAGGCAGGCATGATCAGTGGGGTTTTTTTCTTCTTTTCTGTAAATAGCAGATGTCTTAAAATACTGGCCATAGTTGAGTCAGTTACTATCAGTTTAACTAACACTATGTAGTTACATGAAAATGTTTGCAGCTACTGAATGAAACCAGCTTATTTTCTTACCATAAGTATTTTGAGGAAAATAGAGAAAGATAACTGTATCACTAGTGAGCTGTTGGCTTAAGATAGAATTAATTACTGCTTTTTAAATGTAAAATATTGCACTTTTATGCCAAAGTCCTCTGAATGCCAACAGTCAAAAAATTCCATTTATGATTCAAAAACTATGTTGTTTCACTACTGATGCCTTCAAATCTACTGGAAGCTATATCCCCACTTGAATTCAAGTAGTGAAATGCCAAGTTTAATTTGTGCAAGAAAGAAAGTAGACACATTAGATTTTACACCTGTCTGCAAAGTTTTTTATGGCATTATGTGAAATGAATAAAATTATGCCAAATGTAGTATTTTATTTGAGATGGAGGAGGCTGAAAGAAAAGTGATGGAAATCTATTAAATATTCAGCAACACTGTTTAGGCGCATGCTAAATTCTTGGTAAATCGTTGACGGTGGAAGTCCATAGCTGTACAGCAGCATTTGGTTTCAAAAAGCTAGGATTTTTCCTGAACATTTTGTTAAATGTCTATAGAGGAATGAGATATAGCATCCTGATTCTCATCCTGAACCTTAATACAGATTTAGAGTTTCGAGAGCATATCCTGCTCATTCCTGCCCACATTCCCTCTGTCTTCCCTCTGTGCAAATACTCTGCAAGTAAAAGGCTGCATAGAGTTGTCTTCACCATGTCATCTGCTCTGAGTGGCTGAAGAAATGCAGATGTGTTACCCCATAAGCTTCATGAAACCATTAACAGCTAAGAAGCCCCCAACCTGAATACATTTTCCAAATAGCAATTTAAAGAATAGTCAGAGGGAAGCGAGGATTAATTCAGGTGAATGTTCATATCTAGGATTGCAGAAAATACAGGGTAAATCTCAGTAGTACCACACCAGTTTACTATCAGTAAAGAAAAGTCACGAGCAAGATGTAACTTCATGGGCAATAAAAGTCAAGGACAGGAAAGAAAATCAAGGGCAAAATATAAAACTTATGCTCAGATCTTTTTTCTTACCACTTTTCTTTCTTACCTTAGAAAAGTTTTCAGAACACTGAAGCTGTTTCTTCTGTCTTTTTCATGACTCCTGAACTGGCTTTTCTCAAGGTCGTTAGGCCGGTGTGATGAGAAGTGCTCCTTCTGGTTGGAAATATTTCATTTCTTTTATGCATATTCATCTCACAGTGTGTGTACATACCATTCCTTACTCTTTTATTTCTTGTTCTGTTTGTCTTCCCATTCCTTTTTATTGCCCTCACTGCTCATTGGGCAAAAACAGCAATAAAAAAACCCTGTGCACTTTTTTATTTTCTAGCTTATGAAATTATTTAATAATTGGAAATTAACAGTTGCCCAACATTACCTATTGGAAAGTGAAGTGATTCATTCACTGACAGTGTAATAAACCCTTCCTGAGCAAGATGAAGAATATACAGGAAAAGAAGAGTTTCAGTAGTGTTTGGATTCATTTCCATTGAGTTACAATGCTGACACTTTTCTCCTAGCTACCATGCCTTTCATTAAGAACAGTTTAAATTTAGGAGAATTATTTGGATCATCAGGGAGCTCTCCTAATTAACAGAACTCATTAAAAAAAACCCCAAACCATAAAAATGCAGCTGAATACTCTGCTGCTTAAACTCCAAAATTTAGAATTTCCAAAATTCTTCTGTTTCATACCCATATGCAATGTCATGAAAGCTGATCACATTTTCTCTGTGGTTTCTCCCTGCTGATATAGTTTGGGGTGAACAGAACAATTTCTTTATTAAACTGTCTAAAAAACCAGTCTCTATCAAAGTGATTTTTGTATGCTGTGCTACCATGACTGTTTAGCGTCAGGACCAAAACCCAGAAGCGTTTCAGTACTGAATATTCTTAGACTCTAAGTCAGATCCCACAGTCACATCGAATGTGACCACTACTCTTTTGTGAGTGAGTTTGGTTTGAGGGCTGGTACTATAACTTGTAGTTGTCAAGGTCTAAAATTCTCAGGAGAGGAAATTGCAATAAACAATGTAAAGTCAAATAGATGCCCTGGGTGCTTTGCTGTAATGAATATTGAGAAGAAACATAGTTAAACAGTTCCCAAATCCACTTTATGTGCTGGTGACCCGCTTTTTTCCTCAGAGATGTTTACTTACTAGGCATACGTCATGGTCCAAATCCATTTCCCTGCCAACATAAATGAAGCTGCAAAGTCTATTTAAATTAAATAGGTAACAATAATGTTATTTCTTTGTTTCAAAACAACAGAGAGTTTTAGAAATTGAAATTTTATATTGCTGGCTTCCAAACCAGTTTCGTAGATCTATAATCTTAAATTTAAAAATTACTTTTTTTCTTTTGCTTTCAAGTATTTGTGTATTGATGATGAAACCAAGGCATTTGCCATTTTGAAAGATGATCAGGTGTGTAAATCTAGTTACTCAAAAGAAACATTAGCAGATGTGTATGTTGATACCAGCTGGGCTGCAAGAAAATATCTTTCAGAGAGACAATTTTTCTGTTAGAGTTCTGGTTTTCACATGAAGACATTCAGCATATTCACATAGGTCATATTTGTCCTCCATGTCTATTCATATAAATATAAATATAAATCGCTTCTTACCCTTTAAGATGATGTCACAAGTGATATTTATTATCTAACATTCAGAAGAGACTTATTTTGGGCATGAGTGGGAGAGAGAATTGCAGTTTTCTGCCCTGTGGCTTCATACCTGAAAGAGGTTGAGAATCAGTGGACCAGATCCACAAAAGCACTTATTCATGTCACCAGACCTGTGCTTATGCAACTCCACATTTAAACAGCTATTTCAACGTAAGCATCTGAGGGTGTCTCTTTGTACTCAATGAATAGTACCTATTCCATATTTATTTTTTTTCATCAGTCTGTGTATACTGCACATCATATCCACACTGTATGCTGAATACATAATTATTAATTTACTCTTAAGTGTTCCAGTGTCAGTCACTACTGTACTATTTACATTTTTCAACAAGATTAATGAGTTTACTCAGTGGGGAAAAGTGATATTTCACCAACTGGGAAATTGGAGACCAGGGAGGATAAGGCTGAAACTGTCAACTCTTGGAGTTGAGAACAATCATTAACTATGTTCTAATCTTTCCCCAAAGTGTAGAATTATTGTATTTCTTTTATTTTTTTAAAAAAGTACTTACATATGAGGATGCACAGGGAACTGAACTGCTAAAAAAGCTGCTTGCGTGACCATTTCCCTATAAGGGGCTGCAAATGGACAAAGATGATATTGGACTGCACAGTGATGTGCCCCAGGGCGCGTTCCCCAGCACGTGCTGGACCAGCCACCCTGTCACATCAGAAGGGAGCTCCAGATGGAGGATTTGGCCATCCAGGTCTCAGGCTGTATAGACTGCCTGGTGACTCTGCCAGGGCTGGGGCTGGCAATGATGTTGGCCCTCCCAGCGAGAGATGTGCTCTGGTTGAGACACTGAGCCATGTAGCCACCACACAAAGGAGCTGTAGGAGACAGTGTACAGCCTATGGAGATGAGCAGTGTTTCTGCAAGAGACCGTGCAGGGCAAAAGCCCAAACCCTACACTGCAGGGAAGGAGGGTTGGCTAGAGGGATGGCTGCACCTTAACGAGTGGAGGCTGGAGACTCCTAAGATAGGGGAAATGGAAACTTGTGATTTCCAGGAGGAGGGAGGCTCTTTATTGATTCGCAGAGGTGCCCTTATAGAATATATATAGGGCCATGGTCACAGGTGAAGGGGAACCAGTTCCCTCTGGGGAGACATCAGCTGAGCCTGAACCGCTTAAAAGCACCAATGAGAGCTGAATCCCTTCTTGTCCTCTCTAGGATCCTCAGAGGGTGGTTCAGTGAGCGTGGTGCTCGGACACCCACGCAGGCTGTGCACAGAGTCTGCAGGGGACCTGATAGTGTGTCTTCACTTGGGTTTGAAACCAAGTGCCTGCTTGCCTGCTTGCTCCTGCCTTGCTGGTGAGGACCATGTTGTTACAGGAGAAACGCTGCTTTAGCAAATGGAAAAGATGTGGTCAGGAATCATCCTTGGACAGGTCACTTGACAGACCTGCTTCATTCAGTGTCTGTGTTCACTTCCTTTTTGTACATAACCTGGACCTGTATGTTATACAAGACTTTTGAAAACAAATTCCACATTTCTTCCTTACTAGTAAACTTATCAGTTTGAACTGTACATGCTTATGACACACAACATATAACAGAAAATTTGAAATGCCTGTAACTAACTTCATGACCAAGCTTTGTAATTATGTTGAGGTCCTTTCTTTGCTCTGTTGATTGCTTTTTGAGCTATCTTTGAAGTATCAAGAGTTCATTTATCCATTTGCACTGATGTGCATCATCGTTCTCATCTTTCTTATCTTATTATTGATACTTATCTGAGATGTTTTCAAGGAAAAAAAAAACAAACCAAACAGATCCAATGTCCTTTATCCTGAAGAATAGGCAATATTTTCTCCAAAGGTTGCATATATTCATATAGTATATTAACACTGCAGGACCAAAGGGCATCCTCTTAGAAAGTCATCTGTGGCAAGTGAATGTTTTATTTTTATTACACATACACACTGTCTCAATTCCTAGATCCTGAAAACATTGGTTTTCCTTCTGTGTTGTCTTATACATCTGTGTTTTGCTAGTTTTTCTGACATCAGTGTTACTGCAAGCATTCTTTCTCATTTTTTGTTGTTGTTGAATAAAATGTCACTGGGTGATGAATCCATGCTTAATTCATACTGTGTTATAACTTACCAGCATTATTATGAACTAGTGCCCAACTCTAAAATCTTTGTTATTGTGATATTAATTCTTACTAATTTGGTTTTGAGGGCTAACAGTTATATTCTTCACTACGAGTGTCATGAGGCACTGGAACTGGTTGCCCAGAGAAGTTGTGGATGCCCCATCCCTGGCAGTGTTCAAAGCCAGGTTGGATGGGGCTTTGAGCAACCTTGTAGAAGGTGTCCCTGCCCATGACAGGGAGGTTGGAACCAGATGATCTTTAAGGTCCCTTCTAACCCAAACCATTCTATGATGTGTCTAGCCATAAACATTGCTGCAATCTGCTTGAACTCAGCCATTAAACTTGAGCTCATTTATTACATCCGTCCAATGTCCAGCAAAAATAGTTTTATTATGTATAATCATCTATTGGTAACACTGACTGAGGGAGGAGTCAGCATGGCTCCTTCTCTTAGTAACATGGCCTGGATAACCACAGAGAGGAATGTGAGAGTAAACAGCATGCATGAATGGAATACCCCAAAATGCCTGAGAGGATGTTTGCCCCCAAACTGGTAGTGCTAAAGCAGAAATTAAAAAGAACAAAGTTTGCTTAACAGGACTATCAGCTGGCTTAAATGGTAACCAGGGAGTTACCCAGAGACTTTTGGGAGCTTAAAAAAAATAAAAAAGGAAAGAAGAGGTAGCTTGAAAAGAAGTGTAAAAGCAGCATGAGAACTTGCTACAGTGGGGAGAGAGAAATAGGAATAGAGCAGCATCAAAATGGGGATTGCCAGTGCTGGAAGTTGCCCCACAAGCATCACAACTTTCATCCAGGATGGTGCATCCGCTCTGCCGGAGGTTGTGGCTATCCAGCACTGCTGGGACCCACCTTGGGTGTTCATTCCTGGCGCTGGGAGATCTTGTTCACTTCCTGCAAATTATTCAACTGAAGAAAGCAGGACAGGTTTGCACAGAGCTGGAGCCCTCACATCTCCCACAGGAGGTGGTTGTAAATGGGAACCTATGCCCCAGAAGAGGGAGATCCTCTTACACTGCCTCTGAGTAGGTTGTGCATATGCAGGCAACTTTGTGAATGTGGCCACGGGGATTAGAAATTTTTGGAGCTAGCGGTAAAAGGGTGTTTAGAAAATTATAAGCATTTGCTATCATTTTGTAAGTGCATGGTATTGTGCTTTAGCTGTTCTTTTTCTGATATTGATCCTGAATGTATAGCATACTGATTGCCAGTTAATTAGGTACCATTAATAAATCAATAAACCACTTCAACCCTGATTTCATTTAAACCGTGTGATTTGGCCAGTTTTTTCCTGTGACAACACTGTATGTAAAATCGAGGTAAAGGAAGATAATATCTCCAGAAAATACATAATGGATGCCTACTTGATTTAGCATATCAGTTTAGGTCATGTTTTTTTAGCATGGTGGCTCAGGACTAGCGTGTTGTGAGAGTAACATGGGCTTTGTTCCTCAACTGATCATGTTGTTTTGGTATAGGTGGCTGGCTCCAATAACTCCCTCAGTGTGGCTGTTTTCATAAAACCGACATAAAATAGCCATAATCTTTCTTTCCATTTAGAAGTTTTGATCTTTAATCAAAAATATAATCTTTCATAGTATTTTAGCATTTGTCGTCTTGTGCTTCAACCAAATTTCCATTAAAACTTCAAGTGCCTCTTTGAATTGGAAAGCACGCCTGGGAACATGCTATTCTGATCACTCTATGTTGATAGTCATAATCACTTTCTGCAACATCTCAGTCTAAGCCATAGCTCTGGCAATCGCTGCCTACGTTTTGTCTGAAAGTGGCTGATTTAAAAACCAAGGAAAAAAAAATATCCTATTGGTATTTATAGTACCTGATGACAGACTTTGTGCTTTTACCAGATGAATTACAGTGTTCCGCACCCATCATGTCTATCTCTGTATCTAGTTTGCATATCGTACGTTAATAAAATTGAAAAGTGTTTTGTCAGCCAAGGTTATATATAAAGGCCTAAGAGCCAGGAAGGCATTAAAAAAGTATTTATTCTCTGAGTATATATGCTATTTTCAAATACCTAGGCTTAGAATAACAGAATTAATGGCTATTTTGAACTTTTACTGCTGTTAGTGGCATTGTGCTTTGTGTTTCAGCTATGTTACTCTCATTCGTGCTGTGAACTTTTTCTCTGGTGGAGTGGTGTTCAGAGATCCATCTTAGACAGCATTGAGTAGAGAACTGCTTCATTAAATTTGTCAGTTCTGGCTCTAAATGAGTGCCTTGAAAATTCCATTCTAGGATAAGAAAATGCTTTTAGATATGTAGTTCATAAGGGCTGTTTCTGCAGGTGAGCCAAGCTAACGGCATTAACACATGCATGTTTTGCTGTCTTTAGGTAATGACTTGTAAAGGATGAGAATATGGGAATTCTAACATTCATCAGTAGTGATAAATTATCCCCATTAAATAATTTCAATAAAGTGTTTCAACTTATGTAAAACCTCTCTCAGAAAATACCAGAATAATTTTTGGTTGATAAAAGGTTCATGTTGCTCATCTGCAGGCTGTGACTTCAAACTAAACTAATGAATTAGAGGGGCAAGATCTAGAAAGAGAAGCAGGGTTCAATACTTGTCGGAAGTATATATGAGGGAAAAAAAAAAGATACACAGGCCATGGGATGGTTGTTGAAACAGTTTTATAGAACAAAAAATTTAGAGTTAAAATATTATTCAGAAGTAAGATGGAATTGTACCAACATAGGTGCTGTCATTTTGCTTAATGTTTGCATTTTAGCTAGCGGAAGCTATCTTCCTGAAAAAGTTGCAGGCTATTTTGAAAATTGAGAACAATACATGCAGGTGAAATTTTTGTCAGCAGGGTGCTTTTGCTACTGCAAACCTTCAGACTTGATTTAATAGCAGTCTGCCCAGAAAATCAGCTTCACTCTGGATGGTGTAACATTGGCACGTACTAAGAAAAAGTCTGCCGTGTTTAATTTTATGACCTCAACAGGTTATTTCTTGTGCATCAGCAGATTTATCTATAATCAGAGGCACTTAGAAGTTCTTTCCACTGTTGGGTGTTTTGTGACCACTGTGGTGAATGCTCCGTTCTCACACCCCACATCACAAATTCAGCACAACCTTTTATACTGATTGGCAAAATGATCGAGAGCTTCACAGGTTATGGAAGAAGAACTGCCCTTCAGTGACACCAGGAATAAATTGAGACTCGAGGCAGGCTGGTGGATAGTTGTACAAAGAGGATTTTCTTCAACTCTGTAGAAAGCTGGAAGTTTGTAGTCAGGTCTGCCCAGTAATTTCTAAAACATTTTACAAAGTTGCAGCTTGTACACATTGACATGCGGATTTGGAAGGCAGTTTCTGGGGACTGGACAGAGAAGTCTTGCGTGTTGATAAATGTTGTATTCATCTTGGCAAGAGCTATTCAGACTTGGTTATTGGTACAAACTGTGAGCATTTTCTGTAAAGCTAATAAATGATTGTTACAGAGTAGAATTATTTAGGTTGGGAAAGACATTTAATATCAACAAGTCCAACTGTTAACCTAACACTGCCAAGTCCACCACTGAACCATGTCCCTAAGCACCACATCTACCCGTCTTTTAAATACCTCCAGGGATGGGCACTTGTTATGGCTCAATGCAGATGGCATCAGTACCTGGTTTTGGGCTTATGAAATGCATGTATATGTTTTCATAGATAGCATTCTCCGAGTTTAACAAACTATTAGAAAGAGCATTATGGAAGATTTGTATGCTGTGTACATATTTCTGAGACCTGAATTCTGCCCTTGGGGAATTTACACTGCTATTGCTCAAAGGAGAAGCTATCAAGGGAAAAAATATTGAAAATCCAAACATGAGCAAATAAGAGATGTTTTATTTCCCCTTCCCCCTTTTCCATTTGCAAAAGATTGGAAAATAACTGATATTGCAACTACACTGGCAGAAGCCACTGAGAAGAAAAAAGGATCTGAGAAAAAGCAAATAATATTAATGCTTTGCTTTTTGTTATATCTTCATCCTAACCTGCTGGAATTACAGTTGTATTGTGGCTCTGACAATGGCAGGGTTGTTTTTTTCCTAGATTAATGTTATTTTTCTTTCAGTTGTTGTTACAGCCTATAAATTGCACATGTTTGCAAATTTTCTATAAGGTACTGCCAGAGCAACTGGAAATATATTTTTACATTTCATGTAATTGCTGTTATTTTGAATTTCCTCACCCTATAACCTGAGTAGATTCTAGATCCCATATATGAATATTTCTTATATTTAGACATTCATTCTCACCATGTTCCTGGAAGATAAAGACCATGCAAGAAAAGAATCATTTACTCTGTATTCAATTAGGTGAGAACTTTGAATTTGCATGAGAACATTTCTCCCCATTTCAAACAATATATCAAAAGGCCTCGGTCCTACGCATTTCTCATTTGGTCAGTACAGATTATTTCCTATTCTGAATCTTTGTGTGTTGAAAACTCATGCATATGTGTAATAAAATCCACAGATCATTTTGATCATAATTACTTGGTGGTTTGTAATATTAGAACAATGTGGTGAAAGTACATTTTTTTCCTGAGGATCAGATGTTGCCACAAGAGATGTACAATAAATGGATTTTGTGACAGGACCTGGGCATTTCTTGCCATATGTAGCAATATTCCTTATTGTCAGCCCTTAGTTACGGTTTGCTGCTCACCAATTTGGAATTAGTCAGCACCTCATCACCTCATCGAAAGGCTTGATTCAGCAATTGCAGGTGGGAAACTGTTTGATGTTTTGTTGGTTTTAAAGGGCCTTTGCACAAATTCCGGAGTTTATCAGCACAATCTGATTAGAAGATTTAGGGCGTAAGAAGAAAAGTCAGATGTCTGATATAGAAAAGAAATACCCAAGAAAAGGAACCATGATTGGGGCAATTTTAAGAACACTTCTTATTGGTTTAGTTACAGAAAAGAAAACTTTTTTTTTTTTTTGCTGTCAGCCTTGTCAGCTTCTGTGTTAAATAACCCTCCGGTACTCTGTTCCTGTTGCACCCTGTAGATTGAAACCCAGTGTGAATAAATAAATGGCAAGTCAGATGGTATCTGTTTTAATCCAGGGCGCTAGAAATAGAGACATGACTTTTAATGCAGGCGCAGGCACAGCCCCTGGCCATAAAGGCTATATCAACTCCTGCTGCTTTTTTTCTCCCCCTGCCCCTCTTTCCTATGAATAGAGTCATGATGGAAATTGTGCCACAGCTACATCTTCACTTGGGTGATTTGTCCTCTTTTGGTTGCTACTGAGTAATTCTGGGATGCAGACAGAAAGCTCATTCCCAAATGAATGTTGCTCACCTACGTGTTACATCACATGCTCGGAAAACGACTGTTGCAAAATGTTACTAAAAAAACCTCACTTTTATTGTGGGCCTTAAAGTTATTGGAAATCTAATGATAAATATTTAGTTACTATATATTCTACAGTCAGGAGCTTAGAATCATTAAAATCTTCAAAAGTGCCTCAAATCTATGTTTAAAAATATTACAACATGAAGATCTGGCATCTGTCATCTATAGGTCACTATCTCTTTTGGATGATCGATATCTGCAGTGCCCAGCTTAGCAGGCCCACCAAGAAGCTGATTTAAAAAGTTTTCATTTTTACATGTAGATAGCAGTTGCTAGTGCTGGACTGATATTTCTAAAACTGCTGTCATTTGACTGTTAGCCTGTATTATGGTAAAGGTATGTAGTATTTGTAGCTATGCTGTTCTGTATATATGCAATACATAATGTATGTTTGAATAGACAGTATCATATCTCATTAATACATACCTAAAATATCGTATGTGAACATTACTGTGGCAGATGTCTTGGAAGGGTTAAGCCTGCTTATAAGGCTTACATATAAATATTTTGATTCTGAATCTATCACAGTGATACCGGGAGAGCATGCAGGGATCCAATGAGTGTGTGGAGCATGGCGGTACCCTTGCTAAAGTATAAAATTACTTCTTGAGATTTCTGGAACAGAAATAATCAGTCAGTGTTTCTGAATGCCAAAGAACTACACAAGAAACATCCAGGAGGCGAGACATTAGAAAATCCCTTTTATCTGAGAAAGCAACCTTCACCTCTTATAAGTCTTACCTCACTGATGTTACTGCTAGTGGAAGCAGGGACAGAGCTGGACCGCTGTTGAAAAACAGATTTAAAGGACTCTAACAGGAAGAAAACAAAATGCTTATCTTCCAGGGGGGCAAAGGAGTATTTTCTTTTTCTGTTGCCCCTTTCCATTTTGTTTGTAGGTGTGGAAATTGTTCAGGTATGGGTGGTAGCTGAGGTAAGTGCGTGTGTTTGATGTGCAAGGCACCATATCCTTTGCTTGACTGTACTTGTGATCGGGCCTTGAGTCACAGCCAGTTTTCCAAGACCTTTCCTTTCCAAGGGCAACGGAGTCTGAACTCTCCACAGCGCTGCTGTTCTGCTTTCACCGGCCCCTTGACAGCAATGCTGTGCACGTAATGAATTTAGGGTCAAATTGCGAACTCTTTATTAAACTAGACTACACTGGTTGCATTGCATTGTGAGTAGTTAGCTGGAGAAAAAGTTTTTATGAGCTCTTGCTTTAATATTTTCCTTTCTTGGTATGAGGTCCCAATCCTCACCCCGACTGCCAGTTTTCAGGTCCCAGTCTTTTTCTGCATTTTGAGATCTAAATCAGAGGAGCACACAGAGAAGCGCATAAAGTATATTCACATATCTGATGAAAATAGATTTTTAAGTTAATTAGCAGATGGCTTTTCAATTCCTCTGGAGTGCCTGATTTAGCAACTTTGCATTCATGTGAGTGATCCCATTGACTTCAGTGGGAGTCTGTATGAAAGGCTGTACGCTCAGGAGCCTTTTGCCAGCAGCTGGCAGAATTTAGAAGGGTATTTCCTCCAGTCTTTTCTGCAGATATGAGAATAAAAAGATATCTGTATCCAAGAGGCAACGTGCTAGAAATCTCTACACCTTCCTAAGCTCCGTGTCTCTGTCAGCCTATTGTCTGTTGTTAAGAATGAGGCTGCTGGCATTAGAGAAGCACAAAAAAAGCAGCGTAACACTTGTGGGCTCTACCAGCAGTAGACCTGTGAATTAGGGCAGGATGTTGACTCTGGTATCTTTTTCTTTTTCCTCTTTAGAAGCCTCAGGCCTGCCTTTATTAAGCAGTAAAAGCATATGTTAATAGCATCTTACTTTTTGATCCTCAGAGAGATTGACAAGTTCCATCTGGCATACGCAGAAGTGCTATAGGGTGGGAGAAATTGGAAATAGAAAGGCGGGGGAAGGGAACGACTTCTTTAGAGTTACAGGCCTTGCATTCCAAGACCTGCCAAAGTGGCTGTCTTGTTCTTTGTGGGCTCCAGCCAGAGAAGTGTCTGCCCAAACTTACAGAATCGCTCCTCTCTTTCAACATCATAGGCACAATGCTGCCTGTGTCAGAGCCGGAGGCAAACTTAAATAGCTGTAGATATATAAAGGAACAAAGTGAAGGAGTCTTTTGAAGCCCAGAAACCACTTTGAATAATTTAGGGATCTTCCTTATCATCCCACTGTTTTTGTTGGCAGTTTAGATGTACAGATTCAGTGGCTTCGTTCGTCAGAAAGAAGGCAGAGATTGGGTGAATGAAACAGCTCAAGTTTGGTTTTGTCTGTAGTTCATTATGCACAGCCTCTTTCTCCCCCTGTTGGAAATAACCAACTTTTTCTGAAGATTTTAGGTATTTGAATTATGAAGAGCACTTAACATGAAGGTTGTTTTTTTCCCTGAACATGTTTATTGTAATGGTGCTGAGCTCTTGGCAAGTTTATGACTATAGATTTGCATTTTGCAGTTCCATGCAAATGTCTTGTTTCTTGCAAAATACCCTTACTTACAGGGTGTATTTTGTACTTAAAATTGATAATCTGTCTTTTACTGAACAAAGTGAGAATGCTTTTGGAAAAAAGGTGCACAGAGGTTTGAAATATTCATGAAGGTCTAAAAATTACTACTGACTTTTGTTTACTATAGATGGCATTGGCTTTCATGGAGACAAGAATTGGCTTTTAAAAGAGAAACCCAAATCCCTCTGAACGCTTCATTTTGGGAAGGAGGGGGAGAACCAACACTGTCTGATGATTTGTTTTCATGAGATGTCTGCATTAGCTCTCAAATTACAGAGCTGATTCGATGGAAAATTGCAAGAGGCTGCTCATTTGTGACTGACCCTGCCATCTAACAAGAAGATAGACCTTAGGCATAATTGGGTTGATGCTGATTTGATCACACAGAAAAAAAAAGCTTGAAATAAGTCTTAGATCTGCAGAAGCGAGGCAATGCTCCATCCTTAAATTGCCCCTTTTGTCAGTTGTCACAGGATTTTGCTACACTGGATGACTGCTTATTGGAAATCATATGCCTCCTTCAGTGGATTGAGGATAAAGTTACTTTTATTGATGCTTTGTGCAACTATATTTTGTATATACGTTTGGGGAAAGTATTTGCCAAACATCCTACCCCAAGAAATGCCACACCCTTACACTGTGTAGCTTGAGTGGAAGCAATAAATCTAGTGAGATTAAACTCCCTGGAAACTTGTCACCAACACATTTTGAGTAGCCTTGCATTAACAACAGGTAAAATATCAGATGTGACTAATGAGGGTAACATGAATCTTGAATAGTTTATGGGGAACTGGTATTATGGATTTGTTTCCCTTTTCTCTGGAAATCCAGGAATGAATGAGACCACAAACAGCGAGTTTGTCTGGGAAGGCAACACAGTGCTTGTTTCACTGTTTATCTGTATACATCTTGGAAGATAGATCTGGATATTCTGTGCTACCGCACATATATGAAGATGGCCAGCATAATCTAGGGTGTCAGGAAGACTTGTGGGGGCAGGGCTGGTTTTACAAAGCAGAGAATGAGTGAGGACTGGGAAATCTGAGAGATGTGTTAATTCGGCACCTCTCCAAGCTAGTCTTTGCTGCTCCTGTGGAGTACGGCCAGCCAATTAAACTGCCTACACTCAGCCACCGGGTCTTACTTGGACACCCATATAGATGCAGAGGATTGTAATTTGCAACTGCCTATACAGGTGAAAATTTTATCCAAACACCCTGCTGCTTAAGGACCTAGATCTCATGCTTCCAAAAAGTTTCTTAATTATTTGGGAGGCTCACTACTTGTGCTAATAATGGGCTTGCAGAAAGACATTTTGCATGAGGTTGAGAGTATTTTGCTCAGAGATCTGATTAGAGATGTATACAAACAAAACATTCCTGTAAACATAAACTGATATTTTAAACAGCTATTATTCCGAGTCCTTATATATTGCAATGGAGATGTTTCAGGTTCATTCTAACAACGTTCCCAATGATGCCGCACATAGGTTTCAACTATATTTTAGCATAGTTGCAGCAAGCATTGCTGTGTTTGTGACAGACTTCTCCCTTTGATAAGGGAGTAAATTTGCATGGCTGAGTTAAGCCCTCTGAAAATAAGGGCTTACAATGAATAAAACACCAATGTACTGTACCCCTTTAATTACCATACTTCTAAGACAGCATAGTTATAACATGTAATTAAATTTCATTGTACAAATGGAACATGGGCTGTGGTAGGCACATCTTTCATCTTTTGATGTATAATGACATTCAAAATATTCTCTAGTACTCAGTTGATAAACAACTTGAAGAGTCAGGGTCTACAGAGTAGCTTGTTTGATTTTAAATTTGTAAGATTGGCACGTGGTCTCTTTTGACGATACTGCATTCTGATGTGATCCATTTATCTAATGTCATTAACAGTACATGCTGAATGTACAATTAAGCTTGAAACTGTCAATGTCAGTGGCTGTTAAAAAAGGGTTGATAAAAATGAGAAGAAGAACCGCTGTTTTGTAATAAGCATCTGTGTTGCTTTTAAGTCAAGAAAAAAAAAATCAATGAATTTCAATATATTGCTGTCTTCATTGCCAATGTAATTCAATAAATATGTTAATTCACTTTTCTGAACACTGAAGAGAGTTGAGAGCTTTTTGTGTCATTTATTTTTGTCAGTTCTGTTTTTTCATGTTTTTTTGTTTTAGTTAGACTTCCAGCTTAAGTCTAGTAATAAAAATGCTATTAAATTGAAATAGAGAGGAAATACTCTATATCTCAGATTTTTAACAAACTGTGGGATTTTTTCTATATTTGTTATCTTTGAAATAGCAAGCCAGCAACGAGTGAACGTATGCTTTTATCATTAACAATTCTCTTCTTGCTAGAACAAAAAAGGAGCACTTTGAGGTTCAATAAACAATACAGTTTTCAGTCCACGTGCAAATTTCAGTGAAGAAATTTCTTCCTGACCCCATTGCTGGTCTTTACCATGAAACATGATGGATAGACTTCATATATTTTAATCCTATTTAGGAACTTGCATGTTCTCTACTTGCATGAATCAAATCTGAAACATTTCTTTAAGAACTCTTTGACATAATACCATTATTTGGTAGCAAATTATATAAACTGATGTGAGAAATGCCTGTATTTATCTCTCTCTACAAGTGTTCTCTTGCTTTGTAATAGTTACATCTGTTTCCTAAAGAAAGTATTAAAATATTGTTAAGTGCAACCATATAGGAAAGGCACAGAAATCATGCTAACTGCTGTAATAACCTTTGCTATTGTAGTTTCCCGAAAAACTAGTAGGTGTGTGTGTGTACTGGAAAGGAGATGCCCATTTGTGAGTGTGCAGAGCCGCAAACTCCCGTGTGTCTCGCCAACAGCTCAGTTGCTGCATTTTGGAAAAGACCGAGAGGTGATGGCTGAGTGAGTAGGAAAGAGTGCCTGTGTTAGAAATGCAGAATGCTCTTAGGGGCATCTACTTATCAAACTTTTCTTTTAGTCTGTGTAATCTGTTGAGAGACACCGTTGTTATTGCATCAGACCTCTTTTGATTCTTCTCTCTTAATGCTTTCCTGATTAATTTTTTAAATAAGAGCCAAGAAACTTAATATAATTATCAGACTATATATATTTCTTCTTTTGCCTAGTTAATGGCTGTGGCTGCTCAGATCATGTGTTACTAAAATATCTGTCTGGAAGTAGTTATTCAAAACGTGGCCTTGTAAAAGGGCAGGAGACATACAAACAATGCTTCAGTTCATAAAATTACCCCTCACCAGTTAATATTCCAGGTAATAAAGTAGCAACAGATTTACCAGCCGAACTGCTTTCATGCCGATGAAAGTTTTCACAGGAGACAATCCTGTGGCTCAGTTAAAAGTTTGCCTTGAATTTTATAAGATTGATGTTAACCGAGATGAGTAACTATTAGCAAAAACAGAAATTACTCTAACTGAAGTAAAACCCATTAAAGGGACTCGATGCTGAATAATCTCCATCACAGGTTCCTGAAAGAACTGGCACACAAAACGGTGGGCCTGGCAGCAAGTATTGTAAACACAGCAACAGAGAGTGGAGAAAAGATAGCATTGCTTGTATGTAAAAGGCAGAGAGTGTGAGTCAGGCAAATGCAAACCTGTAAATCTGATCCCAGTTAAATGGGAAGAAGGCAGTAGAAATCTGCCTAAGATGCATCGTACCAGTGGCCTGAAAAGGTTTGCTTTGTTTTGTCCTGTTGTATTTTTGAAGGAGAACTAACTTTCTAGACAGGAAATGGTGGCAGTGGCACCAACTGGACTTCAGTAAAGCACTTGATCGGTCTGTATCATGAAACTTTTATTTAAATTTCAGAGTACAGAGAGACTGAAAGGAATTGTAAAGTGAATACAATGTCTTAATAGAATATGGCAATGGGTAGTATTGACGAGGGAAGTACTTGGACTGAGCTTTGTAAAAGAATTTTTGAATAATTGATTTTGTAAAAGATCTCCATTTATGCTTTTATAGTGACTTTAGGACAAGTATTAAAATAGTGCTGACAGAAAACTGAGCTACTTTGTTGATAAAAAGAAGAGGAATATTACACTGGAAAGAACACGTAGCTCTGAGAAGTAGAAAGATCCAGAGTCACATGAAGAGTACAAAGTGAAAGGTCATACAGTCGAGGACTAAAAGCTCAACTATTAGAACATTGGAAATGACAGAGGAAGAGAAGGGCCTGAATATATTTTTCAACCACGGGATGGTTGCACATCCTTACTATGATGTTACCATGAAAGACCATGGACAATTTTAGTATGCATCTATCTAGGCACATGGAGGCAGAGATAAACAAGTAGCAGTTTATATAGCCTTAACAAGAGATTGCCTGGAATACTCATATGGACATTTTCTTTCAAATGTATTGAAGAAGATCTAGTTAAAACTGGAGTGTGTGCAGAAAAAAAGGCCGGTAATAAGATTAGAGAATCAAGTCTCTCATCAGTGAGGAAACTAGAGGAGGACACCCTATTTAGCCTTGCAGATTAAGCCAGAGAGATGAGACCTGATATGCAGATGATACCTGATGATGCAGCTAATATCTGTAAGTATGTATTGATAAAATACCAGGGAGAGAAAAGAGCTATTTAAGCTAAAGGCCAGTATTAGCATGAGAACAGATAGGTACTAATGACTCGTGGGTAGGTTCAGAATCAGACTTAAGGGATCCTTCCAAGACTTTGGGCACTGGATCCTGCCTTTCAGGTAGGAACTTTGAAGGAAAAAGCAAGAAATGTCTTGAAGATGAAGTCTGATATATTTTTATCAGAGGAACTGTGATGCACAACATATATCAGAGGAAGTTCCTTTCATTCTTCTTATCCTATACTTGGCTTTAAACTCAGTTGCTACGCTGTCCGTTACGCAAAATTGCGCTTCTGTTAATGGTCTCAGATCCTTGTGAGATGCATAGGTGTTTCGAGAAAAAAATCTTAAGAGAGTCAATATCCACTGCTGTTTATGCTGCGTGCTTAAAAATACATGGCTATACAGGCTACAAAGATGACCAGGGCCCACTGTCTGGTCCTGCATCTGAGCAGCATAGAGTGGTCCCTCTCTGGTCAACAGGTAGACAGATATTCACTGCCTCCTCTAAGTGCATCTTGAAATATTGTAGATCATGAACTATCCATGTGGTTAGTGTGGAAGAGTATTAGTTGGGACAAAACCATGCCAAAGACCTTTCTACATCTTACCGATGCAGGCCGGATGCCAGTGCCCAGGAGGGTTCTGTAGCGTGGTTTAGTTCACCAGTGCATACAGAGCTGTTGGGCTCTCTCTTAGACTGGGACTGTGGCTTGATGAACACGTGAAATATAAATTGTATTACTTTATGTTATCTCTGATGTAAAGCAATAGATCAAATATTAATTTACTGTGGAATGATACAAGGAATTTTTTTTAAAAAAGCTTGGTAAACTGCTACTGAATAATATTTTCTTAGAAATCACGGATTTCTGAAAGGTTTTCACTATTTGTACTTGATTCCACTTTACTAAACAAAAGAAAATCAATAATATACCGAACAGTAAGATTTTGTAAGAGGTTGCTAATTTCAAAAATATAGGGTTTTTAATTTGAGATTTGGTAAAATATATAGCAAATTTAGAATGTCTGTGTTTAGACATGTAATTTGAGAATTTTTCTCATCTTGAATATAGGCTCAGAACGTATTAGACTTGTTTCATATAAATAATACAGGTTTTAATTCCTTTTTCTGTTTTACCAGTTACCTCGGGCTTTGTCTTCTTTGTATTCATTTTCAAATAAGCACCTTTGCCCTTCTCCCTTATATCCCCCATGTTTGGCAGAAGCTGTTTGTAATCATTCATAAGCCAACTTAAAGCTGTCCCTCAGATTCCTTCTTGAAATTCTCCTCTGTGAAGCATACAAAGTATGCTCCGGGAAATGGACTGTGTTTAGTATTGCTTGTCATTCTGGCTGGTATTGCCAAGCTCTTACTCGTGTATCCATACTTGAATGCCATAAATACTCATTTATGAATGTAATCTCCTTGGGGGAGAGTTTATTAAATTGCTATTTTATTTTATATGTATATATAATACTAAAATATAATACGTATATGCACATATAAAATATAGTTATATGTAAATATCTATATGGATGGATTTTTTGTTGTATGTTTGCATTTCAAACATGTTCCCTGAACAATTATTGAGGATGCTAGGCACTACTATGATATCAATAATTAACACTACTGGTGTAAAAGACTTGCTGGAAGACTTGTGGATCTTATAGCACACGTTCCTTTCCTTTGGTTCTTGATGCTATTTAATATATGCCTGGTACCTTCAAGGACAGTACTGTATGCAAATTTTTGACTTTGTGTATAGTATGATCCATCTGTGACTTCTGCTTTGTTTTGATTTATTTCAATTCTGACTTTAAGCACCATATTATGACATTTACCCATTCCCTGAAATGGATGCACTGATGGCCATTATTAAATAAGTCTCACGTTGAACAAAACTATGAAGGTCATATTCTTAGCTGTTTTTTTTCTATAACAGATTATAATTATTTACCATTATTTGAAAGTGATATGATTATTTGAAGAAAAGTCCTCATGTTCTGTATTTCATGTTCACTTATAGTATCAAATGCTCAGACCAATGGATCCTGTTAAATCAAGAATAAACACTTGATACATAAGTATAGTGCATCCAACTGATTCAGCTGTAGCAGGTACTTCTCTCTGAAGTGATTTAAAAATTAACTGTTAGAAATTGACTATGATACAAAGCACAGAAAACCAGTTCTGTTTTTCTAAGAATAAAAATAGGACTTGAAAATGTATTTGAATACACTTAAATAACTATATTTAAGAACACCCCTCTTAATGCTAGGAAATTAACAGTCGTTTTATTCATTTGGAATAGAAATGCCTTCAACCTTTTAGGGAAAGCAAGAGCAAATTACAGCCAAATTTTCATTTCACAAGTCATCTTCATCCAGGATAAGCCAGGGCCCCAAGGTCAATTCTTCAATTTGGTATCCTATTTCCATAATGTTATTCTGCAGTGTACTTTCATTATTACTGGAGCAGTGCTCGCTTTCCTATTAGTTTTATAAATGGCTATGTTAATGCCTTTTTGCAGACAAAACCACCTTTTGTTAATATCCCAGTGGATTTCTTAAGGATTAAAATATATTTTTAAGCAGCCATTGGTTCTATTTATATTTTTTTCGTTGATGGTTAGCCCTTGTCACCTACTCAAATGTGGCATTGTTCAAACAGAGATCGAAGCAGTTTTTAAGAAGATGTGTTGAGTGATTGGCTTGACTGACAGAAAAGAAATAATTAGAAGCTGAAAATTCTAAGAATCTTTGTAAAATTTAGTAATAGCTAAAGCAATGCAACAGTAGAGGAAAGAAAAAGGGGTGGGGGAAAAATGTATTCTGGCCAGGGAATAGCCTTTTGTTAAGGTGTGGAGTTCTACAGATAAAACTGTTTTCTTTGTCTTTCTTGTGCTGTTAGTAGTGATAAGGTACCAGTTAATCTCTGCTGGGGTACAGCTGTTACTCCTAAAAACTTGCCAGTTTTGTTTTAGATAATTAGATATTTACTTCTACAGTTGTAATATATACATAAATTATTTTATTATATGTAATATATTATCCAAGACAAAAATGGATGGATGATGTCTGCAGTGTTCAATAGTGTACATCCTTGCTAGGAGGATTTGTGTTTACTATGCAGCCAAGTATTGAGGAAGAAGTTCTCCTCAGACCTTAGATACAGTGGAAAATACTCGTTCTTGGGAGCCATATTGATGAAATTTGTTTTTCTGGGGTGTTTCTGCATAGGAGGAGAAATGATTTATATACATAAAATATAACTTTATTCAAAAAAGCATGGTGAAAGAAGCTTATTGATTGGTTACCTTGTTTCTCCTTAGTCTACATAGCTTGTAAACACTGTACAAACATTTTAGTAAATATACAATAAAATCCTGTTCATAGTACCATAGTATTCTGTTTTGCTTGGAAGCTGAACCTTAGAATAAAATATTTCAGTTGGAAGGGACCTACAACGATCATCTAGTCCAACTGCCTGACCACTTCAGGGCTGACCAAGTTAAAGCATGTTATTAAGGGCATTGTCCAAATGCCTCTTAAATACTGACAGTCTTGGGGCATTGACCACCTCTCTAGGAAGCCTATTCCAGTTTGCCCACCCTCTTGGTAAAGAAATGCTTCCTAATGTCCAGTCTAAACCTCCCCTGGCGCAGCTTTGAACCATTCCCATGCATCATGTCACTGGATCCCAGGGAGAAGAGCTCAGCACCTCCCTCTCCACTTCCCCTCCTCAGGAAGCTGCAGACAGCAGTGAGGCCGCCCCTCAGCCTCCTTTTCTCCAAACTAGACAAGCCCAAAGTCCTTAGCCGCTCCTCATAGGACATTCCTTCCAGCCCTTTCACCAGCTTTGTTGCCCTCTTCTGGACCCATTCATGGACCTTCACATCCTTCTTAAACTGTGGGGCCCAGAACTACACACAGTATTCAAGGTGAGGCTGCACCAACACTGAATACAGTGGGATCATCACCTCTTTTGACCGGCTGGTTATGCTGTGTTAAGTCCAAGTTAATATGTTTACAAAGTGGATTTTTTTAACAGAAGATATGTCTTAACAGGAACTTTATGTCCCTGAGAACAGCTATCCAAATGACTCTGTTTAATTTCTGAGATCAGACTGATAAATCTTTGATACCTGACCCTGACCTGCTGCAGCTGGAACAAAACAAATGGGCTTTAGTACCATCAAGACAGCATGGTCCTTTGGCTGTGTTCAGCATAGCTCCCTCTTATGTTTTAATCAGGTTTTTTAAAAAGGAGAAACCTTTCTCAATGACTTTTTTGTACATTCTGACATATTTCTAGGTCTTGGAGATGTATGGTCTAGTAATTTGTCATGGAGCTCAAGCATGCCTGACATACTGCCTCTGATCAAGTTATTTAGGCAGAAATTTTCAAATCTGAATGCTTAAATATGAGTATATATGACAACTGAATAGCAATCTGCTAAGTATGGTTTTCTGTTGTGTCAGTGGCAACTTGGGATAAACAGACACTTTAAAAAAAAAAACCCAAAGAACAACATTTTTATTTTAGTACCTAATACTAATTCAGGTTTTCTTGGAATGCTATATACTGATTTGGAGCAAAGTTCAGAGGTCTCTGAAGTGATGGAGACTTGAACTAGCATCCCACACTGTACAGATGGAACGAGTTTAGATCCTAAACATACTTGCATAGTCTCAGAAAGGCTCATTAACAGGAGAACACTATTGTAGTTAAATTGCTTCTAGACCTCCTCCACATGCATTTAGCTAACTCTAGTGCACCTGCTTTTTGGGCTGTCCCCAAGTGTCCTGTTCCTAATTAGGTGCTGGTGTGAGCACCTGCTGTTGGAGATACACTCTAGGTTCACCTGACCTCAGTTTAGGCACTCTGCTGAGTCGGAGTTAAGAACTGACAGTCTCTCCAGAGTCAATGTAGAGAGGCACTTTTGCAGAGAGTAATTCATCCTACCTAAAATTTGAAATATCTAATAAATGTCCTCCCCTCTCTTTCTCTCTTGGAGAGTCTGTTCTTGGAGACTTTCCCTGTAGTGTTCTTTATTTCTTCTAAAAATCTCCGTAGGTCTTGTGGCTTCAAGTGTATACATGCTGTCTATTAGTTAAGATACTTTATATTAAAAACTGTCAAAGAAAGGAAAGCAATTTCATACGGTTCCCAAATTAATGACAGTCTGCTTGCACATTGGTTGCTTTCTGTTGGCATCTGGGTCCTAGTACAGACTGCCATTCTTAATCATATTTTAATTTTCAAATAAATTGCTTTCATTATCCTTCCATTTACAATACCATGTGTGCATTACTGCTCATTAATGTTTGTCATCTACTTTGCTGAGACTGGGTTTTTAAATAGCCATGGTTGCAATGCAGTAATTAAAGATGATCCATGTTGGTTTTGCAGAAATTATTCTGAAGCCTTCTTACAAAAAAAAAAAAAAAGGAAATCCAAACCAGAGTGCTGTTGAAATCAATTCCTTAAATGTATGGAGGCAGCTTAGCAGAAGTGTTTTGCCTGTAGGTAAAAAGAGGGCACTTCTAATGGTTCTACTAGAATGATGCCTAATGACGGATCTGTATGGAAACTGTATTTCTCTGACAGGCCTGTTGGTTTTGAGTACAAGATTTTATACTCAACATTAAGATTTTTTCATATTGTTTTGCACAATTTTTATTCCAATGTCTGTTTAGCATTGTTAGCTTCTATTCAGCCAATTCCTTCCCCCTTTTTTCCACTCCAGATACCAAAACCATGAAGGGACTGAAACAACAGGACAGGGATTTTAAAGTTTTGGAACAGAATCCTCATTGGACAGAAGTCAAAACAGCAGCAGTAACCTCTGTCCCGATTTTGGCCTAGCCATCTTCCCTAGGTTATACATCATAATATAGAAATGCTTCCTGTATCTGCACTTGTAGTTAGTATTTGCTTGCCTATGAATACAGCCTGTATGACTCATTTTATGCACACACAAAATTGGGGATCTCCATACCTGTGTGTGTCTGATATTTTTATTTCTTTGCTCCTTAATTGTACGTGCTCAGCTTTGAAAATCTGGCCCTTAGGGATCCTGATGTAAATGTTCAAAAGTAATGTCACTACTGATATGGCACAGGAGTAAAGGGACAATTATACATTATTCAAAGAGAAATTTAGATGGAATTTTGAGATATGACACTCTTTATGAACTGCCAGAGAATTACTTATTTTTCTTGCACTAATATTTTAGGAAACAACTTCAGATGATGGATCCTGACATAACAGTGTTTGGCCCCAAGAGCTGGTGCACTCTTCTTGATGGGACTCAAAACTTGAGTCCTGCAATCACCTGCAGTGCTTCTGTGTCACACTATGTGGTCATGGCTGAAGAGGCCTCTTATTTATATCAGGGTGCATTTGCTTCTGAGATGAAAAGATGAAATACGTTCTGCTTCTTTCAGTCTATGCCATCATTCGCTCTTAATGAACCTTGTCACCTCTCCATGACTAAGATCTTAACACTCTGTCCCTGGCTCAGAGCAAAAAGCAAAAGTCTTCGGAACCACAATTACTGATGTTTCCATTTTTTTTTTCTACAGTTTATATATCTTCATGGAAGCGTAGTGAAGGGACTACACTTGTGAAGGGACAACACCCTTCTTTTTTGGTGTTGTCACACTCTGGTTAAAATAATGCTCCATAAATTATTCAAATAGTAATAATTTCAAATGGATAGATTCAATTAGTGATAAATCAATAGATTCAAATTAGTAATAAATTTATAAATTTCCTTATTTGAGCGTTAGAAGAAAACTCAATACCTCTCTATTGGAACATTGTCTTACTTTATTATTGTACTTAAGCAAGTGTAACACCTCCTCTTAGTGTTCATTAGCTGAAAAGCCAAGCTGGGTGAAAACTGATAGTAGCACCTCAGCTAAGGTTGAATCCACAGATTTTTTAGAGTTTGTTCTTTTGTTATGGCTAATCCATTAATCAAAGCCTTGTGACTTTATTCATATGAAGGCATGTATCTGTTCAATTTAATGATTTAGATGTTAGTTTAACCAAATCACCTTTAGCGTGTCCATGTCCATCATATTCCGCCCCCTCCCCCCCCCCCCGCCCCGCCGCTTTGGTAGCTCTGGAGGAAACCTGCAGCAACTATGCTCCTAATTTACCTGTCTAATCTCATCAAGGTTTGATGGGCTGAATCATATTTAAAAACATTTTTTCCTAAAACTCAGGCCATTTAGTATGAAGAGAAACATTGCCTTTATTTGTTGTTAGAAATAATACTTTCTCTTATTTGAAATTTCTCTGTCCCCATTAATGGTGAAAAATGGAAGGAGATGAGTAGGTGGAGAAGTTGATAACCCTGCTCTAGGTCATCTAAATACATTGTCTAGATAAAATTGCAGGTTTACTAGTGAGAATGTGGTGAGCTTTGGAGAATCTCTCAGAAGTTATTTTTCACTGAAAGAAGACTGACAATTATGCCTTTGTGAAATGAATTCACCAACCCCATTCTAAATGTAAGAGAGCCCGTAGCCATACCACACTGTATCATGATCACATAAGACATTTCAACCTAAGCGCAATCAGTACTTTGAAATCACATCTGCATAGGAAACCTCAGCACAAAAGAAAGGTGTGTTTCTGCTTCAGGAGATGATATTCATCCTAGGGGCTCCATATTACAGCAAAGCTTTAAAATTTCCTGATGGGTATGATATGATACTGCAGCATTTTGCAACCGCTTTTAATTTTTTCAGTTTTTTCTAAAATTTTGGAAAAACAAGACAGCCATGGAACACTGAGGCTGCAGTAGAGACAATTGCTTAAGCAAATAGTTATTTTTAAGCATGGAAATATTGCCAGTAGCATCTGGGAGACTTGCAATGAATGTAAATTTAGGCATGTGCTTAACAGTAACTGCATGCATTGGAGTTTGTGCAGAAAGAGACTGGGTAACATGACCTCCTTCAGAGGTACTTGCAACCTTAATGCTTATAAATATTTGCCTGAAATCCAAACCTGAACTTTGTGTGAAAGACACAGAATTCCATGAGTGTAAAATTTGTTGCAGGATATTCCTTCCGTTTTCTGGGCCTGTGTGAATATATCAAAGACAAAACTTCCAGGGGTCATAGCTCTCTGGATATGGTGACTTGGGGATGGTTAGTCATTCTTTGGGGTGGAATAAAGGTAAACAAATTTATTTTCTAATTTGGGCAGTGTATCATTAGGTTCTCTGATACAGTGAATGTGTCTAAGTATATTCTCTTACTTATTTACCGCTTTTCGTGTGGTGGGTAATGACGTAATTCTGTATATGCTGATTATTACATGCAAATACAATGACAGTTACAATTCATCATAATTCTGGATGGCCCCAGATTTAAATTTTAGTAACCAGATAATCAGAAAAGGTGATTATACTAAAAATCATAATCAGAAGAATTGTAATCAGAATAGCAATAAGGTTTTGCTACTCCTATTCCAGTACATGAAGAGTACCAATATTTGAACAGAAAATCAGAATCTGTGCAAAGATGAAGACAGGAGAGAAAAGTAGTAATGCTGTTAAAGAAATGTAATGTTGTCAGTTTTGCATAGATTGTCTTATTCTGGTCATGGTTATCAAGGTTTGAGGAATATCCCACCTACTGTGAGAAGACATCCCTCAACGCATTGAAGCTGCTGCAATAGCTTTAGAATAAGCAGTGAACGCTTGCTTTTCAGTAATATAATAGGGATCTGCACCACTCTTGTCTCTCTGTATAAGAGGTATCAGTAATGTCAGTGAATTGCTGAGGACCTGCCAACAATGTTAAAAAAAATCTTGTTTATGTAGATATATTTTTCTGTTTGTTTTGTGATATTAAAATAAGCAGAGCAGAAAATGATAGATGATTTTTTTTCCGGAGTAACAGTCACTGTCCAGATAAGGTGAGGGCTAAAAGATTTCTCTTCTTCATACCACATAATATGCCATTTTCATTTTGTGCTGCTTATAACCCTGAGTGTCACAGCTTTCTATTCTAGTCTGAATAGTCAATGAAACATTATGAAGCCGATAAGAAAAGCTGGTCCCCGTTACTTGGCAACGGCTGTTAAGCAGAGCTGAGTGCTGTTGATTGAGGAGATTAGCTGCCATAGATAAACCTCCTCTTTTTGCTGCCCTGCTGCTTATCTTTCCACCCATAGCAAGTTGCACCAAATATGACAGCAGTCAGTGGTTTAGGCAGAATATGAACTTTGTGGCAAATGAAGTTTGTGCAAAAGACTTAGGGTGTAGCCTTTAAAATCTTGAAATTATTAAAATTTGCAGGTTGTTTTCCGGACTGTCCTTTCTTGACTACAGGGTGAGCATTTTTATTTGAAAGGGTGATGCTCCAGAAGTGAGGGAAATGGGATGTTCTGCTCCTACGTTGTCCATTCATAAACACTGAAAATAGCAGCAAATATTTTTAACAGTTTTCTCTGGCTCCTCTTTTTAGTGACATTGAAGAAATGAATGAAATACACTGTAAAATTACTGCAGCTACTAGATGTGCAGAAGTTGGATTAAACAATAAAAATTTACTATTTTGATTGATGCCTTTGGGAGAAAATGCTATTGTAGATTAAACAAAAATGCCTGGATGCATCAAAAACTGTTTGTATCTGCACATGGCTTCGAAATCTTTCTAGTTTCGGTATATCCAAATTATGTTTCATCAGAGAAGGATTTTGTTGACTGGCAAATTAAAGCTGAAATATGGCTAGGGATAGAAGGTGGTGGCTTTTTCAAGACTGTAATTTCTTTTTTCTCTCACATTTTTAAAATGCTGCTTTTTCCTTTTGCTTTTTCCTTTTCCTTTTGCTTTTTCCTTTTGCTTTTTCCTTTTGCTTTCATTAGTGATTGTACAGTTCTGTTTACACTTTTGCCTTTGGAGAGGTCTTTGCAAACCTTTCTGTTGGCCAGAACGGGAGCATAGGCTCGACTGGTTGAATAACTGGGGAATGGCAAAACACTGGTAGAAGAGTGAAACTCTGAGGTGACATTCTTAAGAAAAGTCATCTTTGTGCAGAGATCTTGGGTGAATAGTTATTAATCTAATAAGTGTCATAAGTTCAGCAATATTAATTAAATGTGTGTTATTTTCAATAATCCAACACAACCTTCAGAATAATAGATTTTTGCGTAGAGGCATTTTCCTTCACTTAGGATTGCAATCCTTTTTGTTAGCTCTATCAAAACATACTAAAAAAAAAAAAA
Organism: Theristicus caerulescens; assembly: GCA_020745775.1. NCBI lineage: Eukaryota > Metazoa > Chordata > Aves > Pelecaniformes > Threskiornithidae > Theristicus > Theristicus caerulescens. The sequence goes on along the minus strand of CM036558.1, from coordinate 11,090,957 downwards.
AGTGATGGTTTCTGCTTGGAAGTGCATTCTGCTGGAGTATAAGAGACAACAAACATATACTATTTTCTGTGTAGTTTTGTTATCCCAAGCAAGAATCTAGCACTTCATAAGCAATATAGTATGAAGGAGAAATCTGGAAAGATACAGTATAGCGCTCATTAGTAAAATATTATTTCAGTGGGTTGTTTTGCTGATCCTGTAGTCCTGGCTTTCAAGTTTTTTTATTTTGCATCTTTGATGAACAGTTATTTCCTCTTTTTGTAGCATGAATACTTTGTTCAAAATTATTCTTATTTATTCTGTCTTCTTTTAAGAAGTATATATGCTGAGTATACAACTTCTGTACTTAACCACTCAAATTGCAGGAGAATCTAAAGCTGTGAGCTGCTTAAATTCTGCCCCCAAACTCCGGTTAAATAATGGCTTTTAATTGTATATAGTATTTTAAAATGCACATTACAATTTATAAGTATGCTCAAATGTTAAATATTTCCTGTAAATTGTATCTATTTTGTGAAGAAAATAGGAAGCAATTTGGGGTTGCACATTTCACATGCATTGAGGGGTCTCTGCACCCGTTGCAAAAGCAAAAAAATCTTGCTTTTCAGATTCATTCTTACCATAATTTCAGACACTTGCAAATCTTAAAAGTTGTTATGAACTGTAACACACAAAACTGAGGAGAATTAAATACTTCTGAACTTTCTCCCAGTCCTGTTCCAGATCTCTGTTCCCATATCATTTCATCTGTCTGAGGGCTTACTTATAGAGACAAAAAATCATCCTCTATTCTGAAGACTTCTGTGCTGGAAAAGGCATTTCACCGCAGGGCTTTTTCCAGCCCGTAGATAATCTCTTTTGCTTCTCTCAGTGTCCTTTCCAAAATTTATCATTAATTTTAAAATTTGGACACCAGAACTCTGTATTCCCACACTGACCTCATCGATGCTGCATACTGAATGACATCACCTCCTCATTCCAACTTTTATATCCACAAACCTTATTAATGCTTTTGCCCTGGTGTTGTCTCAGACTGAACACTGGGGTCTGAACCAGCCAAGGAGGACTGTAATGTCTCATGGCCTTCACCTATTGCCATTAGCGAAGCTACGGGTGGTGCTCAGGCTCTCTCACACAGCGGGGGGACAGCCTTGTCCAGACCTCTAATTCATTGTGATAGAAATAACTTTTCCGAACGCAGCTTCCGATAGGTGGTCCTAGGTATGTAACATCATATTTAGCTATTTTAAAACACAGTTTGCTTGAAAACTGTCAGATTTTTCATACTCTCCAGACTGTTCAGCAGAAACTGTTAGCATCCCTCTGTCAAAGTCTGAAGTGAGGTTCTTGGCTGTTCCACTGCCCGTGCGTAAGCTGCCAGAGGCAGCTTGATGTGCCGTGGCTTCTACAGGTGTGCTGATATTTCATACTCAAGCAAAGTGCAGAGATTTCTGAGATAGCTCCAACCAGTTTTAATCAGTCCACAGGGTGCAGCGCTCTGTGAAGTTACCCTAGTTTATAAGGGTTTCCCCTCCTCTCCATAAAGGGAATGCATTTAAAATTTCTGCTGATTTGTTCAGGTTGGCATAACATAATTTTCCATAATTTTTGTAATACTTTGCAGCTAGGGAGCAAGATGGAGATCTTTATTACCATAATTTCATGCATGTCTGAAGTCAATTCCATTTAGGAATAAATTCAGTAGCTCAGATTACAAAAGTAATCTGCTGTCTCAATAAATATTTTCCTGCAAAGATCTAGAAAGCTTCAAGTTTGGCAAAGGTCAGAAATAAACCAAGTTTGCTCTAACTATTAGATTCTGCATCTGATGAATATGAATGGAATGGTCATTAGTCATGTTTTCACAAGAACACTGTCTCCTGCAAACTCGTAATATCTAACTCTTAAAATATAAGCTTTTGGCACTTAGACAGTACAAGTTAAAACTTTCACTGCTTCGTTTTTAATACAAAATGAAAATTAATGCAGAAATCCATTTTGCTGAACATGTTTCCTTGCAGAGTTATTTTTGCCTTGGGAATACAGATGTAAGAGCAGCTACAGTCTGATCACAGAGTGAAGACATTGCCAGCACCAAAGTAGTTCTTGGCACCAACCGAAAACGTAATGGGGATCCTTGAAGTGACTGAAGTACATCTCAGTGACACTTGGAAAATTAGTGTGCATAAATAAGCATTAGTATATTTGCATCTCATTGCTTCCATAAATAAATTCTTAGTCCCTCCAGGAACCTCTGTTCATAAATGCATATTGAGTAAAAGAAAGAATTGTTCATGTTTCATCATTCCCCATTGCTCTGGCTTAATTTTAAACAGTGGAAGCAATAGGAGCTCCATTAGTCTTCCAGGAAGGAGCTGAACAGCGTCAGAATAGTTTCTCCCTGCTTGAAACTTGTTCTGATTCAGATTGTTCATTTTTGTCTTTTCAGTCCATTTCTCCCAATAATGTCATAAATAATTAATCAACCAGGTTGCATAAACTTTTAGTCTTTTCCCATAAAGAATCAGATAGTTCAATGCTTAAGGATCTATGTGGCTGCCTCCTTTCTTTCCTTTTTCTCTGAACTTCTCTAGTTTATTCATATCTTTCTGGTAATGATGTGGTCAGAACGTAGTGCAGTATTCTGTCGTCTGGAAAAAAATAGCTTTTTCTAGATGGGGGTGGTACATGGCTCAGATTTCTCTCTAATGAGATAGCAAGGTAAAGTAGAAACTTACATGTTAATCTTGCAGTCCAATGACTAAATATGCTAAAGAAAAAGAGATAGCTTTATTGTAAGCCTACTAATACTTGTCTTATACTTGAATTTAAAGTATTTTTCCTCTTGGAGGAGGATTTATATATTTAAGTCTTTTTTCCCTTTTCTCTTTAGTACCAGTATTGACAAAAAAAAGGAGTTGCTGTTCAGATGTTTTTGATTGCAAGCTCTTTTTTCTTAGAGACATTATAGCTAATATTGAATACGTAGCTTTGCTTGGAGAAGTCCTCTTAACCTATTACAATTCGAGCTTCTTGGTTTTTTTCTCAAAGGTTTTCTCAAGTCTGGGTTGGTCTCTGTGATCAAAAGTAGAGGCAGATAGTTTCTGTGGCTTACAAACTGCAGTGGTCATCTGGATGGGGAAGATGTTGATTCGGACTGCTTTGTCACCCTTTCCTGTCCTTATCATGGAGCCATAAAGCACAGCTTTCATCCACATAGTTACCTAGGCTGTGGAAAATTCAAGTTTGGTTCTCTAGGAAGTACCAAGTTATTCAAGTATTATTCAACTGCAACATTAGCCCTAGAAGCAAAAATTTAAGACTTGCTTTCTTTTCATCTCTACTTTTTCTTTTTCTTAAACTCCCTCCTGCCCTTTGCTCCCAAGGCATGGCCATTATTTCTGTGGTTGGGAGGCCTACATACGACCTGTTAAGACTGAGGTTCATTTCTGTGCTCTGAATTGCAGAAAGTAGGCATTGAAATCTGGACCTCTCATTCTCTTAGCTGAATAACTTAACTTAGGGGCTTTTTGGAAGTGGGCAGCACTTCTTTTCATGGCGAGCCTGCTCTCCTCTTGCTTTGTTAAACTGTAGCTAGCTTTTTCACAATCCTTTCCTTCCCTCCTTTTGCTGTACTCAAGAGAGAGCATAATTTTTTAGTTACTTTCTCTGCAATTTACATATTTCTGTTGTAACTTAAAAAACCCTCTCAAGTGAAAGTGTGCATAATATTTTGGGACCATACAATCCATCACTTAAATAAGCAGGTTAGCACAGAAACTGATCCTGAAATGATATTTCCCCTCTGTTGAAGGTTATGTCTTCTTTTGATGAAGGAAGAACAGAGTCCTCCAGAACTTGCTCTCAGAATTACTCCTTGAGACAAGGGGACGGTAAACCCCAGAGAAGCTATTTGCTCTCAGACATGCCTTAGGATGATTTGGAGCTTTGCAAATCCCAGCACTATCGCAATCTTTGCACAACAGCTAACTAATGCTGCTGTTAATGTGAACTTTTATCTTTTAATATGAGCACTTTCATAGTCACTAACGTGCCATCCAGTTCTTTCAATCAGCAGAAATATTCTGGGGTTTAGGTTTTGGGTTTTTTTGATTGAAAGCAGACTGGCCATCCACCTTTTTCCTTAAATACCTGTGTCCAAAGAGGCGAGGAAAGGCATTAAATCTTGTTAGAGTCCTTTTAATAGGACTGTTAGGTGGTCTGGCTTTCGGCTGAATTTACAAAGTTACCTATGCCTTCCAGACAGAAATTTATTTAGTAGCTGAGGGAGAGTGTATTTACTGAACTGTTAGTAAGAGTATCCACTGCATGGTATGTTCTCGTTGGATAAAAGAAATTTTTCAATTTTAGAACATCTTACATTGTTGTTTTCTACTTCTTAATGGTGTTTCTATCAAATCTACAACAAAAATCTACAAAAAACATGCTTTGTTTTATTTACAGTTGAGGATTTACTATTATTGCATAATGTTTTGTGCCTTACACACTAGCAAAAGCAGAATACCACCACGTACACTTTTTAAAACAATCTGTATGCACTTTGCTTGCTTGCCTTAATAATGCATTACTTCTAGAAACAAATACCTTAGCTTTTTTTTTTTGTATTGTATATCTTAATTTTAAATAACTGCTGTAAAACTTCCACATGCCTATCAGCCATTAAAGGATAGGGTGGACTGAGGGTGGCTGTAACTGCATAGCTGTGTATTCCAGATGAAGTCAAATAGATCTGCAAGCAATAACTTTAGGAGGTGCATAGCGCGTGCTCCAGGACTGATCCCTGAGCACGAAACTGTCCACTAGATGCCACTATTACTGCTCTGAAATGGAAATAACCAAGGACTACTGAGGCTGCACACAGATAAGCAAAATAAAATGGTAAAAAGGTTTTAAAAGTTTAACACGGGGAGATTGCCTCCTAGGAAAGCTGCATTCTCCGTGGAGCGCTGCAGGTTTGCAATGCAGTTAACCGTGATTGCAAGCAGCAGCTTTTCTGATGAACTGCTGCAGTGAGACTTGTAAGCATTTGCTGTTTGAAAGCATTGGAGTAATATTTTCAAAACATTGCATGAAAAATGACACTACAGAATCCACTGTTGCTCTATCTGTATGATCTCTACCTCACTTAAAGAGAATTTAAAAGTAGAGGTATAAATTATGAACAAATCTTTTTTAATAAATGGAATATTAAAAATATGCTGTTTGCTGAAAAGCTTGCTTGTAAATGTTGAATGTGGGTTTGTGGACTGTGTCTTCTGAAATAAGCCTCCTGATATGCAACTTAATGTCCTCTTCAAGGAACTGTAACTTTTTTTTTAAATGGTTTTTTTGGGGGGGGGAAAGGATTTTGAATACAAATACCATACTGGAGAGAAATAGCAGGGAGAGAAGAGTAAAATACTTCAACAATTTCCTTCATACTTCCTAAAACATTTAACATCTGTGACCTTGAAGTCCAGTATCATGAGACTTTTGAGATGCAACTATTATGGTTCCCATTGGAAAATGATTTAATCTTTCTAGTAGGCAACTTGGGCTCTAACCTTGGGCTCTAACCATCAAGCACTGGCCTTTTCATTAGTCCCAGACGACTCTTGGACCTTACAGCACCTTAAACAAATAGCTGGGGGAAGGAGTGTGAAGTAATGTACATATTCAGTGAGAAGAAAGAATCCTTTTCTTACAGAAGGTTAAGTTGCCGAAGAACGATGCCCACTGAAAACTCTGCAGAAACATTAGAGGAAGTTCTCTGATTGACTTATACAGAAGCATAAATGTTACAGTCAATGGTGGCAGCAGATGCCATTTGACACACTGCTGGGTCCGTGGACTTTCTTTCTGCAATATGGGACAAAACTTAGATTTTATACGAAGCTCTACTTTATAATTTTTTAACAATTGTCAGGTAATTAGGGTAAGGAAGCTGAAGGGTTGGTTGACCCATGTATGCGAATACTGTCGCTGTCTGGAGAGCCACTTCCTCTCCAGCTGCTGCAGAAAGTTTGAAGAGCAGAAGAACTGGGTGGTTCAAAGCATCTGCTTGAAGGCTCCTTTGCAAAGGTCACTTGTCAGTGCAATGTGAAAATTTCACTGCATGTAGTTCTAAATAATTAATTACTGCAGAGCACAATCTTTTAATTTACATCTATCAAACTTTCATCAGCCTGCAGACGAACTCCAGTGTTTCTACCAGTCCTCATAGCTTTGCTCAGTAGCAAAATATATTCAACAAGAACTCATTCTTTATTTGCTGGTGTTATTCAAAACTGTGCCAAGTCTTGTATACTTCTTAGTTTCAATTGTCAGATTAGCCATACTTGGTGCTTCCAGGATGGGATATGTTTCTCTAGCCAAGGATAACTTATTATACACTGGGGTTTTTTTGTAGGAAACACTACTTAAATCAGCAGCTGCAATGTCTTGCTTTCAAGGTGAAGGTGGTCACTCAGTGTGTTTCCAAAGACTTTTTAGTACCTGTTAAGCATACGATGCCTTTCTACCTTACCAAGAGAACATGTTGGCACAATCAACTTTTCAAAACTGTGTTTCATACTGTAGCTTTTCATGCTCCCCTTTTATATAATTCAGTACCTAGATGTCAGTCATGAATGTAACATGGTGCTTCCTTCCTCAGTAGGTAATAGAGAGCATAAATAACCACTAATTCATCACAAATGGGCAATAATAATGAATTAAGATGGGAGTTTTCCATTTGCTTCTAACTCTCTCTCAAAAATCATCCTTCTAGAACTTGTGTTTTGACTTGTTCACTGTTTAATCTGTCAATTGTATTTTTTCTACTAGTTGTTGATCAATATTCAGTGTAAATACATGTACCATGCTCCAGGGTGTTGTCTCTAATAAAAGAGGTTCATCTGCCACTATTTGAGATCTTTTGGGGCACCTGGGTTACGTTAAATTTGTGTCTTTTAATCTTAGCATCTAACTTTGTAATATATATTTGTCAAAATTCAAGATTTTAAATAGCAGCTCACAAAAATTTATGTTGACATCCTTTCTCAAATATTAAACCTATTGGCCAAATAGCCAAATACATAAAGAAGCATCTCAATGTCTCCTTGGCTATATTATTCTTCTGTTTTAGTCTCTTCTTTGGAAACAAATGTAGAAGCCGTCTGAAAGTCAACATTACCATGCTGTTAACGCAGATGTTTCCAGGTCTAAGTATAACTTATAAGATATTACTATGGAAATTTCAGATACTACTTTTTGCTAATGGTTAACAAATGATAGCACTTTAATAGCAACCATATGTGTACATTGATCGGTTGTCTCAACCTTCCCTCATTCTGGGCATGTGTAAAGAGCAGATGTCTTTTGCATATTACGTTCCTTCTCGAAATACAACTTTAATCAAAGTTCAGAATGAGCACATTCTTAAGGGCTATAGGCATACAGGGCTTTTCCTTGGATGGCAGTTATTAAAGCATCACTCATGATTTGAACTTCCTTAGCTGTATGACATTTACTGTAAAATCTGGGAGTTTTTCCGTTTTCTTTTTTGCTTCATGACAGCTTTGGGTAATTCACTTGTTGGAGGCTGTTAGAGGTCAAACGGGTGCACAACAGAGTGCTCAGACACCAACACACTACAACAGCCCCACATCGCCCTGCGCCAGACCTGGGTGCAGCTGGTCTGGAAAGACGCCCCATGTATTTACTCACTGTGAAGATCACAGTGGTTTTGGATAGTCCATGGCAGGCTAAGCTGGGCAGTTTTTAAACATTAGATGTAATTTAAGTGAAAATGAGGTTTGTGCTGGACCAAAGCCATTTCTGAATTTGGGCCGCATCTGCCAAATAGATTTCTTGAAAAGAAAAAGAGGGGGAAATTTTACAAATTTTTTTTTTGTAAAATCACTCTCCCCTGCCTTTTTTTCCCCACAATCTATGTAATTTTAAGAAGGTTTAATTAAAAGATACCCTGAAAGTGGATGCTCAACCTCAATTTAATTTTTTAGGTTTTAAATCTTGCCACAGAAACCTTGCAATCAAATAAAAACAAAAAAAAAAAACCAACCAAACAAACCCAAACTAACAGAAAAACCTGGGAAAATTCCTACTTTTTAAAAAAAGCTACTGAACTGAACTACGAAATCTACTATTTGCACAATTCCAGTCCAACTGTAATCCCCGCTATAAAGACCCTCTGTGTTTTAGAGATGGTATTTGCCAACCACTCCTTGGGGCATACTGCTCCTTCTCAACTCTCCTAGTATTGCATTTCGCAGACCAGAGCGCTATTTGTGATTGCAGCCTCTTCAAAGCTTATTATGCCCATATTTCAAGTGCAAAAGCCAAAATAACTTGCAGTTTCTCCCCGAGCAGTCCTAGTGTGTTTGGATAGATTGTATTAATGCGGCTCAGACTCATGTGCTAATTGTTAATTTTAGAATTTAAATAGGTTTTGTTCTATTCAAAGGCAGTAGGCTAAAGGTTTCAGAAAACGCTGGTTTTAGAAAAAAGTTTAGATCTCTTCAAGTTTGTGAGCAAATTAGCTTTTGAGATATCTTTAAATGATACTTAATACAAAAAACTTTAATTCATGCTGAACATGTGTGCTTTTCTGGACTCTAAAATAGGATTATAATTATTTTTAATGTGCACTATCTTTAAAAAATCATGGAATATTAGTTACTTATACAAATATAGATTTTGCCCTAATTATTTGTAGCCAGTAAGGGTGGTATTCCAAAACAGAGCTGGCTATTTCAAGTCATGTTTTGTTTTGAACAATCTTGTTCTTAAACACTAAAATGTTCTTCTCTTCCTTTCTGAATCGAGACCTTATTTATTCCTGTTATTCAGCCATTTACAAGTGCGGGATATTTATATACTTAGCTTATGTCCAACTGCAACAGGTTTTTAAATGGAGATGAATATTTTAATCTGCTGTTAGGCTTCTTTATATATTATATGGCAGAAACACAAACCAGATCTGTGTGTGCGGTTTCTAAGTTAAACTTAGTTTCCAATAACAAAATTAGACTCAGAGGTAAGTTTTTAATTTGGATTAACTTAATTTGGCAGTTGTAAGTGACAGGAGGATTGGAAAGGCAAAGAAAGCAGAAGTTGGCTAATTTCAATGAGGTATTTGTGTTTAAGAGCGAAGGCTAATAATGCCCTTTTTCTGCATCCTGGGTTGGTTTATTTTCTTTTATGCCATTATTTGTGTTTAGTGAACAGCTGGGCCAGTAGTTCCCATTTGTAGTCTTTTAGCTCTGTGAAGCAGCAGAGAAAGTAATGGACGTTTGCAAATTAGTACTTGCCGTTTTCTGCTAATCTGATGTAGCTATCCTTTTTGAGCATAGATGTAATATCAGAGCAGAAGTAATTACTGTGTTAAAACTAGTACTGCAGTAGAATATTTTGCTAATTAAACTTGTTGCATTTAAATTGCTTCCTTTGGATCACCATATAGAAGAGAACTGTTTTGAACAATAAATGAAACCACTTTCTTTCTCAGAGGCCTAGAATTGCAGATGGTCAGATTGTATGTGAAGCACCTAGGCTCTGAATTAGTCTTTTGAATGAAAGAGAGAAAGGTAATTTGAATGTTTGAACTCCCTGTTCCTCCCACACATACACAGGAAGCTTGTCTCAAAATGAACAATTCTCTAAATAAAGACTAATAAGAAGCTAAATTAATTAGAAGGTGTGATTTGAAAAGACATTGATGAGAAGAGTCTGTCATTTTAGACAAATGGAATGGAGCTAAATAAATTAGGCCACATTAATATCTCATTGTTCTGTGAGCAGCTTTCTTTTATTGCATTCATTAGAGGGTACTTCTTGAAATGAGTCTTTGCTAGCCATTACGGATTCAGTTCTCATTTACCAATGCCTAACACACAGCTCCTGCATTAAAAATGTTTCAGCAAATCCTCATAGTTTCTGCAAATTAATATTTATATTTCTGGATGCTGCACTTTTCATCTGCAACATAGTAGGCACTGAACATTATTTTTTTTCCCATTGAATTGTCAGTAAAGAAGTCTTACATCAAAAGATTTGGGAGGCAGAAGTCTGAAATCACTTTATAAAATAAACTGTATGCATAACTTGTACAATAGAATCTTCCTCCAACTAGTATTCTTTCCAGTATTTATTTATTTTGGTAGAAAATACCCTGTCTCATGACTTCAGGAGTCCTTTGATAGCTTTTTAAAGTGTCTTTTAAAAGGTTGCTTCAGTATATAATTAGGATACATTGGAAATGCGCATCTCATCACGCATTTCTTCCTCTCAGAAAACAAAATGTATATTTTTCCTTTTCTTTTTCTCTCTCCTGCAGATGGAATATTTGGGAGATGTCAGCGAGTGCCAGTAACAGACATCTATAAATATGACATTTCACCCGCTGTTCTTCAGCGCCTAAGGATCATCCTGGAGAAGCTCTCACACAGAGGTATAGTAAAAACTCTCGAGTGGGGTTAGTTGCACTGGGGGTTACAATTATTTTGTGCTACCTCTGAGCTGACGTCTTCAGTTTTCGAACGCGGTGTGTTTCAGGCCCAGTAGCTCAGAGTTTATAAAAGTGAAAAGCCATCTGACTCACTGAATCTGCAACAAGGACTTAGTGAAGAAATTTCAGGAGAGGTGCTTCCTCTCTATGTAGTGCATATCTGTGACTGACACTGTGCAATACAATTTTAGCATCTGTGAATGCTGGTGTCGTATAAATAAATCAGCAGGAAAAAAAAATAATTTGCCCTGTATAGTTTTGTACCACAGCATATTTCAGGGTGCATGGGCAGAAAACACACAACTTCTAGTGAGCTAGAAACAGTTCTTTACTTTTTAATAAATTCAGATAAGTAGAACTGCTCTAATTTCATTACAAGCTGTATATACTGCATTCCTTTTAATTTTTATTCAGCTTTCTGAAGTTAATCTCTGTGCTCTTTCCAAAGCTGGAAAGGATGTTCTAGCTTCTGAATGGCATAACTTGAGCTAACAAATCAAAACTCGGATAAAGTGAAAGCCAATAAGGTTTGTTTCAACAAACTTTTTAGGTACTAATACAGGAAATATACCTCTGTAGTAGGCAGCCACAGGACCAAGAAATCTTTGTGATCTAAATTGTTCCAAGAGGATTGTTGGAATGGTTAATTTTGCACTTGCATCATTTGTGTGGGTGTTTGTTTCTAAATATTTTCCAGTTACAAACTAGTAGTATTGTATTAGTATGATGCTAGTTTAATTATGAGAAAAAATTGATTTTGTGGAAGTTCATGGCTATACTTAGAGGCTGGGCTTCTAGTTTGGAGACGACTGATTTAATGGATTCAAAAATTTCCAGGGATTTATTTCCTGTCCAGCAGCTGATCCAAATGAAGCAAACTCGACAAGACTTGGTTGTAGTAAATCCTGGCTGTTTAACAGTTACATGTGAATAGTACTTGTGGCTCTTTCACTTGTTATGTTCTAGAGACTAAGTTATGCAAGCAAATTTATGAAAATACTATTTCATCAGGGCAACATTATATGAGTGGAAAAGCTTGTATCTGCTCTCTGTTGGAATATAGTGAAGAAGCAGGGCCAAATTCATGTCACTAAGACACCTAAATTGATATCTAAATTGATTATGCTTGCATGGACAGCCAGCACTTATTTACGTTGCCTGAATATCGGTGATGAGTCCTATGTAAAACTTCCTCCACGGGGATGTCAGAGGTGAGAGACCTGCAGGAGACCCATGCCCTTCTGGAGGGGCACATATAGAGGCTGATGGGATACCCCAGGCCATGTCAAATGACGCTTACATGTCTCTACCTCCCTGACTACTATAACATTTTGGTTAGTTCAACTGAATTCATGTAACCTTCCCCTACTAAGTGCTTCTCTGATCAATAAACTGACCTCCCCTAGGACCTCTGATATCATTAACCCACCTCTTTGGATGTATCTGTTGCAGTAAACTGCAGGACGCTTCTTCTAAGGAAATTTAGGCATTAAAATTGGGACTTGTCTCATATTTTTTCATAGCAAGAGAATGACAAGGAACACACAGATTGAAACTGTGGTGGAGAATGAAAGTACTTTTGCTTTTATCTTTCTTTACTTGTGACATTTAGAGGTGCATACACAAATGCGTATATGCTTTGAACTGATAAAACTTTTGCAGGCAGTTTTTGTGGCCTGTGGGTATCCCAGTGATGAGAATCTTAAATATATCTGTAGAAGATAATAGAATGCTAGAATGCCCTTGTTAAAATGATTGATGTGATAAAATCACTTTTTTTTTCTTTTTTTGTACTCTCAGTATCCTTGGCAAATTCTGAAGTGTTTAGTGAGGACAGAAATATGGAAGAAGTAGAATCAATACAGGCTATCAGATTAATGGATTACTGACATCAGGTGGCTCAGAGAAGACTCTGCTGTTTGCTGGTGCTATCAGATGTAATACATCCAGCCCTTAGGTCATGTTCACTGGCTGCGATGGTCACTTGCACAGTCAATGCTGTTCTCCTGCAAATTGTGTGCAAAACATTATGACCATTTCTGCAGTATAGATAAGCAAGCATTGTTAAGCCCACACAAAAGTTTCAGGTAACCTCAAGAAAGGGCTTCTCTTTTTCAGAGGTCTTGTTTCCTTTATCTATGTAATACCCAGTTCTTATCCTTTCCAAAAGAGTACTGGCTAGCTGCACTTGGTGATGCCCAGCTTCCCTGGAAGGGATAGGGGACAGCGTCTATTCTCTCCTTTTTGTAAAGAGCAGGACAAATTTCACTTGGAAGACTATGTAGCAGGTCCCACAATAAGTAAAACTTTTAATAATCTCTATATTAAACACTTTCTATTTTTATTAGACATATACAGAATTAAGGACGAGATACTTCAGAGGTTATTAACTTGAGTGGTTTTCTAGGGGTTTTATTTATTTATTTATTTTTCTAACGTGACTTGGTTTTTCTTTTTTGTTTCCTTCTTGCTGTCATCTTGCTGTACTACTAATCTCCTGTTTTTTTCTAGCAATAGTCTGTTGATATCTATTTCCATAGAATTAAAAAAAAAATAATTCATAGAAAGCCTCATAAAATTTATGTCCTCTTTCTTTCCTGTTTGCTGATCACTTCTAAGTCATGCCTATATTTGAATCAAGGTCCAAATGGAAGATTGTATGGTCAGGTGCTATAAAACAAAGGACAGCATAATATGAATAGTAAATATCACTTGTGATTGTGCCAGCTCAAAATGTTTACTACAATAGGGAAGCATAGAACAGAGGCTTAGATGAGTGACACACTTGATGATAATCTGTTTAATAAAGGACTTCAACTAAAATTGAATTCAGGTTTCATAATGGTATAGTTTTTACATCTTCTTTACACATTGAGTCTATCTTTGTCTACACTATCTACTAGTAGATTGATGATAGAAACGAATGCCTTGGAATATTAATGTTTCCTACAAAGAAATGATCTGTTAGCATTCAAATACCCTTGTTCATGGCATTTTCACTCACACTGTGCTTGAGTCAGTCAAATCTTTCAAAATGCCCTTCATGAAGTAGATTTTCTGAAGATTCAGTTTTTATAAATGTGACTATCTGTATGGGAAAAGCCCTTCTCACAGTTGCTGAAACATGATGAATCACTTTCTGAAATTGGTAGTGCTATAATTTATAATTTATGAGGAGTTGAAACATTTCTCATTGTCTGATAAACAGAACAATCACTGATGCTGTTTAGATAGGACTACATCATTGGAAAAGGGGAATGAAGGAAGTATCAGCATAGAGGGGTGAATGAATAGTGCCTGAAGGAAACGGAAATACTTATCCCTATGGTTGATCTTCTGAGTCTTCTTGACCAACTTGGGAGAAGATACTTCTTGGAATATACCAAGAATGATAAATCATCTATATTCTTCCCTGTTTGAGCTAAAATGCACAAAATAGATTTTTTTACTTAAATGGATTAAATAGATTATAAAATGTTTTGTTTTTTCTTGTCCAACAATATTATCATGAAGGCAAAGTGATCGCATTACTAAGATTCTTAGCAAAGTTGTGGAAACATAGTTTCATGTTGATGGTTGACCTATACGACTAGAAGCATGGAAAATGAGATAGGAGGACTAATCATGGTACATTATAACTCAAGCGTGAATGCATAAATAGTACATGAAATATCAGCATAAACAATAATAAAAAAGAACAGTAGTATTTCTCAACTTGCTTACTCCAACAGGGATTTACATTTATTTCATAGAATAGTTTCTAACCAGTGATTCAGACTAGCTGAATGGTATATACTAACTGTGAAAGTACAGCTGCCATAGCAATGAGCATTGCTAGAAGAAAGAGCTCAGAGATGGAGCCTGAAGGACAGACTTCTTTAAAGACATCAGAACAAGGGTATTTGCTCAGGGTCACAAGAAGTGTCCATCTGACTTAGGATTCTGCCTCTGGGAGTGGCCACTGTGCATGTTTAGGGAAAAAATGTAAGGAAAGTTCAAACATACAGAAACATTTCACAGCATTTGTACTTTCTCAGCGTTATGTGCTTGGTGGCATATGGTTGTCCTGAGCTAGAAGTCATATTTTTGTGTTTGCTGTATGCCTGGTGGACACTGTTTCTATCACAGTTCGACAGGATACTGTGTATTAGAAACAAGGTATGTTAGACTGATAATCGGTAGTTCAGCTTCTGTCTTCTGTTTTGCTTAAATTTTAGCTAAATTACAGCTGTTCTCAGTTTACTGGGGAAACCGTGCAGCATGACTATTTGGAAAACAAATCAGATAAATGTTTTTTGTTTTGTTTATGTAAGTTGGAGTCATTACTAAATGATTTCTGGGTGTGCTTGTTGCTACTTAATTTTTGCTATAACACCTTCTTGTTCTAAACTTTACTTTCAAGGAAAGCAATTTCTGTTACGCTATTATGAAGAAAGTCCTGCTTAAGATATTCAAATATCAACAGTGTCATTAGGAGAACCAAAAAGAGTAGGAAACACTTTTAAATTCATTTAGCTCAAGTCAGCAAGGTATTCTTGAGAGGCTCATGGGCTGTGGAAATAGGCAACAGATTTACAGACTATTTGAAAAAAATAGCACTTTTTTCCTCGTTTGTCTTCTTTGCAACCCAGAAAGCTCTTGACAGGGAGAAAAAAAATATTTGTTCTAAATTAATTTTAACCAGTTAAGTGTGAGGTGATTAATATAACTTTGCTAGAAGTAGTTTTATACTCTTACAGCAAATTTGTTTTAAAAACTAAAATGATTTACAATCAGTTAACTTGAAAATTGAAATGAATGTGACTTGTCACATGCAGCTTGTGATGTACGAAAGGGTTGCTAAATATTTCAGTCAGGACTATTTTTCAAGGCAAAGTATCATTTGTTACTGCAACGAAGGTAACGGACTTGAAAGTAAACCTTTATATGCTCAGTTTTGAAATGAACTTAAAAGGAATAATGCAGTTCTTGCACATATTTGCAAGGCGATTATCACATCATTATGGAGGTATATGGAAAGCTGAAAATAAGAGAAGTAGGAGCAGGTTTTTTCTTTAAATTCAAATATTGATATAAAGGAAGGCAAACTCTTCTTTTGGCCTTCATTAAAAAAAATATAGTTTTACTTGAATAGAGCAGTGCGTTTACATCAAATTTCCCAGGCATCAGCTTGCTCCAGGCATATGTGTACTTAACAAATTCTTCTCCTAGATGGCTGCTGAAGCCAGGAATTGAAGCATAAACCCCATGACATGCTACACTGGAGGAACTCAGCCGGGACTGGACATATTTACCTTCTTCTGGTATACCTGTCACACTGCCTTAACTTTTTGGCTCAATGGACAATAACGCACTGAAAAGGCTGCAAAAAATTCCTGCCTTTGTTAAGTGCTAAAGTACCTTTGATATTTTTGGTCTTCAAAACCTAAATAGAACTTCAGAAAACTATGACTGAGTTTCAGGAAAAGCAAGAAGTTTTATTTTATAAAACAGCAGAAAGAATACACTTTGGAATCTGTTTACCAGACATAATCTGATATGGTATTGACTTGCTCTTTGCCATGTAAGACATTTATGAAAAATGTTCTTTCCAGGAAATTAGTATTTATGAAGAATGTATTTGCATTACAAAAATTGATTGTAGGGGCAAAGCAGATTCTGTGTTTTGTGGGAAAGATATTTGAAAGTACAGAAAAAAACTTTTTAATATATATTTAGTTTTATCTGTGTTCATAACTGTTGTATAAAGCTTTCTGATTTTGCATCGTTTGAATATTGCTTTTTTGGAAGATAGGTATGTCAACACAATAGCATCATATACTTTTTGTTTAAAAAGAATGATCAATCAGAGATTTTACTTGTGTTTTTGACAAAATAACACATTAACTAATATGTTTGATAGACAGGAGAAAAGGTCTGCATGTCTCCTTTGTGTCATGTTTCTGTCAACTAGCAGTGACAATTGCCGACTGGGATCAGAATGTATGAAATTCTTTGTGGCCCAGATAACTTTACAGCTCTTCTTCCGAAGGAAACATTGAAATTAGTGGCAATATAATGCAAATATCAAGGGCTGTCGATTAATTCCTCCCTTGCCTCCTTTGTTTTGAAGATGTCTGTGGTGCCTCATGGATTTTAACCTCTGCATTAATGCTTAGTCTTTTCCATGAAGCTCTCTGTGCTGGCTCTTCCACAGTTTGTTGGCTTTCTCATCTTTGAAATTTGGAGACTCTCTGTTTCTTCCTCCTGCTGAAGAAACTAAACATGCCTCTTCTTGTTCTGGTTGGACTTCACTGAGCAAGCTCACCAGGCCTCCTCTGGATGGCCTCGTTCTCGGCATTAGACTGAGCAACAGCTCAACAGCAGAAGGTCTTTGTATTTGGGTTATTTATTCATTAACATGCTGCCCTGTTAATGATGTCACATGCAGCTCTGAACTGCATTCTTATTCTCTTAGACCATTCTTTAAAAAAAATTAACACCTTCCACAGGACCATTGGACTGGGCATACACTGGGCTTGAAGTGATATGGGTACATAATATGTTTTTAAAACAAAAATCAAATTGCAGTTCTTTATCAGTTGTTCTCACACTTGGAATATCAGCAAATATCAATTCAAGCATGAGATTACTTCTTTAGCTGCTGTATCCTCTAATAACGCTACTTTTGGAAACTGTGAATAACAATATAGCATATCCAAACTAATTATGCCATTTTGTACCATTAATCTATAATTATAGCACATTTACATATTCAACATAAGACTGTTTTTTATCATTACAGTACCAGTGTTTTCGTCCTTATTTGTTTATTACTAGGGAATTTGTTTTCCTTTTCTATTTCTATATTCATTGCATTTCTTTATCTACAGATTTTATCTCTATCTACATTGCCTCACGTTCTTTTAAGATATCAGCTCTTAATGACATCTAGTGTTTGACGTATTTTTAGCCTTATAATAGGTAGTCTAAATTCTGAAATATTTAGGCTTACTTTTTCAAAATCATGTTTTTAATCTTATTCATACGAAACCTCAATAGGTAGATTGTGTCCCTCACAGTACACCATGGTATGATTGAAACTTTACCTTGTTTTAGTAATCAGTATGAATTCTGACAAAAGTTCTTTTTTCCCTTTGCTGTACAGAAAAAAAAAAAATAGTTTTTCGCTTAAGATGTTTTCATTCTTTACCTTACAGCTTTGGCAGAATGCTTCTGACAAACGTAGCCGTTTCCTGCAAAGGCTGGGTGATATTAAATCTCTTTTTTAATTCCACTTGTGTTTTCTTTCATGCTAATTCTTAGCGTATACTCACCGTATTTCACAAGTATCTCCTTCTGTTTTGTTTTGCCTGTACATATGTGTACGGTCATGGATAGACAGTGCCGTTCACGATAATAAAATTGTGCTTTCCCTCCAACACTTTTCCATTGCTCAGTTTCTCTTTTGCAGCTTCTCACAGTCTTAAAATTGCAAAAAGGACTTTCCCCCCATTTTGAGTCTTTTATTCCTATTGCTATCTAGTTTCTAATTAAGCATTGCACAGACCTGTTTGTTTGACTTAGCATATGTCAAACGTATAGCTATTAAACTCCTTTTTTTTTTCCTACCCCATTTTGGGGTTTGTGTGGGGTTTTTTGAATACAGTATTTGCACATTTCTTTAACACGGTCAGATAATTGATTTGATTTTCTTTATTTTACCTGCAAGCTGTCCAACAACGCAAAACCTCTGACTCGGAAAGAAAGTGTAAGGCTGCTGAGTCTGCAATATTTTAGAAACTTACCTTTTTGTTCCTTTTAGTTTTTTGTAGCTCCACTTGGTTTTGTGAAGAGGCAAAATTCCTGCCTAAGCATCCTCTAATTGCCTGATACATTCCTAGAAAGCTGTGTTGAGTCTTCAGGTGCTCCTTCATATTCGCTATTGTATGACCTTTTTTCTTTGTCTGATAAAAAGGTGCTGTTAGAGATGGAAGCACTCTCTGTCCATCTCTCACTCTCCCTTCTAGTGGTTTTTCATATGTGTTCCCAGCTTCAACACTATTTGACCAGACTTGAGGTTTTCATGTGTAACAAATATCGTGAAATGCTTTTCTTGAAAACCACTACCTAGGTGAGGACCTAGGGTATCAGTGTAACTACTGGGTAAGATCAGCTGTTACGCATTTGCTTAGAAGCAGCTGGCTCTCGCATACATATATTGCAGCCAACACATTATTTCTGTATTTTGTAGTTGGTCATACCCAGCCTGTGTTTTACCCAGTTGACAGGCCAAAAAGGCTATCTGGGACACATGGAGAGGAGCCACAGATACCACAGAAAAGTGCAGGGGGTGTGATATCAGGCGGGGGGGAGCATGTGGTACAGGGGAACAGCATAGGTGCTATTCTGAGCTGAGAGGATTGTAGTAGACACATGGGCTCAGGGTGCTGACAAACTTTTTTTATAACTGACAAGGAATTGGCTAAAAAGGCAATGGGTAGAGGGAAGGGGACGGGACTGTAGATTTTTTTTCTCCATCAAGCTCCAGCCAGCTGACAAGCAGCAACTGATTTGAGTCAGAGTGTCCCAGATCTGGCCCTTGAGAGTGCTATTTACCCTTGTAGATAGCATCACACTGCCTGACTTAATTGATGGCACAATTGAAATGTTAAAAATATAAAATGATGTAAAAATTATAAGATATGGTATCCTTAGCCAAGAATTTAATTCCATAACCACTGAGTTTTATTTAATCATGTTTTGTGTTATTTTTTTTCTCACGGTGGTGTAAGTGCCTGGTTGGTAACTCACTGGAATATCTTTGCTGTACTTGA
Organism: Theristicus caerulescens; assembly: GCA_020745775.1. NCBI lineage: Eukaryota > Metazoa > Chordata > Aves > Pelecaniformes > Threskiornithidae > Theristicus > Theristicus caerulescens. The sequence goes on along the minus strand of CM036558.1, from coordinate 11,071,634 downwards.
ATGTTAAGAAACAACCATGGTGAACACAAGTCTGTGTTAGTTATGGGAGTAAAGGAACAGAAGGAAGGTCACACATAGTCACAGATGAGACCCGTGCCTGTTCCTATACAATCGCAATTGCCCAACTTGAAACTGACTGCAGCTTGTACGATGTCTGGGCTACTCAACTTTCTCAGTTTCCAGGCAGTTTGCATTTGCTGAGCTATTCCAACCAATATGTATTTTGTAAAAGAATTTTTTTCCTCTGTCTTCAAGGAGCTGTTATGTTGCCACTTGTTATTGTATTTGCAAGGTGAGAACTTTTGGCAGGGTATTTTTCACAAACTTTAAATTCCACATTGGTCCTTATTGAGAGCTGTTAGTTTGTCTTTCATGGTAAATGACCAATATACAATATTACATATCCGTCCAGAGTGAAAAAAGACTTTCTGAGAAATTACTAGGGTATGTTACTGTATAATTTCCTTCGGTGTTGTCCTTATGTGAAAGTTTTAACAACAAGTCAAATAATTAATGTGAAATAAATGGAAGTGCTTAGAGGAATCACAGAAGTGCTGGTTAGGTGGACCTCTGGAGGTTTTCTAGCTCAGTCTCTGGCTAAAAGCAGGATAAGTGGAAACTATATCAGATTGTCTGCTTGAGTCTTGAAAACCTCCAAGGAAAGGGATTTTAAAACCCTTTGGGTTTTACCCAGAGTTTGACCTGTTTGGCTAGCCTATGAGAGAAGAGGTTCTTGCCACGTCCAACCTGAACCTCCCAAACTACAACTTGTGGGTTTTGCCCCTTGTTTTACTATCAGCCAAAAGAAGGAAGAATTTGACTCTGTTGTCTTTTCAACTACCCTCCATGCTGCTGTAGGCTGCATTGCTGATGGCTAAGGTCCACCGTTAGCCACTTCTTCACAACACAAAAGCAGCTCCTGTGCTGTCTCTTCTTACTGGTTATATGACTCAATCAGCTTGGTTGCCCTCTGTTGGACTTTATCCAGTGTCTCAATTTCTTTATTGAACCCCAGTTCAAGAAACTGGATCAAAAAATGGACACATAATCTAGATGTGGCCACACTGCTGCTGAGTAGAGGGGGGTAATATGCTTTTCTGAATGCTGCCTATTCTCCTAATGTAGCCCAATCTGGACTATTAGAATCACTTCTATTTTACTGTTTTTTTAGTATGCCAGGAAAGCAAGCCAAGAGGCACTCCTTAGGCCACATTACCTCTTTCATAAACTATTCTTTGAATTTATATAAGTACTAAGTTAGGCAGCATTGTTTTTTCTCCGTTGCTCTGAGAGTTGCTTATGCATTTGGTACAGGTGCTCTCTTCCCCTCTACCCCTTGCAGGAGAGTAGGCAAGTGAAAAGACTTTAGCACTCTAGCTCAGCTTTTTCAAACAGTTTGATGAGTTTCAGGTCTTTCCAGGTAGACTCTAATAATACTATGCTCATTTCTGATAATGTTATAGTTAGTGGTATTTAATATAGTGTCACAGATTGAGCTTTTCATTCCACTTATAGTTACTAGGTTTTAGCAGGCATTCAGCTAATAGTCACATTCAAGATGTTAGAGGGACTTAATATTAGCCAATACTGCACAACAATGTAAAAAAAAAAAACCTCCTAAATCAAAACTCTACATGATCAAAAGGTCAGTTATTTTGTTCAGCCACATACCTTTCCTCTTTGTAACTCTTCATGGGATAGGTCTGTTCTCCGAAAATTCTCGCTTTCCCAAATAAGCAGCAGTGTAAATATATAAGCAAGATATAATTCTAAAGCAAAAAGACACCTTCTTTCATCTCCTACTTTTTCTGCCCCCCCAAACGTTAGCTGAAAGCCCAGCACTTCTCTGCCTCCGTGGGGACTCCCTGCTGTTACCCGCTTGCCCTCGCCCCTGCACAGAAGCAGCACAGAGGCGGTTTGTTCCTGTGTAGAGGCCTGAGCTGGTCACTCAACATATGGAGCCCGCCTGAATATTTGCTTCACTTTTCTCTGGGGTAGTCACTAGAGAGCATCCCCACCATCAGACCCCCAACCCCTCCATCTCCTCCAGGCTGCTTGCTGCTCCTACAAGCTCTTTTTCCATTCAGCATGTTCATGAAGTGCCAGCAACCTCTTCTTATCTCTGAGGAGAGTTGGTGTAATCTGCTTGTGCTAAGTGACCCCTTGGGCCTCTTGCCCTCAGTCTCCTTCTGGTATCTCCTGTAGTTTTTCTTCTAAAAAAGGCAAAATTTTAAAGGTTTGGACTTTTCCTCTTTAGAGAATAATACTTAGACTCTTCAAACAGTATTTGATATTCATCATCGATAAATTACTAACATGATAGGCTTATGTTTATCCTCATTTCAGAAAGAACTCTATATATACTAACTTTAATGAGTATCACCATGCACTGAAAATATTTAATAAGGTCAATTCTATGTGACTTGGGCCAGTCACTCCCAGTAGAAAAAGAAACAGAGATTAAAAAATTCATTAAGTTTAAAATTGTTCACCTGAACACTTCATAAAATATTTATGAATAATGAATGCTTTTACAGAACTCAGAATTGAATTGGAACCAATTTATAAATAGAAGAAGGGATAAACTCGCCACCTAATGAAATCATAATGAATAAGTCAATCAGCCCTACATAGGACGGAAAATGCATTATCTTATGTTTTGAGTTATAGCTCCGACATTACCACCAATCTTCATTTGAAAATCTCTGCAAGATTGGGCATTAGCATGTGTTTGCATGTATGTGGGAGAGACAATGATAAAATATTCTTCCCGTTCCTTCCATCAAAGTGAACTTTGCTCGGACACTGCCTGCAGGCTTGAGCAGAGGGCAATGAACGCTCAGAGAGGAATACATTGATTTAAAATTTAAAATTAAAATGTTCATCGACACTGAAAACTTCTTTGTACCATCTCATTAACCTGTGAGGTAATTCCACCACTCAATAAATAAAAATGGAATGTGGCCCTCAGTGTGAGTTGCTTAAAATGGGAGAATTTTCTTTAAGCTGAGAATAACATTAGAAAGACTGGATACCAAATTCAATTCAGGAATGAGGAAAATACGCTTGAACCCATCTCGGTGGAACTCAGCTTTTTCTCCCTTGTGGGCAGTGCAAAACCTGTCTGCTTTTAAATTTTAATTAAAACTTAGATTAGTTATGATCATCTAATCTTTCCTTTGCACTGCAGTGTCTGATCGCTATGTATAAGTATCCAAAATTTAATCTACTTCTGGTCCTCCTAGATTTGACAGTCTAATTAAGTGCTCAGTTCTAGCACTTAGTATATAAGAAATCCCACTTCACGTTTTGGTACAGATTTTAGATAAAATTGGTCGCTTACCTGTTCTGCTGAAATCTTTCTGAATAATTTTATTGTTTCATCTTTACTGCTGCATTCATTTGCTTTAGGAACCAAGAGATTTCCTTCCTGCATTACGCTAAAAAATTTATTTGAAGGCTCGGCCAAGCATTGATACTAAAGCATTACTGACATCCCCCTGGTTTGTCTTAAAGACATACCTTCAGTATCAAAATTAGTATATAAAAATATGTGAACATACAAACCTTGGCTCTAAAACTAGAAGCTCATTATTTATAAAACCCACTCTATCATTCTCCCTATGGAGTGGTGACCTAACAACATGTGCAAATATCTCTTTGTTATTTCTTGCACGTGACCTTGCCCTTCTCCCTCTTGGTCTGTTCACTTTTCTTTTCTCTAGGACTCTGCCCTTCACCTCATCCCACGTTCCTTGTGACTAATTTTTCTCCTTTGAACTTTGGGAAGAGGTGACATTCATCTGTTATTCTTACACTAGCAGGTAATCATCACAGAAAGCTCTAGCACAAGTCTACTGTCTCCTTTTAAAGAAGCAGATCTTTTTCCTTATGCCAATTGTCTCAATGTGTACAGAGGCAGGTGATCGACATTCTGGTAATGCCAGCACATATTATATGGATGGAGATGTTATTTCAAGTGCTGTTAGCCATTCTGTCGATAGTAGGCTTAAATTTGCTCTACAGGGGGCCATCTCAACTCTAAAAAAATTTTAAGTGGTTGCAAATTTGCAAAATTGTTAATCCTCCACCCCCTTCGCTTACCCCCTACCCCATCCCATCCCATTCATAACGACAGTGAGTCCCAAGATGGTGCCTCAAACACTCTGCCACCCTGGGCTGACTCTGCTGTTGCTGAACTGAAAATGCATGCTCCGATTGTGTGGATGGCATCCATCGCACACAGTTGTGAGTCTACAGTCCCTGTCTACTGGGGCTCTCTTTATAAACAGTAGAGAAACAGGCGCTTTTAGGGTGTGATTCAACTGTGTAATTTTAGACAACTGTAGGATGAAGTGAATCATATCCTAGATTTCACTGACCGTATTGCTTAGCTCTCCATTGACTAGGGAGTCCATGGCTGATTACCTCTCCTGTTCTGTTTAGTCACATGAATTTTGTCCTTTGTGTCTCACTGAATGCAGTATTTAAGTTCAGCCACGTTTCAGGCCCTGCAGAGAGGTGTTTAGAGGAATTAAGTTGTACTTTAAGGATAAGTAGCTTCTGGTACATCTTTAATAGTCTTATACAGACGGAACAGAACCTGAGAAACAATTTCAAATTCCCAGCGCCAGGGTCACTGAAAAAAAAATCAACTTTGCTGCAGTTTGCCCTGGCCTATACTCTTGCAACATTTTAATTATTTTTCTGAAATCCTTTGGGTACTCATCAGTTATCCATGTAGCAGCATAAACTAATCAGTGCTCAAATTCTGACCTTTGTTGAATAGCAAGCGCTCAGGCAATTTCTAATCCTGCTGTGGTTTTTAGAATAAACTTTTTTGTGCAACTCATGCTAGAATAGATCCTGGATTTACCTTGAACTTCAGTTTGACAGGTCATGATACAGGCCCTTTCCTGACAATTGATGGTGTGAACTTATCTTCATTGGAAGGTAGTTCAGATTTTAGCTTTGAGAATATTCTTGCAATCTTAAAATTTCTGTTATTTTATACTTCACCAGTTTTCTTTAAACTAGGGACAAGATAAACCTGTTTACACGCCTTTTATTTTCTAGTGACTCTATGTCACATAGTATTAGTTTCCATTTTCCTTAAAACAATGCTTTAAAACTATGCAGTAGATTCACTTGGATCTTTCAGAATATTTGTCTTTTGTGGGGGGAAAAAAAAAGCTATTGTATCTTTATAAATTTCAAAAATGCTGTGGTAACAGATCTGTTGGAATAGTCAAACTGCAGTATTTTCCCTCCTACAAAGAAAGCAGGTCTGGCATGTCCTTCTTCGGTACTATTTCATTAATTTCAAAATACAGCACCCGTCTGTTTCTATGTTAGTCACTCTTTGCTAAGGCTATTGAAAGCATCAATTTTTATAATAAAACCTGCCATTTTAGAAGCTTTCACCTCCCTGCTGTTTTACTGAGCAAGTTGCAGCTGAGGGTGGGTGATGTTGAGAAGGAAATGGCATTGATTTTCTACATTTTGCCATACAGGAGTATTTTGGGATGTTTCTCTTTATTTGCATTTTTCTTTTTCAAGGATTCAAACAAATAGAAGAAAAATACCCAGAAGTACAAGTCTAGGACTGTGAGATCAAAGCATGCCTGGGCAAAAAAAAAAAAAAAGGTACTTATTTTCTGGAGGATTTGTGCTGATACATCGAAAGGCTTGGGTGAACTAGCTTTTCCAGACTGAGTTTTACAATGGTACAACCATCTAGGGCTTGAGAGATCAAAGGGCAAGAATTAAGAGCCTCTTGGTTTCCCAAATGGATGACCGAGCAATAGGCCAACAAGCTCTTCCTTTAAAATGAAAATTCTTGCAGAAGTGTAACAATATTCATTCTGAGAAGCAGCATATTATTAAATTAATATGACTTTGTGTTTGCATTAAGAAGAAGGTATAAGTGTAGTAGCTTTTCTTTATTTTCACTGATATTATTTTATCTATTTTTAAAGATTTTTTTTAACCTGATTTCTTTTTTAGTTTTTTGATCTGCATAAATAATGTCACAAATGTGTCTACAGAAAGGTCTGATTAGCTGACTGTATGTTGTCTGACAATGTATTTAGGTTGTATTTAGTTGGTGAGTTGCTTTTACAGGTAATTCTAGGTATGAAAATCGGGCATGGTGTCAGAAGACAGGTGAAACCTTTTGTAAGAGTCAGAGCATTTATAACTTTGTATAAGTTTCCAAAACATCCAATATCTCCCTGTGTAGATGCTGTAACTTTAGCAGTGCAATAGAGAGCAAGCAGCAGGTGGAGCATGCATATTGATTTTTGCACTGCAGGACATTGAATCCCACAAAGCAGAATTTAAACAAAATACAGGAACCCTGAGAGCAGCGTCATCAGTCCTGAGATAGGAGAAAATATCCTGAAGCGGTTATCCCTGTTATAAATGGTAGTATGGACTTAGAATTTTCTTCCTGGTGGTGCTTGCCATGTTACTCAGTACTTTGAATAATGAATCTTATAGTTTCCATGTACTCTTTCAATTTTTGGAGGATTCATCAGGTGTCTGTGTCTACTTTTGAAAGAAAAATTACTGATCTGGGGTTGAATCACAGATATATAGAGAATAATCAACAGTCCCCTTACCTGCTTTGCTAGGACTCCGATTAATGGATTTAAGTTCAGTATTTCTAGGTTTAGCTCTCATATTACGCACAGTCCATTGTCGCGCAAGTGATGCTTACATTCTTTGAGATTTGTGAAATGCATATTACAGCTCCTATAAATAAGAGATTTAAGGAACTTTAGATCAAATTAAAGTGGATCCTTCATCTCTAGACTGCAAAATTGCTCAGCTTTCTTTTGCGGAGTTCGTTAGGCAATAAAATGTCAATCATTGCAGAGTGTGTATATGTTTATAGGCTGTGGTGTTGGAAGGAAGCTAATTTGTATTAGTGGGTTCACTATTGGAACACCTACAGTGAGCGAGCTGTATGTATTCATCCCATCAGAATTGGTCTTAGACTACACCAGGTTACATGGGTCTTTGTGCCAGTAACTCATCTCTTTAGAACTGTGAAAATTACATTATCAACCTCAGTAATTATTTTCATTAACCTCTGTATCTCTTTGCTTTGTTTACAAGTTAAAGATGAAGGGCCATTGGGACTTTGGCTGTTTGCTTCAATTCTCTGCCGTTACATCCAGTGTTTCTAATACCGAGCATTGCGAACTTGACCTGCAGTAGGACTATTCAAAGAGAGTCTTTGAGCTGCTCAAATGACTCATTTTTGGTTTGCTTCCCTACTTAATATGGGGTGCAGAATAGAATCCAACTTGTTTTGATATATTGGCGAAGTGGGGTGAAAACTTTGTCAGAAGATACCTGGAAGATGCAAAAGTCACAGTCCCATCATGTAGCTGGCAGTTTTGGTTACAGCTGAGCTTTGTGTGAAATAAGCTTTAATTTTTATTACCCTGGGGCAGCAAAATACTGTTTTGAATTTTTACATTTGTTCCTGCCCCTCACCTTTACGCCATTAGGTCTGCTAACATATTTCTGCAGACTGAAAGAACAAATCTAGAAGTGATCGTTTGTTTTAACCACCTAGCAAGTCTGGAGAGGCATAAAACCCCATCGCTCTGGGCTGGTAAATGATGAAGTGCAGTATTAGCTCACTCAGATGATTCATCTAGCTGAACATCCTCCTCTGACAGTGATTGGTAGCAGATATTTAGGGATATAGGGAAGGAGTGTAAGATACTGAGGAAGTATAGAATAAGCTTTTCCCTTGTACGACTTCTGACACTCAGTGGTTTAGGGACTTCACAATTCTTGTATATTACTAAGGAAAAACTATTTGTAATACGTAGAAGCAACTAAAATACCAATGTTAAAGCAAAGAAGCCGTGACCTATGATGAAATAGGAGGAAAGATGAGCAATAATTGCAGCTAGTCAGCACAAACAGTGTTCCCTTAAAAGTCCTTTGTAGATCAGTGAGATTCAGCCTCTTCCCAAAATTCATTCTATGAATATTAGAAATAATTTTTTGGAATATTGCCTTTCCTCAGGCAAAAAATCCTTTTTATTCATAATGACTCTTGAGTTCTCTCAAGAAAATGACATAGCACATTCCTGGGATGGCTGTCCTGTTTTTCATGAAAATAATTTCTACAGTAGTTAATAGTTTCTTCTTTTGGCCAGGGCTTCCAAAGCTCGTTGTGAACACCCCTTGGCATCCCTCAAAGGAGCCTGAGTTATTCTGAAGTAGAACCACAGTTGGTTCTGCATTTCCAAGGACAAACATTGCGCTGGTGCCAGAGCCCAGGGAGAGCACGCTGCTCCCCTGCCCGCTCCACCAAAGGACACTTTCTCCTTAATTCTAATTACTGCAGTTTGGCGTAAATGAAACCTCGATCTAGTATTTTTACCCTCATGTTTTTTGACCTCACAGGAGTAAAGGTTGGTTTTCTTAATAAATGAAGCTAACTGGTTTCTTGAAGTCAGATATGTAAGTGATGATATGCACGCTAGTGATACATTTCATAGGAGGCTTGCTTTAGGTTTTCACAATAACAGGCCATTGGGCCACTGTCCTGTCCTCACTTTTTGGAATATCACATAGACATTTCCATGGTATTTTCTGTTTTCTTACTTTGGCTATGTCACCACTGATTCTCATTATGAATTTTTCATACATCATGTGTTTGTGCTTTTAATGGAAAAGGAAAACATCAGCACCTTCTGGTTTGGGTAGTGAAACAGATGGACTGATTTTGCTGAAATGATGATGTTGTGGAAAAGTACAGGAAAGTTTAAGAGCAAAAATGAGTCTGCCATGGATCCATTTCAAATCCTGTTTTGGCACCCCAAGATTAACTGTGATCCAGCTGTGGAAAGGACCCAATTATTTGCCCCTTAATCTTTTGCAAACTGAGTTCCTGGAAGCTGTGTTCCATCTGCCTTGAAATCTGTGTCTTGGCTTATTTTTCACTAAGAAATGCTACAGCCTCTAAAGATGGACAGCTTTGGGATTCAGAGTGACTATGCCATATGATACATCATTTGACTGTTAGACAAGCTGTTTCTTTATGGACAGTATGCTTAGTAGATAATCTAATAGGTCCATTTACCCTTTAATATCTTACATTGCTGCTAATTAGTATCAAATTCTGGCTGCATTGAAACACTGCTGTTGGCCCCATCTCCTGTTGCTGTCTCTGGGATCAAGTTTCATTTTTAATGTTCTATAGAGAATTTTCATTACTATACAAAAAAAGTATTTTTTACTATACCAAAAAAAAGTATGGATTTTTTTTCTTTCTGTATAGAAGCAGAGTCAAGGCTGCCACTTAGGGAGAATTTTGTTGGAAGTCTAATATTAGCAGAAAAGTGGTGTTGTGATCCTGCCAGAAACAGCATGCCAGTGTACTCTAGATGCTGCCCCAAAAGAGTTTAGCAGGATCTGGGCTTCCTATGTCTTCCTTACCTATATTCTATTTGCTATCATTGCTATGGGGTGTTATTTTGGACAAGACACCTTTTTAAAACACTTTTGGGTTAACCACTAACTCTCTAGAAAGCTGGCTACCAGTAGTAAGCATAAATTGTAACAGGTGCTCTTCTAAAAGTATTTTCATCAGATTTTTGCCCTACGAATTTTTGAAGAAGCTGAGCTCACTGAAGAGCAGTGAGCTGCTGGCATACTCTGCCTCAACTCCGCTAAGAGAAACAATAGAGAAGGTGATATCAATTCACTTGATGCTGTCTGCAGCAGAACATACACATCTTGATGGAAGATGCCTGGGTATCTCTTTGGGCTGAGGAGGAGTGTTAAGGGTTTCTCTCCCTTATTTTCAGAGACCTCAAAAATGTTCCAGGATCCCCTAAAAACATGTTGCTAGGTAAATAATGTGAAACTGAATTAGTTTGACTATTTTACTTCTGTGTTTCTGTTGAAGAAATAGGTTCATCTAAATGATGCAGCATAAACATGAAATAGAGTGGTTGGGCTTAATGTTATAATTTCTGTAAAAAATCATAACTGTCAAAGACTTAAAAGGTTCAGCACCTGCTGTACCATATACTGCCTGCCTCTGCAGGGGGATTCAGGGCAGCATATTCCAGAAAAGCAAGAGTAAGATAAAGGCACTATTGAAGTTAGAATCCTTCCTTTGTATCTGAGATTTCACTTACGACTAACTAACATATCACTGAGTCCATCTATGTTCCCCCCTTCCCTCCGATTTTAAGGCTTTCTCCCATTTAAAATGTTTTTTGGTTTGTTTTTCTATTACAGTGAAATCTGAGCACCTTTTAATTTTCAGTATTTGTGTTCTCTATCTCTGGTAGATAAAGAATTAATGTTATCCTCATTTTACAGATGGGACATGGAAGGACTAAAGGGTCAGGTTCACAGAGATATGTAAATGTTTATATTTCCACTGATTTCAGTGGCAAGTCTCCTACCTATATAAGATGCTTAAATATGTTTTTGGTCATGGACCTTAGTGATTAGCTGAGATTTTACAGGAAATCAGTAGTGACACAGGGATCTGAACCCTTTAGTGTTCTTTGAGTTCATCTTTTTTATTGTGTGCTTGCTGGGATTATGCGAACTCTAAGCCTTCCATTCTCACCAAGCTAGTTTTAGCATAATGGGACAGAGGTGGTGAAAGCTGCTTTGATAACTGTGTGCTTTGGGCATTATAAAACAGAATTGACTTTAAAAAGGCATTTACAAGTGACCCAGTGCTTGCTAGGAGATGGCCACTGCTGTTGGATCAAAAGCTAGAGGAGATACAGCTTCAGGACAGAAGTGAAATCTCTCTGTGCTGTTAAAAGAATCAGTATCACAAGAATTGAGGGGGGGTGAGGGGAGAGTACAGAATACGTAAAAGTGATAATTTCTGAATATTTATAACCTCTTTTGTGCTATTGCACAATTGAAAACAAAGGAGGTGGAGTCTGTGTTCATAATTAAACTCTAATTCTCCAGGTCAGAGGGTGAGGTGACCTGTTTGCGCTATCTGCTTTTCAGGGCAACATATGGTGTGATTGATTTTTGGCTCTAAAGAGTGGTCCTCATACAGCTGTAGTGATGGGAATGTGAATATGATATCAGTTCTCTAGGGAAAACTGTAAATTTAACATTGGGGGATAAAGCGAATACAGTATCAATAAAAAGATATTGCTCCTATTTTTGTCACTTGCGCGCTGACACTCACAGTATTGGCAATAACATGCAGGTCAAAACACCTTCCAAAATGCGATGAAGAACTGTTACTCTGTTCTTCAGTTTCACCGACTGGGAACACAGATCTGATTTTAAAATAAATAAATAAGGTCTCTTGCTTCCACTTTGATGTAAGGGCTGTTGATACGGTAACAAAGGTTACTTGAATTAATTCTAGAGAGGAATGTAAATACCAAAATGTAAGAGAACAGGATAATTATATTGATTGTTACAGTAAGGGTGTTTTCTTCCCCTGCATGAAACAAAATATTCTTTTTTGTGTTAAATATAAAAACAAGGAATAAAGGAAAGGCTGTTTAAAAACAATATAGAAAAAAAAAATGGAAAAATATATAAAAAGCTGCCTGCCATCAAATATATGGTCTTTGAGTTCAAGAAGCTAATACATGATGCAGGGCTACTGATTTAGATTGAGGTTGGCTTGCTCCTCAGAACAGCAATCTTTTTTAGTCTTTTTTATCTTGAAGGATGAAGTAAAAGATAATTACTTATTCAGTATCTATATCTTTATAGTACTTCCATTTCTGTGGTGAACGCAATTGCGAAAAGTGAAGCAGACTTTTTTTGTGTACATGCAGATTAGGCAGATTCCTTTTTTTTTTTTTTTAAAGTGCAAAATTAAATACATAAATTCTAAAACATAGAATTGTGATTCTTTTAACCAAACTCTACAGTATTCTCATAGTGCTTAGAAGCTCTGCTTATGGACTTTGTTTTGGTTACTACAGTAGAATCAGTACAGACGGCTTCCGAGAACCTACAGGTCAAAAGACAACAGATGGACCCTGAAAGACCACCACTGCAGCACAGGGAAACAATGAAACAATATGGGTCAGTACATAGATTAATTTTGCTATGGCAGGAGCCCTACGGTGATGAGGAAAGGGTGATATGTCTTTGCATGAACAATTCACTCTGTCAAGACTTGAACATACAGCTTTAGGCAAGAATATTAGATACCTCAAGCCTGATACATACAAAGGCATTTTTCCCAGTTCAATCGCTTCTATACTTTCCAAATGATTGGTGAAAGGAAATCAGTAGGTTATACCTGGGGTTTCTGGCTGATTTTTCCTTCCATTGAAAGTCCAGGAGAAAACTGAGAACTTATCTGGGGATTTTAATGGTGAAAATTCAATACTGCAGCCTCATTACTGTTCTGTTATGGATTCCCTTCATCCAGTATCTTGATATTACCACTTATAGCAGTAAAATTGTTTCAGTTTATTAAACTAAGTGTTTAATAATGTTTAGTTGGAGAAAATCAAAAGTGCATGCTAATGTCACCGTATTGACAACCCTTCATCCTCACCGCTGAACTGCCTGTATTTATGTTACCATTCAACGGAAGGTTCTCTAAATGTTTGAGGCTGAAGCGGTAGCGAAGACATTTCTGTCAGGTCACTGCTGCTTAATTAGACAATGTTGCTTTCAACAATTCTGCCCAATAGTTGTACTCTTTAAATAACAGGCTTTACCAGTGACTTGTGTACATTATGACTTGTGCAACAAGGTCTCCAGTCTGAGTATTTCTAAAAATTCACTATATAGATATTCAGAATGATTTTAAAAGTCTCCTTTTCAGTTAGAAAGCTGGCAGTATAAAGAGTTTTGGTTTGGCTAATTTTGTAACATGTTTGCACATATTTTTTAGAAATAAAATTTCTGTGTTGCTAACTAATTGGCTGAGGCTTGATTGACAGACCAAAATATTTTTAACTGCAAATCCTAAATCTAATTTAAATCTCATTTCATCTGTTCTAAAGAAGCTTGACTGATTAAAGGCATTTCATTTCATTGCCACGCAATGGATATGATCTTAGTGCCATGGTTTTTTAGCTGGCTTTTCAAGGCCAGCAGTGGAAGTGAAGCCTGTAGTCCTGAAGGGAGACAGAGAGTTATATAGTTTTCTGAGTACAAAACCTTAGTGTCTCACCCACAAATAGCAATGACAAAAGTTGAAGAATAAGACAGCTTAGTGCTGGTATCCTTTAAAAATACACCTTGAAACTAACTAAATAAAAGTTATCATCATCATAAGAGTGAGTGTCAAGATAACATCTATCAGAAGAACAAATGTTTTAGAGTGATGATGGTAAGAATGCAACTCTCTCATCTCTGGACTAACCAGCTTAGATTTACTGCAGGTGATCTGAAGTTACTTATTGTCGTATGATTTGGGCAGTGCGAAAGAAGTTAAGTTAATATCAGTTTGAGTGATGTATGCTTTGAAGAAAGAGGTAATATGATTTTTGTAATAGCTGATATACTTGGAAAAAAATGGACAAATTTCTGACATGTCAGCCTTTCTTCTAAAGGGCAGGGGTTGAACAGGCATAGGAGCTGAACTGATGTGCCTCTAGTTGGAGGCATATTGTCAAGGCATTTAAGGAATTATGCTTTGCTGTTTCCCACGCACTAGTTATTTTGTGGGTGAGGTTTTAGCCTCTAATGTTGACAGTCCGGTAGAAGTCACATGAGTCTTTCTGGGGAAGAAGGAATGGCTCTGTGTAAGCATTAGGAAAAAAAGTTTCTGTACATGGACTAATAATACAAATTGCAAATGGATCAGAGTACTGTACTGGTCCACGTAAATCTGTGCACTTTGATTGTCCAGGAAGGTGGGAAAATACCTATTCCTTATTGGTTCATCTAAGTCTGTATCTTATTTCTGGCAGTGCCAGGACAAGATATGTGAAGGAGACATTGGAGGTTCTGTAGATTCTATAATTTGGACATTTTCTCTCTCCTATGTTAACTAGCAGTGGCACTGTGCTATAGGGTAGTGCTCTCCTGTGTTACAAAGGAAGTCTGTTGCTCCTGACTGATAGAACTTTGGAAATCTTTGTATTTACTTTGTATTTATTTTGTATTGAGTAATCTTGTAATTACTCAAACAAATACCTAATGTTAGTCTCCTACTGGGATCTCCATGAAGTCACGCATGAGTGAGTCCCTTTCACTTATTTATTTACCTGATGTGATTTTGTTGTTTTTTTTTTAATGTAGCATTGTAAGGATGAGCACTGCATGCCCATTTCATTAATTCAGCTGAGTCCTTCAATATTTTTTTGAATTTATTAGCCAATTTGACAAAAAGGCAAGGTCTCAAATACGTTCACTATGAACTTTGTGGAAATTGGTGGCTGGGTCAAGGAGAGACTCCCAGGTGAATACCCCTACAGAGGGAGAGACAATTCAATGGTTTGGGTGATGTGTTTGTCTGGGCAATATGCAGATATTTTGAAGCCAGCCACAAGATGCAGAGAGGGAATGAACATTTTGGAAGAATGAGAAGAGTAAATAAAGGTGAGAAATATAGATACTGGGGTAGGACCTCTGGTGACATAAGGAGAATGAGACAGAATTGCTGGAGAAAGTAGCAGAGAATACTTGAAGGGAGTTGGTATTTCTGTGAAGGAATAAAGGCTTCAGGTATAAAGGAATAAATGCTTCAAGTATAAAGGAATAAATGGCTAAGAAGAGCCATTCCAATCTTTCTTCATAAACATGCTTTCTATTTCTTTAATCGTTCTCAGCCTGGTGTTGAGCCTGTTCTTCCTTTGTTTTTAGATAAGCAGGGCAAAACTGCTCAGAGTATTTTAGTGAAGGCATTCAGACATTTTAATGTTTTAGGACTGGTAACACCCTTCCTGTGCTCCTCAGCATTTTTTTGTTGTCCATAGTTGCACATAGAGAAGCTTTCCATTTATTTCCCCTTCTAAAGAAAGAGAATTAAATTGGTACCCAGAAAAGTATAGACATAGATTATTTTGTCCAATGTATACAAATTTGGATTTTTCAGCAGTTAACTTGCTGGTTTCTCAGATTCCCACATATTGTCAAGAACCTGATTCTTCACAACGTTCTCAGATTTTCCTTAATCTGAGGATATATATTAGCCTGTGAATATGTCCATACCACCTGTCACACCTTCTTTATAGAACATTATTAAATAATCGAAAGATCCTAAGGGACCTTATATGTAAGCAAGTGCACTGAAATAGAATCATTATTTATATCATCGTAATTGCAGGAGGAAAAGGGAATTCTCCTTACTGCTGTTTTTAAGTTAAATATCAACATTTTACATAACACAAGTGTTTATTGGTAGCAAGTGAAAAATTTATTGATAGAAATGTTTAAGATAAACAGCAGGGAGGAAATGCTTGCATGTGACTAAGTGTGATTAGAATATTTCTGGTCAGTCATTCTTTGAATTTACTCTCTGAAAATCAGCATTGTCACTACCTAGAGTCCAAGGAAAAAGATAGGCAGCAAGCACGTAGCAGTCATAACTGAGTGCTCGTAAGAGGTGGTGGACGCTCCTCCTTCTCCCCAAGCTGCCCAGTTCGCCCTTTATTGCCATTGCTAAAATTGTCCTTCACGTGGAAGCCTCCTGGAAATGGATATTGGTAGGAGTTTCCCGACCAGTACGACTGCAGCAGTGATCCATTGTACCAGCGGGAGAGGAGAATTTAACCCCTATTCATATAGCTCCTTTCTTACTAAATGAAGATGTGCTTTGAGAAATAGAATACCTTTGACACCGTATTTACCATTCATGTCTACTATGAACAGAATTATTTTATAGACAGACACATTGTTCTCTCACGTATTAATTTTTTTAAATGCATTTCACTTCTGCTGACAAGCCATTAAAATTCAACATTTAAATGTCACAGTTTGGCATGTAATTTGCTGTCATGAAAACAACTATGGATTTATTTTCTGGTGAGATTCTCGTTAAGTATTGAGTAATATGTCAAAACCAAAAAGTGTCGTGATTTCTTAAAGGGGGGAAAAGGAGAAATCCCAAAATGGTATGGAATATTAAAAATTGCCTGCACCGATAGGAAGAGGTTTAACAGCATTGGTTATTTTTTTTTTTCAATATGGAAAAGGCAATATAATTATTCTGGTGGGTTGGAGTTTTGATATAAATCTGAATAGGTCAGACCAATAAAAATGTAAGAGTTAATTGTTGAAGCTGAGTTCAGTCAGTTCTTCAATGCGAGACCACCAGTGATAAACTGAAGATGCTCTACAAAGCAGTTGTTTTATTGCTGTTCCTTTTTATCTTTTTCCTTCTTTCTGAGTCTATTTAACATTAAACCAATAATCCACCATGGCTCTAAAGAGGAGTGTGCTGTTTCAGGCACAGATGCCACTGTGGCATATAAAGCCTTGATACCCTCTGGATTTTAAAGATGATAGACACCTTTTGCAAGAAGAAGAATATAAATTTCAGTGACTGACACAAACTTAATTTGGACAATTTTCTTTCCTAAATTCCTCCCACACCCGTATAAAATCCATTATACTTATTTAATCGTTGTCCTTATCAGCTGTTCAGTTTTGCTTTATACTATCAGACAGGCACTGTATTCCAGCCCACATAGGGCAACATATTAATCTCAGCTGAAAAAAAAGAAGCTATAATTTTCCAGTGCTTTCATACTAAAAGTTGTTGGTAACAGTAATAAAAATTATTTTATGCTTAATACTTTTTGATTTAGTAATATTTTGAAAGTCCAGCTAACAGCTTATTTTTCATTCCCACATTATCCATAGAAATTGCTTTATTCCTTTCATTTTCTTAACACTAAAATATATATGAAGTGAAACCAAATAGCATATTTGTTATTTCAAAATATTTTCACTGTAAACTATTTTCCATGATGTGCAGTAACGTATTTAATAACAGAGAATGTGATTACTTTCTTAGATAAATGTTATATTATCTTCCAAGCTTCTGTAAACTTCCCCCCAAGTGATTTCTCTTTTTTTTTTCTTCTGTTTTTCATTTTTACTGGAAGCTATAACAGTATGAGTCGATTCAGTGTGGTTACACAACAGATTTTCACATGAAAAATACTTTGAAAGATTTTTAGTAACATTTTCTTTCTGTCAGGTTACCCTTTCTTTCAGAGAGTCCTTTTAGAAATTCTGTTAAAATGTGTGTGTCTAGTGTCAAGAGCTTCAGATACAGGCAGGGATGGGCAAGCGTTCAAAATGACCTGTCATTGTGAGAGGGAAGTGGTAAAGAACATTATGCTGCTGTGAAAGAAACCTATCTGTGCTAACGACTG
Organism: Theristicus caerulescens; assembly: GCA_020745775.1. Classification (NCBI taxonomy): domain Eukaryota; kingdom Metazoa; phylum Chordata; class Aves; order Pelecaniformes; family Threskiornithidae; genus Theristicus; species Theristicus caerulescens. The sequence continues at coordinate 11,054,307 of CM036558.1, read as the reverse complement.
TAAGAGCTCCTGTATGGAAAAATGAGCGAAAAAAATGCACATCTATGAAGTTTTTAAATGCAATTGTGAATTTTATTTTGAATATAGAATAATTTTTAGAATAAAATTAATACTATGGTAATGGTTGTTACAGAAAACTCCCAACCTGGATTTTGCTTTTAAAAGTCCTTCCACATTCTGTTACAGAAATCAAATATTAAACAGAGAACAAAACCTGTCTTGTGTAAGGAAAGATGCCTGCATTATACAGGCACATCAGTTGTTGGTTGAGATGGGGCCCAGGGATTCGGCACCGAGGGCACTAACCTCGTTACTGCAGGTAAAGAGGTAATCACGTAGCTCTACAAAGAAGTTATAATTGTTAACGGAGTTAATGAACAAAGCTTCTTCCCAAGGCCTCATTGGTGTCCTGGTTGCTTTTACAACAAAATTGCACTGCAGTTCTCGCAAAGCACGTGTTCTTTGAGAGCCAAGACTGGTACTGGCTGAATGGAGACAGAGGTACGTGAAGGGGAGAAAGCGTCATACCCTGCTTTTAACAGGGGAAGGGAAATATCATAAACTGAAAATAAGATCTGGAAATCACCCGATCCCCTTCTTAACTAAACCTCAGGTCGAGGCAGGCTCACCTGGACAGGATGCTCTGCCTGGAGCAGTGATGAGGAAGAGCCAGGTGAGAAGCAGCGGGAGGGCTGTATGAAATCTCACCATGATTGTGGTAGGCAATTGGGCTGCAAGGTTTATGGGATGAATTCTGCTGTTGCACTTACTCCTGGTTATCCTGCTCAAAGCAGATTTAGGGTGCTTGCTTAAACCTGGGGGGGACTTCACAGAAAACTGACCTGCATGATGGCCTCCATTTAGAGCCTGTCAGAGGTCAAACCATGCTATGGCAAGTAGAAACAGTAAGTAACAGAAACAGTAAGTAAGAAATTACCTAATAGCAAAAATAGCAAATAAAACAGGATAATAAAGTAAATAACTGTCATTAAGAGTATTCCAATTTAGCTTCCATTTTTCATTGTTCCTATTGAAGAAAGACCCAGTTCAGAGTTTTGATCTATTTCTTTCCCTTCTGCTGTTTGTCTGGGTTTTGGAAAAGGTGAGATTAGTGCAGGAAAGAGAAAATCCAGTACCCGCTTGTGCTTAAACTGTAAATACCATTTAAGCAAAAACAGTGCTCAGAACACTCTAAATCAAATCTCTGTTCTCCTCCTACATCTTGTCCCTGATTTTCCTTCACCTTACTACCACAGAGATGAATACACAAATATTTTTATTAACAGGTCACCAGGTTCAGTTTTCAGCATGCTCAGCCACTTCAAGTGCGTGAATCCAGGTAGAAATTGTAATGTTAAAATAATTAGTTAAAATTTACAAGACGTTTTTGTCTTTGTTAGAGAAGTAGAGTATGCTTTTATGTCTTCGCATTCTGGTTAGCGCTGAACAAGATAGCTTGGATAGGATTCAATATAACTGTGTCAGCTTAGTGCTCTTCCTGAGTTAATTAGCCCTACTAAGCTCTACAATGCTTTGTTTTGTACACATTATAGCTTTGCCAGTGCCAACTTAAGTATCTCTTCATGTTAGTCCATTTGTTGTGTAGATATACTATTTATGGTTAATTTTAGAATCTCTCTTTTTTGGCTTTTTTTTTTTGGCATTAAAAATGCTAAACCCTTACCTTAAATTTCTGTCAGATTTTTCAGGTGTCAGCTATGTGCTTACCCTGTTTATTATATTAACTTAAGTTTTGCTTAATTTTAGTGATTTCATCATATTCGTCATTAGAAGTAGAGTTGGTTGTGTATCGTTGATTAAATAGGTTTCTGAACAAGTCCTACATGTATGGACTTCCTGCTATAAGCTAGCTTACAACATGAAGGGCTTATCAAGTTTGCTGTTTTTCTTCTCTTTCACAAAGGAAATATTTTGAATTTTTTCATAATTTACCATGGAATCTTACCGTAAAATTTAGTCTGTATGCAAGGAACCCGTACAAGACCAGTATCTTCAAATTCACCATACGCATCAGTTGTCTGGTACTTCTCCCTGAGGATTTTTTTCATTTCGTGTGATAGTGAGTTTACACGCAAGAGCTTTATTTGCCTTTTATTTACTAGCAGTTTTGTAGGCTTTAAGATTTGTGATCCAGTTCCATATGGACTGTCGAGTTTACAAAAACATGCCTACCAAAACCTCTGCCTTTGCAGCTGGTTTCAGTAGAGAAGCCAGTGGATGAACAGGCCTGAAACTGAATGATGAACAGTTGAATTCAATGTTTTCCAAATTAGTGAATCAATGCTTTTGTATTTTGACTGAAGTACATAATCCTCCTCCTCCATCTCTGATGAGTAGATAATTCAAGGTTTAGATGCCCTTTAAAACACCTCTTTTTGCCACTCCCAGCTATAAATGAATGGGCTAGCATTGGGTGCTTCTCCATGAATGCCCTTTAAATGGGAAATGAGCGTTAAATTAGCCTTATATCACCTTGTACACAAGGAGGAGTTTTACCTAGTAGATTTGAGAGGAATTAAACTGAGAGGAAAAGATAAAGACTTTTTTTTTTTTTTTAGAAGAGTGATGAAAAAGAAGTTTTGCCACTGATAAGTGTTCTTCTGTCCATATCTCCAAGGTTTATAATGGTATTACTAGATAATTGATCCAAGCCTTTGCACTGCCCATAGTGGATCTGAAGTGCTCACCAGGGAGATGCTCTGATTAGAGGCATAGCCCTTTTACTTTTCACAGAACGTTCTGCATCCCAAAACACAACCTCTTTCCTCCCATTTACATGGCATAGACTGATAGTTAGTGCTGTCTAAATGCTGCAAATGAGCTTCTTGCTACACTAACAGTTTCTAGGAGTCATAGATTATATTCCCAGGCCTAAAGCTGTTTGCTGCATCCGTCATCAATACCATTAAATGGTAGTTCATCTAATCTGCCTTAAGGGACACAGTGAATTTTGTCGAGGTACTCTCAGACAAATGATTGTACATTATACATTATTTCTGCACAGCTATTTATAAATACATTTTAAGGAAAAAAAGTGCTGTGGGAAAACCGATTGACTTCACAAGAAGTAACAAATGAACATCACATTAGCTGCAAAGCATCACATTCATTCAACGGCTGTGCAAGCAATCAGGCACTGCCAACACGGATGTCACGTTCAAATTTTACTTCTACACCCATTGTGTGTCTAAATGCATGCATGATAATGGCTCTAACTGCATGAACACATGTAAGATTTTACTACTTTACAGTCTTAATTTAGAACTAGACATTTATTTCCTCATCTGAGAAGTTATGGATGATTCAGATGACTGGGACTGAACAAGACCTTGTTTCTGAAAGGCAGGGGATAACTCCAGTCAGAGCGAAGAACATCATCTCCCTTCAGAAGCAGCCTGTCATTTTGCAGGAGGGAGCCTCAATGCCTTACACTGAATTATAGAAATCTGTGTCAGGAAAAAAGGCTCTCTTCTCCCATGGGCATGGCAATAAAGTAAACATATCTAAACAGCTTCTTTGAAACATTCCACAGACTTTTCTGCAAGATCATACATTGTTAGATGAAAGAACTGCTCAATGCCAGTTTTTTTTTTCCAAAGATTTACTAGTAAGATCAAATCCAAAACCAAATTGCTTTCAGTACAAGATAGTGTGATGGATCACTTTCTGGCTTATTTTCTATTTTCAGACCTCAATTTTTCAACTTTAGTACTGTTCCAAAGAGTGAAGCATGCATATAAAAGGAAAGGTGGGATTTTGACTTTCTCTTGAAATGCCAATTAGGGTGCTGAAATTCTTTTTAAGAAAGAAAAAGAGAATAATCTTAGAACCCCAAACCTAGAAAATATTATTCCAAAAGGAATTGGTATCCTGTGAAATGGTGATAGGGTAAAAGCCCAGAATAGAAATTATTATGTAAGAGAAATGACTGTATGTGGTTCTGTTTCCTACTGACTTTTTTTTAACTGAGGCAAATTTTTGAGGGCTAAGTACATGGGAAGGAACGGAAGAAATGCATAGAAACCTAAGAGTCTGATAAGCATTTAAGGTTCACATTGGTCATTATTTAAAATTGTCTTTGAAAGTATTTTCCCTGAAATGGATTGTGTGACTGTCGTATTTGAGTACCCTGTGCATTTACATTGTGATTCACTGGAAAGGCAGTTATGATTCCATTAATACATTTGGCTGTTTTCTTAAACTTTGAGCAATGTGGCAAAATGTGCCACTTTTTTATCTTAACTTGGAATAAATGAATTAAGGAGTGTCATGATAGCAGCATTGAGCCAGAGCAATTTACAAGACAATGGATTTAGAGTAGAACTAATCAAATGGTTAGTTCTTGAACCTGAAGGTGCACAAGTCAGTGGGACCTGATGAGATGCATCTGCAGGTCCCGAGGCAACTGGCGGATGAAGTTGCTAAGCCACTATCCATCATATTTGAGAAGTCGTGGCAGTCTGGTGAAGTTCTCACTGACTGGAAAAGGGGAAATATAACCCCTGTTTTTAAAAAGGGAAAAAAGGAAGACCCAGGGAACTACAGGCCAGTCAGTCTCACCTCTGTGCTCAGCAAGGTCATGGAGAGATCCTCCTGGAAACTATGCTAAGGCCCATGGAAAATAAGGAGGTGATTGGTGACAGCCAACATGGCTTCACTAAGGGCAAATCGTGCCTGACAAATTTTGTGGCCTTCTACAACGGGATTACAGCGTTGGTGGATAAGGGAAGAGCAACTGATGTCATCTACCTGGACTTGTGCAAAGCATGTGACACTGTCCCGCACAACATCCTTGTCTCTAAATTGGAGAGACAGGGATTTGACAGATGGACCACTCAGTGGATAAGGAATTGGCTGGATGGTCGCACTCAAAGAGTTGCAGTCAATGTCCAAGTGGAGACCAGTGACGAGTGGCGTTCCTCAGGGGTCAGTACTGGGACCGGTGCTGTTTAACATTTTTGTCGGCGATATGGACAGTGAGATTGAGTGCACCCTCATCAAGTTTGCCAATGACACCAAGCTGTGTGGTGTGGTTGACACGCCTGGAGGGAAGGGATGCCATCCAGAGGGACCCTGACAGGCTTGAGAGGTGGGCCCATGCAAACCTCATGAAGTTCAACAAGGCCAAGTGCAAGGTCCTTCACATGGGTCAGGGTAATCCCAAGCACAAATACAGGCTGGGCAGAGAATGGATTGAGAGCAGCCCTGAGGAGAAGGACTTGGGGGTGTTGGTTGATGAAAAGCTCAACGTGATCCGGCAATGTGTGCTTGCAGCCCGGAAAGCCAACCATATCCTGGGCTGCATCACAAGAAGCGTGACCAGCAGGTCGAGGGAGGTGATTCTCCCCCTCTACTCTGGTCTTGTGAGACCCCACCTGGAGTACTGTGTTCAGCTCTGGGGTACACAACATAAGAAGGACATGGACCTGTTGGAGCGAGTCCAGAGGAGGGCCACGAAGATGATCAGAGGGCTGGAGCACCTCTCCTATGAGGACAGGCTGAGAAGGTTGGGGTTGTTCAGCCTGGAGAAGAGAAGGCTACAGGGAGACCTTATAGCAGCCTTCCAGTACTTGAAGGGGGCCTACAAGAAAGCTGGAGAGGGACTTCTTACAAGGGCACATAGTGATAGGACAAGGGGTAATGGCTTTAAACTGAAAGAGGGCAGATTTAGAGTAGATATAAGGAAGAAATTCTTCACTATGATGGTGGTGAGGCACTGGAACAGGTTGCCCAGAGAAGCTGTGGATGCCCTATCCCTGGCAGTGTTCAAGGCCAGGTTGGATGGGGCTTTGAGCAACCTGGTCTAGTAGAAGGTGTCCCTGCCCATGGCAGGGGGTTGGAACCAGATGATCTTTAAGGTTGCTTCCAACCCAAACCACTCTATGATTCTAAATATCAGAATTTCTCATCGGTGAGAAATTCTAACATTTGAAAGACGTTTTGGGGGATATGGATTGATGTATGGAGGGAAATTTTGATCATTCCTAAATAAATTCTCTGTAACTCATTATTTTAGAACTCCCAGGGGTTTGAGAAGCACCATCTACTTGAAGTCCTCAGAGTTTCATCTCCCATGGATTGAAGAACTGCCAGGATTGCCTGGCTCTCTGCTGGCAGACTGGAGCTCCCAGGGCTTGTTGTATAGCTTTTCTTCCTAGGCGAATGGGTAGGAAAGCAGGTTGATGTGATATATTTTCCAGAATGTTGTCTAAACAGGGCCCCAGTCTCTGAAAGTTCTCAGCTAATACAAGATTCAATTCGTGCCTCCTTTTGAGTAGTCACTGTTGTCTACTCAAAGCTAACAGCAGTACAAAAAACTATGGGCTTTGCTTTTCCAACTTTTTTTTTCTCAGTATGTGGAATTGTCTCATTAGGCATCTTACAGACCTAAACCTGAAATATTCTCCAATAGTGCTGAGGAATTACTCCAGGTATGTTACACCTCCCTGATAGAAAATCACTGCTTCAAATGAGATGGAAAGAAGAGATTGTTGATTGTTGGAGTGGGAAGAGGAAGCGTTTGTGTGAGGGAGCATTAAACTCTAAATTGCATTAATATTGGTTAAACTATTTTGTCTGGAAATTGAGCAAAACAGATAACATCCTGTATGGCTTGGGGATGTCATTAGGAAGAATGATCATACTCTAGTATGGCCAGTGATCATCTGGTGATTGCCCTTGTGATTTTCTGGTAAATTTGATGCAGTGCAATTAGATTTTCAGTGACCTGGGTGTGGGTCATGTCTCTGTGGTTATTTGCATAGTCGGAGTTACTCTTACATGGCAGTATTTGGCAACAGTTAAACTAGTGCTGTGAACTCCTATGATTACTCACTGCCTTTGATTAGCAGGAGAAATATCTTCCTGTGACAATATTCAGGTATCTACCTGAAATTTAGCATCTTATGGTGATATTTTTCACCAGTAAAAGATTTCATATTCCCCATTGAAACAATACTGATTACATAGTTTTGTTTCAGAATCTAAGATACTTAAAATGAAAAAATGAAAAATCAGCTGTCATTATTCATTCTGTAAAGTTGTCATGCAGGTACATAAATGGAAAATATGCAATTGTGAATTTATTATTTTTTTGAAAGTCAAGAGAACAACAAAGCTAAATAAGATTAAAACCTTCTATTAATTTACAGTGATTCTTACCAGTCTTATCTATTTTCCTGTTGAGATGGATAGGATAATATTCATAACTTTGCAAAGAATAAGATAAAATAAACTTACTAGATGATGAAGAAAGTGGTAGCTTCTTTTCCATTGGTGGTTTAGCTGCTACTGTAAATACTGTTAATTTTTGCATGCAGATGGGACCCCCTTGTGTTAAACATGGTACAAACACATGATGAGAGATTATTCCTCCCCCATTGACTGAGTCTAAGAAAACTATATAACGAACAATGGTAGAAGTCATAACAGTGATGTTCCAAAAGCCCCCAGATACTCAGTGGTGCTATCAGATGCACTACCCAGGTTGCTAATACCTGTTCAGTGAACAGCAGTGTCCCTCCTGTTAGTCCCTATTTGAGATCTCAATCAGATGTTTCATAAAAAACCAGCCTGATGACAATCCTCGTTTTGTACTTTCTGCAAGGTTATGGTCCCAGCTAATAATAGGATGTTCTTTTGATTCCCCAAAGGATAATTGTCATGGAGTTCAAGTTGTCAAAACATATTATTAAGACTGTTGGAGGAAGAAGATAAAGCTTTGAATAATCATTAGGTGAAGCTGGCAAAGATATGTACATGGAGACATCTGTTCTAGTGCAGAAGGTGAGAGATGATGAACAGTAAGACAGGACACTTGAGTAAGGCTGTTTGCTATATGCCCCTTTCTAAGGATGCTGTGAATCATCTTAGGACATAATGATCTCTGATCTTGTAACTCCTCTCAGCTGCTGCTGTGTGCTGTTGGTGACTTCAGCGAAGTGGAGAGCCAGGCTGGATTACTGTGAGAGACTGAGTTACAGAGGGAACTACTTGGTTTGGGTCAAGAATAATAAAAACATAGGAAGACAAAGCTTTTTACCTGCAAATGGGACTTGGAGAGAAACACTGCTTTTGAATTCTTCAGTGGAAAGAATTAGGATTACGGTGGGTTGAATCTCTGTGAGTTTACCATTTATATGACTAAGGTGTATTGCTTTGTACTGTCAATGTGCAGAAGATGCTGCTGAACCTGGGACTGGCTAGGTGTTGCAATCACTCTGGAATCAATGGATTCTTCAAGTATCGCTACGCACTTGAGTTTCAGTCGAAACGTTGGTAATTATTACAGCTCCTCTTCTGATTATCCATAGTTTTCTTCTGTTGTCTGTTTCCTTTTTGAATGAACTTCTTTGTAGCCATTGTACTAATCAATATTGCGGAGACTTAAAAAAAGGGAAGAGGAACTGAACATAATGCCAGTAATCAGAAGCGTTGTTGTATACAAAGGGGATGAAAAACAGGTCTTTCTCCATGATCCATATGATAGAATCCTCCTTTGTGTTCCTCTGCTTTGATCTTACTCTGAACTGGAGAGTTAGAGGTGAGAAGTTAGTGACAAGCATGCTGAGCTACCACACACTGTCCATTACCTCAGCAAAGGAAAAGAAAGTCAAAAAGGCTTTGACCCCAAACTGTAAGACACATTTACAGACCTACCAGGCTTTTCTGTTCTGTATTGTTGGGACCATTTCCTACTGAGGCAGATACAGCCAGAGAAAAGAACAAATGTTTTCAACTATGTTACACTGCTTTATTGCTTCTTCTATGCATTGAGGTGACTGCTTGGAGGAAATTGTTGATAACTTGAGAAACTTTTACTGGTCTCTTGCTGGGACAAATAAGGTTCAGTTCCCCTGATCTTTCTGGTTCAAGGCAGTCAGGAAAATAATGCCAAAAATATAGGGCTATTCAAAGGCACAGAGGGGTGACAACTTCAGAAAGGTAACTGAAGTGAACAAGACTATAGTCTAGATTTCATAGTGATAAGTCCTTATAGTATACACAGTTTAGTGTGTGCATACTAGACAGTTACATAAAGGCCATAAGCTTTACTCTGCAAGGTAAGCACTGTTTATCAAGAGAAAGTCTGAGCTACTTAGCACGGAAAAGTGATTGAGAATCAGGGAAATGGAGAAACAAAACAAGGTCTAAAAGTTGTACCCCTATGATTTGGAGCAGAATGGCTCTTTTGAGCAAAGTCACACCACAAGCAGAGAAGAAATCAGGGTCTGAGAACAACACTCTCTTGCACATCTATGGGAAGGAACCTGCAAGATGGGGTGAGGAGAAGACAATAAAATTTCCTTTGACATTGGAACTATGATGGGCATTTGGGGCTGAAGGTATTGGGGAAGGGAGGGGACAGAAGGTTATTTCTTGGGAAATGCTCATTTAACTGGGAGTTAAATGAGAGCCTTATACAGAACTGACATCCCAACCAACCGAATTAAAGGCAATCTGTACGTTAAAGAAGCCAAGAATATAAACAGGAGGGAGGGAGAGATAAGATATTTCAAACACTTTAACAATTACCCTGAAACTAGATTAGAGTGGAATCCAAAGAGAGATCTTTTATCCTCTGTGGAGCAGTATGAGTAATTCTTGTTTTCATTAAAAGTTTTCATTTTTTTAATGATGTTACATTTGCATTTTTTTCCCCTAAAAGATAAGAGTTGATTAACAGTGCAGTGAGTTTTACTTCTGTCTTCTTACCAAAGTTTGTTCTGGAAGTTTTATGGACTTGCCTCTCCTCTTCAGCCACATTTGGCTGTATCAAAGGCCAGGTGCTGTGTTCAGATTGAACAACAGGGAGAAGGATAAAGTGCTGAAGGTAATTCTGTGTCCTCTGTTTGTACCAGCTGAGTATTTACATCTTCCTTTGTGGTGTAGCTTAGAGTAGCCTCAGAGCTGCCCCTATTTGTGTTCAGGAGATGACATTTCCCAAGGGACTGGGTGTCAGCTGAGTGCTATCAGGGCAATCCCTACACTGGTTTTGTGTCTCTTTTCCTTAATGTGTGCTATTTCTGCCAACTGAAAGGACTCATAACACAGAAGAGGATTTGTCAAGAGTCTTAGGTAGTTTTGCATCAGATTGGATGAACCATCCAGCCTGTGCTTTCATTATCTTGTTAACCCACCATTAATTTACTATCTAAGCTGGGAAATAAGAAGGAACCAAACAGTTTTGATCTCTACGTTGCTTCATTTAAAGCTTTTTGACTCAATGGAAAACATTTGGAGTTTGAGAACAGACTGGATCACCTTGCTTGCAGCATTAGCAAATATATCAGTAAGTTGTTGTGACATTATGTACTTTACTGTCCCTTCAGAAATTAAGTTCAAGTGAAACAAATGTTGGAAAAAGACATATGGCTTATGGGGACAGGTTTACTCTCTAGTGAAAAGTAAAGTTATTAAATGAGCAGTGCCTGCCAATTGCAGAAAAGTTGGCAGGGTTATGTTGGCACTGTATTTTTTAATTTATTATTTAAAAGGCCTCATGCAGGACTTCTGAATACAGCCTTAAAATGCTAGGCAGTATATGAACATACAGGGTCAATGCACAAATTATGTATTGTGTTATGAGCAGGAAGAATATGATACTACAAAAAACCTCTCAGAAAAATCAGTAGATATGGTAATGAAAAGTTCACACCTTAATAGATTAGAAAACCCTTTTTTAAAGATTAAAACTGTGTATAAGGAAAGAACTACTTGTCTAACCTTTTCTGAAGTCAAAGCAGAGAGCATTCCTTATTTTTCATGGTAGTTATTATGTGAAGTTGGTTGATTAACAGGAAAAACCCCAAACAAACAGGCAATTGAAATTTTTTATTTTCTTAGGAAGAGTTGTCCTAAAAATCCAGAATAATTAAGTTAATTTTGGAATGATTTTAAGAATCTTAGATTGGTAAAGAAATTAATCACATTTTCGAAGTATGATCTAGCTGCTAGTACAAAAGAATCCTGACATATATGACAGCAGGAACTTCAATTAAGAATCCAGCTTATTGTTAAAAAGAGTGGGATGTACGTATTTATCTCAGGGAGCTCTTACTTACCAAGATCCAAAATGCTTTCAGACTAATACACTTAAGCACTACTTGATTCTTCTGAATCTCTGGATAAAGCCAACAGAACAAAACCAAATATTCTTTCCAAAAATTAAATGGTTCTGTAGATATGTACTCTCTACAACATTAATGGTATAATAAGTTTAATATTTTGAACATAATAGTTCACTGAAACTACCATATCTTCCTGGAAAGCAATTTTCAAGCAGGCAATAACCATAAGTAAAAGCATGTGGAGGCAACTTGGCATAAGAAAGTTGCAACTGATAGCCCACGCAGAAACTTTCATGCGTTTGGATCTGCAAGGCTACAGCGTATGTTCAGTACCACTGAATGATCAAAAGCCAGGCCTGTAGTCACCTACTGGGACATCCAGAATCACTCTGTTGGCATCAGGCCACAGGAGCTGAGGTGATTAAGTACAGTGGTCTGAATACGGCTCTCATACTCTTTAAAAATGTTGCACTTTGTCCTTTATTTCAATTTGTTGCAAATACTAAACCCTGTATTTTTTCCCACATATTCATTTGACTTTATTTGAATCTCTGATAAGCTCTTCCCTGATATTTTTGTACCTTGTGAAATATTTATTTTATTTATCATATTTTTATGCTAAAAGTTTGCCAGGGGGGAAAAAAAAAAAAAAAAGAATTCTAGTGCTGAGCTTCTGTGTAAAAATAACACGATCATATGGTTTGTAGTTTACTTTTAAACATGTTTTAAAGGGTTGCCTTTGTACAGGGGAAGCTTCAGCTCTTTTGCAAAGCCAGAGCCTTCACTTTCAGTGGAACAAAATGTATCAACATTGGAAGAAACTGAGTCCTATTTAAAGCTGAAAGCCTACTAGATGGGACAAAACCCCTGCATTTTTAAAGGGGGAAAGAGGGGGGAGAAAGCCATTCATGAGAAGTATAAAATGTAATTTTGTTTTAAAGCTCACTAAAAGCTATATAGGTCATGAAGACAATCAGTCTTTTATTCTTTGAAATAATTCACATTACAGCCCTATGTATTACCACCCTTATCACAGAAAAGCCTTTAGATTTGTGTTGGCAGATAATTACAAATTGATTTCTGGACCCTCATTTTGACAATGGTTTTGAAAACCTTTTCTTTTTTTTTCCCTTTTTAAAAGCCTCTTATGATTTCTCCTGTATCATACTGAAGAAGTACTGTCATGATGAGCTGGCCAGGTGTACTGAACCATTTATACAAAAAAGCCATAGAGTACAAGACCCAAAATATTCTGGAAATGAACTGTGAAATGCTGCAGGTAACTGCAGTATACTTAATTTACGTCCATCTTCATCTTTCATATCATTCAAACTTGAAATAATTTTACAAATAGATGGTAATTTAACAAATGGGTAACCTAAAATTTTACAACCTGCAGCTCACTCCTTTCAGTAGCATACCAAATCCTGGTTTCCTTTTGTTTTTTTCAGCATTTAACACTGTCAAAAAGTCTTCAGGAACCAAAAGGCTTAACCCTTTATTGCTCATACTTACCCTTATTAGGTCAGTCTGTCTCCAAAGATGCCATTCAGTGATTACCAAAGTCTTGGGCTGAAAATTTAGTTTGCAGTCTAAGACCTCTTCTACAGGTTGTAATCGAGTTTATAGTGATAATCCCTTCCCTTAGGAGTCTACAGTTTAAAACTCAGCATGTTACAGCTGAAAAACACATTTAGGTAATGTTGATGAGTAGGAAGGGAGAAGATGAGTAACAAAAATAACTAGATATCTTGGCATAGATTTGCTGTGTGCACAATCTGCAGTCAATCGGTGACAGCAAGCACAGTAATCACTACTCACCACCTGCTTAGCTGTGCTATTTTTAAAGTATAACTGAATGACAGCAGTAGTGGGGTTTTTTTTAATTGTTTATTATTCCAGAGTATTAAATAGCAGTATCTCACCATTTGGGATACATCTAAAGGATTCACGGCACTAAGAATATCCTAGGCATGCAGGTACGTGAAGTAGCCTGTACGACATACAGTAAACACTTGACATAGAGTAACTGGAGGCTAAATTGAATTTTTTTAGTATTACAGACTTTATTGATTTTGCTTTGAGTTGTTTTCCTTTCTAACTCAGACTTTAAGTATTATTAAAATGTTTGCAGAACATCAATTATGATAACATTTTTCTTAGGTTTATTTTTCTTTTGGGGAAAAAAATTATCTTTCAGATATGTGGGAATGGTGGCCATTAGCTTTAGCTAATAACCCATGTGCATGCCTTTAAAGCACATTTTTTTTTTCTACAACTCCCAGAAGGATGTAATTTGTAAACAGTATTAAGAAAAGCACATGAAGTGCCACTGTCTTCAGTAATCTGTAACTCTCAAGGGAGGATACATTTTGATCATGCTTCTTGTTGAGCTTGAACCTGAATCCGAGTACTACAAAATTTACTTTTCTTTTCCTGTTCTTTATGTCCTCCTATGTATTTATAAGTCATTTCTTCCATTAACCATTTCACCTTCCTTTTACATTTCAACATTGTGTTTCTCCAGTCTCCTTTGGATAAAGAAAATATGCCACTTTAAAACAAAATAGAAAAAAAATAGTTCTTTAAAATGGCCAGTGGAATACATGAAATTATATGAAATAATAATAATAAACCCCCTAACTTTTTGTGTAATTAAAATAATTCAGGAGAGCAGGATGTGAGCATGTTGAGAGCCACTTTTCATTTCTCAGGGGCAGATCCTTAGCTGGAATTAATTATCAGAGTTCCATTTATTTCAATGGACATTTAACAATTCACGCAGCTTGGAATCTGTCTTCTCATTTCCTCCCATTTTTAAGAGTATCTGTCACTTTTGTCTGTCCTCTGTTCTTTCCTGCGCCAGAATGTGTGTGTTTGTATGTGTGTTTATATATGTATGAATGATACTTGCTATAAGCAGTCTTTATTTTTTCTAGACAAGACACTTTAGGATTCTTCTGGAGTATTACTAATTTGTCTCCATGAAGATGTTGCTGTCCTGTTGCCAACATGAACTGCTGCTATAGACATGCCAGCAAAAGGCAGGAATTTATGCCTGCATTTAAAATATTTAAAATTGGGGAAAGAAATATGAAAGAATGATTGAGGAATGGGGGAAAAGACAATCAGGAATATGTTCTTCCCTTATTCTTCAAATGAGATCAGAAAAGAGATGTTGTAAGTGACATGGCTTATTTTTTTAAAAAAAAATTGAAGAATACCATTTGAAACGAACAGGATTCACGTTTTCTGAATTCAATTGTGTGTGTTCTGCTGTGGACACGTATCAGTAGAGGAGGGATTGTATATGCTGCCTAATCCTGCTCAAGCCTCTCCGTCTCTCAGTCAGAGGGAAGAGAGCAGTGTAGCTCGGGCTGTGCAGAGTGATGTTCTTTGGACCGGTTTCTACACTCTGGAGATGCAAATGCAAAGATTCATTTCTTCCCTGTAAAGCCAATGCTCAGGCAATATTGCAGAACAAACCTTTCCTTATACAAAGGTTATTTTCTCTCTGGAGCATTCCCTTTTTTTCTGAAAGGCATTGTAGACTAGAAATTCTCTGAGAGTTCATGACACCCTGAGAGCCTTCCTTTCAGAGACAAGCTGTATAATAATAATGCAGTGACAGAAAAATCGAGGAGAGGTGGCTTTCTCTGATAGAGAATTTGCCTTTAATTCTACCCTGAAGAGATTGCAATGGAGCACCAACCTTTGTTCTTACTGTAGTGCTTCACTGCTATACCAACCATTTATTAAATGGGAAGTAATTGAGGTTGAAAAAGAATTGAATGAATAAAGCTTTTGGCAGGGAAGGGGAGGAGGCAAAGTATGGGTTAAAGGTTATTCCTTGCAGAAATTTCATAAAATGAGAGGTAATGTGGCTTTTGAGCTAGAATTGTTAGTGCCTCTGGAGGGGGCTTGCAGAAGAGCGGGAGGAGAGCAGGTTGGGGGGAGGGAGACCGAACCTGCGGAAGCACAATGAGAATAATAAACTAGCATCAAATATTCAGCTTTGTGGCATCTTATTGTTTATATTACAAATTTCACCCTGAGATGCGCAGCCGTGGCCATCTCTCTTGGTGAGTGGAGAGCAAAGGAGGAGGAACTGAGGAGGAGTCAGGAGTAGTAATGCAGACGCCCCTTAGAAGCTTTCATATCCATGAAATATTTTAGCATTGCTGCAAGTTGCATTTGCTGCTTCCGGAGGAATGAATGGGCTGCATGTTTTGGTGCTTTCCTGAATTCTGGGGTTCTGGTAATTTGAAAAATAATGAAGATTTTTTTTTTTCCTGTTATGAATTTGTATCTGCTTTCAGACTTCCTCCTTCACACTGACAAAACACTTTTCCCTCTGCCTTCCTCCCCTCCCCAAAGAAAAAAAAAGTCTGTCATGAAAGTTAATCTTGTGTTATTTTGGGCCTGGGGACTCTGGGGACAGGCAGAAAGGATTTATATCCTTGACAGAGCCTGAGTTGAATAAAATATCACCATTATGGAAGCATTAATTTACTTCTGTCTAGCGTGCTTTCCATACTGTATTGCAAGTATTTGAAATTTTTTAATTCTTGTCTTTGTGGTCCAAATGTGTATAAAAATATGCATTCTTTTGTGCAGTATTATTTTGTGTTCTAATGCACATTGAATTGTGCAAAACACAACGTTGAAGGGTTTTTGCTCAAAAGAAATTGATTTTTAAGGACCACTGTTTTTGATACACGCATGTTATTTTCATATGTAGCCTTTATATTTTTACATAACGAAGCCCATCATTTGCTATGCCTTGGAAAGTCTGGCTTTGCATATTTTTTAATATATGAATACTGCTCCTTATTTGGATAGAAGGATGCTTCCCACTCCCAAAATAATAATGAGACTTAAATAAGATTGTTTTTAGTGAAATTCCTTAGGGATAGATGATGGCTCAAATCTCATCCACAACTTTGTCAATAAGTTGGAGATATACATATACTGGCGGCAAGTAAAAAAAACCTCCAGATGACTTATAGAGTATTGGAATTGTGAACAGTAATTAAGTCCTACCAGAGAATTTAGGATGATTGCCAATATGGACCATTAAAAAAAAAATGTATAAGGACACTGCAGGCTGGGGGTTGCAATGAGGATATCTGTTCTGTTGAGGGTTTGTACTCGAGAAAGTTGTAAGGGTCATACCAGACAAGCAGCTCATTGGGGCGTTCTGTGAGAGCTGGGGCAAAGAAGGCTAAGGTGGATCTTGGATATACTCATTAGAACAGTGACTTAGGGAGAGGGAAGTGATTTTCTCTATATATAGTGCATTAGTCAGGCAGCTACCGGAATATCTTGTTCAGTTTTGTGTCTACATTTGTTTAAATTATGTTGGCAAATTGAAGAAGGTAAATGAATGGGCCAGAAAAATAATTTTGAGAGAATGCCTTATAGTGGGAAACTTAGAGCTCCATCTGTTCTGCTTTTCTCAAAGAGAGACGATTTGTTTACAGTGCAGAAGGGCCTTAATGTGTCGAAAATATTGGTTACTAGAAGCCTCTATAATCTAGCAGAGAAAGACAAGATTTGGCTGAAGTAGGCTGGAAGCTGAATCCCGATGAATTCAAATGGAAAAGTAGAAACAAATAAACAAACAACAAAAGAAGCAACCTTAATCACAGAGTAATACTTCATGAAAAATGAAAGTCAAGATACTGATTTTTTCCAGCTTGAATAAGGCAGCCCTCAGCACAGTATCACTATTGCCAAACTTGCTAAATAAATGGAGAAGAACAGTGCAAAGGATTATTCTGTGCTGACAGAATATCATCACCAGTAAATTTTGAGAAGATCTAGACTCAAATTTTGAATCTCGCAGTAATCAGTCATAATACCAGACTAGCAGCCGCTAGCACTGGTAAATATGATACTTTATTGTTTTGTACAAGCCAGTATTATAACAACCAGAGTGAACAGCTTACTCCATACTATTGGAGCTTTGCTGTTCCCTTAAGCAGGAGATGTCCTTTGGATTTAACTTCTTGGGACCATTTTGGAAGGCTTATCTTGTCCAGGAAAGGTGTCTGTATTCTTGCAATGGGGCTAGTGCTCCAGCTTGTGTCCAACATTACAGCTTCATCCAGGTAAACAGGAACGTAACAGTTACTGCAATATCTGTGAGATACTGAACCGAAGATTACCTTAGTATACCTTGGACTGCCAGTTTAATAGAAACATTTTCTTAACGTGTAGTGTTCAGGAGTCCCTACATCACATCACAGTCAGCAGGTCTGAACATGAACCTTTTCACGAGTCCAGATAGCCGGTTATGAGCCCACTTGAAAATACTCCATGCAAGGGCTTGAGCAGCCAAAGCCTGTCATCGCTTCCTGCTGCTTCTAGGAAGGCTGAACTCAGAGGAACTATTATTAAAAAAAAAAGTCACGAATCATTCACAGCTGAAATAACTTTTAAAATTGGGGTTAGCAGATAGATATAAAAAGTGTTAATTCTGTAAGTAATGTGTTACAATTAGAAATCGTCATTAATTAAACACACTCATTTACAGAATGAGGTATTTTCTTTGTGGCACATCCGGGTGTTCTCTTTACTTATATTTTTATTACTTGCAATTACAACTTATTACTTTCCATAAAAGTGATAATTTTCAGGCATCCTAAGTTAAATGAATGATTCAATAATTTAAAACTGAGTATTTGTTATCTTTGAGGACCGCAAAAATGAATTGCACGTTGTTGAATTTAAAATGCCAGTCTTGTGGATAAATCAGTCCCTGGGGAAGCTGTGAGCAGCACTGTCAGAAAGAGAGAAGGGGAGAGGTTGCAGGCTACAGATATTTACTTCTCTATATTTATAGGCAGAGAGGCTGAGCGTTTGAAGATTCAACTGAAGTGAATCGAGCTGAAGGTGCTTCCCAAAAATCAAATCTTCATATATATGTTCGCAGTTGACTGGAGGGAAAGAAAAGTTAAAGCAGAGAAATATGGGCAGGGAAAAGACTCAGGCATGAGAGGAGCCTGAGTTGTGTGAAGTTAAACGTGGGCTGCTCTTTCATATCTCGGGAGATCAGAGAGATTCCCTTTTTGTCCGAGTGGAAAATTTCATGCAGGTTTTGAAGAGAAACTATCTGCTGTCTTGGACCAAAGTCAGTGCCAGGGACACTGTTTGACACCCTGGACTTTGCCCTGTTTGTATGACTTTTACTCTTTGTGCAGGAGGTTTAGATGCTTTAGCACCCTTGGGGGGGGCAGGCACTATATAAATGTAGGGTACTGTGTTATTAGCAGCAGTATTACTTCAATTACTCATTTGCAGGGATTGCCCTGCCATTCCTGACCACTTTGCTGATAATTTTAGGAGGTGGGTTAAACGGAGTACATGTAGTACATGGAGCAGTTTCTCTGAATTTGGTGGAAACAGGATCAGCTCCCGTGTAATTTCTGCGAATTCATTTTGTTGTCATCATTTTTTCTCAAACCCTTGAACTAACACAAAACATTAAAAATCAGATTCTCTGTCAATATGCTCCATGTAAAAATCAACAATCCAGTATCATATAGGCAATCATGAAGATGTTTTAACATGATGAGACACGAGCTCTTAATTTCTGGTGATCTAAACACACATGCGCTCACACACAGGTATTTAATCTCTGTGTTGTTTCTCAGTTCAGGATCACATATTCAGGATTTTTACTTTGATCTTTAAGAAAAAAGGAAAGCTGAGGCTTTTGGCAAGGGCTGGGAAGGTAGCAAAACTAATACTTGAGGGGCTTAAATATGAAAACTAGCCTTGTGTCTCCATGAGTGTGAGTGTGTCACCTTTGTCCAGAAGAGGAAGTGAGAAAATTTTTATCATGTGTGGATACTGTCATCTCCTTTGTTGAAAACAGAATAAATATCCTGCCCAAATTCTTAAAAAAAAAAAAAAAAATTACTTCAGCTTTATCTGAAAAATGTACTTTATTCCCCTTTCAAATTAGTCATTTCTGCTACGCTTGACATCTCCTGCCATTCAGTGCCTTAATTGAAACTGTAATAATTGATGCCACCTTTACATATTTATTTCCTGTAGAAATAGTTTACACAGAGTCACAGATTTGGTAGATAAAAATAGCATTCTGGTCATGGGCTTCTCTCCTCGACTCTCTGTGATGATAGAAGTGCTTTCCTGTTAAACAGGCAGCCCGGGACTGCAATCACACGTGCATGAAGCTTCTGATTTACAGGGATGCTTAGCACCCTGAACTCCAGCTTAATTCAGTGGGAGCTTTAGCACCAATAAATTTAAGTGTGTGTTTGAACGTATTTTATATACTGTGTGACAGGTTCTGATTATTTTCATTGTTGGATAAACTCAAGCCTGCATTTTTTTCCCCTTACTAAGTACTATGTGATGTTTCTCATGCTTATATAAACTATTAGGAAAAAAACACAAAAGCAATTCCCCTTCCCCCAGAGCTCCTGCCCTTCTTATTTTATAGGTGTTTTAGCCTTTGCTTTAATGCAAACAATAGTATAAGGTACAGAATATTGTTGAAACCGGTTCAGCAGTGTTTATCAATGATGCATCGGACCTAGCGAAGTGGCACAGGTTTACTGTATTGTGACCAAGCTCAGAAATTGCTTAGAGAGTTATGCCTATTTGCAATAGCGCAGATCTTGGAGTCACAGAAAATTCTTCAGACATCAGTGTTTATGATAATTAGGTTAAACAGTGTATGTGAGGCAATCAAGTGGTCATATGCATGAGTGAACTGATATACGGAAGATATAATATCATTAACCACTGGAATATCCATGTCCGAGTAAGAAAAATACCAGGACAATTAGCGAGCAGGAGCTGCACACAAGAGGTCTCATTATTACCCAGTACTGTATCATATTCTCTGTGTGTGTTATACACAATAGCTATGATTAATAAAAATAATAATAAAAAACCCCTTCTGAGGACTGCAAATCAAACATTCAGAAGGTAGACAAAAGTAATTCTGGCATTTCCTGCACTGCCTTAATTCAGCATCTTTGTGCTTGTGTGTTACAGTGCAGTGTCTGATTATATGATCGCGTACTATTTTTTTCCACATAATCCCTGCATCATTTAGTGCATGAGGAGAACCTATTCTTTGGATCACCTGGGATCTGAAATAGCTCCATTTGCAAGCTGATAGTTTAAACTCCTAGCAACCCAGACATGCCTACATAACCACCAAGCTTATCTAAGGTCTTCTGTCTCAGGAAATATATTAACCCATTCAATCCCAATAGCTAACCATAAAAAAGAAGATAAATCAAGTCACACATGATTTTTATTTAAAAGCATTGCAGTTATTTACTGTTTTTCTACAATTTGAAGTCTCATTAATCTCTTAAATATTTATTGGCAGTAGGGTGTGAACGTGAATGAGGAGGATGGCATCATAAACGGATTGCTGTCTATTTTGTTTCCTTTGAAAACTCTACTTTTTATTTATTGTTATGAAAAAGAAATAATTCCATGTCAGACTTGGACTGCTGTATGGAATACAGGAGCACGACTGCCTTTCTGGGAACATGTTAAATCAAAGCGGGATATATTCCTGAATTGAGATTTTTAATAGGAAATTTAAGTGGTTTTGAAACACTAGTTACTGTGAATGCTGGAGGGAAGGAATGTGTTACTGTATCTACTTCTGAGCTGTATTTTGAGAGAGAGTCTGCATGAGTCGTCAAAGGTGCCTGTGTGAGATGTGACCTTTTCAGTTCGTATTTATTATGTCTTCCCAAATACACACCGTAGCTGTGCAGTGCCTGTCAACATTACATTTGGTGAAACGGTTCTCTGAAGGGAAGAGTACTCTTTTAATCCTTAAATACTCCCCTTCTGAAGCGGGTCCTGAAAAAGAGAAAAACACTGTGAAGAAAATTGCAAGAAGGAGAGGAAGAAATGCTTTAAACCTTCTTTCCCCCCTTTCTTTTCCAAGTCCTTCCTCCTGTTATCTCATACTTCTCCTTGTGATCTATTCTTTGTTATTACACCTTGTTCTTCTGAGGGCTTTTTTAATAAATAAAGTGCAAGTATCCCATCTCCAACAAAACCCAGTGCATTTATACTACATTGTGTCTACATCGTGTAGTGCACCTCCTTTCCCAGAAGTGGATCAGCCATAGCACCTGGTTGTTGCTGCCTGTGCTGATCATGGAGGAAGGTATCAAAACATTTTCAGCCTTTCCAGCACTTTTGGTGTCTCCTCCTAACTTGCAAGGCTCTAATTACAGCCCTTAAGCTCTCACCGGGGTTGGGTGACTACAGCAGGGTGAACATAGAGGGATCAGAGCCATGGACAAGAAATAATAAAATGTATATTAAACCCATTGAAAAACATGGAAAATATTCTGTAGTATAACCCTAGCTACCTGATCAGTATGCCACCCTATTTCAACATTATGGATGAAAGCCCTTGTGACATACACTGGTTTAGTGAAGGCTTGTCTCAAAGCTGAATTCAATAACTTTGTCCCTTCTGAATTAAATGGGGCATTCCCCATTCCTGCAATTAAAAAAAAATAACCATTAAGTGTAAATACAGGATATGACATTCTGTCAAGTGAGTAGTTAGGATTGAATTGGTTTTGATTCTGAACAGGAACATTTTAGAAACTAGCTTTTAACAAGCGCTGGTCAGTAGTGTGAAAACTTATTACATTTATCTGAATGCCTGAAAGGGAATCTTATCAGATGGTCTGATTTGTGTCATTGCAGTTTCTCAAATCTTTCAGTTACATCAGGCTATCAAAATCTTCAACAACTGTGTGGTTGGTCTTTATGGTGGTATGCCCTTCCTAAATCCCCACTGTGAAAACAGTTGTCCTCGGGTGGGCTGGATCTCATCTTGTCTAGAGCAACCTCATCTATCTTACTGCTTTGCACTGCTGCAGACAGGGTGGAACAGCTCTGAGCACAACTGGACTCTGATCAAGGCCTTTGGGCAATCCTGTAATGTTTCCAATAAATCAAAATAAACTGGCCAGCTGCTCTTTCATGTCCTCTCATTGTGCTCTATGTCTTGTTTGAAATGGGAGAAAGTCTTTTATGGATTGAGTATTTTGGCAGGGAAACAAAAATAGCCTCCAGACCCCTCAGGTAGCAATTCTGGGCAATGGGAAAGCAGCTGGCAGGGATTAGGCTGGCGGATGGCTGAGGGAGCTACGCAAGTGCTGGGGGAAGAAGGAATTGTAGAGGAACACAAGTTCTTGATCTTGTGATTGCACAGTACATCCTCTACGCTGTGGCGCCAACAGGAGGGCCAGACCTACCTTTTGTTTTAAGGAACCCCTTTTGCTCTCCACAAACATCACTGGAGAATGGGGAGGCCAATGTACTGGCTGAGATTTACAAACTGTGTGACTTTGGTCTTTTTATGTATCTTTTATTCATCCATGAGAGAGTGACAATTGACCACCTGAAACATCCTTCATAGTCCTCATGGGCATGCTTCAAATGGGATGTTGGTGCAGAGAAGTAAGCAGCAGCATCTGTACGTTAAATGCTCTGTGTGCCTCTTCGTTCTTTGCTTTCCATGGGCTTCACACTGTTGTGGCTATATGGGGTGGAAATTAGACTGCTCTTGTTTTCTCATGTATGAATCAGCAGATAGTCCTATTTTTTGTCTCTCACTGGGCAACTGGAAAAAATAAATGAGGTCAAAAGTAAACATTCCCAAACTTCTTTTTTGTGTTCTGACTTTCTGCAAAAATTTCTGCAGGTCTAACATCTGTATAATGTATAAATCATTATAAACAAGGTTTGAAAGGAACTTCGCTGTTTATACTATAGCTTCCCTGCCCTTTAGCAGTGATGAAAACTGAAAATACCAGTGCATCTTGAATTCAACGGAGAAAAAAAATAAATGAGAGATCATAAAGGGGTAACGCAGTTCAGCTAGACTCAGCGCTTGGAATATTAAGCAGATTTGACCCATGCTGAGAAGAGTCTGAAGAGCAAATTCTTCTCAGCACCATCTCTTATGTCAGGACCCTGATTAACAAAGACATTTAAATAATGTCACTGCACTTCATACAATTTGAGCCTATTTTCTCTTTTGTATAGCTTGTGAATGTAATTTTTTTTTTTTACTTGCCATATTTGACCTCTGTCTCCTAATAGTGGCAGGCAATGATACTTTGAATTATTATGCTGAATATAAATGTAAGCTTCAAAACTAACAAAGCTTTTGTTCCTTTCCTGATGAAAGCACAATTTTGCAGTTGCTTTAAATATTATAGCTTGAAGTCTGCCATTGCTACTTCTACTAAGGATTTCTCAGTGAATTCATTAGAAGTGTCTGTTTTCATAGCCTGGCTTGTACAAATAAGAAGCAGGGATTTAAAGTTCAGGATATATCTTGCTGTGCTTAAGCTGCAGCAGCGTTACATATGCTGAACCTGTTTTTATGTTACTAGTGAGGAATAATGCAAGCTGAACTCTGAATTCCCTCATTAGAGGTTTAAGTCTCTAAGGCTAAAACTAAGGCTAAGTTTTGATATTTGTTAACAGAATCCTGCGTGAATTAATATTTTCCAGGGGGCACACAGAATTTTGAAAGAACAGTTCTAGAAAGATAAAGGTAGGGAAAAGCCACATGTGTTTGCCAGGCATGTGAAAATAATTTCAAGGGTCAGTGGCTTCGCAGTTGGAGTTAACAACATGGTAACAGAAAGAGGAAGAGGAGAAGGTGACTGCAGTTCCATTTTTTTTTGTGTAATGCAGAAAACAGTGATGTTCAGAGAATGTCCCTAATGAAATAATGATGTTTCTAGAAATACTGGCTTTTTCTCTTCATTACATGAATTTTAATTTTTTTTTTTTTAAACTTTCTTAATTAGATCTGTTTCTAGATGAAGAGGAGATAGAGGAGAGATGAATGGACTAAACCTGTCAGGTCTATTTCAAGCTATATCTAGAGATTCAGGGCACAACAAACTTCCCATGATGATATTTTCAGCTTTCAAGTGGTTTTCTACCTTTCTGTTTTTGGAAGAATGGAAATTAAACTACTGTTCATTTGATTGATATATCTGAAAATAGAAGTGATTTTAGTGAGAACCTGTTCTTCCCTTACCAAGTATCTAAATCAGAGTTTGCCCAAAGCCTCTGTGCTATGTTTCGAGGTAGTCTGAACTGTCGTGAGTGATTGCCAACTGTCCAGATGGAAACTCTAAATCAGGCAGCAGATGAATGTGGGATTGCCTCTGCAAAAAATAACATTTTTCAATTGTTTTTCAGATTAGGAACCTGCCATACTTCATCTCTGTCATACAACCCTAAACATTTTGTAGGGAGACACAGGGATGAGAGTGAAGAATATGAGATGACTAAACACATTCTCATGTAATAGGAAATTGTATCTTGTTTAGATTTCATTGTAATCCATACCATGAACAGGTTGCATTTCTTCCCTCAAGCCTTATTCTAACTCCTTAATTCACTTAGGGAACATTAAAAATTCCCCCAAATTATTCCAAATCAAGGCTATCAGTTATAGTTGTATGGGATTAGAACCACAAAGACTGAAAAGATACTTATTGAGAACTACTTATTGCTTCCAACAGGTTCTCACTTCATTGTCACACAGCCAAAGAGAGCTGGTGAAAGGGCAGCTTTCCAGCATCTTGACACCTGGCTTTCAGTGGTTTTCAAACAGGGGGGCTGGAATCTTTCCTTTCATCAGTTGAGATATCTTCACAGTTGGTGGTTGAAATGAAAGACTCTTTGCATTACACATTTGGAAATTTTGTACAACGTGTGACGCTTTTGCTGATATTTAGTGGCTGCCATGTAATCCACCTCTCCTGCAAAGATCCAAAATATCCTGCTATTGTTGCATTAAAATAACTATTTAACAAAGCATACAGGCATTAGAGAAAAAGAAGTGATATGTGCTTAAGCATTTTTTATAAGCTTTACAAATCACTGCATGCAGACATCAAACCCAAATCAAAATTGTAAGAGCAGTGGGTTTATCTTTTATTTAGAATGAAACAATGCAGTAATGTAATAATCACATTTTCTAAAGTCTCATGGAGCATAATAAACCTCTTCATACTAACTACAACATGCTGTCCCCAGGGATGTTACTAAATAGAGTAAAATTGCTGTTATTCATCCTACCTGTGTGTCTCTCAAATATTACTATAAAGAATTGGAAAGGATTAGAACTACTTTTTTCTTCTTTCTTTTTTCTTTTTTTTGGGGGGGTGAATGTGCTTTGTTTAACTGGGAAATAAAAATTAACAAAGTATCTCATAATGTTTTTGTCCTCCATTTTCCTGAATGTGTGCTTGAGAAGCCATTTTTTGCTCATCATCACCATTTAGGCTGTGGGTTTTTGTTTGCTTTTGAACTATTCCCATTTCAAAGCCAGTTTTCCATTCTGAGGCAATTAGCAGCCTGGCAGCTGTCAATAGATGGAGACTTTTTTTTT
Organism: Theristicus caerulescens; assembly: GCA_020745775.1. NCBI lineage: Eukaryota > Metazoa > Chordata > Aves > Pelecaniformes > Threskiornithidae > Theristicus > Theristicus caerulescens. The sequence continues at coordinate 11,028,765 of CM036558.1, read as the reverse complement.
TTTTTTTACTGTGATGACTTCTTCTAATAATAAGCAGAAGGTCTTGATTTGAATCTTGATTTTCCATTTCACTTTATATTTTATCAATGAATATCACCCCAAGCTTTCATCTACCATTAAAATGTCGTTTCTATGACAAGCTCTGCCAATTGTTTTCTGTTTAATTAACATGTTCAGCACCATTTGTGAGTGCAACAAGTGTAGGTTTTGCTAAAAAGAAAAAAAATGCTGGCTCTGCTTCATGATGGAGGTGAACTGAAGATAGGCGTGGGTCAAGTCAGGGGAACCACATGTCCAGTTTTTCCCCTGAAAAAAAGTTCCTTATAAAAGGAGTGAGCGAGGGCTGCTGCATCCCTGACTTCTGTGGCTGGGAGGGTATAAAGTGCTGTGGGGATTATAACTCTGAAGGAGAGGGACTCTCCGTTGCTGGATCTCCATGGATTCTCTTTATCTGGGCTCTTTCCTTGCACTCTGCTGACAGCATTTCCCCTTGAGGAAATTCCCCTAACTCTGAGAAATCCACCATGGGCAAAAAGATGATTTGGCTGCAGCTCTGCCATAGAAGCATGTCATTATACTAAGCCAGTTGACATGCTCTTGAAGAATACTATTTGCTGTGTAATTCAGAGCCCTGAATAGGCTACCCCACACCCTTTTAAACCATGGCTGTTACAAAAACAGCTGAAAAATTAGGATATTGCAATGCTTTCCTTACAAAAGCATTTGGGTTGCGCCATGCCAGGTATGGCAGCAAGTCTGGACCGTGCTGCTTAGCAGAGCAGCTCTGCTCTTTGGAGATGGGCGTCCCACTGACACCGAGCAGGCTGTTCCACAGGGTAGAATCCACTGGTGGCATTCAAGAAGTTAGAGGAAACATGAGATTGTTTACTGTGCTGCTCAGTTTTTGTACTTCATTTCTCTTTGAACTTGAAGATATAATGAAAATTCAGAATTATTATTCAGTAAATGAAGGACACAGACATAGGAAACACAATTAAATATACAGCACATGATATTGCCTGATGTTATGCCAGAATAGTTTCAAAATTTTTGTAGATAGGTATCGTAACTTTATATTTTTACTCTTTCTTTATTTTATATTGATATTTATTTCAAAAGGTGTTTAATGGGATACTAAAAATATGTCAAAAGCGACTGATTGCTTTTGGGTAGTATATGGAAGACCACCACAAAATATTCCAATACAGAATGGAAGTAAGTTAACGGGCTTTGTAGTAGCGTATTTCACACAGCTTACAATGAAAGTCTAGAAAAACAATAGACAAGCTTTCCTGTTTGTATTTAACTTTTGCATTTAGAGTAACTTTTCCTTTCTTTCCATGGTGTTTCTGGTACATTGCATGTGCATTTACACTGCGTGTGTTCCTGAACAGGTTTTTAGAATTTGGACTCAGATCCAAACACATGAATTCTTCAAGGGCAAAGGCAGCATCACTTGTCATTGATTCTGCCGAGTATTTAAGAAGTGACATTTACCAGGGCTTGTTTTGAAAATTTATAAATGCAATATAGATTTGGCAAGAATAGCTGCTTCAATAAATTTTGTGCTGTAGCATGTAAGCATGGGCTTTACCACCAGCGGATTCACTAGCACTTTGTCATCCAAGTAAAAATAAATATTCAATAAACAATTTATTAGGGATGTGAGTTCACTTCTGCTTCATTCCACTTGGAAAGACTTGACGTCTGTTACCTACATAGTGTTATTAAGGACACAATGAAATGAAGACAAATTAATTGTGAAATTGTCAAAACTATGTCAGGGAAACTTTCCCTGGCTAACAAAAATAATGCAAAGAATAATAGGGGAAGGGATGTATCTCAGCTGTATACGTGAGAGTGTTTGGTATAATAGCTAGGGATAACTGAGTCATAATACCTGACTAGAAGCTATTCTTTCATGGGCCTGACTTTTGTTTTAACAAAAGTGCTTTGCATTGCTCAGGTGGCATTTGAAAAACTTACACTAAAAGTAAATAGGATTTACAGCCATTAGGATCCTCATTTCGACTGCCAGGTTTGTGTGACATGGCATTAATGTGAATGATAACAGGATTAATACAAAAATTACATACTGCTTCTTATTCCTCTTAGCAATGCAAGGCCAGGTAGCATGGGGAGAGTGGAAAAGGGTCTGGTTTAGCTTTGTCAGTACCATAGTTATGTGAGTTCTCATTCAGGAGAGTTTTCTTGCACCCATTCATCCAACCACATCCTGCAAATCCCCGTGCCACCAAAGGCTACACAAAGAATTGGGGCAAAACCTGTGCTGGGCCACCGGCCTGCTGAACTTCGTCAGTACTGATGGAGAGAAAGGTTTATTGTGGAGTGTTTATCCACACAGAATAGTCCTCACAAAATAACCTGCTAAGCCTCTAGGAGAACCACGGAAAATAAGTGGCCCTGCTTCTGTGTCAGGTACCACTGGGGGAATTCTGGGTGGCATTTGCATCCCTGATAGCAGTGCAGGAGGTGCTTTGGCAACAGGGACGCCTGGTGACTGCAGCGCACCTTGCAGCGTTGGTGCTCAGGCAGCTGGAATCTGGTGCTGTTCTTATTTAGCCTCAGCTGTAATGAGAGATCACAGATAAACACAAAATATCACACACACAAAAAGTATATAAACATCACAATCAATGTGACAGATTTTTTTCTAAATACAGAATGGATGAGGAAAGAGAGACTTAATTGTTTTTGACGACATATCAATGTGGCATAGGAGTATCTTTGCTGTAACCTTGGAAATCTTGACCAATTTTAATATGCTTTTCATCAAACAGGACAATCAAAAATTATCTGAGAAACACTGAATCCATTTAGCTTTTAAAAATGTAAAAGATTCAAGGGCTATACCTTGGCACTGCATATAGTGAAATGAATCAAACCTGACTAACTGCTAAATATAACGTAAAGTACAAAAGCTACAGTCTTATTTGGCTGTCAGGACAGACTTCAGTTTATACATTTGAACCTTTGGCATTTAGTTAAGAAGTAACTGATAGAAGGAAATGTTTTCTTTCATACGTCATATAAAGTAAGTAAAGTAAAATCTATATCTATAAAAATAGTTTGTCTTATATAGAGTAGAAGTCAATGGCGAGTCAGAATAGCAAATTAACAATAAATCGTTGAATTTGCAATGCCCCATGTTTCTGTTTTATTTGTTATAGTAAAGAAAACAAGTTAATCCCAGGTTCTAGTTTACTCCTTGGAACAAATAGTCCTAAAGTGTAAAATAAAATGTTTGTTTCTCTAGAAAAAAGACAATATTTTTCCTGTTTGAAAGTGGTAACACTCTGTGAGGTACTGTGAATAAGGAACACCAGATGAAGGACAGATTTGAAGCATGTAAATGGATGAAGCACAACATTTTCAATAGTTTATTCACTCATTGCTCTTTCCTTTCCCAGATTTGTGCCTTTTGGGGCCGTCATAGCGAACATTTTCTAGGTAGATTGCCTTGCTGCGCTACAGATTTGGGGAACTGAACCACGAGCATTTTGGAATGAGAAAAGGGCAATTCTTTGTGTTTTCATTCTGATATTAGGAAACAGCTAAGGAGGAGTGTATGGAGCTCTTGGACACCTTAGCTCTCAGATACATTTACAGGGACATTTGCTCACAATTTCATTGCTAAGGAGCAGAAATCTGGTTAATGAAACAGAGATTTTAAATTAAATAACAATATGTTTGTAAAATACATGCGTAGTCTGGCTTTTTAGCTTTGTGTCTTTTGTTGTGAGTTAGCTTAAACTGCTATCAGAGGAATCTGATTGATTGCTGCAGGCTTCATCTGTCATGACTGTCATAAACAGAGGGGTAACACTGCTGATAATTAAGGTTGCATTACATTTTCCAGTATTATTTATATGTCTATTGGAGTAGTCTATAGGTGAATAGAATAATCAATGTTCCCTTCTTATTACATTTATGCCTCTCTTAAAAAGAATTAATATGCAGGTTTTGTTTTCTTAACATGGGAGAAAAATGCATGCGACATTTAACCAGGATATCCTGAGGAACTGGAAAATAAAGCACATGAATGTTCCACCACATCAAAAGTATGGTAATATATAGCAGTCAATTATCTAGAAATATACCACTGTTTCTTAAAGCTGGCAGCCACTGGTCAGAAGACTTATCTTCTGTAACAACAGTAAGCGAAAGAGAGAAATATGAGCTACACCACCAATGTTTTTGAAATGCTTTAACATTGTTGATGATTCACTTCAGTGTTTGCTCTGAAGAAGGTTTGCTGCCTCAAAATTGCTGTTGGACAAATTTCTGGAACGAATGGTATTTTTGAAAATACATTCACTTCCTTGATATTAGTTGCTAGTCCTTAAACAGTAGAAATACACTGAAGAAAAAAAGCAACTACCTGCCATTTAGTTAATGACAGATTGCAGTAGCTCCTGGTGGACTCTTTTTGTCACTGTTTCTTGTTTATGCCAGCCCAGTTCTACAATATTTGAATGCCTCACAAAATGCAATACAACTTTAACCCCTGAAATTGTGTTTTATTATATCCATGTTGCAGACAGAGAAGGAACCACAGAGTTTGTGTCACATTACAAGTTGAAGGGCAGATTCAAAAGAACGCAAACCTGCTTTCGGTCCCCGCCCCAGTGCTCACTCCCCTGTGGCTCAGCCTACAGGTCCAGGCTATATCTCAAACCATGGCCTTTGCCCAGAGGATGTTGTCTCTAGTTCATATTGAGCACAGTGGGTATAGCAGGTCTGCGCAGTTAATGTTAGATCGTGGTGGCATGAAGTTCGTGGAGCTATTTCAGAATATTCAGATTTTAGCTGAGCATAGAACACACAAAGGTAAAATTGCTCTCAAAAATGATAGGAATTTCATATTCCCTCGGTATGTTTTATTTCAGTGTTATGTCATCATGGCATATTTTGAGGCATTTTGTTAATGTCAGAGTTTTCAGTAAATGACATTTAAATCTAGCATCACTTGGTGATTATGAGCAAAAAACGATGGAGCTTTTTGAATGAAGTGATGTTATGAATGGACATTAGCTGGAACTGTGCTCACAAAGACTCAAATTTTAGGGGCTTTCAGTTCATATCTGATTGTTCCAGCTCTTCCAGTGTAAACATTTTAATTCATTGAAAATCTTGCTCAAAAACTCACTCAGAGATTAAAAAAAATCTGCTTTTTAGTAGCATTGTGATGCATTGTGGTAAAATTGAATCACAGCTCACAGCATGGCATATTTTAAATATTCAGAGAGATCAACCCCAGAAGGCAGTAAAGAAGCTAGAAAGAACTAGAAATCAGAGTGCGTGCAGCTGACAAAGCATCAATATGAATCCGTGAATCAACATCACATGAATTGTCCAAAAATGTTATTAAAGCTCACTGAGGTATTAACTCCGTGAAACAAGGGAGGGAAAATGAACACCAGGTAGGAAATCATGTCAATCAGAGCTTCTCTCACTAAATCCTTTTCATTGTTGGCTAAAATAAGTCAAATAATCTCATTTTTACCCATGGACACCAGCTAAATACATGGGCAGACACTGTACCTTAGCTGACGTGGTACAGTAATTTGTTAATTGTAAGTGCCTTGTAAATCAGAGCCCTGAGGTGCAAAGACTAAAAATGCTTAAATGAAAAAATATCTGTCATGCAATGTACAGTAAAGTGCATTGCATCCTCTGTTGCAATTGTTGGAAGGTCAAAACCCAAAAAGTTTAGGCGCACAAGAGAATAGAAAAAAAGATAATTCAAATACTCCTCTGGCTGAAAATGCTACGTTGCCTTTCAGGTTGCACCAATTCACATTGTGTATTTTCAGTACACGGGGTAAATTCAAAATGAAACCTGAGGAGCACTAATCAGCTTTTTGGGGGAGCAGCGTGAGCTGCAGATTGTTCATCTTTGCTTCAGGCAAACTGACTTGGTTAACGTACTTCCCTGGAAAACTCCCAGCTTTCAGCCACCAAGATCTTTACGAGATTCCTAAGGGAACCCTAACTTCTTCAACAGCTGTGTTTTTATTAATAATAATAGCAACAATAACAATTATTGTTATTATTATTGTTGTTGTTATTGCTGTAGAAAGAAACGGTACAAATGCATGCAATATATGGCCTCTTCCTGAAGGAATTTACAGTCCAAGAGAAGTGGCTTAAAAGTGGAAATGGTTTCACACAAACTATACATAGACTTTCTGCCTATCACTTGAAATAAAAATATTGCCTTTTTTCTGATTTAATTTGCATTGGTCTTGGGGCAGGACAGAGCACGGTGAGCAGAAGACCAAAAGTCCTTGCTATGTTTCAAATGTGTCGGATTTCCGTGTGTATCTCTGTATATCGCTGTGAATATCCTGCAGAAGCCTTTACTCTGACTCATTCTAACATTCCCTCCATACTGCTGATGCAATGGTCTGTACATCGGTCTTAAAGACTTGCGTTCAGAACCAAATCCAGAGATGCATTTGCATCTGCAGCCTTTGCTGTACTGCCCAGTTTGGCATTCTTGTATATTGACTTTGCATGTACAATTGAAAGCACTCCTCTGACAGACGAAAATTGATTTTTCACAAACATCAATGAGAGTTCAGCAGTTTCATAAAATGGGGCTGAGAACCACTATGCGGAGCTGAAAGAACAGGTCTGCTCATAGGCATTTAAAAATACATGAAGAACTGTAGATCTGAGATTAATTTGTGAGAATATGTGTGACCTGTATATCTACTTAATTTTCTATACTTATTTAAGTGCCAGGACCTTTTGGACCGATTCTATGTTGTTACAGGTGATGTTTTAATTCTCAGACTGAAGGTACTTCAAAAGTCCTTTCCCAGGAACTATATTTTTCATGACAATAAGGCTGTCATCCTACTGTTAGCATGAAATGAAATGAGAAGGAAGACCTTCTGATTTTATATGCATTGTTAACTACTATTTGGACAATATCTCCATTCTTAGCATTGTACAGTCTAGCATTACAACCAGTTTCTGCATACTAAAGAGATCCTGCATTATGAAATGAGTGAATGAAATTTTAGAGTGGTGTAAGACATCTCGGAAAGAAATAACAAAATAGGAAAGAAGGGGAAGGGAACAGAAAAGTGAAAGATATTTTGACAGAAAACAAAAGATCGCCACTTCTTATCCTAAAAGGAGATTGGAGAGGATTAATGTAGTAAAGAGGCTGTTTTGCAGTGTCGAACTAATGTCAGGCTTTTTGGGTTAAATCTGGAATAGTCACATGCACTTTGATGTGATTGTCAGCTAACACAGGTGGGTTCAAAGCTCGGTGAAACAAGCAAAGCACTCATCTTTATTTTAGTATCACTATTTTGGGTGCATGTGAAGATTTCCTCATGTTCATGAAAAATCCTTGTGCTGACGGCTTTGAGGAAATGTCTGTGCATAGTCCAGGGTCAGAAGGAAATGAAGGAATAGAAGGTGCACCTTTACTCACCATATATTAGATTTGATTGCTTTTTGATAAGTATGTCACAGCTTAGACACCGCAGAGAGCCATTCAAGTTAAAGATGTAACTGACCATGAATTAAATTAATGTTGAACATTAATATAAAGTTGTAACCATGCAAGAAGCCCCCTTTTGCATATCTTCCTTCCTAAAAAGCATTTCTGTGAACACAACCATCTGCTTTCAGATTGAGGGTCATCAGTTTGTGAAAAAGATTATATGACATGGTGAATAGCATGGGATTTATCTCAAAGATTTGGGAAGTCTTTTTCGTGTATCCTTTCTGTTCTAGTCTTTGGAAAGTAGCTTATTCTAGTTGGAAGTTAGATGATATATTTTGCATTATCATATTATTCCTTTATTACTATCAGCTCCAGTGGCAGAAAAAATCTTCTGTAACACTTAGAAACTTCCTCTTGTATAAACCAATTATTTGTAGCTGCCTACAAGAGCTGAAATAAAGGTAAGGAAACATTGCATACTGAGTCCTGTGAGAGTATTTTATAATCTCCTTGGCAAATGAAACACTCATTTGGCTTTTTCAAATAATAGAAATTCCAAAAAACTGAAGCGAAAAGCCTTCCCTCCACCTTCTGGGACAGTTACTTAGAGTAAATTAAAATCAGGGCTGTAAGAAGATCATGCTGGTAATTTAATTCTATGGAGATTATCACTTTTATGTATAATAAAACAATATATGAAAATTTGAAACGGTAATCCTTAGGCAACCCTTTCATCTGTTCATTCAAATGGAAGCTCTTTGCCTTTGAGTGAATCACTGCTGCATGCAGCGACTGAAATTCTTGCATATTGTAGAGAAGATCCCACTAGAAGCTCCAAAAGAGGGCAACAAACTCACTGATGCAAGTCTGGTACTCAGCACTGCTGCTGGGGAATGCAGTGGAAAAGGGAAGGAAACCACAAAAGCTCCCGAGGACTTCCAGGAGAGGATGACCACAGTTCCTGCTGAAATGGATTAAACAAGAGTGGTGATGACTGCTTATAACTCACAGTTATTTCTTCAATTACAGTCTGTACCAGATTTTCTTTTCATCTGGAAGACAGTACAATGTTTGACCAGAGCAAACAAATTTAATTAGAGTAAGTTTTCATGGAAGTGTAGTACAAAACTGTCTTGGCAGATTTTCTTCTGATTTTGTAGAAACCATCTTTTGTCACAATTTTCAGAACAAATGAATATTTCAAGCCAAAGATACAGGGGAATTAAAAGGTTGTGGTTTAAGAGGTGGCTTTAACTTCTCTATTACTATTTTTGCTGTTAACCTGCCATTGCAAGTTGTATTGCAGAATTGCTTTCGAAAGAAGTTCTGGTTTTCTTTTATTGTAACAGGAAACATCAGGATTTTATCTTTTGGCTGCATTCTTAGGTAGAAAATATAGTAATTGAAAGAATTAATTTTGTTATACACACAACAACCTCAGCATTAAAGCTGCAATTTTGACTTAGCCAGTACTGAAATATGTGAACATTATTGGGTATGTCCTTGAGCTCTGAAAATGGAGGTCTGGGATGAGAACAAGTGCAGCTCCTCTAGAGAATGTGGAAAGGCAGCCTACAGAAAGGCACGTCTATATGTTGACCTGTCTGTTGTGAAAATAGGGAAGAAAGCCAATCATTCCCAATTCTGCAGACATTCTGACAGCTAAAGTAGGCATTAACAATTTGCAACACATGGCAGGGGGGATGAAAGTCTCTGAGCTCTACAACTGAGAGTTTCCTGGCTGAAATGAAGTAGCAGTTGAAGGTAGCTCAGAGAAAAACCTATTTTATCATACACCATGTAGGACAAAATGGATAACATTACCAAAAACTGGAGGAAAAATAATGTCACAACTCAAAAATAGTAACATATTCTGGCTTCAAGTCTGAATACTTCTGAGGTTTTTTGGCCTTTGTATGGGGATTTTCCTGACAAAGAAGGATTGGGTTTTAGTATATGGATTTCTGCCAATATATAATAACCTTGTTGCTTTGAATGGACTTGGTACATAAAAATAGTTTTGTTGCCAATATATTGATGCAGAACTAGTCATTTTGGATCTTGATTGGCACAAGAGCTGGAAGATTCTCATGGCGTTATCCTGTTAGACACAAGTTTTGCTGGACTTTCCTGCAGAGCCCCGCACAGCCTCTGCCAGGCTCATCGGGAAAAGGGTCGGGAGTACGAGCAGGAAGATTTGCACAGCCAAACCTTTGGGTGGTGAGAACTGTTGTTGCTTTAAAGGACTTAAATCGGACTCTACTGATTTACACTAGAACGCCTTTGCAAAGTTAAAAAGATGTTTTTCTTGCCTAGGCCTTCAGAGGGGGTGAAGATTATTTGTATGAATAATTCTGAACTAGAATAAGTTGAGAAGGAGAAGTAGCAGATGAACATTTTCAACAGTTGATAATATAATTTATATGCATTAAAGATGTGATTAGGTATATTTGGAGAAGTATCAAGTTTCTCTAAGATGAAAAACAGAATCAAAACCACAGGAAAGAATGCCATTATTTGGAAAAATTGAACAGCTGAGAGAAGAAAATACATATTTGAATTTTTATTATTTTCAATAATTCTGTGTAATTGGTATAGCAGCAAAGCCAATTAAGCAGGTAAAAGTGAAATTGTATGATAAATGTGAAAACAACTTTGACTTTACTTTTGGAGACAGAAGCTAATATCTTCTCAGTGTGACTCCGTGAAAACTGTTTTCTTCATTATTTACACTGCTTGCTTTTGATTTGATTTCAATTAATAAAATAAGTCTTAGACATATATTCTCTGTTGACATAGTTATTGCTAAGTCTTGAACATAATGGAGACCTAGACAATAATAATTTCATTATTATTTTTGTAGTTGTGGGTAGTAATAATAATTAATTGTGCTGTGGACAGAAAAGATTCAGGAAGATACCTGATGATAAGGAAAGACCGTGTCGTATCTGGAGCAACTGCATTGTTTCTGATGTGCAGGTTGGGTTTACTAAAGGTATTAATGTCTTGTCTTCACTGTCTCTACACTAGCATTACCTTCTCACAGACATTTAGGTTATAGAGTTTCAATTAAAAAGAAAAATTAAACCTTGGACTCTGACACCAATGAAAAGTGCTACTCTTTGTGGGGAAAATTTGTACTAATGGCTTTTTCCTGGGGACTCGCTATCATCAGTGCTTTTCAGCTGAGAGCAATTTTATATCTGCTGCTGCTGCTGCTGTTGTTGTCATCGTATTTGCGTCACTCCAGTGTCTGCCAGACTCCTTCTCTCTTGGCATTGTTCGTCTGTGGGAATTCACGGTTGGGAGATGCAGGTCCAGGGCAGACCTGCAGCAGGGGGGATGGTTAATCAGGGGTTGGGTGTCCCCCCAGTACCATTCCCTGTTAGTGACATGGAAATAATGTGTGTACAAGAGTACTGCTGTGATCCTGCTCAGCCAGTGGAGATAAATTGTAATAATTGGGTGGTGAGGCAGGAGCTGGCGCTAGGTGTGACGGCAGAGACAAAGGGAACAGGAAATCGCCATACGGCGTCATATGCTCCTTCTCAACCTTAACTTTGATTGTAGCTGTCAGCGTGGCTTTATCATTCTTAAATGTGCTGTTTTATCAAGCTCAGTGTGGGGGAGAGATTTTTTTTGAAACTGAAACAATGCTGGAAAATGATTGGCATAAGATTAGGTTTAGACACATTGCAGTTCCTGAGACAGTTGCATAAGAAACAGCAATATTAACTTATTGGCGACGGGACTTTCGAATTAGTTAAAATTTGCATTTTTCATCCATGTCTTGTTCTCTTATGTGAGTTAGAAGTGCTAGGAGATACAGTTGAGAGGGCATGTTCCCTTAACTCTAGTTTCTTGAGCTCTATAACAAGAACTCAGGTTTTTTTTCATCTATTTACTCTCCATTATTGCCACAGTTGTGTTCTTTTACAGTATTGAGGATGGTATACTTGTCCTGGTTTGAAATGCATTAGGAGAAGATGTTAAAATAGTGCTGCAGGAGAAAGAAAATATACTGAAGTTAACAAAAGATACACCGTTATCATGACCAGTGAGAACTGGGATTGCAATGGTTTCTTATGCTCTTTTACCGAAAGCATTGTTTTGTGGAGGCATAAAACCATTACTAACTATGGACCCCTCTGTCTGCAGCCATATATATTGCTCAGGGTTGAGAGAGATTCATTTTCCGTCTGTATGCAGGTACCGCAGATGAACTCTTCTTGCTTTAATTTGACCAAAACACTTCAGAGTAATTCTGTGTATTTTTCTGCAAAGTTTATGTTATTTATTGTGTATTCTTTAGCCTTTAATAGGGCTAGTATTGGCTTAGAGTTACAAAGTGAAACTGTAGTGATTTTGAACACATAGTTCATAAATTAGTAGCTTTATGGCTATGCTAATGATTTTAATATATATGTATTTTAGCTGAACTTTTTTTGTTGCACATTCTTCTAAACTTGAATGTTATCTTAGTTTTTTCTGCTGCGTGCATTTATGAAACAAACAGAAATGGGTAGCGCTAGGCAACAGAGAAGTAAACTTGAACATACATAGAATCATAGAATTGTTAAGGTTGGAAAAGACCCTTAGGATCATCAGGTCCAACCGTTAACCTACCACCGCCAAGTCCATCACTAAACATGTCCTCAAGTACTGCATCTACCTGTCTTTTAAATACCTCCAGGGATGGGGACTCAACCACTTCCCTGGGCAACCTGTTCCAGTGCCTGACTACTCTTTCAGTAAAGAAGTTTTTCCTAATATCTAACCTAAACTTACCCTGGCGCAGCTTGAGGTCATTTCCTCTCGTCCTATCGCTTGTTACTGGGGTGAAGAGACCGACCCCCACCTCTCTACAACCTCCTTTCAGGTAATTGTAGAGAGCAATAAGGTCTCCCCTCAGCCTCCTCTTCTCCAAACTAAACAACCCCAGCTCCCTCAGCCGCTCCTCATAAGACTTGTTCTCTAGACCCTTCACCAACCTCGTTGCCCTTCTCTGGACACGCTCCAGCACCTCAATGTCCTTCTTGAATTGAGGGGCCCAAAACTGGACACAGTATTCGAGGTGCGGCCTCACCAGTGCCGAATACAGGGGCACTATCACCTCCCTGGTCCTGCTGGCCACACTATTCCTGATACAAGCCAGGATGCCATTGGCCCTCTTGGCCACCTGGGCACACTGCTGGCTCATGTTTAGGCGGCTGTCAACCATCACCCCCAGGTCCTTTTCAGACAGGCTGCTTTCCAGCCACTCCTCCCCAAGCCGGTAGCGTTGCCTGGGGTTGTTGTGACCGAAGTGCAGGACCCGGCACTTGGCCTTGTTGAACCTCATACAGTTGGCCCCAGCCCAAGAATCCAGCCTGTCCAGGTCCCTCTGCAGGGCCTTCCTACCCTCCAGCAGATCGACACTCCCACCCAACTTGGTGTCATCTGCAAACTTACTGAGGGTGCACTCAATCCCCTCATCCAGATCATCGATAAAGATATTGAACAGGACCGGCCCCAACACTGAGCCTTGGGGAACACCACTCGTGACCGGTCGCCAACTGGATTTGGCTCCATTCACCACCACTCTCTGGGCTTGGCCATCCAGCCAGTTTTTAACCCAGCTCAGAGTGCACTTGTCCAAGCCGTGAGCAGCCAGCTTCTGCAGGAGAATGCTGTGGGAGATGGTGTCAAAGGCCTTACTGAAGTCCAAGTAGACAACATCCACAGCCTTCCCCTCATCCACTAAGCGGGTCACCTTGTCATAGAAGGAGACCAGGTTAGTGAAGCAGGACCTGCCTTTCATAAACCCATGCTGGCTGAGCCTGATCCCCCGGTTGTCCCGCACATGCCACATAATGGCACTCAGGATGATCTGTTCCATGACCTTCCCTGGCACTGAGGTCAGACTGACAGGCCTGTAGTTCCCCGGATCCTCCTTCCGACCCTTCTTGTAGATGGGTGTCACATTAGCTAGCTTCCAGTCATCTGGGACCTCCCCGGTTGACCAGGACTGCTGATAAATGATGGAGAGTGGCTTGGCAAGCTCCTCCGCCAGCTCCCTCAGTATCCTCGGGTGGATCCTGTCTGGCCCCATAGACTTGTGGGCATCCAGGTGGAGGAGCAGGTTGGTGACTGCCACCTCTTCAACAGCTGGGACTACATTCTGGGTCCTATCTCCATCTCCCAGCTCAGGGGCATGAAAACCTTGAGGATGATCAGTTCGAATATTAAAGACTGAGGCAAAGAAGGCATTAAGTACCTCAGCCTTCTCCTCATCCTTCGTGGCCAAGTTTCCCTCCGCATCCAACAAAGGAGGGGGATTCTCCTTAGCCCTCCTTTTGTCGCTGATATACTTGTAGAAACATTTTTTGTTGTCCTTGACAGCGGTGGCCAGTTTAAGTTCTAGCTGGGCCTTCGCCTTTCTAATCTTTTCCCTGCATATCCTCACCACATCCTTGTAGTCCCCCTGAGTCACCTGCCCCTTCTTCCAAAGGCGGTAGGTTCTCCTTTTCTTCCTGAGTTCCAGACAGAGCTCTCTGTTCAGCCAGGCTGGTCTTCTCCCCCGCCTGCTCGACTTGCGGCACATGGGGACAGCCTGCTCCTGTGCCTTTAAGACTTCCCTCTTGAATAACATCCAGCCTTCCTGGACTCCTTTGCCCTTCAGGACTGCCTCCCAAGGGACTCTGTTAACCAAACTGCTAAACAGGCCAAAGTCTGCCCTTCTGAAGTTTAGGGTTGTGGTTTTGCTGCCCCCCCTCCTTACTTCTCCAAAAATCGAAAACTCTACCATTTCATGGTCGCTGTGCCCAAGACAGCCTCCGACCACCACATCACCCACTAGGCCTTCTCTGTTCGTGAACAGCAGGTCCAGCGGGGCACCTCCCCTGGTTGGCTCGCTTACCAGCTGCGTCAGGAAGTTATCCTCCACGCACTCCAGGAACCTCCTAGACTGCTTTCTCTCTGCCGTGTTGTATTTCCAGCAGATATCTGGTAAGTTGAAGTCTCCCACAAGAACAAGGGCTAGAGACTGTGAGACTTCAGCCAACCGCTTGTAAAAAACTTCATCTGCTTCCTCATCCTGGTTGGGTGGTCTATAACGGACTCCCACCAGGATATCTCCCTTGTTGGCCTTTCCCCTGATCTTAACCCATAAGCACTCAACCTTGTCGTTACCTTTGTTAAGCTCAAGACAGTCAAAACACTCTCTGACGTACAAGGCTACCCCGCCACCTCGCCTTCCTTGCCTGTCCCTTCTAAAGAGCTTGTAGCCATCCATTGCAGCACTCCAGTTGTGCGAGTCGTCCCACCATGTTTCCGTAATGGCAACCACATCATAGTTTCCCTGCCGCGCAATGGCTTCCAGCTCCTCCTGCTTATTGCCCAAGCTGCGTGCGTTGGTGTAAATGCACTTGAGTTGGGCTATCGATCTCTTCTCCAACACAGGCGTGCCACCCCTGGGCTCGTCCCTAGCAGGACTGGTTTTATCCCCTTCCCCCTTCGAGTCTAGTTTAAAGCTCTCTCAATGAGGCCTGCTAACTCCTGAGCCATAATCCTTTTCCCCTTTGGCAACAGGTGAACCCCATCTGCCTCCAGCAGGCCCAGTGCCATGTAAACTTCCCCATGGCTGAAAAACCCGAAGTTCCACCTCTGGCACCAGCCTCTAAGCCATGTGTTGATGAGGTGGGTCTTCCTGTTCCTTTCCATATGTTTCCCAGCTACTGACAGGATGGAGGAGAACACCACCTGTGCTCCTGATCCTTCAAGTAATGGCCCCAGTTCTCTAAAATCTCTTTTGATTGACTTTACACCTCTATCAGCTACCTCGTCACTGCCAACCTGTATAACCAGTAACGGATAATAATCAGATGATTTGACCAGCTTAGGGAGCTCCCTAGTAATGTTTCTTATCCTTGCCCCAGGGAGGCATCAGACTTCCCTATGGGATGGGTCCGGTCGGCATATCGGGCCCTCTGTTCCCCTCAGAAGGGAGTCTCCTATGACAATTACCCTTCTTTTTTTCTTACTAGTTGTTGTTGTGATGCCTGGGGCTGACTGGTTCCCCCTAGTCAATTCCCTGGATGTTTTACTATCAGCTTCTTCGTCCTCCCGGCCCTCAAGGTCCAGAGCCTCATACCTATTGTGTATGGGCACCTGGGGGGGGGGGGCGAGGTAGGCCGGGAGAGGACTCACCTGCTGCGCCGAGCAGGGATCTGTTTCCATCCCCCTCCGTCTCTTAGGTCCCCTCCTTCTGCCTGGTGGCAAGAGGGTAGGGGAGCCTCTCCTTCTCTTGATGGTTCCATCTGGTGTGCTGGTCTCAGGGATGGTAGGGAGTGGCTTCACCAGTCTATCTCCCTCTCATACTCCCTGATACTCCTCAGCCTTGCAAGTTCCTCTTTCAGCTCAGCCACCATGCTGAGCAGATTGTCCACCTGCTATATATATATATATGAAAACTTTCATGTAAAAATCATTTTAATAACACTACACCAAAATAATCATAGGTGCATGTGACTCATTTTTGTGTATTAACATAAGAACATGCTCTGAGCAGCCTTAGATTGAGATTTGTGAAATTATTTGAATCCATCTACTTACATGGCACATTTGAAAAGGTGAGATTTGCATTTGAAAAGGATGAATCAGAACTAAAAACAGATTAGATAGAGATAGAGATTCTTCCCCCTCCCAAGGGTCTGGAGTCATTTACTGTAGCCATTAACATCTAACATGATTTCAGGTGAAGTGTTTCCTCAATAAACTTGAGTAACATTTTTATTTAAGAAAAGGAGAAAGAAAGAGCAAAAGCAGAGTGTCAGAAAAGTGACAGAGAGCTTTTTTGTTTGTTAAAGCCTTCATGCATACTTACATTGGTTCTAGATTTTTTATTATTATTATTGTCCTTAATGAAAAAAAAATGAAGTTTAAGATGCAGGCCACCTTAAATCTTGCCCAAATGGGGACTTTATTTCCTAAAACGTGTCTAAATCCCAGACAACAGCACAGTCTGAATACTTCCTAGGCCTGTCTAATCTTATACCCAACTTCTTTAAGTATCTCCTCCCTAGGCTGAAAATTTGATAAATATTAAGGTAATTTTTACTTCTGCATGCTCAGAACTGTCTGCTTTGGCAAAATGGGCAAATCTCCTATTTAGAATTTTTTTTTAATTCTGGGCTTAAGTAAACAGACAATGAACTCCACCTCAACACGGTGGAAAAGTCTGAAGAATACAGCCCTTGTTGTAGTAGCCCACTGGATAAAGCACTCATCCAAGGAGTGAGGTGGCCAAGTTCTGGGTTCTGCTAAGACTGATGATGTTTTAGCTGCATCCTAAGAGACTGCCTATACCAACAAATCTCATGTTGACTGCAAATGGTGATGAAGTTTATAACGTGTATATGAAATGAGGACTGAACCAGAAATTCCCCTTCCGAGGCTGATTCTAACAACCAGATAAGCCCTCTTCTATCTGGTGCTAGAGAGGATTTTCTTTAGGTGGTTTCTTACAGGAAGATATTAGAAGCATAACCATATCTGGAACGTTTATCAATATTCATTTGAGGGTTTTGTGGTGGTTTACTGCACATGGTGTAAAAGCCGAAATTCTCTTCAATTATGTGATATTTAGTTATTAGATAATTACAGATAATTGCATGGACAGGTTCTATGAACTAAAGTGTTAGCGTAACATCTAAAATCTACAAATCGGGTAACAATTATGTTTGGAGTTATATCGTTATTTCAAGTATAATTACCATGAGATTGGCAGTGCATGTAATTAATGAGTAATCACTGGAATTTGCCTTCATAGTTGCACTTCCCCCTTGTTGTAAAGTTCTTTGTCACAACATTTAAGTATAAAGATAATATAAATTGACCTCCATATGTGTTATACTAAAACTCAAAATACTTATTTCCATTGCAGTACTAGCTCCTTAATGTTCTAAAAGCATAGTTTCATGGAGAAAACAGAGAAGGGACAGTGTGCTCTGAATGGGGAAGAAGTGAAGCAACCTTTCAATAGACACCAGCTAGTGAGATAACTCTTTTCCATAGCTGTCCAAAGTAACCCTTTTTTATCCGTTAAAGCTAGTTTGTAACTAGCTAAAATTCTGCTAAGAGTAAAGTCTTTCAAAATCTCCTCTCATCACGTACTGTCTTCCTTCCATTGTAAGGAAAGTTTGATTAACAAAATTTCATACAGAAGAGAAGAATCTGTAGTTCACTCTTGGGTTCCAATTGAACAAAGCTTCTTTTTTCTTTTTCTAATATTGTTTATACAGGACACACTTTTGCCAAACTTTCAAGCTATTAAATAGTGGGTTTACTTCTTTGTTTGTTTCATTATTTATCAGGTTTTACCTGGCAAGATGATTATACACAGCATGTTATTGGTCAGGAACTCTCAACCATTCACAAAATCCACAACAGACGCCCTGATATATTTGCATCTGAAGGATCTGACACAGGAAGGTAAGTCTTCAGTGGTGTTTTTGCCTGGTAAGTTTTTGGGAGGGTTTGCAAATGATGAGAAATAGATTGGCACTGAAGCTGAATTAAACACATCACCAAAACCACGATCTATACGATAAACGGAAACGGGTCGTACAACAGCACTGAAAACACCAGTAGGAAAACAGCAGACAGAATGAATGAAAACCCTCAACCCTGTTCTTCTGATTATCATAAAGTTAAGAAAATATGCCTTCTGTTAACTTAGGTATCAGAATTCAAAACATCAGGTCTTTTATCCAGTTTATGCAGTGTCTATTGTCAGTTCAGCCAGCTTTACTTATGACTGGCTTAAAAAGGCAGACTTATACAGTAGCTCATCCACAGGAGGCATTTTATTCTGGAATAAGCCAACAAAAAGAAACAAAAAGAAGTATTGAATGGCATTCTGAGCAACTAATTATATTTTCAAACTCATATTTTTCCAAAACATAGCTATAATTGATTTGAAGTCCACAGATTCTTTGTCCAGGAAGGAGAGATTCATGCAAGTTCCCATGACAGAAAACAATGTTGGGACATTTCTGTCTATTCTTTGCATTATAGAAGCCATTTTCCTCGTGGCTTGAAATATATTGAGGGGTGACTTAGCAGTTATTGGTGGCAAGAGACACAACATCTATAATTCTTTAGAGTGATACAGATGTAGGACCTGCAATTATATCATCTTCATATACAGATACACATATAAATATACTCTTTTACCTGGCCTATTCTGTCCTACAGGCTTTTTAGTGCAACCCAACCACACAAACCTCAGAAGGAAATTTTAAAATGCATGAAATTTTAGGAACATTAAAAATGGTAAATTTTGCTTTCTCCTACATGATTTTAAGAAATGCAATCTCAAAATTAGTGAAATTGAAAGAAAAGTGCTTTTTGTTAGAAAACTTTCTTCATAGTGGGACAAAGCTTGAGCTTCTAGCCTTGATGGGCAAGATATTGGATGCTGGACTTCAGATCTTCATATACCACAGTATGTGGTTGCATATACCGCAGAACCACTTCTTTTCTAGATTGCTTTTTTATGGAAATAAAAATGCTGTGTAATTGATACTGCCCAGAGGCTTCAGCTGTGTTTGCCTCAGTTTGATTTGATTTAATTAATAGAATTTGACCCTGTATTTCACATATTTGCTGATTCAAAATCATTCCTTAAAATCACAGCACCATGCATTTCAGGAGTGCAGTAAGGTAGCAACTTAACTTCTACAAAAGATACTGATCTATCGATTATCATAAAGGTGATAACAACATGTGGTTGAATCCATAAACATGTTTTCTCTGCCTAGATACACAAAATGCTATTACTGTATGGATTACTCTCTGTACATGGTATCAGAAAGGATTTTGAATATCTTCTGGGGAATGTTTTTTTTTTAGAATGAGTGTATCTAAAACTTTTATTCATGAGAGTAAGTTAAAATAGGCCAGATTTCCACAAGATCAAGACTGTATTCTTCAGTGTTCCAGATTCATAGTTATATAAAAATAAATCATATAAGAAGATATGAGAAATAATTTAGTTTTTAGACTGAGAACAGATGATTACTTTTAGGAGTTCCTGTTGTGATCAGGTTTGAGCTGTTCTGCACTTTTAACTAGAACTATATGTTAAAAAAAATAACCCATTTTGTGTATTGACACTTTAGGAACATCAGAATTTCAAATGTGTTCCACTTATAGCAGTTCCTATTGTGGATAGATTTTCTGAAGTTACCAAGCTGTGCTTCTGAAAGCATTATCTTATGTGCCAACAGTTTAAAGCATTAATTGATTTTTCTGGTTGTCCATTTGCAATATATTCTGTAGGTCAGAGAACAGTAGGAACTTTTTCTCTGGTGTCTTGTAGATTCTGATCAAGTTTGCTATATGCTCAGTGTGCTCAATGCTCTTGCTAAAATCTTATCAGATAATAAATAATTAAAAAAGCAACTTAGTGTAGGTATCTAATTCTCAAAGAAACATTATGGCAGGAAGACCTTTTATTAAGGGTAACGTGTGTAATAAGACAATATGAAGTCATACTAATGAGTCATTAATCCTCACAGAGCTAGTGAGAGCAAGAAAATAGACTCAGACACTTGAAAGGTAAATTGACTTAGGCTAAATTAGTGCGTATGAAATCTGATGGAACAGAAGACATGGATTTCATCTTAAAAAATTGCTGAAACCGAGAGCTTGGTTTCAAGATGAAAGTTCTTTCTTTGGTGGCTAACTGGAGTGTACGTGGTATTTCCTGGGCCCTTATTAAATTTCAAAAAAAACCCATTCTTGAAAGAGGATCCAAGATAAAGGAAAAAAGTCCATTCTGCACACAGGGAATAAATGTCAGTTGTGTTCATTGGTGCAATTAAGCAAAACCACAAATGCTTCCAGCAAACTTCAATGTATGAAATGGGGTATAGCATTTTTTCTATAATAAAACCATCGTTAAGTCTGTAATAAGATTCTCACAGCATTTAAAAGGGAGAAACTTTATTCTAAAAAGTGTGGTATCTGTTAATTGAGAACATTCTAGAAATATCTGAGGTACAATGATTTAGATATTTCCACACAAAAGCTTCTAGAGCACTGGGTTTTGTAGGAGCTAAGCAATTGTTTCTGTGGCTAAATAATTATATATGTTATTGTCTTTATACCCAAAAGTCCACTGTATGCAAAGTCCTGCTTCAGAACAAATTAAAACGGAAAATACTTCCAAATAAGTGCACAATAACTCAGCTGACAGTCATTTCTCCTGCTCACCAGGTGTTTCTATATATTTGTCTTTCATCCATTTTCCAATATCACTTTGTCAAATTTAAAAGACATATTTTAATTCAGTTGCAATAATAGCTCATTTAATGTATTTTACTTTCTGTGTTAACAAGGTGAACAACAGTGATATACTGGTGAACTACAAAAATTTTAAAATATCTTTTAGATGTATTCATAGGACTTTATTAAAGTTGTCATCAAATGAAATGTAATGCTTTGTTAGACATTTACATTTTAATTGTTTAAAAGTTTATAGCATAAAATGCTACATCTAATGTGGATTTTAAACACAATTTGAGTGCAATTGCTGTCTCCATAAGAAAAATGAGAAATCTTAGACCCTAGATTTTGCTTCTACCACCAGTGTGAGCGATTATATACTGTAAATAATGTCTTGAAAAGCTAACCTAAATACTGTCTTTTATCTGTGCATTCAGTTCCTATTAGCTCCACTGGAAATCCTCAGGGCAGAATTTGGTCTGGTATTTCCATTTTCCCTTTCTTTTCAAAGTTAGTGAAGAAAAGAGAAGATAGGTGTTGGAATTAATTGATGAATGAAAGATGAGTGTTTGAAACTGCGATGCTTTCTATGATGAGAGCCTCTTTGGATTAGTTCATCTCTATTGAAGCAGAAAGCATACTGCCCAGCTCTTTCTAAAACTGCAGAACAGTTTTAGTCTGGCTTTAAGTTGAAAAGGAGGTGGATAATGTTACCTGCATGTCCACCTTCCATCGTAAGGCAGAATTTAGAGCTCTGGAATAAGAGAAAAATATGAACAGCATGAGGAAGAAGCAAGACTTATGGTGAATTATATCAAGATCGCTATAGTGCTCTGTGCGGTAAACCTTTGTTTTCCTAGAGTCTGTGTGCCTGATGAGTACCTGGTTGTTTTACACTGGGGAGAGGTGAAGGGGTTTTCTGGTACTTCTAAGTGAGCAACCCTGTGAGTGCTATTGGTTGCAATGCTACCACAGTAAATTAGATTATTAATTACATTTATTGATATTAAATTAGTCAGAACACACATCTGATACAACTGTGAGCATGGAAGGAAGTCTATTACTTTGTGCATAAAGTAATGTAATTAAACCCAAGATTTGGAAAACGACATAATGGTACTCTCTCAAGCTGTGTCCCTACATAAGCACCATGACAGGGGCTAGTAGAATAACATTTTGCTTACAGTGGTGTGGAGAGGTTGAATGTCAAATGATGCCTCGTCTCCCTGAGCTGGAAAGCTCTTCCACCTGGAATTGTTCTTCACTGAAGAAGTGTGTGGGCATGTGGGTAGGAAATGGTGACGCCAAAAAGGTGATTTCCCTCAAAACAATGTGTCACTCACAGGGAAGGAAGCAGACTGGGAACCCTCTCTCTGCTTTCTTGCACAAGGAATGAAATAGTTACTGATGTTGACATTTAAATTATCATCGTCATTGACATGTTTTTGAGATAGATGAGGAGAGCCAGTAATAATTCAGATTCATTGCTCACAGTGCTCTGAATCCCATATAAACACCTCTACACTGCTGTTGTTTAATCACAGTTTTAGCTTTTCTTTGCAAACGTCACCAAGATCGGTCTAAACCAGTCAGGAAACACCGCTATTCTGTGAATCTCGGGCACATGAGAAGATCAGAAGAGATACTTGTTCCATCTCATTATTCCCTTTTTAAGCCTTTTGCTGGAGCTGACTTGCTCAGTTATTTCTGCACATCCAGTAGTCTCACTGTATTCTGTAAATTGGTGCAGGGCCAAATTGATGTTGAATCTCATCATCATCCAGCAATTTTTTTAAATCTTAGAACCATCTCATATTTCTTTGGGGTGCAATTTAATCATGCATATTTTCTTTTTACAAGCATTTTCTTTTCTTCCGAATATGACTTTGCCTGATGTAGGCATTTTATTTGATTTACTGTTGGATCATTAACTTTGATTCATGCAATAAAGTGTTAATAGTGCAAGATTTTTTGACTGCTTTTGCTGATACATTGCATTTTCTATACTTTTGTGGTTGCTAAGCTTTTGAGTGACTTTTTTGTTATGTATGGAACTAACTTCAGTGGTTTGCAGTGCCTTTTTAGTTGGGCACTTTGTACGTTGTACAGGCTGGTAACTTTTTTTTCCTTGCTTTTGCTGTGCAGGACTTTGGGACAGAATGCAGATAATGAAAGAAATTATGATCTGGAAAATGATGTGAACTTGGCCAAGTCTCTTCAGCAATATCTTAAATATCTCAGTATTCTCTCCCAGTCTGCAGCTACAAACTTATATCCAAGGAAGACGAATGACAAAGCTTCTGTGAAGGTAGTATTTTTAATGTGGTTCCTACATTCTGTGATTTTGTCTTCCTTCTTCTCTGAATTCTCCTTATTTTTCAATTTTCCCTTCTGTCTCAAGACCAGACATTGTTTCTTACTGCCTCCCCCAATTGATTATCATAACTGCACTAACCGCTTTCTCTCCAAATGCGTTGAGTCAGCTTCAGCATTGTAAATGATGGAGGTCTAATCTGAAGCGTTTTATGTTAATTAGGGGTGGATTGTATGTGAGGAAGGAGGAAGAGTGGGATAAAGGTGGTAACATCTTCACTGGCTGATCTGAAACCCTTCTTACAGCATCTGAACTGCTCCTCTCCAAAAAGCTGACTGAACTACCTTGTGAATTCTTGCTAGTGTTTATGGTGCTTAGAGTACAATTAATATAATCTTTGAGCAGATTTTGATAATGGATCTGATGTATTGTGCCTCAACATTTCCTACTTTTTATTGATCATAAAGGAAGCCTATTGTGGCCAATTAAGGTTCATATCTATACCTTATAAATATACGGATAGCTAGGAAGATAAATCACAACCATTAAATCTTGAGTATTGGCTATGTCAAAAAACCACACAAATGCCTATTTGAGAACTAAACCAATTTTTTTCTTGCCTAGAGAAAATCTGTCTCTCTTTAAGGTGGACCTTGATAAATTTATAAAAATGATTGGATGAAGGGGTTGCATATGACAGGCCCTTATAGCCCTATATCTTTTGCTCAAAAAATGTGTTTATCCAAAGCAATCTATTATTTTAAAGAAATAGGCTGCTATTATAGTGATCCTTTCAAAAAATTGGTGTGTGCTATTTGCATGAATACAGTGTAAATGCAACAACCTTAGATAAAAAATACACCGAAGTTTTAGAAAAAAAAATCAGGCGAATATAGTGTCAAAGCCAAACTGCTTGTTTTCTCCAGGAAGTAACTCAGAGGCACAGAACTACTGCAGGGTATCTGCAACAGCAGCTCCCCACAGCAGTATCAGTTGTATCAACTATTTAGTCATGGTACAACTGAAATGTTATTATTCTTGTCAGAAGCCACAAGTTTCCAACTTCACTGATTGGTACATATAACACTAATGATTTATGGCGTCTGTCACTAGGTGTTCATCTCGGGTAAGAGAAATTTGCAGGCAGTGGCAAGGCAGCTCTGGGGATGGATGAGTGACCGTCTTCATGGTACCTTTCCTCCACTCTCTACTCATGGACGCTGACTGCAGTGAGGATGCCCTGCTTTGAATCACTGGCTTTCAGAGACAAGAAAACTTGCTCAAGAAGTACTTCAGTGGGTCTGGTGCTGTCATGCAAGTTCATAAATAATCCATATGGCTGAGACCTTCTGTGGGGAAGCCTGCTGTGATAACACCACCCACCAACCTTATTGAGTGTTGCCATGGAGATGGGTACTCTGAAGCCTGGGGGAGTGGGATAAAGAGGAGAAAATCTGGAAATGAAGCACATATAGGAGCAAACTGTACACTACTATTTACTAAGGAGCATTTTAAAACAACAGACATTGAGTCAGATGTGTTACCTATCATTTAAAATTAAAAAAAAGGAAAATTATCTTAAAAATTAGTAATCAATCATGAATTTTAAATGATCCTGGAGACGTTTCCCTATCCTCTGCAAATCAAATGCAACTGCTATTCTTTAAAAGGAAACAAGAAGGACACTCTATTTGTACCTTGACTCATTGGGTCATTAATGGAATAACATTTAAAGAAAAGAGAAACCAGGATTTCTGCTGCTCCAGGAAGCAGAAAAAAATGTAAAATTTAACGAATTGAAAAGAGTAGGAAGGAAAGTAACTGCAAGAGCTGCATTTCATATGGTCATACCACTTGAAATTAAAAATGTCTATCTTATGCACTTTAATTGCATGAACAAAATCGTAGTACCTTATTTTTGTATTTCATATATGGATAAATTATGAACCTACATGAAATAATTGTAGCAAGATCTTATCTTTTTAACTTTCTTGCCCTTTTCTGATTAAAAATAAGGGTAAGACAGAGGTACTTTACCCTACTTAAACTTAGAATTGTAGCTTTTGGGCCTTTGCCCTTCTTAAAAATAATTTTCTTTCAAGTATATATTTACCTCTGTCACTTCATACTTGCTGTCGAGGAGATATAACACCACTCTGGTTGCTTTGATACCTTACCTGCTATGAAGTATAGCTGAATCTTGTAGAAATTTAGTGCTTCTAGGCAGACTTCCTGAGTGGATTCTGACTTGTTCCAAAATTGTCATCGGAGGACTCTGGCCAAGAGTAAAACAAAGGAAGAAAAAAGACTTTAAAATATTTATTATACTCCAAATGTGTTATTTAGTATCTTAACATAAATATTTTTAATCAAACTGTTTTACAAACTTTTGGTCTTTAGTTTTCCTACTGTCTTCCACATGTATTATCAGAATAAAACTACAGAGCATTACCAAGTAGACAGCACACATACAGTTATGCATAAAGCTGTAAAATAAGACATGGCAAAACCTAAAACAAGTAACTCTTTTCCTGTTTTCCTTGTTGAAACAACTGTCAGCTTAAGTCTTGATACAACAGGGACGGAAATAACACTATTAAACTTAAATCATGTGATGGACCAAAATTCCTATAATGCCCACCATTTATTGCAAGAGCTTCTTTGAGTGATTTTTGAAGCACTTGAAGTTCATCACTAATTTAGAATTTTTTCTCAGTATTTAGACAGTACCTACTGCAGGCTGTAATCTAGCCAGCCGATAATGACTCTGCCAGTAGAGAAACAGAAGTAAATCAGAAGATTTGGTGGGTCTGTTTCCTGAGGATTACAGTTGTAAAGAACATTTCACTTCAGCTGAAAAGAGTTGTTCAGAAAATGGGCACTTGGTGGCATTTGTTTCTTCAGCATTAGCTAGTGGGTTTTTGTGTTTGTTTTTTTTTTTCCCCCACTTGGGCTTAATGAAGGTTTTACCATTCACAAAATGCTGCATTATCAGTCTTTGTGATTCTTTTCTACCAAACCTGGATTTAGTATGGAAAATAACATATAGCCAGGCACATACACATAATGAGAAAGCTTGGTTTATCTTATCTACAGAGGCAAGAAATGCAGAGGCTTCAAATCACGTGTGAATTCCCCTGCTCTTCTCCCCTCCAGTTAGAACAAACCCCTCTCATAGAGGAAAAACCCAAAACCAAAACCCTGAAAAAAACACTTCACTATTGATATTCCTACAGAAACTGAGAAACAGAGTTTTGTTGGCTTCAAAGGGACAGCACATAGATTATATTACCAAAGCAAGTCAGCTGTAAAAGGAGAGCTTGCTTGCTTTGCTACTGATGGCAGCCCTGCTGGTGAGCTCTGTGGGAGCATTTGCATAGCCGGGCATGTGAGAAGCCTTGAGGAAATCCTTAAATAAAGGAGGTGGAAAAAGAAAAAAATAGCTATGTCCACAGCGGCCTTTACAACAAAGCAAAAAGAAAGGCAGCAAAAATGATCAGTATGGAAACAAATACTCCCGTTGTCTACTTCACCAGCCATTAGCCAAGGCAGTGAGGAATGATCTTATATTATAGTTTTTTAAAAAGTCCAAATGCGTGTAGTTGAATAGTTACAGGAGATTTCAATTATACTGCTTTCATCTGACCGAGAATAATTTTCTAGTCATCACAGAAAGAGAAAAGGTTTGAAATGTGATCCAAATGTACTTAAAAGTCTCAAAATCAGGAAGAAAATAAAAATAACTCACCTGGAACTGCTCATTTTTTGGTTGAACTAGCTATCATTTTTAGCTGGAACTGCTTGCTTTTTTCTTGAACTAGCTATCATTTTTACATATTCTCTTGCCTTCTAGTAGCCTGACTTGTGAATTTTTTAATGCCTCAGGCTGGCAAAAGTCCACTGCTTTGGTAACATAGCACTGCACTGGGCTCATTTCAGACATAGTGGCTATAGCAGGCAGCAATCGTGTCTACCGTGCCACATGGCTGGACACCCTCTCCCTTGCTCTTCTCATCTCCCAGCTCCGCTCTGGGGCTGGACGCTCCATCAGCTCCTCTGGGAAACCTTCTGGACAGGCTGTAGGAATAAGGAAGTTGCCTATGACACTTATGCTAGTGCTGCATTTCTTGTTGCAGGGGTTTCTGTTTTATGGTTTAGGTTTTTAGGGCTAGAAGATGCATGTAATTGCTCTTATTCTTTCATCTTGACTTGCCTCTGAGGTCTTCAGACACGGGTCCTACCTGCTGCTAAGGTCTTCCTCAGGCTGGTGTGCCATTCAGGCCCTCGTACATAGCGTAGGGAAGAAGAGAGAAAAACGATTGTCTTAGAGTCTTCAGGGACTTTCATCCATTTTCTGCTTTTTCTGCTTCTCTGGGTTTTACTTACTTGCATTCATTTTTAAGGTAAACTTTATGTATAAAAAGTGTGATTACAGAAATCTCCGAGTCTCATGTATTCTTATGAGTTTTAAAGCAAAGACTTTGGAAAAAAACCAGAAATTTTTACATGAAAGAAGTTGCTAATAAAATTAAAGGCCCTTGCAGGATCATGAAGGGAAAAAGAAAAATCAGTGGCAGAGGGGTTTGGCTGGTTGTTAGATCAGCAGTACAATGGTGCTGAAATGGGAGAACATGGCAATAAAAATTGTTGAGGCAGAGTCGGTCTGCTGGAATCTAGAAGGGTACGAAGGTTAGACAAGGCATTTGGTAAGGCTTATATTTTAGTCCTCGGTACAAGAGAGAACCTTCCACCTATTTTCCCCTTTCACATACAGGGAAGAGCACTTACAGCTTTGCTGGGTTGAAAATCAATTGTTTGGGGCTTTGTAATTGATCTCCTGAAAGAACTAGGATAAGTGATAAATACTAAAAAGGATTATTATTTATTTTAGAAAATCTGAGTGCACAAGTGCTCAAAGACGTACTCTGAACTTATCTGCAAATAATAATTACTGTGATTAACTAGTAAGAAATTACGCAGTCATTGCTCATTTTAATCTGGAGCTTTAATTCAAAAAAGCGGGACCCTTATTTATCTAACACTGATTAAAATACAGTACTGAATGAAGATCATCAGAAATTGATTTGATGGCTGACTACTGAAAAGTCAAAAAGCTTTCTGCAATGTATACATTTAAATTTTGCTGATATAAATGTAAAATGTAATATTTCATATATGTGGGATTATCTATAAGTAAAAAAAATGTAATTCACCCTGTGCATAAACATGTTCATAAAAAAATATCAGGAATAATTGATAAAGGGGTGTCTCTCTGAAGCTATATAATTGCCTGTCTATCGGCATGCCTATACAACAACCAATAGAGTAATATCTTAACATCTCTCAAGCGTTGATGTATTTATTTACCTAATGCCTTTACAAAGTAGGGAAGAACTAAGACCCCTGTTTCACAGACAGATTAGATTGCTTTTCTGAGGTCATGCAAGAATTTTTTGGTGGAGTGTAGACTAAAAGTTAAGCCTCAAATCCCAGATAAGTATTTCATCTTTTGGATCATTCTCCCCTCCGCGGCTCTTTTCAGTAAAACAGAAACATTAAAGTCGTCTTAAAAAAAAGAAACCAACCAACCAAACAGAAAACCAACCCCAAAACCTAGTGAAAAAACAAAATCCCATAAGTACTGGAGCGGAATTCATTTGACCAAATACAGATGTTTGTATTGGTGCAAGTCAGCCTAAACTCATTTTATGATCAGTGGAGAGAAAAAAGGAATTTCCAAGTTGTGATCCATCCATTCTAATTTAAATATATAAAATTAGATGTAGTAAATTCTATCCTGCATGAATCTGATCTAGATAGCACTTTTTTTCTGGGAGGACTGGTACCCATACATTTGAAGATCTAACAGATCATGGCTACAGAACCTAGTAAAATTACAGTCAGTTTCTTTGCATCATAAATACACAGTTTGGCAATCTAATGTGATCTGTGATTTAATTTTTGAGCTTAATAATCTGGCAAGTGAGGATTCCAGTGCCAGTATCGTGATCTTCAAGTCTTAGACCTAACAACCACCTTTACCTACAACCTATCAGTTTATGTATGATGTAGTGACAGAATTTCCACACCTTAACAGAGAAATCATAATTTCCCTTATCACACAGCTTGTAAAGATTTGTAATCTTGTAAAGATTAGTTATTTGTACAATGATTTGAAGATACAAGTGCTGTAGAAATTATATTATAAATGATGAGTGTAGGCCTGGAGGCTTATTTAAAAGACCAATTCATTAATTTCTAGTAATTTCCAGATGAAACATAGGTTGATAGTTTTAAAATCTCAACTGCTGAGTGGACAATAAGATTTGCTTCTTTTTCAGATCCCTCCTCACCCCTTCAAAATCAACTCTTTTTTGCCAAATACCATGTGTTTGGAGGTTTTTTCCTGTCCTTTCTCCTGCAAGCTTGCTATTTGTCTTGCAAATATTTACTCACTGTACACTGGGCTCGGTAAATAGAAGATGGTGGAGCTGGTACAAATTTTAATATGCATTCCATATTTATTTTTAGATCATACTTATCAAATGAGAGGATAAAGTTCACAAAAATTTAAACTTCTTTTACCTAACCTCTGTGTGAGTATGCTGGTGTATATATTTCAGGACAAAGCAACAACAATTTTTTTTTGTGAGGGGAAAAAAACTCACCTTACCTCTAGCAGTTGTCTAGGAAATGGTTGGTTGCTTTCAGTGGGGTTGTAAAACAATGTTATAGATGTGGATCCTGCAGATCTCTGTCTACTTGCATTTCTTTGGGTAAAAGTAGTGTCTAGATTCATATGTTAGAGTTATAAATATATTGAATTGGTGCTAATGTGCTCAACTTTTGGCAGATGAAGATCTTCATGTTTCTATGTAAGTCATCTTTAGATAACGAGTTAGCTCAATATACCAGCATATGCCTACAGAAAATGTGTTTAAACATCATTCACTGAAACCTTAAGTAACAGACTTATTGACATATGAGCAAACTGTTCTCAGACAAGGGAAGCTGATAAACCCGGGTGTATCTATCAGCACTTACAGCCATGCTGCACAATTTCCACCATCCACTGGGGGCTGACTGTCACTTTTTGGTTCCTATTGGTAATGTTAGGGAGCTGCTGAACCTGATAGCCTGACAAAGCTGAAGCTTCTTTAGCTCCATGTCCTCACTTCTAGCCGGTAGCCAGGTGGAGCAGGCACTGCCAATAGGCATCACAGGACCCATCATCTGACTCCAGTTATTGGCACTCAGACCACCATACACACACATATGCACACAGAATAGAGAGCTTCTCACCCAGAAAAACAGAAATGTAGTTTATTGAGAAGACAGGACAGACTGTGGTGATCAGACACAAGGCATGGTCAGACAAGTATACTGGCCAGCCTCCTTACATGCTACCAGTCCTGTTTACTCCCTTCTCCTGCCATTTACCATATCTGTTTCCCAATCCACCTTGATCCCTCCCTCTCTGGTCCTTTCTCTAAACATCCCATAATATGCCTCGTACAACCACAAGATGCTCTTCTTGGCATCCCATAAGGAGTCCCCCACCCCTGTAGGCAGTAACCCCTTCAATCTGCAGGGTGATCCAGCGAACTTCTCCCATTGACCCATCTGGTGGGTGGCACTCCTGGACATCATGGCTGATGGCTCACTGTGATGGCCTGGGGAGGAGCTGGGGCAGGGGCCCCTTGGCATTGTTGGGTTTATTTGGGTTCATCCACCCATCATTTTTCTCTGCTTCTTTAAGTGTGGAGACAAGCCAGGTTATCATGTAACCCAATGTGTAAAACTAACATTTCTGTTTGTGGTGAGCTAATGATGAATGCCAAGGAAAGACAATCCAGCACTCCTTTTACACCAAAGGAAATACTTTAGAAACTTTGTTTTAACCCACAGGATGGAGATTTGTCAGAAACATAGAGAACAACTAGTAGTTAGTTATGAAGACTAAAGCTAGCGAGTTCCTCAGCAGTACAAGAAATGGCAACTAACTACAAAAATTATTTATGCAGGACAGTCTGTTGGAGAAGGTTGAAGGGTAGGCATACAGCTAAGTGCATCCCAAAGGAGACCAAGGGCAGCTGGGAACATTTGAGACATAAAAGTGAATTTCTTAAATAGTAACTTATACATTAAATAAACCAATGTGTTTATCTTCTCTCTCTTTTGTTTTGGAGGGTTGTTTTGTTTAAGAGCAGTACAATGTGCTGCTCACAATCCAATCTCAGTCAACTGAAATTACAGCAATGTAGATTATCAAGTGGTACAGTCAGACAATCCTGTTACACTGCAGTTTTACAACGAGAATTAGGAAGCAAAGTCATCACTAGTTTTGATCAAAGGAGACTCTGAGGACCGCTTTTGCTTGATCAAGCTTTTGACACTGCAAACTACAGGGTGTTAATTAACAATCTTTGCCATCTTTACTTCTCTGATATAGTTCTTAAATGGTTTCAAAGCCGTTGTAATTCTCAGAAAGAAAATAGGAGATAATTACAGAAAATTATTAGTGAAATAGTAGGTCAAATGAGATGACTGTAACGGTGCCTGTTGCCTTAAGCCTGTGAATCTGTCAAAAGACCATGGCCTGATGCTATCCCATCGCTGCAGGAGGCACTGATTTGGCCTCTTTACCAGTTTCTGGATTCTGAATTAGTCTTCCAAGTTCTTGGTTTTTATGCAGTGATTTCTTGCATGGTATAATATCATAATATATAGTAAGTGACAAGGTCATTGTCAGCTGGTAGAAAAGGCTTTTGCTCCACTATTGCTCAGAAAATTGAATTCTTTCATTGTTTTACCTACTATTTTGAGACAAACCTAACATTGAATTTGGTGCAGAGTATGTAACATTGTGTCTACAGCACACAGAGGCTTGTAAAGAGGAGTTCCCCCCTTTCAGCTAGCTTGAAGCTAGCTGGAAGCCTGCTGAGATATCCTCCTGACAGGGCAGCACTGTATGGGAACAGCAGCTCACAGGCTGAAAGAATTAAGGCTTTGTTAGCATAGGTCTGGCTACTTGAGCTGTGATGCTCTAAGGACACAGCTATACCACTTACTCAGCTCCATCCCAGGGACTTTTGCCCTGTAATCCACTCCACGACCCCTATTTGGCCCTCAGGTTTCATTGTTGGCTGGATTTCTCCCAAGGTAAAGGTAAATTGAGGTGTACAAATTCACAGCCTGCACTCCGATCTAGCAATCAGGCAGTGCCACTTGTGCTGCTGTTTAGTTAGGGGTTCACATGAGTACATGGTATTTCCTATGTAGTGAGTTTACACGAGGCAAGTGTGTGGGGTTCGCAAAATATCTAGACTGCTTCTGGTAGAAAAAGCTAGGCTTCTTTCACTCCACACAGTGAGTTAAAGTATGAGATCGTTTCGGTTTTGGTAGCCTTTGGAAACTTTAATGTTATCCCACCATTAGTGAGGGAGCGCCTGGTTCCAGTGTTTGTTGTGTTTTTCTTTTCTAATTTTAGAGAGCATACTGCCACTGTCTCAAATAGGCACAGTAAATTAAGTATTGTAGGTGGAATCATGGTGCAACCAAATTTAGGTGGTAGCAAACATGAATTAATATCTGCAAATGCATCAAGCAGAAAAAGCTAAAAGAAATTGAGGGAGGAAGATTTCTTCTTTATGCATTCCTGAGGGATTTTTGTTAGCTCTATATGCCTTCAAGATTTAGCAAATGCATCCTCAAGAAAGGAAGTATTTTGTCATAAATTTAATTCTATTCTTTCTGCACTTGGGCAAAATATTCAAATCAATCTACCTCTTAGTGGATAAATTGAACAGCATTTATCTGTGCCTTGGGTTGTATGTATCTAATCCTGCCTTTTTTAATTCTTTTTTTTGTTTCTTTTTTTTTTTTTTTTTAAAGAAAGTCTGTAGTCCATAGACTATTATTGCACAGTGCATCTGCAGGGTGTAATTTAATGTGCCCTTCTGTGAACTCTCATGCAGAAAATGTCAGTTACTTACATACCTAAACCATACAAGACATTGCCCTAACAATTCCATCATCAGAAAGGTTAGTGTGGGGGGTTTTTTGATAATGTGTGAATTATTGAGATAGCTTATTTGAAAGGTGGTGAAGAAAAGGAAAATCTTGTGCAGATGGAAAAATAAGATTTTTTTTAAACTGAGATTTTTAGCAATTCAGAGTACTTTTTAAAGATGCTGTATCACTGACATGAGATAATTGAACAGTATCTTATCTATTAAAAAAATATATATTCCTGATAGTAATAGGGACGTGTGTTCTAACTCTGTTCAGTATAAACCAGTTATATAGTAACTAGAGTATTCTTTTTTAATTCTGCACATTTCATTTAATGTTCGTCTTTTTTTTTGCAATTACTGACAGTACTTTATATAAATCCAGTTTAATCAATGTAGGAATTAATTTTCTTTTTAAATTTTTCCTGCTCCCTGTTTCCCTCTGCTTCTCCCTAATGTTAGCAGCTTCTCCAAAGTCACCGACAAAGGAATTTACAGATTCCTCTTTTCACTGACCATGGATTATGCCATTTAACTTTGAAGTAAGTCAGACTAGCAATGTCCATGTTCAGGAGGTTAGATTGCAAAAACACTTCAAATAAGATTATCACTGTGCTCTGCAATTGTTATTAATAACTTAAGATGTAAATTGTCCCTGGATTCTAAACTACATATAAGTGATATTTTTCTTCTGTCTTTTTCTGTAAAAAAATATATGGGTTTTTTCCCACGCTACTTAGCACAAACCCGTAGTCTAGGGTTGTATTTATCTGTGCTGCAATTTTACTTGGATTTCACCTTGCATATTTCAGTTAACACATACATTTTTGGTGCTGTGTTTTGTTTGAGATGAGATGGGAGGGCTGAGGAAGGGGATTTTTTCTCATCCAAGTTGAGGATTGCCATGCCATACAGCTGTGAGACCTCTTTAATTAAGTCAGACTAAGCTACATCAGATGGGCTGGTATCTGAGTGCACGGTGAAGACAGCCGAGCTGTTGGTGCTGTACTTTAATTAGAACTTTTAATATTTCATCCCTTACTACCCAAAGTGTGACCTGTCAAGGTGCTGAGATGCTGCCCTTTCTTGATAGAGGTGCAGCTCTGAGCCCAGGACTGGCACTGATTTATATCCAATTTGTATACAATCACTTAGTGTTTTTGTTGTGTTTTCTTTCTTGTGCTTGTTGTCTGTAAGAGCTGGAAATCACAGATCTGTTAATGTTAAAGGATATTTGGACTTGTTAAATAGCTCATCAAAAGCCAGCCCACATCTCCTGACCCTAATCTTTCACAAGTGGTTTGAGAGTGTCTAGCAGTTTTGCTCCAAGACTTGATTTATTAGTAAAGCTTTAGAAGCAAAAGAGAGCCAGCTGGGTATCGGACAGAGATCCAAATTAGGGTGTAGTTACACAAGCTGGATCGAGCTGACTTAACGTCTTTCCATGGCTGAAGAGGGAATGTCCTCTCCATCATGTTTCTCCCTTTTCCAGCTCCCTGTTCTTCCTTCCCTTGTTCCCAGAAGGTCCTCCAAAAGGTGGCAAGGTAGGGAGTACTGGGGTGGGAAAGGCAGATGGCAGTTTATGTGAATTCCCTGTATGCTACTTGGTGTGTCTGGGGCTCTTTGTCTCATCCTCTGCAGTTCCTTCTAAGGAGCGAGTAACATTAGTTAATTACCCTATGCAAAGACGGGTTGAAACTGAGAGATAAATACATACAACTAGTAGTTTTTCACATCTAGGATTTGCTATTAAGTATGTAAACAGCGTTCAACTCGTATTTTGACAACTGGCTCCCCTCTTGGTGTTGATCAGAGCAGTGCATACCCTGCAGCTGGTGCACTGAACCAGAGCCACATTGCTGTTGTTTGATGCAGTTCCCAGGGGACATTGAAATATTTCATACACAAAGCTGCTTGATCTCTAGCTCTGTGTTCTTTGACACTGTCTTACTCTAGCCCAATTTCTTGGCATTAACAAAACACGTTTCTATGTTAAAGACCACTTGCAGAAGTCAAAAGCCTTGCATTGGTGAATCACAAGCCAAAGGAGCTAAAATGCCTTTTTTTTCTGTAATACAGTTGCATAAGCCATAAATCTACAAATCATGATATAGAATCATGGAATGAACCTCTTCAATCATTTCTCAGGGGGAGGATAACCCTCTTGGGAAGCAAGGGTTATATTATAAAATCAACTGACTGTTATCAGAAGAAATAAAACTGTTCAGATGGAGAGCAAAATTATTGTCCATAAATAAAGAACTAGATAAAATCTAAAAGTTTTTATTCATCTCTGGAATAGCTTATCAGCCTTACTTATTTTGCCTTTACAGAATCCATTAGGAAATATATAAATAATGATTTTTCTGGCTGAATTCTACTAATTGGACTCCTCTGGTCTTTGCACTCTGGGTGTGTTTTGCAGCTCTTTCTGTCCTAAATCATTCTACTCTCAGTGCATAGGGACAGTAGTGATCCACTGTAATTCATAGCAGTGAGAGCTGAAATAATCCCTGTCCTAAGTTTCCCAAATTGTAACGTAGTTTGTATGACGGTTTAACCAGGAAACCACAGCTGAGAAGCAGAACCTGTTCTTCAACATACATACAGCATGGGATACAACTTCAGTAAAGTGTCCTGAAGGAATTACAAACAAAGAATCTAATTGGAATAATTCTGAATATAAGTAAATCTCTCAGTTGAAATTTTTATTTAGAAAATATATTTAGGGAGTGAATGAAAAAGCCTTTCTGAAATGACTTGGGAGGGTGCAATGGGTTTGTTAAAAACAAAAAATCCTGCCTTGAGGTTGTGATCATAACAAAAAATATCTCTAGGATTAAATTATGGTAAATGTAATACTAATTAATGAGTTTATTTTTTTAATGTGTTGGCTAGAGGTTTAAAGTACTTAAGGGGAATTTAGAATTTTTCCTCAAAACTAAATTTCATCATTAAAAAAAAAAGTCAATGAAAACAGATGTTATCTTGCAATGCTAGATTCCCAATTGATGCATCCTTGAAAATCTGAAACTAAAAATAGAAAAAACTAGTGCCAGCTCAAATTTTCCACATTTATTTCTCAACAGTTTTTTGGTGAAAACATGATTTTAGCATGTTTTAAACATTTTATACATTCTTGTTTAATTTTCTAACTTTTTTTTCTTTAAAAATAATCAAGGAATTCTAAACAAATTTATTGGCTGTTTGTGCATTTCTTTATACCGTCAAAGGACATATGGATTAGAGATTTAATTTAGTGAAAAGAGTCAAAGATTAATGAAAACTGATTTTTTAAATTAAAAAAAGGATTTACATATACAAAAGAATGGTTTAGTTTTCTCAGTGTTCTTTAAAAAAATGGCATTTTTGTTTTGACTTGCCAGTTTTTGGTAAGTAACCTGAAGAAAAAAAAAAAGTTATTCTTAGATGTCTAGTAAAAAACAGAGGGAAAATAGTTTTACTAACTTTTCTTTTTCCAGCTGAATACAAATGGTGCATACATAGTTAACATCAAGTCTGGATTTTATCATTCTCTCTCTAATCTCTTTCTCTTTATTTTAATAATCTAATAAACTGTGTCACAAAATTTGTACTAAAGTGATAGTGCCTCTCTAAAGCAAACTTACCAGTTTGAGGTTTGCAGTCTACCTATGCGTTACGGGTTCTAATTACTGTTTTCCTGATTGATAAAACACTAAGGGTTATGCCTGTGCTTCCTGCATAACAAAAATTACAAAGCAATAATGACCCAGCCTTTTTTTCCACCTTCTACTCTCTCTAGAGCTACATCTATAATGATCCTACCAGGTACTACATGATGCAAAAACCCAAACAAAGAGCAGCTCCTTTGCCCCATGCATCAACATCCCATCAACAGCATGCTGAAAGTCTCCGTGGAAGGACCTTCAGCCAGCCTCAGCAAGACAAGTTCTCGCCAGAGTCAGAAATGGGGCTTGACCAAGATACCCTGATGGCTGCACTGCATACGTACATCACTCAGAACTTGTCAGCACAAAGCAATGATAAAACTTCTCACAGCAGGACTAAAGGCTCTCACATTTATGCTGATAGATTCTACTCTTCGCAAGTCAGTCCTTTTGATGGAACTTTTGCCAAAGGAAAAGCAGATTTTAAAATGAAGAAGCTGTTCCAGCCAAGACCTGTGTCTGGAGTGCTGGGGCCAACCCCTGAAATGCCGAATCATAAATCTGCTTCCCAGGGTGATCCAAAGGACCCTCTGAGTGTTGTGGATGGTAAAGTTGATATTTAGTTATTTTAACTTATCTGAAGTTTTCCTCATGTTCACTGGGCATTTTTGAGAGAAAAGAAAAAAAAAAATTAGACATTCTGATATATCTCCTGCTATTGGCATATTTATATCTACCATAATACTCACAGTAATAATGTTCACCATTCTAACTACTCTTTCCCTGCAAACATCTGCCCACATTCTTCAACCCACCTTCCATATGCATGCAGAAATATATGGCACTTGGTAAAACGTAGCATTTATGTAACTTGTTATATTTTCAAAGCATTTTACAAACAACACATAATTATGGGTATATCTTTGCTATCAAATCTGTTTTTATGCATGCATCCCACACTATATATAGGTAATATAGAAATGCCTGGGTTTGTCCCGTTTCTCTGTATTTAACTAGAAATTCAAAGACCATGGGTCAAATTCAGAGTTAGACACAGAAATTAACACTGAGATAAATTCAGCGCAGAACACAGAGAGGGGAGGAGCCCGTCAATTATGTGGATAGGTGGACACAGAGTGATAGAAGAAGGTGGGGTTACAGCTCCTTTTGGCTGCACATTCTATAACAAACAACCCATTTGCTGGATTTTCATCTTCTTTTGATGATGCTGCTTAACTGTGACCAGATCCTGATTTCTTGTGTATGTGATAGTTTGACAAATATTTAAATGAAGATGGAGTGTAACATCTCATGGGATACTGTGATACATTTTAAGCGTTACTTTGTTGAGACAAGATGGGTCTTCACATCATGGCTGGGGATCAGGTAGAGTTTAGAAAATAATTCTCATTCACTTTGTTGTTTCTCTAAACTAACCTAACTATTCATGTTATTCCAGTGGTTCAGAATGCCTGAAAAATGAAAGAATTGGTCCTCAGCTATTACCAAGCAGTTACATCTGTTACACTGTAGTCACCACTATCCCAATGGATTTTGGTGATACGTAAGAGGGTTCCTTTGAATCCCTTCTGTAGTTATTATCATCCATAAAGTTTAACGTTCTTTGATTTGTTTTGGTTTTCTTTTTTTTAAAAAAAAACAGAACACACAGAAATGTCAAAGTTGCAGCAGAGGAAAGATAATGCTTGCAATCTAAAGGATGCTCAGAAGTGAAAGCATTCTTGGTATGGTGCCCAGAGATAATAGGTTTCAAGGAACGAACTATAATGTAAAATCAAATCCAGGTGGCACTGTAAGTTTCTTGCACAGGTTAGACAATTTTGTTGCTAGACTCAAAACAAACTAGGCACATGCTGGTTTCATTATCCTCCAGCTGTTCCACTTCACCTTTCCTGGTAGGAGCCAACCGGGAAAAAAAATGCTTAACACTTAGAGGGAATAACATGTTTCACAATTCATAGCGTTGTACTGCTTTGACTTCACGTACATAATGTGCCCTGTAGGGACTTCTTCCCTTGCATTAGCTTTTAAATGTTGCATAGTCATAAAATTATGAATCATTTGAGTAGGAAATAATATGGTTTCCTTTGTATTTTTGAGCCACTAAATAGTCTCATAAGGAAGTGGTGAGGTGAGGACAGACCCCAGCGTATTTGTTGTTTAAAGTGCTCTCCATTGGAGTGATGATGGTTTGGATTCAGATTTGCCAGGCTGACTGCCCATCTCTTTCCGCTTTTGACCTTTCTCCAGTCTCTCTGGTGCTTCAGGATTTTTGTACACTTGCGGGTTGTTTCTCTCTCGCACTCTCTAAAGCACAGAACTGTTCAAAAACTGGAAAGCATGGGGTGCAGTCACATGAGCTCAGTTCTCTGCTGTATCTGATACAGGATTAGACAAAGGAACTTGAATGGGATAACAATCCAGAAGGTACTGAGCAGATTAGCACTGAGAATTGCTGCAAAACAGTGGCAGGTAAATTAGCTAACAAGGCACCCTGAGGGAGAAATACAAGAGAAGGAAATGTGCAGCTATTTTTCTATCAGATTTGGAAACTATTACCTCTAGGAGTAGCATGATGTGCATGGGTACTGCCTTTGTAGTCACTGTGCAATAGCGGAATCGTTAATCTGTCTTCTGCGCCAGCCGTATTTAGAATTTGCCTTAGTTTTAAGTGATTTGTTCTAGTCCACTCATTTTTTATGTATTAAATATTACAGAATACATCTCTCTGTTGCTTTGGAAAGGTCGCAAAATTAGTAATTCAGATGTCTTTTTTAAAAAAATAAAAAGCTTCCATGTTTATAGAGCAAAGATATTTTTATATGTCCTCTGTCTTGCAAAGCTGGGGTCACCAATCTGTTTGGTGTTCAGCTGCTGAGGATAGCTAATATGTGGTCAGTAGGGTGATGGGGTAGAAGACAGACCACCCTGTGGGACTGCTAGCAAAGTTACTGCTGCCATACCATTGAGCTGTCAGGCAAGCTGGCTTTGGCAGTTGTGTCAACGGAGTATGGAGCATGATTTATATGCTGCACAATAAAAAGCTGTTTTCCCTTGTTAAGCTGCTATTGTTACCTACTAGGGGAATTCTGCTGGTGAAACTGATATTAAAAATTACATCATCTAAGATATATGTGCCTTTACTCTGATGATGGTTCCAAGGCAACTATGAAAGGCAACTTGCTGCCTTCAGTTCGGAAGCTGGAGCTAAGGGAGAAATCTGGTTTGCAGTACAAGCCTTGTGAAACATGGCTGAGCATTGCCAATTCTATTTAGAAGGGGTCAGTGGGAGAGTATGAAGGCTGTGCACAGGTACATGCATGTTCGAGTACGTGCGCTGCTTAAGCGATGTGCCATTGCAGTATCCATCTGCCTTTTGGTCTTTCTCCAACAATATTTTCTGATTTTAATAAATTCATAATAATTTCTTTAAATTACCCAAAGGTGTTTGTAAATAGATGCACTGATATTTACTTGTGTATCAGCCTTATCCAACAATATGCAAATGATATACAAACATGGACAAGTGCCATAATAAGAAGTGGAAACATCCGTATTTAGCATGGACGTGTATTAACATCATATCAGTAACCTCGTGAAGTTAGCAAGACTCTTTATGTAGACCTCCACTTCACCAGACTGTTATAGACATTTCAATGACTGTTCCTGCTACTATGCTGAACACACAATGCTCCTCATGCTTGCTAGCTTTGATTATTGCTTTTGGTCCTTGACATTTTAAATCACATTTGTAGTTGTTCAGTAAAGGTAGCATATAATGCCTAAGGTTTACTCACGTTGACACAAGTCTGTATTTAGGATTCATTTGATGAACTGTGTCCAGGTGGCATTGACCAGGACAGGAATAGCAGCATCAGAGGAGCAGGAGGCTCCTCTATAACAGATTAATTTAATGAACCGTGAGGACCTGCAGTGAACCTGTTAGTGTTATCTGGAGTAGGGCTTGTGACCACTCTTTTTCTCATGTGATTCCCCTCCCCATTCTCTCATTTCCATTTTGTTTGAGATTGAGACTGCTTTGTTATTGACTATGAACCTGTGGAAGTGGACTGGAGAGAAAAGACTTGGCTAAGAAAAGCCAGTTTGGAAAAAAATTAAAAGGAATGGAAATGACAAGGCTATATTGACTGCATGTTGTTGGGTAGCTCAGTAGTTGGTCTTGACAACTAGCTGTGAAACACCTGAAATAAACAAAAGTCTAGTAGTGCTACATTAATATAGCTCTTTTAATTACATATGTCCTGAAATATAATTCTTTTTTTAAGATTTGTCTTCAAATATTGATGTAATGGCCAGTGACTAACTTAAATTTAACAGGCAAATGCAGATGCAAATTATTCATCTGAGGCTCAAAACTTGCTTTCAGCTTGGAAACCTCAGGTTGCTGATTTTTCATATCAGAATTTTGAGAGACTTTTGACTTGAATCTGCTGCTGAATTCCTGTAATTTGAACTAGCTTTTTTATCATGAATGAATGAGCATTGTTTGTACAACTTTTACTCAGTGATGCAATTGCTTTTATGCTGTTCCATTTGCTGGAATTTGCTTGAAACACCTCCCTATGATTTTGCTAAAAACTTCATAGTATTACTAACCACTCTTTTGAAGTATTTTAAGAACCTTGGCCCGTATTCAGAAAATAGGTAAACTTTCAGGACTGTAAGGAACATTAGCACTGAGTAAACTTGAGAATCTGAGAGTCTACATTTTGAAAAAAATAGTGCTACTAGGCATGTAAGTGTGTTTTAATTTTTTTCATAAATCCAATTTCTTGGTAAGATGTTTCCTAATAGCTTGAAAATCACAGTAACTGAATGACATTCTTCCCAACGTTTTACTGCTAGAAAGCAGGGGTTTTCAGTCAAGGGAAAAGAAATGTGGTTTCTGTTCTGAAGTTGAACAAATCAAAAATGCTTCAAAAATATTGTAGGAAAGTGAGCAAGTGATCCTAAAGCAGTCAGTATCATTTAAAAGTTAGGAAACTCATCTGGACAGTGGGAAACTCATGTTCAAGGCTCTAATCAGCTAGCCGTTTTGGGCACGTTCTCTCTTCTTTTGCCTAAAATTGAATGTTAATAAATTATGTTTGTGTGACTTTGAAAACTTTCATTCTTGGCAAAGATGTTTTGTAAGACCATTCTACATTTACAAGGGGTTTAGAAATACAGAGGTGGATTCTTGATCTGCACTAAAAATTATTACTTGTACATATTATTCCACATGATTGCAAAAACCTTCAAAATCTCATTTGTAAATTATTAGCTGCTGCGTGTCATGAGTTATTCATATCAATGGATAAATGGCAAAAATTCTTGAAAAAGAGAGTCACTGAAGTTATCACAGTTTTCATTGTTTTGTAGATGCACTGATGTCAGGTAATCAAACAGTGCTCCAAGAACACTTTTTCCTACTGTGATGTGCCTTGCAATGTGTCTTTATACATTTAGTTGAAAAGTTTTAGTTTTGATTTGGAACTGACATGTGTTCTGGACTTTTTTTGCTGACTTTATTAGCTCTGCTTCAATAATTTATGTTTTTCTGTCAGGCTATTGTCCAATAGTTCTATAAAACATAAGAACAGAAACAATACCTAAGCAGACGCAAGGCTTCTGCAGTAATCTGGCAGCGCTGGTATTTCCTACAGCTTAATTTCCTGCATTGCTGCTATATGTAACATCTTCTCCTAATGGCCATCTTCCAGGTAGCTGTTGTGCTTCTTGAAAAAGTTTCTTGAACTCAGTTTGATCAAGTCTAGTGAAAACTTTTATTGCAGTTTGGATCAATTTGCTCTTGTAGATTGCCTTCCCAATAAAATAGCATTTGGTCCTTATGTTTTTACTATATTATTAAATTCACAGCACGGGATGAATACAATACAATGAAATGTGGAAGGAAAGTATTCAACGTTTTCTGTGAAGTGTTACTCAGCTGCCATCAAACTTCAGTCCTAATTTTGCTACCTCCAAATATCTTGGCTCAGAGTGTTTGGCATAGGTCGTGAGATTAAGTCTTTGACTCTCATTACCGAACACTTGCTTTCCTGTACAAAGCACTCTGCTATTTCAGTATG
Organism: Theristicus caerulescens; assembly: GCA_020745775.1. NCBI lineage: Eukaryota > Metazoa > Chordata > Aves > Pelecaniformes > Threskiornithidae > Theristicus > Theristicus caerulescens. The sequence goes on along the minus strand of CM036558.1, from coordinate 10,985,917 downwards.
GTACCATAATCTTTGTTAGCTGCCCCAGTTTGAAGCAGCATCATAGATTTAACCTATTTTTTTTAATGATAGTTGCACTCAAGTGTGTTTAAAACTAGGCTTTATAAGTACATTTCAAAAGTTCATATCATACAACCTCAGCTGAATTTTATAATGAAATCAGTAGAATTTTGTCATATCATCATGGTGGATTGTTGGAAAGAGATATCCTTTTAACCTGGAAAAGAAAGTACATCAAAGAACCATCTTCCCCATGTGTCAAAACCCTCTTTGACTCACAGTAAACCTACTATTTAAACTGCTTAAGTTATCTTGGTTTATATTGACTAATTAGTTTAGAGAAAATAGCATTAGTTTAGTTGGTGAATTATGGGGCAGGTTGGAGGAAATTAACCTCTGCCTTGAGATGACATTGAGAAGCCAATGGTCAGCTGCAGGCTCTAACCTCTTCAGCTAACACTGTAGGGTCCAAAAAATGACAGACGTGTCCAAGGTCTTGGCTTTTTTACCAACAAATAATCCTTGGTTCTTGTCTCCCTGCAAAATGACATATGTGCTGCTGCCTCTTCCCTGGAGCAGAAGAGTATCTAACTACTTCATCTTTCCTAGTCTCTAACTACTTCGTCCTCCTTTGCTGTGAGAAGCAAAAACCTTCTCTTTAGCTCTTTTTCTAGTAGCGTTTTCCCCTTTGCGCACCTACTTTTTAATTCACCTTTGCGTAATCCTGAAAGCTGACAGCATGGTCCCAAAGGCTTGTTTACAGACAGTGATGAACATGTCCAACCACAGGGCTTAACAAGGAGAACATTACTACAAGAAAAAAGGTTGGATGTTGCCTTCAAACTGCTTATATATAAATTCATAGATTCAAGAGAGATTTAAAAGCAGTCCATATCTTCCTCTACTTAGACAACACTACTTATGTGAAAGAGTTTTCTTGCTTGCGTGCATATGCATATGTATGCTAAATTCCTGATCAGCATGAATAAGCAGAACAGAGGCATGATTGAAAATGGTTTTGGTATGCTAGAGTAAGCCCTACATTTAGCGTCTCATACCCCGAGGGACATTAGGCTGAGTTTTGCAGAGTTATACAGAATGGTACTGAAGGATATATGCAGTCAGGAAAGCACCTTCCCTGAAGAGTTGTTATGCTACATCTTCTAAGTCACCTTTAATATCCATTGTCCTTGAATTTCCTCATCTTCAAAACTTTTGTCACATCAAGGTTGTTTTGTTTTGGTTTCGTTTGGTTTGGTTTTTTTCTCCCTAAATATAAGTCCATTTGGTTTTCCTGGCCTGGACTGTCATCTTAACATTTCTTTCCTCAATATGACTGATAAAACATTCATAGCTGACAAACCAGTAAAGTTCACTTTTGACAAAATACATATTTTCCAAGAGAAATCAATACCATTTAGAAGGTTTGTCCATTACATATCCATGTATGTAATGGACATATATCCATATCCACTTCTAATTGAAGAGGAGCTTTTTGACTGAAAGAGAAAATATGGGTTTTTTCCCCCCTAGAACTCTATATAGCTATTTACCTTGCAAAAAGCAAATCACCAAAGAAACCTGATCTCTAATCAACAGTAATGTTGTTTGTGCTATCTTAGTGCAGCTAAAAAAAGTTAAGCTACCTTAACACTTGTCTTCAGTGTTTTGAGTTGATTTAGACTAGGAAACCATGCTCTTGTAAAGAAAAAGTGACAATTTTATACCCCTCTCTCTAGGACAACTTGCTGGGTTGTAGTGGCATACATCCCCCAGTGCCTGGCATGGATTCACCTTGTCATAAACTCCAACATCCGTTTATAATACTGTGTTTTCTGTAAAGATGGCACCATGAATGTGTATGCACTCTTTTGGAAAACAGATGCTCTCCATGAAGGAAAAGCTATCTTTTAGGAAACATGAAAAATACTTAGTGATACAAGCACATGTGCTTCATGTATGCAGCTAAATCCTGTGCTTCTGTTCTTTTGTGATCCAGAGACACTCATTAAGGATGTATTGAAGGACCTAGAGAAACACCAGGTGAATGTGGAGAATCTGAGCTCAACGGAACTGGATGAGATCGCTGATACTATTGCCAATGCAATTCAAACAGTTGGCATTCAGGAAGAAACGGAGGAGGGTGCTGGAAAAACTAGAGAAGACAAAACAGAAGCACAACTGAAAAAAGAAGGTGCTCAAGGAAGGGCAGAGATTCAGACTGGATTAATGGAAACCAGTGTTAACATACCAGGTATTAATTCTAAGAGTTACGTACAGCAAAAGATAGCTACCCTTATTTTCCTTTATTGTTTCACAATAGTGCTAGACTCTTTTAAATCAGTTTTAAAGAGGACAGGAGGGAAAGTTTCTTTATTTTTCCCTGAAGGCTGCACAATTTTAGCTTTGCTGTTTTCTTTTTACAGCAGATACTTTGTTGAAAATGCATCTTCTTGTGAATCCTTGGTCTTCAAGCTTCACAAACAAGATAAACCTACATGCCCAATTATATTGGAATACAAATTGCTTTATGCTGTGTGGTCTAATTTCCCTTTCTTGAAAATTAGATGTTTAAGCAAAATGATAATGAAAAATGATTATATTCCAAGAATGTATTTCGAAATATGTGGGGAAAAATTGTTTTACAAATAATTGTTCTTTAATGTACCACAATTACTTGCAGAAGAAAGTCTTAGATAGGTACAGGTAGAAAACTACTCATTCCCTTTCCTGCTTAGGGAAATAAAAGAGTTGTTATTGTTATTTGCTTCTGTCTGGACACATATTTTCCTGGTGATGCAGGTTCAGGAGCTACAGTAATTGCCATTAATGAGTTGATACCACAGTGGGACATAAGTTACCACTTACCCAATGTCTATTTTAGGAATGTTATATCCACGACACCAAAAACATATGCTATAAGTGATAAACAGTGATTTTAACTTACTGTCTTTTTTCATGGTGAGATATCGAAATTCTTACTAGTTAGGGATATTCTGGTTATTTTAATTGCCAGTTCTTTTTGTAGATTAAAATGAGCAGACCCGAGGGTTTGTCCTGAATCATGCTGGGAGAGACGAATAAGACTCAGTTCATAAACCAAAAAGCCAGCATTATTTGACTGGGGTTAATGATGCGACTGCATATCATCACTGTAGTTAAACTGTAACGTGGTTTTTGGTAGACAATGTCTTTTGATATGTCATCTTCTTCCACCAAAATATGTATAAGCGATGTATATGTTTCCTTTTTCTTTAAAGTAAATTCCCATTCAGCTAGCTAGAGCCATTTTATTGTTTTTTTTTCTTAGATATTGATAAACTCATATGAAGATTGGACACTTAATTAGCCAAATAACACCATTACATTGGCTCTTGAAGTACTCTGTCTATTGATCTTGCATTAATTTGCTATCGAAGTGGGGTTAGAATAACAATACTGAATTATGCAGTGCTCTTTACTCTGCCCTTTCAGCTTTGATGTCTTAATGTTTAAATTGCATGAAAAGGCCACCACTACAAAACAGCCTATAAGCAGTGTTTGTTTCATATATGATGTTTTCCCTTCATTACTATTTATTTGTGCTTTTCATATCCTACAGACAATGGAGTGCACGAAGCCAGTGCGAGAACTGATAAAGAGGTAGAGTACCAGTATTTTAACAAAACAAGTATTCCATCTCAGAATGTCAGGTTTATATGCAGTGAAGGTCAAAAACACACTTCTGAAACATAGGACTTGTTTTGTGTCGTGTGGGTATAATTCAGTATCACAGCATAGGCATATTGTTGTTGATGCATTGAAATATTAAATGAACATTTATTTAAACCTTAACCAAAATGAGTTTGGCAGTTGAAAAAGCCAAAATCAAGTTCTGTTTTGCCTTTCTTTCATTCGTAAATAGACAGAATTCATAACAGATCCCAAAGTTCAGGCAAATTCAGGCTTTTACTCAGGTTAGTATATTTTGAGTATCAAGGTGTTCTTGAAAACACCTTTCTTTCACCTGTCCTTTGGCTCTTAGTTCTGGGCAATGTAAGCATCCTTGCTCAGATAATCTCTCTGGTTTTCAGAAACAGATGAGTACACATATTCCCTCTGAGGGCATGTGTTTGTGGGAGGGTTCAAAATTCCCTCTCCTTTCACGAGATCCATCATTCTTTACTTTTTCACTTTACCATTAATTCTTCCACATTGTTGAATATCAGAGATATTTCAAAAGCTCTAGGCATTACATCTTGTACCCGAGGTGGTAACATCAAATTTGGGATCTAGATTACTTTTACAATATTCCTCATGAGCTCTGAATCATTTCCTATAGACTTATATCCAATATTCAGCCATTTTTGAGGTATATTCGTCTTTCTTTTTCTGGGTTGCATGGAGCAGAAAAATCTGAAAGAAATATTTTTAAAAACTGCCGTGAAACTTCTCTTACTATATACGCTATCAAAAGCTAACACTGCAAGACTCATAAATGGGCAAACCCTCTTGTGTTCACAGTAAAATCTCTTTAGTAGCTGCCCTTCTACCAAGCAAGGAAAACACACAAGTGGACAATGTGTCAGGAGCTTTAACCACCCACATGAAATTCTTCAAGGAATGAAGCGCTGCATTCACAATAGACTTACAGAGGATCCCATGTATAGATTTCTTAGTGACAGTTTGAATAGGGGATGTGACAGAAAAGAATATAATGTGACACAGAGCACAAAGTGCCTGTTAGCTATCATTTCCTCCCAAATGCTTGGCTGCAATAAACTTATATAATGAAAGTAGCTAATGAATTGTTCCAGGCATGTGTTTTGACTTTTGCTCATTTGCTTATTGTTTTGATTTATCAGACAGATTTTTTTCTGTGATCGTATGTTTAGCTTAGTGGATCACTCACAGTTTCTCACAATTTCTAGTGAAATATAACTCATCACTTAATATCTGTTCCCTTTCCTGTGTTATGACTTGTGAGACCCAAGAGGTATGCACGTTTCCAGTCCTAACACTTAGGCGTATTGATGGATATTTCTATTACTTCTCCTTTTCATTAACTTATTTGATAAGAAAGTTTTATTCTCATCAATACTTAAACACACAGACATATGAAAATGAACACCATGAAAATACAGAGAAAAGGCTATCTAGATTCTGCGATATTTGAAGAAGAAAGTAATTGTTAACTATAGCATTTCTTTGCCCTTATTAAAATTATTGAAAAATACAGTGGCATAATTTAATGCTCTTTTATTATTACTGAATAAACATTATGTTCTTACATCATCTGGCAGCATATAGAAATTAAGAAAATGATCATGCAACATTTGTATGAATAGACTCTACCCCATCAATAAGAGTTTGAAAGATTATATACAGGTTTGGTTCAGTATAACATTCCTGTGTTTAGTTTTAAAAATAATAATAATATTCTTTTAATACAGGAGAACAGTGCAAAACTAGTTAACTTCTTGAATGAGAACGTATTACCTGAAAATATGTCTAAATACCTTATACCTGAAGAATCTACTAAGACAGAAACCAAGAAATCTGAAAACACTGACTCTTCATCCTCAGAAGAAATAAATGCTGGTGTGGAAAATGTAAAAAGTGAGACTTTCTCTAGGGAACTGACAGCTGCAAAGAACAGTGAACCTGACTCCAAAGACTCCAAAGACCCAAGTGAGACCCACTACTGGATTAAGAACACTTTAATGCAGGATGAAAACTCCTATGAAGAGCCTCAGAAAAATATGGGACAAGGCTTACAACTTGAAGTGAAGTCTTCTGAGGAGAAAGAATACGGTTATATTGTGACAGTGAAAGAGTAAGTACAGCAGCCAATTTGAATGGCATTTTTAACTGGAGAAAAGATAAAGTCATTGTACCTAATGAAATATGAATGTACAAGAAGAAAATGCCACAGGCCTGATTTTTAATACATCTGAAACTGTTTGGAACCTGTTCAGTACTTTGATGAAAATACAAGAAAACAGTTCCATTTTCTTACAGTTGCCTTTCCTCCAATGCAGAAGATATTTAGTTTGTAGGTCTTTTGCTTAGACCTCTCTCTATCTTCTCATGTTCCAGTGACCTTCTAATATGTCAGTAAGTGTGCTTATGGTTAGGATGTGGGCTTTAAATATTTGACTTGAAAGTAGCCTAAATATCAATGCCTGAGTCATTCTTTCAAAAAATGACACACAATAATAAAGCACAATATTTTCTCAGTGGTTTCATTTTGATCTGAAAATAACACATATAGGAAACCAAACATCACATATGCAGCTAGTTTAGAAAGAAAGACCTAATGATTTCAGGTCATGTCACTAATGAATCTGACATTTAATACTATACTTTCAAAGGACAGCTTTTTTCCCCCTGGTGATACACAGTTTATTATAGGAACATTTGGGGGTTTAGAACCATGTGGGCACTTTTACATCCTTTCTTCCCCTGTGAGAACGATGTTATATTTGTTTAGCGATCCCGACTCATCTTCTGTGAGAAATTAGGAATTTCTAGGATGGGCTTACAAACCTCTGCAGAGCATTAAAGAGAAACTAAGACTGAAAATTCTGTAGAATGGATTGACTCTTTTGACTGTCTCAAACTTATTGATGGGATTGAAGGCAATAGGACTGTGGAAGATTCTTGCTTTTACCACGGTGTTGCTTTGAAATGCGTGTGGCTGGGTATCAGAGGACGGCTTCTTGTTTGCCTTCTCCCAAGGGCTTGAGAAAGACGGGATCACGAAGAAAGCATGCCATTTGGGGGCAAGACATTTTGTACAGTGCATGGAGGGACAGGCAGAAGAGAGGAGAGTGAAAGCTGAGGCTTGGCAGCCTGCAATCAGAGACAGACAGAGAGACTTCTCAAAAAGTAGGGAACAAACACCCACTCCTCAGAGATAATGGAAGGAATATATTTCATAAGGACTCAGAGGTTACCCTGCAGAAAATAAGTTACTTAGTTACTGGAGTGAGAGATGCTGAAGGAAAGGGCTCACCTTGTGAGGATACAGTGGGGATTAGAGTTATGTTAACAGATCCTTGCATTGCTATCGTGTCTCATTCTGAGTTTTATTTTTACCATTTTAATGTTAAATTTTATTCACTTTCTAAAGAAACCCAGCTCTAGACTTTAGAAAAGACCTTTTGGGAGTTTTGGAGTACTTGCTTTAAGGAAAGTCCCAAATGATTTGAGGTCTTCATACTTCTGTTAACATGTGTGTGTGTCCATAACCACTGTTTAATCATTATTTAATGACCAAGTCCTTTGGATTTAATTAACCAGTTTTAAACTGCTTTTGCAATTGCACTTTTTAGTTGTTTTCTTGTAATGTTCATTTTTGTTGAATAGTTCCTGTAGCAGGCTCACTATTCTCATGAACCTGCTCCAGGAGAAAGCTAGTTATTACAGAGGATTCTTCCATTTTTTTGTCTAGGTCATACCTTAGTCCTTCAGGTAGGTTACATTTCTGTTTGCTTTTTGTCAAGGGGGCACTCAGTTGTCTCCCTCTGTGTTTTTAAAACCAGTCTACCAGAAATTGATGGTATACCCTAGTTTAACCACATCTCTTGATTCCTGCCTATGAATGCTATGTGAAGCAGCAGAAGCGAGTTTTTCCCCAGCTCAATGCTACTTCCCCCAAGCCTTTTAACTCGCAGCAGTCTGGAAGGCAGCTTTATATCCAACAGTATCTTAATGACACCATATCCCTTGACCAGCCAGACTTATTTGGCTCATAAATTCTCTAAAAGCTTAGAACTTTCACAGCTCTATGTAATGGGAGATGTTCTGACTTTCAGTCTTCACAGCATGTAGATTCTTCACTGTGTCATGTTACCTGGTTTTCTTCCTAGTTAGTCCTCCGCTGATGGGTTTTCCCTGAATTGTGTCTATTATTCTTCAATGAAACTTGCTGAAGAGGGTCCTTTGTCCAAAGGTTCTTGGTCCTAGAGGACTCCATATACACAAATATTATTTAGCATAGATTTGTTCAGCTTCTTTACCATTTTCAATACCAGAAAGACAAAAAGGATTTTTCCTATATACTAGATTATTACAATTTTAGTAACTTTTGGGCAAGATGTTTTTAGATAAACATTGGCATGTTGTTAAAAATGCTCAGAAATGATTAGAAAAAATTTGCAATGAGTTAGACGAAACTGCTTCAAATGGTTTGAATTCAAACATATAAGTTTATCAAAACAATTTTAGTTTTTAGTGGTAACCAGCTCATTACACAAAGCATAGAAAACTTAACTGATAACTCCTCACTACATTCTTACCACTTTGCGTACAACTAGGTGTCATCTTCTCCAAAGTCACCGTAGAGAAAAAGAGAATAAGCTTTCATGCTTTTTTTTTTTCAGTTCCTAATCCAGAATAAGTTAATTGTTAAAGAGAATTAACTGATTGAGTTGAACTAAAGAAAAATTCCTTTTGTACCAGGATTATGTTGCATTCGATCTGCAGCAAACAGATTTTGGTTCAGGGTTCTTAGCCAGTGACTTATAACTCTTCAGTGATTTGACCTTCTTCAGCATTTCAGCTGCAAAATATATTGGTTTAATTTTTGTTGTTATTGTTGTTAAACTTCTTTGTTTTGAATTGGTCTATCTGAAATGTAAGAGTAAAATGAAAATCCCATATTTTGCAAAACAAAATTTATACATTTTGGAATTTCGTAAGAATAACAAAACTTGTTCAGGAAATTCTACATGCTAAAAATGGACTTGTCCACTCTGCAGGAACAGTGAAATACTTTCTGCAGCAGTTGAGGGATCTGTTACGTACTAGTATTTCCCACAACCATTTCTTTAGTACATAAAGTGGCCTTAGAGAGCAATTGGATCAGTGTACTTGAGAGTTTCAGTAAAGACTTGTTTTCATGAATGTTGCTGTAATTGTGTTTTTTCCTGGGGGAGAGAGGATAGAGAAAGGGATGTTTGTTAACTATCACTGCACAGAAGAGAAATTTTAATGTCCGTTTAAGGAACTTAGTTAGCTTCCTGTATCATTAAGTTTTTGTACCAAAAACCTTACTGGCTGTTTGCAGTAAATAAATAGTATTAATAAATGGCTTAGGTGCATGCTACACGTTTGTATATAACTGTACATACATGTTATATTCATACAGTGAAGTAAAGGGGCTGCAATTATTCATAACAAGATCTTTAATCTATGTCAGTCTAAAAACACTCCTGTTTGAGAGGTGATTGTAGTCTGTAAGTACTCAGGAAATTGATTTCACAACTGATCTTTGATATTTTGTGTTTAAATCTTTATGCTTTTTTAAAGTTTTCTATTTTAAATAGAGAGGAAGCTGGAGGTAAAGGTAGACATGGAGTAATATCTTTCTAATAGCCTGAGTGTTAGTCAAATTCATATGTGAAGTATCTTTCTTGCAGCAATTAGCACATTTGAGATTATCAACCTAAAATTATTATTTAGGTGGGGTTTTTTAATCCACTTTTAACTTATGCACACAAAATGAAATGCCAAAATGTAATGAGAGGTACTTATTTATTTTCCAATACTACTATCTTTGTATGTTTTTCTTCTTCCTCCATAAAGCAATAGGTCATAGTTTCAATCCATCAATTTTTATTGGCCACGATTTTTTAGATCAGCAAAGCTTCATTTTTACAGCTGAAACAGTGGTCTTTTGGTGAGAAAGGGAAGTAGTCCAACATATTTGTACACTGGGGATAATAGCTTGAGTTCTTTTCACCTTCTGATCTGAAAATGGAACTGAAAAGATTATACTCGGTGATATAGTTGACAGATGTCAGGGGTGATCCATTCACTATTAGATTCTCAGGCTTCCATGGCTTTGCAAGTGTGACCCGAGGAGATATTAAGACTGCTTCAGTGAACTCCTAAGATGCCAGCTTTTAATTGTGCCACAAAGCAAAGATAAACATTTCCATGTAATACTTGAAGAAAAGATTTGTGATAGTTTAAAGACTTGTCAAAATGGCAGTCTGATTGTCAATGGCAAGAACAATAGGTCACTCCTGCTGTGTTTGTCGAGTGACCTTTCAGATGGTTGGAGCAGTGCAATCCATACCAATCCATAATATCCATCAGCGCTAAGCTTCAGAATGAATTGACAGTTTCAGTGTAGAAAATTGTCCAGCAAATCCTCCACTGTGCTGCTTCAGCACTTTATTATGCTGAGAAACCAATCAAATTGGGTGATTTACTTTGTTTACTCTTTTCTTCTTCAAAAAATTGGTATTCTACCACCGTAGGATTTGTGTGAAAGAGGTTTGCTGCTTTCTCAGTATAGCTGCTTTGAACCGTTTCTACTAATTTTAGCTCTGAAATTCTAGAGTAATCTTATAAAACAAAGTTATCTACAGGATGTTATTTTAATTTGTATGCTACTTTGGCCGTAGTTATAAAATACGTCTCCATTATAGTGGGGATATATCAATGCGAGCTCTCAAATCAGAGAAGTCTTTGCCTTTGGACCAAAGAACTGTTCCTATTTTCTGAACTTCTAATTCTTCAAGTATGGAAGACTTTTTTTGGGTTGGAAAAAATGCCAACACTCCCATTTGTCTGGCAGGATATGCTCTAAGCTGAGGGCCAAGGTCCCACAATCTAAACATTGTTTAAATGTTTATCTTCCTGAGTCCCTCATGAGGAAACTCAAAGCCTGCCTTTCCAGAACATGTAGTTCTTACCATCTCCAGTAAAACTAAATGCAAGCTGCCGCATTCTCAGCAGTTTAAATAGTTGAGCTGATGGGCAATTTCTTAAATATGAGATTGAGTAGTTAGACTTAAATGCACTAAGAAAAATCCTAATTTCTGAGTAGAAAGTGAATCTCTTTTCACTGCTTATCCTAGTCTTTTGAGCTTCGAAGTCAAGTCATGGTTTTCTGAAGCCATGCTTGGATGCTCAGTGCAGAGGAACCTGTTCTGTTTTGTGATTTATCAGAGTGCATGTGCTTGAAGTTTTTCATGTAAACACAAGATCACAGACAGCTCATGGCAGCTCTGTTAGCTCGTGAGCCAACTTCTGGCATTGTTGTATTAGTCAATTCCTGGATATTTCGTGGTTTGTCATATGTTAACTCTCAATTCCAGACTGTCTATGTAAAATTATATAGGCTGTAAATCTGTTCACAACATGTTAACTTAATTGGATCATACATGCATTTCCATGCATTTAATTTGAGGTAGCTGGTATTCTGTTCAGATGCTGTGAAAAAGCTGAAAATGGATCTTGTGTTCATAGTATAAAATTGCTATGGAATATGATTAGTCTGACCCATTTAATGTGCTGAAGGGTTAGGTTAATTCCAAATGCTTGATATTATTTCTCCACCTTTACAAAAGTGATAAATGATACGGCTTTGCATATAATGATTACTTTCCACAGGATGGTGTTTAGGTTAGGACCCTGAAGCTGGGTTGTACAGAACTCTTGGTTTATTCCCCAAGTTTTCTGTTTTCCTAGGCAAGTCATTAAAGAATTGTATTTTTATGGTCTTCATTATTTGTTTCCCCTACCAGGTTAAAATATTTAGTGCATTTTAATTGCATTTAAAAATGAAATTTAAAATAAATAGGAGAAAATGAATCACTATATCTACAGCAATGAAACAGGGCTGATAGGTTTTATTGTTCTTTGTTGTCTTGATGTTTCTTGGAAGCTGAGCTTTTGTATTGCATGAGGCTTCTCGGCTATTTTTTAGAAAATAATAACAAAATGTTCTTGTCCTTTTATACATATATACAAACAGAAACACTGATTTGACCTTCTCTGCATATCTCAGTGTCCTCTTTGAAATTGCTATTCTATCTGCAAGTGCACTTTATCAAGGGAAAAAGATTTGTGCATATGCTTAATTTAATTTCTACAACTAGCTTGAAAAACTAAAAGGAATTATAAACATACATAGAATAGAAAGGCTCTTGCTACTGAAGTCTGTTAAAATTAGCAAGGGACAGAATCGTTCACATTAAGAAAGAAGTTAAATGTAAAATTTTTGTCCCTCACTTTGTCACTTACCCTAGCAGTCTCTACCCTTGTATAAATACATTCCGTAAATGTCCATCATTGATTGTGAAGCCAAAAGTTTTGCTTCTGATAACATAGCTTGACCCCCCTACCTAAATAATGCAGATGAAAAATACTTGCCTATGAATTTATCCAGTAGAGACAATTCTGTCATTGTCTCAGCACCGTAACTGGTGGAGAGACATAAATCTAGAATCTTCCTTGGCTAACTCTTCACATGTAATTACTCACACTCCCTAGAGTTTTCTAGACATAAACCCATTTTTCCCTCTTTAATCCTCTGGTTTTCTTGTGATACTTAGAAAGTGACAGAGATCATATCCCCCACATTACTGCTTCACTGCCTTAATTCTGATATTGTATATTCCCATAGGAAAATGATACTTCATGCTTCTTATTCATGCACAAGAAAATAACAGAAAAACAGCAGTTACTGTAGCTTTGCCATAGAGAGCAATAAATACTGGTGGTTTTTTTTTTCAATATGGAGTTCAGCTTTGAAAATTTTTAATTTCTTCTTATCTGTTGTATGTGCAGAGATAAGATGATAGTCTGTTCTACTTCTATTGCCCTTAGCTTTTGTGCTTCCAAAATCTGTTGAAATATATTATCCTGGAACATGATTCTCACCTGCTGATGTAGATCACTTTACAAGAGAAGAGTCCTTCTGTGGGTCCATCTTTCCCTCCTCTGAGAGCTACACTTCCCCAGATGTTTTCCTCTGCTTTCTATCGGGACCAACTGTGCATTTTTACCTATAGGAGAACATCCAGAGCAAAACTTTTAATTGATGTAGCTGGTCACCAGTCGATCTGTCACACTAGCAACAGTAATGGCAAGGAATCACTCTGGTCCCTTGAGTTGATGAAAGGCAATGCGTAATTGTAGGAGTGCGCCTGGAGTCCCCAGTAGTGCCACAGGACTAGCTCACATTTGTATCTCTCCACTTAGCTGAACAGATATGGCTGTTAGCCTGGTTTCCCAGAGCAGACATTCCCAGACATTCCCATTTCTGTCTTTCCATGCTTTCTGTGCCATGTTAGGATCCCTTGTTTGGGTACCACATGCTGGCTTTTTCAGGAGAGCAGCTGATGCAGGTACTCCACAACCTCTCCGTGAGCAGGTTCAGGTTACTCTGCTGTCTCCAGGCTATAGACTTTTAATCGCTGAGGCTGCACGTTACATATCCCTGAACTAGGGATGGGGCTGTGAGCTGTGCTTTGTTTTTATAAACAGTGGTAGTCATTAAAACCCTGAGATGCTGCAATATCTCACAATACCATATGGTCAATACTTTAGTGTATCACAGTGGTTTTGGGGTAATTACCATGTAATTCATAATGAAAGAGTGATGAATTTTAAGCTTTTGAAATGAGTGAGAAGGAGAAAGCCAAAGATCAGGATTCCTGGGAATGCTGCAAACTGAATCATAATGCAGACTATTATCTACCAGTACTTCTTCATCAGTGCTGTTCTGTCCAATCCTGGCAAGCTCTGATATAAAAATGCAATAATTTCATTTTCATGCCTGAAAATTTTTTGGAATTTCTTAACTCAGGTAATGAGTACACAATGTAAACACCCGAACATTAAAAATTAGAATGAAGTCATTTTAATCTCACTCTAAATCATTTTTATTTCATGCAAATGAAATTTCATAAGTAAAAAATAAGTGACAACTAATTCAGGACACAGAGAATAAATCATAACAGAGAAAATTTTTCTTTTAAGTAGAGATTCTGGCTTTCCACTGGCATTTGTTTGAAGAAGGTACTCCGCAACCTAGAGACTAGGTATATCTGCTATAGAAATACATTCAGAGTTAATCTTTTAATAATATGGAGAATATTTTTTATAAAAAGTCATTTAAAAAATCTTTAAATTTTGGATCTCTTACAGGAATTTTTGTGTTTCTTTAACTTCTTTTGACACTAGGTTGTTGGATATTCTTGTTCATTTGTCATTAGAACCATTTGCATTGTAAATTGGTCTAGCCATGAAGGAAGAGGGGACGATATGAAGGAAGGGAAAGAATGAAAAGTCAGAAGTACATTAAAATGTGCATCATCAGCTGTCCTTAATTTCGTTTATTAATTACTTGTATGAAGGAGTAATTTGAAATGAAAGAACAATTTTGCATTTTCAAGGCTTTTTTGCATCAGAGATTCAGGGTTCATGACAAGTGGACTCCACCGCTGTTTCTAACATTCAGCTTAAAACGCATTAGGGAGTACTTTGGTGGGGTCCACTTCAGTCTCAGAAAGGATGGTATCACAATTATGGCACAGATTATTGCCATTATTTCCATGCTTCTGCTAGTGACAAAGCATCTGTATGAATTTGTTGCTATTAACACAGCTGGAGGTAGTGCATGTTTGAAGTAATGACGTACAGGCTGGAACATTGTCACACTTCCATTATAACTCAAGAGTTGACTTCTCTATCACTCTCCTGTTTCCATGATGCCGTTATCTCCTCTGACCTTCATAGCCTGATGTTGTGACTTAACCCCAGTTGGCAACTAAGCACCACACAAATGCTCGCTCACCCTCCCCTCCCCCAGTGGGGTGGGGAGAGAATTGGAAAAAAAAGTAAAACCCATGGGTTGAGAGAAAGACAGTTTAATAGGACAGCAGAGGAAGAGGAAAATAATAATATACAAAACAAGTGATGCACAATGCAATTGCTTACCACCCAGCCCATCCCCGAGCAGTGATCGCTGCCCCCCCCGGCCAACTTCCCCCGGTTTCTATACTGAGCATGACGCCATACGGTATGGCATAGCCCTTTGGCCAGTCTGGGTCAGCTGTCCTGGCTGTGCCCCCTCCCAGCTTCTTGTGCACCTGGCAGAGCAGGGGAAGCTGAAAAGTCCTTGGCTAGTGTAAGCTAAACCAGAACATCAGTGTGTTATCAACATTATTCTTGTACTAAATCTAAGACACAGCACTCTACCAGCTACTAGGAAGAAAATTAACTCTATATTAACCTGACCACTACCATTGGTTTTTGCCAAGTGTCATCCATGTTACAAATTGGTCTGGACTTGAATCTGTTTGTATTAAGAGGTTTATATTCACACTTACTGGTCATGGGAAAAGAGGGGAAAAAATTACGGAAAGTGGGAATTTGCTGAGCTGTCCGAACAGAAGTAAGCTTAAAAAGGTTTTATGGCTAATAAAGCTTTCGTGGAAACAAGCATAGAAAAACAAAACCACAGCCCAATGCAATAAAATTGCAGTGTCCTTAAAATGATTACGATAACAGTGCTGTGAAGTCGGGCAGCTCTCAAACAATCTGGTGAGAAGCTCTGTGCTCAAAAGTTATTTGGTTGCATTCATGAATCCTGAATAAATGTGAACCATTTACAAAATTAATTATTATTTAATTAAATTTAAGGCACAGGTCGCATTCAAACCAAATTAAATCCATTTAATGCTGAAATACCTTCCTTCTCTAAGTCTTTACTGTGGACGTGTGCTTCAAGATGTATGAAACTACACTGAAACATGGACAAAAGACTCAAACTCAGACAGACAAGGCAGACTGTTGTAATGCCGTGGACTTGAAGCATCAGTGCCCAGGACTTTCATTATAGATTATTGGATGAGTTACTCTCAGGGACACTTCCAGACAAGAAAAATAAATACAATTTTGGTGTCTAAATGTTTTTTAGGCTTGGTAGGCTCAGAAAGAATTTAATGGCAACCCTATAAATTACTTTGATGTTAAAACGTTCCCAGTAGTCCTTGCTATGCCACTTACCTCCTCTGTGACATGGAGCAAACCACTCTAATGTCTCAGTTTCTTCTCCATTTTATGGATAATATGCATCTTTCTTGTGATAAGTGAGACTTCCTTTGTGTGTAGAAAAAGAGAAGTAGGAGTTGAAGAAGGCTGGATTCAATAGCTTTATACCAGTGGTTGCCAACCTGATGAGAATAGGAGAGTCATGCCACTGTGTTGCCATGTCTTCTCTGATATGCCATGTGCTACCTAAGGTGGCAGGAGCACTCACTCCTTCCATGGGGTATGTGTAGATGACACCATACACCATTTATCCCCTCCTCAGGCAAATGCAACATCTTTTCTCTGGATTGCAGGGCGTGTGGCTCAAATGTTGGTAGCTAGCAGCTCAGTCAACCAGGTTTGGTAAGTGACCTTTCAGATCAGAGAATAGTGGTGTTGGTGTGCTAGAAATTGCCATGAAGCCAGTTCCCAGGAGATAGGAGTCAGTGGGAAGAGGGAAGTGAAAATCTCTTGAGGAACCTTGGTAAAGCTATGTCTGTTTATTGTGATGGCATCAGCAGCTCTTCCATAGTTCAGTTACTACTGAAATTTGCACACAAAGAGGTTCACATCCTTCTATTTCATACTTCAGTAGCTGAGTTTCCCATTATGTTGCTTCTTAAAATATTTAGTAATCTTAGCAGAAAAAAAAAAAAAACACAAAAAAAAGGAGAAAAAAAATTAAAGTGTCCTTAAAATAGAAGCTTTCCTAGTATTATTTCCAGCTTCTCTGAGGTGGATAAGTGCTGTGATCACCGACTCTGAGACCACATCAATGATAAGCTTCTATTCACATTTTAAGGGTTGTCTATTTATATCTGAAGGCCACTGAGCCTCAGCCTCCAGGAGGGCAGTGCCAGGGACCCTCTCTTCTCCTTCACGGCATCACCGCACCTGGAAGATCCTCAGGAGCGAAGCACCTTCTGATGAGATACATCAGAGCCTCCTGGGAGAAAAGCTGCTGTTGCAGCAAAACCGCAAGTTGTACCTACCCTTCAAATCAACAGGAGATAAATGGGATGCTCTTCATACTGACTTTAAGGAGAGTGAGTCACAGAGCAAGGTCCAGGGTGTCACTGCGGATTAAGAACTGGTTATGAGATAGGAGAGAAAGATTCATCATGAACTGCTGCTTCTCAGCGTGTAGAGAGATTAGTGGTACCCCATGGGCAAATTGTCTCTGTTAGGAAGAACTATGGAGGATTTAGAAAAATTCCAGATGGATTTAAATACATTGAGGGATTAAAGAGAACAATGGTAGATGAAATTCAGCTAGAATAAGTGTGACAGAATAATAGACATTAACAAAAATAGTCCTTTTTGGAAAAAAAAAAAAGAAAAGGTGTTCTTAAAACTCCTTATAGTCTGGGCTCTGAGGCTGTGGAAAATTTTGAAGAAAGGATTTGCTGTGTTTAGATAAATGAATCCTGCCCTTGGTATGGTGGCACATATTTTCAGACTTGAAAATTTAAAAGAAGGCATGCAAATCCTGAAGTAGGTGGCCCATTTCCCTGCCGTATATTTCTCAAACACGAACTAGTCTAATACATATCACTGAGGTCAAGAGTTCAGCAGGAGTTTTTTAAGAAAGAGAGAGATTTTTACAAGTAATGAGCGTATACATAATCATATTAACTAATTGTTTGTAGAATTATATCTTAATACTATTTATTTCTTTATTTTCAGAAGGCATACTCTTGCTGCAGGGTATAAGGCAAGAGAGACTGATTTCTGATCTCCGTCTGTTCTCATGAGTGCATGTGGAAATAGAGTGCATGGCTGAGATTGTCATCCCAATCTGGAAACACGAGGTTCATGTGTTTCATGAGGTTCATCTAAGGATAAAATGGCACTATTCTTGTATCTGATCATTGGAGTCAGATACCAAATCAGTTGGAATCTGGTCTTTTCGTGTATAATGTTTTCATTTATTTGGTCAGGTGTCCCTAGTACTCCTGGGATAGAATATGGGTGTTCTGATACTTTTTGACTGGGCTTTGAGTAACTGCCTGAATACTGGCAATTTCATAGCAACCCTCATATCCTTTAAGCTTTTCCTCAGGGAATTGAGGCCAATATTGAATACTGTTACTGGACAACTTTTTTAACGTCTTTCTTTCTTGATTTTTAGCAGTGTGAATACAACAGTGCCCAAGACAAAAAAAAATTGAAGAATTAATGGTTTCTGTCTGTCACAGCATTGTTTTTCCCAGGGTAGTCTTCTCCTTAGGTAGTCCTTACAGAGACGTATCTCAGCTAACCACTTCTCTCGGCCTCCTTCAGAACTTTTCCAGAATTATCTTGGACTTTATTTTATTTCTTAGGTCTTATTTTTGGACTCTCCTGTATTTACTGATGGCTTAAGAAAATCAGGCAGTAGCATGTCCAAGGTGGCTTAAAATAACCTCCAATCTTGTGCTGGTGGCTGCTGCTGAGAAGCAACTCAAGGTCTGGGGTTAGTATGTACTGCTGGGGATGTGGTCCCTTCAGCAGTTGCTCTTCTCACTCCTTCTTGATCCCAGCTGCAGGAACTGGAAATTGCTTTTCCCCTCTTTACCCTTTTCTCTTGACTGCTTTTAGCAGGCAAAGCAGTCATAGCTGGTATGCGCCAGCCCCTTGCCCATGGAGAGGCAGCGCTCAAGTCCTGGCATTCTGGCTCCTCCGCTTCTCCTTGCCAAGCAATGCACTGAGAGTGGAGATACGGTATGAAAGGAATCAGGCCTGATACTGGCCCATGAAGGTGGGTGGTTAAAAGTGCTGAAGCTACTGTCAGCTCTTCAAATAGACCCCCTTTACTGGATTTAATCTTTTGTATTTATTAGAGCAAATAATAAGCAAACAGACAATTTCTAGCGTATCTGTAAGTCATTTTAAAGAAGCTCTGAAATATCTCCATACACCTCAGAGTCTCATTGCTGAGCCTGAGCACTGTGATGAATATACCTGCTCTTTTCCAGGCACGGAGGGAGGATGGAAGCTTGCACTGGAGCTGGCCAGGCTGCTCCTCCCAGCTTCCCATCAGCAGGCAGTTTGCCTGCAGCCTAGTCAATGCCCATGCTGCTGCCAAATGGTTTTAGCAGCGAGAGAAAACTAGTCCTCAACATTATTCATCCTAAAGGTGGCCTCTTTATTTGACTCTCTAAAGCATTCCATATGGTATTCCAGACCCATATTTCTGAACTTTGATTTTTTTTTTTTTTAGGTTTAGCTTTTTATCTGCAGTACTAAGGAGACTGTGCTGCGTATTAAGAAAGTGATACTATTATAGTGGCTGTCAATGCCAGCCAATGCTGACAGTGCCCTGTCAGTGAAGGGAAGCCAATTTGATGTCATTGCACAGAGACATTGAAAAATGGCCAGGTGGAACTTTCTTAAATAATTATTTTAAACTACCAAATGCATCTTTCTTAAAATTCAGTATTTAAAAAGACTAGAGGAAAAAAAATGTATCTAAGATCAGTACTAAAAAAAGAAAATCTTCAACATGAAAGAAGCTCCTGTGTGTGCCTATTAAGTGAATGACTGTCAAAAAATCTTAGATATAAACACTCAAAATAAATACAGGGGTAGGCAGTACTAACAAAATTATGTTTGTCAGCTCAAGCCTCAGATTAGCTTCTAAAGTAAAGTACCACCACTAGAAGACACTGATCTTTGGTGAACCTGTCCAGGCGATTGTCAGACTAGGTCTCTTCTGGTAGATTATTTTTGCTGACATGTGAATGTGTGGAGTAAAGACCTAAGAGAAAGAATCTGAGTTCTAAGCCAGCGCTTTCATCTGCAGGGCAAAATCTGCATGTACCTCTCATTGTTTAATACAAGTTGACTACTGAAATTAAATTCTTCAACACATTTAGTCCATTCAGCTTCTGTTTTCAAGAACGTTGGGTGTCTGTCTTGTTATCCATATGGTTAGTACCTTTTCCCTTTAAGGCACGTTTCTAGGTTTGAAGCTGAAAAGTGGTTATTTCAGACTTTAGAGTGAAAGCCAGACTGCCTCATTTAGGTGCCAAACTTAGAGCTGCTGGATGCTACATATCTTCCCCAAGGATGGGGATGTCACCCATTTCATTTGACATCACTGAGCTCCCCAAGAGACAAGTGAAGACATACCCACACAGGGAGGTTAAGCACCTCCTTTCCTCCACTATTAGAAGAGACTTTTGGAGACTCCAGAAGACAGCCCGGACTGCAAGGTATCTCCCTGTTTCCTGAGAAATGCCAAACAAGTAGGATATTCTGGGATCCAGTGTGTCTAGTGCTCCTCTGGTGAAAGGCACCATGTGCAGTATCTTCTGCCTGTCTTCTGCTTATTACTGCAGGGGTTAGAAAATGAAGCAGGAGATGGAAGAGATCTTTCTTACTGAAGTTAGTCTGAGCAGTTTTAACTCCGACATCCTAGGAGAGTGCTCTATGTACCAGCCCTGGGCAATAACACTGTCCATCATCCTCTCGATGACCCAGCAGTTCATCTTCAGGCATAAAAGCAACAGAGGAAGATAGACAACATGCAAGAGAGAACATGACTCTTAACCTGCAGCACTCAGGAGGAAGGAAGACTGTTGGTCCAAACTTAGTTTTTGAGCATGTGTGCAATTAACAGTAGTAAATATTGAAAGTGTTTTTAAAGTAAGTATTAGTCTAAATAAAATGTCTCCTCCCCAAAAGTCCTGGGTGCTGGGTTCAGGTTCTATGTTCCTCTGGTTGAGATGTGGATTCGGTGCTATTCAAGCTGAACACAGTTGTAGCCAAACTTTTGAACCTTCTCCAGAGGAAACAGGTGGAGTGGAGATGCTGTTGTGCTTGAGTTTGGATAGCAAAAGAGAGGCTGGGTGTGAGAGTGGCATTTAGCTCCCCAGAAAATCACTTTCTGATGCTGCCAGGAGGACTGTAGTTAAGCAGTCAGGTAACTTTCAGGCTGTAGACAAATGTCTTGCATTCTTAGTGCAGTGCTCAGCACTCTTAAAAATGGGCAAACTGGCCTTCATTGCCTGTGTCCTGATTTAAGCTAATTTTAGGTGGATTGAACCCTACCTTACTTAATATTTCGCTGGGGATTAGACTGACATTTAGGTTTAAGGAATGCAATTCCCAGTGTCAGGCCTATTTCTGTACTGTAGATTATTCTTCATTTTTGCAGAAAATGATTCAATTGAACTAATCTGACAGGGCTGACTGGATGTCCATTACAGTGCTGCATTACAATTGTTAAACAGTATTGGAAGGGCACTAGGTACAGTCTGGTAAAGACAATACATAATTTGAATGACGGCACTAAGGCAGCATTTCAGAGTTCAGTTAGTGGGTTTCCGAAGACACTTGGCAATTGGGAGGAGGAAAAGCAAATGAGAGCAACTGCTTGCGAGACTGACATAACCTCAGTGTAACATTGAGCTACATGTTGCTCTCCTTGGGCTGAGAGCAGGCTTGGCAAACGCTAGCAATCAAGCCATCTGTATAACTGGATCAGATTTTTCACTACCAAAGTGGATCAATTTGTGGGGTTGTTTTGACAGGCATGTTGGGAAATACATAACATATAGTTTTCATCATTGTTTACTTCTGTTTTTCCTCTTGTTCCCTTTGACATTGCCCACTGGCTTTTATTAGAGTTTGAGCTCCATTTAGCTCAGCATGCAGAGCTGGACATGCTGCCAGTGTCACTCCCTGCAGAACCCCTCCTGTTCCTTCATTTACATGTTTCCTTCTTTAACCAGAAGGGGAAGCTTTGAGCCTTGAATGCATAAAGCATTAGGTCCAGGTCAAAAATAGACAGTCCATTATTCAAAGTGGTTGTTCTCACTCATCAGATTTGTAGTTTATCTTGGGAATTTCTCAGAAACGTGGCATCCATTTGTAGCATTGTTCAGATAATTGCAGCATGAAGCTGAACTGGTCTTGAGATCAGCAGCCAATATTCAGCGCTAGTCTTTTGTTGGAGTGATCTAATTGGTCATTCATGAGGCTTGTCTGGCCCATAAGACTATTTCCTCCTACTTCATTTGCCCACAGCAGGCATTTAGCAAGGCTACTAACTCACCAGCCAGATGTGCTCTAAAACCAGTCAGATCCCCTGTGCTGAAAAAGTTTGGAACAAATTTTTTTGTAGGGGAATGAGTGAAGTTTTTATTATAACTAAAAGTTAATTTTCGGGTTACATGGTATTTGCTACTACAACATCTTCTCCATATTTGGTAGGGAGAAATATATATAGCCTTTAGGAACAGCCAATAGTGCTGCTCTTTCTATTCTTAGATCCAGAAGGGATGCAAGTCAAATAACAACAGTCTTTTATATAACAATACTAGGCATCTGACAAAAAAAGTTGGTATCATTGCCTTCATTTTACACATAGTGAAATCGAGGGTCAGGAAGATGTCTTGAGGTAACTTGATAGGCCTCTTGCAGATGAAGACATTTTCTGTTCCTCATTCATAATTCATTCAGCAACAGATATGCTCTCACTTATGTATAAAACCACTGAAGACAGTGGGATTGTATGGACGTTTAAAAAAATGGCTACCAAATTCTATACATTTTGTAGCAGTGACTGAGAAGAAAATCACTTAATGGGATTGTTCTAAGTTGTGCCAACTTTCTGGCACCAGCTTTTAGAAATGACTCCTCATCACTGTATTTTTCTTATAAATTGAGCAAATGAAAAGTGAAATCTTTAATAGACAATAGCAGAGGAAGATTATAATCCAATGTTCTATTATTTAAATTACTCTGTAAGTGGATTGTTCCTTAAAATATTTCTGTTTTCAGCTCCCTCACTGGGAGGGATTTAGGTATTGGAAGATACAGAATATTATTTTCACCAGGCAATCTAATTTTCCTGTATTCAATGTCCAGTACACTTTGTGAAAACGTTTTAACAAACAATTACATAAAGCTGGGCTCCGAAATCCACTCCTGAGCATTTAAATGGATTACACTAATTTTCAGAAGTGCTCAGCAGCTCACATTAAAGTTAAGAGATATTTATTCCTGTACTTTCATTTCAGATTAATCTCTAAATAAAATAGCTTTATAGACTAGATCTGCTATTTTTTTTTTTTATTAGACAAAACTCCTGATGAAGCTGAAGGGAGCTGATTGGCTTGTGATTATTTTGTCTCAGACAAGTAGGTATGGATTGGATTATTTATTTTTCACGTGGTTAAAATGGATAGGGAAGTTTTCATGGTTGTGTTATGATGTTAAATCATGACATCAGAGTCTTGCACTGAGCTGGGGAGTCATTTCATTTGAAGGCATAATGTAGTACTACCATATAACATTGGCTATTTTTAGCAGAGAGATAAGCCATATGCTCCAGCAGGTATAACTAGTTTAGTGCAAGAGATATGCCCTGAAAAGTGAGATTAAACAAAAGCAGCAGTGAAATATTTTGCAGATGACACTCTCCCAGACTTTAAAACTATATATATCTACAGAAACCCCAAAGGAAATATTTATATTTCATTCCCCATTTATTTCTTCATTGTCATTAACCTGTCAAACAAAGTATATTGTACAAATAATATGAGATAGAGATTGGCATCTGAGTTAGACAGAGTTCTGCTACTGGTTCAGTAGGGTCTGAATCTGTCAACTGAAAAATAATATTTAGGCTCGCACACACAGATAGAGATGGCATAAAGCAATGGGAGGAAGTTAGTTATACATGAAGTTTCTATACTTTCTGACTCCCTTTCATCTTCCAAGCTGTAGAGAACTGGAGATGGAAACCTAAAAAGGACCTCAAAAGAATTATTTTAAACTGTGAGATGTATCACATTTTGTTTTAGCTGCTATTATCATATCTTAGAACAGTTAACTTGAAAGAAGATGCAAAGGAGAAATCTACAGCAAGTGAAATGAGAGCAAAGGTAGGAATCCCAAAGTAACCACTGTCTCGAGATCTCAGCTGGCAACAGCTATGTCATCTGCAAAAAGGTGCTATGCCATCCAACAGTTTATTCTTCCTGAGGCCAAAATCTAGATTGAAGCTGATCAGAAACCTTCAAGGTAATCAAAAAAAGTAGTGGTAAAATCAAGAAGGACTGTTAATGACACTGTAGGAGCCGTTAATCTTCTTTGACATAGAAGAGGTTAGCCAGCCTCAAGAGAACTTGAAAAGCATAAATAACATCCATGGGTAGGCCTTTTGCTGCTTTTTTTTTTTTCCAGTACATGCTTTGTATCTCTGAGGCCTATGTAAATTGTGATTTCTCTTTTAAGGGTTTACCATTACTGGTGCACCAAAATGTGTTATCAGACACTCCTGAAAAAAAGCGCATATGAGTTGGACCTGTGTTGTAGCATGTCTGGAAACTGAGGGGCCACAGCCCGGAGACTCACTCTGTGCTGTGCTGCTCCAAGTGCCAGCAAGGCCCATCCCCAAAAAGAGGTTTCCCTCTCTCCTCCCCCACTATAGGGAACTGAAATGACCATCTTGATAGTTGAGACAAAGTAGTGTGAACCCTACCCCCACCCTTACCTCTCCTCCAAGTTTTTGGCCTTGATAAAATAGTTTCATCGTCAGGGTTGTTTAGAGAGTCTTCTTTCTACTATTACAATTTCTGTCTGGAGGATCTCAGTATTTGTTCCTTATCGGAACAACTATTTTTTGTCTTTCTTGGTTTATGTAACACTTTCCTGTGAATTAATTCCATAGTTCTTGAACCCTCACAGTCAATAGATGAATCATATTCATAAGAAAAACCCAACTCCATATTACAGAAACTTCTTCCCATGTAGGACTGAATCAAGCAAGCCGAAAACCAAGCATGGTACGTGAAAGATCACAAATAGCGGCTGTTCCATGAGTACTGTGTGCTTGCACTGGCACGTGTGGGAGGACCATGGGCAGGAGGATAGGTGGGATTCGCAAGTTGTCTTCTGGTAACAGTCCTTGTATAAACCTGAAATGAGATGGGTGATGTCGGTGTACGGTGCTGTTGCAATGCAGGCTGGTTTGCTTAACACTGTGCTGGTAGGAACGGTGTATTCTCTCTGTGTAAACAAAGCTAAAGGCAATCACTGTACAAACCATGCAACACTGAGCAAAATGCAACACTAAACAAAAGCAAAGCAGAAATAGAGTATGGAGAATGATGTTCTGACATTTTTAGAGAAAGGTTTTGAATATTCAACTCTCCTACAATACAGCTGTCACAGAACTGTAATAAAGAGTATTAGTATGTATCAACGTTAAGAAGTTGGAAAAATTTCAGTGAGAAATATCATGATATAAATTACTCATTCTTAATGTGAATCCTCAAATATGATAGTGTGATCAGTAATAATACTGGTACCAAAGAGTACTGGTTCTGCAGCTTTCCTGTGCCGTTACGGATGACAGTTTCTTAGCCTAACAAACAGCATGTGAATTTGTGAACCTATGTGGTTTAGTTTGGTATTGGATGAGAGTTGCTAAGACTAGTCTGGGATGCTCAGGCTTGCAGAAGAATCACCTTCAGGCACCATTTTCTCTCCCATTTTCTCTCCAGCATTCTTGCCAGGTTGTAGCATTCAAATGCTCTGATTACGTCCCCCATTACTGTTGCTACATTGGCTCGTAGCAGCATACCTTGTTTTTGAAGCTGGGGAATGCTTTTTCAGGGGCGGAGGGGTAAGCAGGGAGTAGGGGGTTGAGCTTTTACAAATGAGACTCCCTTGGTTAAAAAATTACACCAATGTACGCAGCAGACTTTGCCTGCACCGCTGCGTGGACTTGCTATTACAGTAAAAGCCCACTTGCTGACACCAATCATTTCCATAAAATTTAAGCCAATATCTTTGGGAGAAAAGATTTAATTAACACATAAGCCCCTGATTCACTATGACAATCTGCTTTCACAGTGATGGGAATAATCACATCTCTACCCACTGTCAGTCCTTGAAATATAGGGGTTTTATGAATAATCTATAGTACATTTTTTTCCTTACAGAAACAATCAGATTCTTTTGTTACTTTCACACAAGAACATTTCTGTCTCAGACATCTAGAAAAACTAAATTTATCTGGCGCCTTGAGGGGCTACCTCTGCTTGTGTGACAGGAGGTCTCTTGAGCATTTTGGGTTAGTAGCATGAAGGGAGGCTGAGCAATTCCATCCTATCCGAGATCCACATGAGACAACCCATTATTTAAATAGAGGTGCCCTTAGGGCGTTGTATGCAGAAGCCAGTGCAATAAATAAATAAATAAACAGTGCTCATTGCAGACAATAAATAAAATTGTGGCAATGATTACCATGATATAAAATTAGATTCAAAAACTTGCACTGTGAAGCAGAAATAATAACCCAGGGTACAGAGCTTTGAAAAAAAATCTTTTTTTCCCCTTAGTCCAGTTGAAAAGATCATGTCTAATAGTACATACTTTTTTTGACACCTCCTTCTCCTACTTGTTATAAATCCTTGAAGGAAAAAATGCAGAACCTTTTTTCCCCTGGGGTAGCCTCATCAAAGTTGTTTCTGATTTACCGTGGCATAAGTTGTATAAGTATCAAGCTTGTAAGGTTTAATTTTATGATCTTTGTGGCTTTAACAAAGTTGAGAATAATTCTGTAATCACAGTTTAGACAGAGAATGTTCTATCTGTTGTTCTCACTGGACATTGTTATATCATTTCCTTATCTTTTTACTTTCTTAATACTTTCACGTTTGGCTCCACAGTACTGAACAACAACTAACCAAGGTATGATCTGTATATTAGGGACAGAATGTTCTTAATGCATCCTTAGAGTTGTAACAACTCTAATAACCTGAAATTTTTGCAAAAATGAATTTTGCATCTAGATAAGTGCTTTTTAAAATGATAGCAGTCCTCTTGTGTTAGGCTTGATTGCAACCTGTTTTCTAAATTAAAAAATGTAAATGTGGCATTGACAAAGGTTAAAAAGATTTAAAGCGGGTTCTGTCAGCAGTGCATGCATGCACCAAACTAAATCCTATGTATCTAATCAGTGTCCTCTGGACTGTGCGCCTTACTCCATTGTTTACTTTCAAATCCATAATAATTTTGTAGCCTTTCACTGGGTGAAGATTCATTTTAAAAACTAATGAATTTAAAAATATGCTTTTCCCTTGTCCATTTGATACCGAGCCTGCAATTTAACTTTCATTGTTTGTTTCCTCCTTGTCTCGTCAATCCTTTTCTGTCTTTCTGTCCTTTTACTTTATTACATTTTTTATTGAGGACTGAGATGAACTGGTTGCTGCATCATGGGCCCATTACACTTCCTAACAATTCCATTTACACCTTATTGTTTGTCTTATTGCTGGAAAATTCAGGTGATTCATCATGCCTGAAGAAGCACCTGATCCCAATTCCCTTGATATCATGATCACTATGTGATAGGAATACAGTTAGTGGTGGCTTTCAGACTCTAAGAGGCCAAGGTGATAACTCTTTTGGGACTTTTAGCCTCTCAAGTATTGATGAGTTCCATTTTCGTAATGCTCTGTTTTCTTGCTCCCTTTCAACAGCCCCCTGAGTGTGGAAAAGGGCTTGGAGTTAATAAAGGAAGTGGCAGATCTCCTGAAGCTGCAGATGAGTGTCTTCGATGATGTCACGTACGTATATGGAATTTACCCCTTTTAATTTTATTGGATTTCTCATTATTTTTGAATAGTTTGTCTTACAAGGAAATATCTACACTTTAATGCCAAAATTAACGAGAGCGTGAGAGAGACAGAAAAGAATATCGTGATGATCTTTATAACGTCCCCTACACAGTTAGGAAGAAATTATTTGAAAAAATTTATAAAGACAGAAATTTTCCTATGTTTCCTTAGGGAAAAATAGTCTGTTCAAAGTGCTGCAAAATATTACTAACCTTATTTAACAGTTTCTACATAAGGAAAGTCTTGTGAAGGGTCATTATACCCAGCATGGCTGAGGGGGAAAATGACATCAGAGGTGGATAAGAACTTGGGTCCCTGGCTTTGAGTCCGGCAGTTGGCACACTAGGTCGTGCTGCTTGGTCAGCTACTCATTTAACGAGTCACAGGGAGTTCAGATTTGTTGAACTACTGTTTTTCTTCATATGATTCATACGGATGAATGCTCTGCATGTTAATCTCCTGAACTAGGAGGTTATGATTTGCCATGTCCGGTAAAAAATTTTAGATTGGGGATTTTCTGAAATCATTTTGGTAGGAACATTTACTTCACAAAACTTAATTCTTCCTTTGTAAAATAGAAAATAAAAATAGTTTGATAGAAAAGTAATAGAAAAGAAGGGTCAGTTGTGGGAGGATTTTGACAGCTTGCTGGAAAGAAGTCACATCTTGGCGCACAGAAAATAGCTGATGTCTGGGTAGCATCCAGTTCCTGCCTAGGTTTCAGAGGGTTTGGGGCTGCTTGTTTTGGCCCACGAGTCAGGTTGTTGAAGCGCAGCATCTTTCTCAGCCTTACTTGTGCTGCCATCAGCTTTTGTTTAACCTTCAGTTCCACTGAATGTAATTCATCATTTAATACTGTGTTTTACACCATAGTCTGAAGATGTTTCATGTTTAGTGGAAGTGTTTATTATTATTTGGAAAAAAAATTCTACCTCTTCTATTGCTGTGTATCTGGGGAGAAATAGACTACTGGTAAGAAAATCTTCTAGAAATCTGACAAATACCAGGTATATTGGCTTTAGTTGTTTGAAAGGAAAATATTCCCATGTTTTGTTTGTTAGAACAATTCTTTGGATTGCTGAAAGTCTTTTTGCTTCTATTTTATGAAATGTATTATTTATGAAAACTGAGTTTTGAAATTACAAAAAATGAAAATATTATATGGTCTTCCTTGTAAAGAGAATTTGCAACCTTGACTAGCAGATAAAGTGTGCTGCACGTGTAAAGGGGTAATCCCATGGAACAATTTCTCTGCTGGAATCAATGGGTTCTGCTCCATTAACTTCATTCATTTACAGTACAAGAGCACTTTCACCTACCTTTCTAATTGTCTAGCATAAAGCCTTTTGGTTATTTTTTATCATTTGATAAATCACAACAACATTGCAATTGGCAGGCTGTAGATTCATTCTCTAATGAAAAATATCCCTCCAGTGATATAGCTAGCTATGAACAACATTTTCCTTTTTTTTTTAATGTGTGACATTCGGGAAACTGGTTATTTTGTGTCCATTAATATGCAGTCATATGACTGTACTTATATGACTGTACTTGTATGACTCTACCAAAAGTATTTGCATTGTATGGTCAGTATTTTAAAAGTGTGCTTTGAGTGATAGCAACTCCAAACAGGACCAAGTATTCTGTCAACACAAACACAGTCTTTGCCTTTTTAAAAGATCTATAAATCTGTGAAAGATTATCCCAAATCTCAAGTTAGTGAAGAGTCCATCCATAATAAATTTTCTTTACTCAAGAAAATGAGATGCTTTGACTCAGGTTTAACCCATGAAATGCTAAAGAAATGCGGAGCTGGCCAGTAGATATAGCAATAGTAGAGGCTTTAGAAAAAGGCCTCACCAAGCAAAGAATTAACGCTTTTTGGATTTGTTCTTTTGTCATCACTACACAGCCATCGTTGGAAAACTATATGAATTTTAAGGCTCTGGTTAGCTTCTGAGTGACATCATGGAGAAGGGTTTCAGGAAAAGACTCGATGTAATGGTTATTCCTAATCTACCTTTGACATACCAAAGTGTGAGAATGAGGCCTCTCAGGAAATATGCTTTTTACTTGGCCTAAGGCGTCATGGGCAATTTAAATAATTTTATTTTACTGGCAACTAAAAGTACTCTTTTTCTTAGGGATTCAGTGTTTTAAAAAGTCTACTTTGAACTCCGACTTGAGCATTAGCTTGGTGTAAAATTCTCAATTCTCTCTTTTTCCTCCAAGAATTCTGAATGGTAAGAAAGTAACAGTGTAGGCCTGAATTTTTTAGGCTGTTGCAAAGATTTCAGAGTAAAGATATGTTAATGAGGATCACAGGCTTAATTTGAGAGTATAAACAAAGCCATCGCATTCAATAGGAATAGTGTAACAAGGAGTGAGGAGAGGGTGAGTGGTGAGTTCTTCTAAAGACCTGTAAATTCTCAATTAAGAGTTTCTTGTCCTTTTCTCTGAAAAAAATGAATTTTAAAGGGACTGCTTCACAAATACATTGCTACCTTCAGTTAGTTTTGTCTGCAAATATCTTTCGTTCTTCCCTATATTTTTAGCTTTTTCCTGTGCTTTGGAGTTTGGTAAGTGAACAATTGCTTTTGCCATGGATTCCTACCGATTCCTGTGTTAGTTCTTGATTAGTTGATTCATGGTAGTAATCAGTTTATCTTATCTTCTCTTGTTCACAATCCTGCCAACTTTAACCGATGGCCTGCAATTCACAGTATAGCCTCAGGCTTGGCTCCCAGAGCATTCTGTCCACTTCTACAGTTGGTTTGTTGTCAAGTTTGCATTGACATAAACTTTGCTCACCCTGTGAAGCAGATGAGTGGGAATAGATTTGGGAATTCATAATTAGAAATATTTCAATGTTAAAGAAAAGATCCAACATGTTAGCTGTCACTTTTGGATACAGCCTGAATCTTTATGGAAGTAATAGTTATGCTTAATATGTTTTGTTAATGGTTATGTAGCTGTCAAATAAATTCCATTATTTCTTATTACATCATTAGAGACCATTAAAAGGATATTAGCATGCTGATGTAATTATGCAAGCAGACGTAAAATGACTATAGTTATGATTTTATAATCTAATTATGGGTGTCCAATGCCCCTGGTGATTGATTGTTGGACTGGTATCATGGATTGAAGTCAGATGGGTAGTAGTGTCAGGAGGGTTTGTATTTATTTAAAAAAAAAATAATTTTACCACTCCGCAATCTGCAACATTGACCTTCTCCATGTAATTACAGTTCTTTTCGTGTTACAGAGAAAACTTACATGTGAGAGATTATCAAGAAAAATCCAAATATAATAAAAATACTAAAATCTGTAAGCTAAACTGTGAGGATAGTGGAAAGGACACTCAGAATCTATAGTCAAATCCATTAAATTAGAACATACATGACTCGTTTGGTTTCTGATGAGAAAAGACATTATTTCTGAATTTTTATTTAGTATTCTCATAGTTGGGATGTTTACTAAGAACATTATTAATGAGGATTACAGCTCTAAGCTCAGCTGAATACCTTTGTTTGGAAAGAAAACAGATTATTCTGATTTCATAGTATTGCAGACTGCATATCTTACCATTCTCAGCCTCCAGTTAAGAGTGAGCTTTTCAGCTGAATATTGCATTCTCTGATGGATGCTGCAGTAGCACTGATTTTTTCTTTTCCTTCTTATTTCTGTCTTTAGCCTTATATGATTTTCCCTATTGCCATTGAAGATCTCTCACTCCACGTGTCTCTTTTTTCCCCATTTTTTTTCTACTGCTTTTGTTTTCCCCACCCGTTCATCTTAATGGGCATCTTTGTCATTTTTGCCTTCTAACATACCTAAACTCAGTACTCAAAGAACTGTCATTTCAGGACACGTGATAACTTGACCAACAAGCATGCCTATTTCCATATCTAATTTTTCAGTGGAAAACCTGTAGCAGAGCACTCTATATTCATTCCATAAAATGACATTAATCTCTATCTGCTGCTGTTGTTTTGAAGTGTAATAATAATTGCCTATATAAGCATATAATCTCTATATATAATGTTGGGTGTGAACAGGATACTCATGCTAATACAAATAGGTTTTTCAAGTTGAAAAAGCTGATTCTTATTATCTAATATAATGTCCTGGATTGCAAAGCCATAAAACTTAACCAGTATTCCCTTATCATGCACGGTTGGTTGCATCTATATTGTACATCCAAAGCTAAGTTAAAAGACCAAATCACTGATCTTTCAGAGTCTCAAGCTAAAACTCCCAGGCCTTGGGCTGGTGGTTCAGCTTTCACCTGACCGCTCTCCCTGCCCACATTGAGACTACAGGTGTGTTCAATGTTTTGAATAGTTTATTGTATGAAAATTGAAAATTCAGTTTAACTGAAGGTATGTATGGAAAAATGTATGGAGGCTTCAATTGAAAAATACTTTCCAAAATTTGTAGCAGCCACAGCAGTGTGGTTTGATATTTTGAAAATAAAATATAATTTTTAAATTTAAAGTAATGACCAGTTTCAAAATTTAACTAAGTTTGGCTTATTAGGAAAATGTTTTTATTTTGGTGATAAGAATAAACAAAAAATTGATTTTGGACTGAACTCAAGCCATTATTGTATTTTTTTTTTTTTTTGTTCAACTGGCCAAAGCTATCAATCTTTCAATAAAGACTAATTATGATATAGTCTTGAAATATTTGATCATATCTATGTATTTTCTACAGCCCTCTGTCTTATTCCATATGCAGGAAATAAAATGCTCGGTTAATGAGCAGCTCTTCAATGTTTCATTTTATTCTCATTGTTCAATATATGGCTTCAGGATTTGTTTCTTGCACATTATTCAAATCCTACTTTGAGGTCAAAAAAAACATTTCTTCTTGTTTTGTTTTGTTTTTTTCCTATGGTGCTCTTCACTACACTATCAAAATGCTTGACAAACATGAATTTATATTCTTAACTCACATGAGATACAAGGTATTATTAGGACCATACAGAGCTGGAGTTATACATGAAGAGATTAACATCAAAGCATTTGCTAATATGAGGTGTCCAGTCTGATGTCTCAGAGTATAGCTTATTCAGCCTCTTCTGTAAAGAACTTCACTTATTCAGACAGATAACCCATTGGCTTCAATTACCATTCTGAGTGTTCAGCAGTCCCAGAAATCAGCTCTCAGCTTAGACAGTGCTACCTGGTCTGTAAAAAAATGTGCCTGAAATGACTTGGCTTCAAATGAACTGAGTCTGAATTTGAACCTGAGGCAGAACTGGATGGTAGCAGCAGAATTCAAAGTAACGCTGGGACCTTTACATCTTTATAATTCCATAACTTATTTGCAACGTACTTCCTGAAGTCTGATAAAAATGAAGTTGAGGCCCCTAAAAATATTGTTCTTCTCTACTACTTGACCACCATTCATCCTTGGATGTCAGGGATCCTATTGAAAAAACACTCTGAAAAGAAAGACTGCATATCTAGATATGAAGTAAGTCAAGACTGATTTTTCCTATTATCCTGTAGTATGTCCTTAGTATCAACTAAGTTTTTTGCATATTTTTATGTAAACAGCGATCTAACAAAAGCTTGAATTTGGAAGGCTTATCATGAGGACAGCTACAAGCACATTCTTGCCATCCTTCAAATCTCTGTTTTCAAGTAATGGGTTAGAGACACTTTCCACCTCCTTTTCAAAGAAAAGGCCTTACACAACCAAACAATACCTATCACTCTCCTTGTTCTTAGGAAGGGCTGAAACGGTTGGGCTGGAATAAATACAATTTGAAAAGCCAGCCAACCATCCCAGTGAAAAGAACTTGAACTGAGGAAGATGTCTGAAAATCAAACCAAGTGGTGAAAGTTTGGAGAAGCTTTAAATGCGTTCAAATCGGAAGTGTTGGGCAGGCAGACTGACGAGTGAAGCTCCCAGCCTCACCTATTATGAACATGTGCATTGGCTGTAGTGTCCTAATCATGCTATATAGGTTTTGTTCATTGTTTGTCATGTTATTTTTCTAACACCTGAAAAACTCAATCAGCCAGTTAATCATATTCAGTCATCCAGAACCTAAACACTGGAACAGTACTTGGTCTTTTCACTTCATCATGCTGATGGATTATGACATGTGGTATATGTATGCTCTAAATGCGAACATCTCAGGAAATTATCGGTAGCTTGAGAGACAGGATAGTATGAGGGAGGATTATTTAACCACTGAGCAGTAGTGGGACAGGTAGCACAGTGTCTTGTTAGGTTTGTATCTGCAAATTTCCCTCTACTGTACAGATTCTCCATGATTCCTTTCTCCTTGATTCGGTGCAATTAATCTTTTCTTGTGTTGTATGTTGAACACTTGTGGATTAATACTCCTGCAAAGTTTTTTCTAGATTGGCAGATTCTGGATTCTGCCATCTATGCCATTTAGATTTACTGAGAGGAATGTTCTAATATTGTACTTATGAAAAAACATATAGCCCATCCTGCTCTCCT
Source organism: Theristicus caerulescens (assembly GCA_020745775.1). Lineage (NCBI taxonomy): Eukaryota > Metazoa > Chordata > Aves > Pelecaniformes > Threskiornithidae > Theristicus > Theristicus caerulescens. The sequence goes on along the minus strand of CM036558.1, from coordinate 10,951,997 downwards.
TAAGGTGCTGTAGTATAAACTAGCAATAGATTGAATTTTTATTTCCATTCCATTTATTGTCCAGAAATTAAGCAACATTTTTATTTCAATTTGAACTGTGCTATGCTTGGTCTCAATAAAAAGATATAGGACACAGAATGTAGTCCCAGCTGTCGAAGAGGTGGCAGTCGCCGACCTGCTCCTCCACCTGGGTGCCCACAAGTCTATGGGGCCAGATGGGATCCACCCGAGGATACTGAGGGAGCTGGCGGAGGAGCTTGCCAAGCCACTCTCCATCATTTATCAGCAGTCCTGGTCAACCGGGGAGGTCCCAGATGACTGGAAGCTAGCTAATGTGACACCCATCTACAAGAAGGGTCGGAAGGAGGATCCGGGGAACTACAGGCCTGTCAGTCTGACCTCAGTGCCGGGGAAGGTCATGGAACAGATCATCCTGAGTGCCATTATGTGGCATGTGCGGGACAACCGGGGGATCAGGCTCAGCCAGCATGGGTTTATGAAAGGCAGGTCCTGCTTCACTAACCTGGTCTCCTTCTATGACAAGGTGACCCGCTTAGTGGATGAGGGGAAGGCTGTGGATGTTGTCTACTTGGACTTCAGTAAGGCCTTTGACACCATCTCCCACAGCATTCTCCTGCAGAAGCTGGCTGCTCACGGCTTGGACAAGTGCACTCTGAGCTGGGTTAAAAACTGGCTGGATGGCCAAGCCCAGAGAGTGGTGGTGAATGGAGCCAAATCCAGTTGGCGACCGGTCACGAGTGGTGTTCCCCAGGGCTCAGTGTTGGGGCCGGTCCTGTTCAATATCTTTATCGATGATGTGGATGAGGGGATTGAGTGCACCCTCAGTAGGTTTGCAGATGACACCAAGTTGGGTGGGAGTGTCGATCTGCTGGAGGGTAGGAAGGCCCTGCAGAGGGACCTGGACAGGCTGGATTGTTGGGCCGGGGCCAACTGTATGAGGTTCAACAAGGCCAAGTGCCGGGTCCTGCACTTGGGTCATAACAACCCCAGGCAACGCTACCGGCTTGGGGAGGAGTGGCTGGAAAGCAGCCTGTCTGAAAAGGACCTGGGGGTGATGGTTGACAGCCGCCTAAACATGAGCCAGCAGTGTGCCCAGGTGGCCAAGAGGGCCAATGGCATCCTGGCTTGTATCAGGAATAGCGTGGCCAGCAGGACCAGGGAGGTGATAGTGCCCCTGTATTCGGCACTGGTGAGGCCGCACCTCGAGTACTGTGTCCAGTTTTAGGCCCCTCACTTCAAGAAGGACATTGAGGTGCTGGAGCGTGTCCAGAGAAGGGCAACGAGGTTGGTGAAGGGTCTAGAGAACAAGTCTTACAAGGAGCGGCTGAGGGAGCTGGGGTTGTTTAGTTTGGAGAAGAGGAGGCTGAGGGGAGACGTTATTGCCCTCTACAATTACCTGAAAGGAGGTTGTAGAGAGGTGGGGGTCGGTCTCTTCACCCCAGTAACAAGCGATAGGATGAGAGGAAATGGCCTCAAGCTGCGCCAGGGTAAGTTTAGGTTGGATATTAGGAAAAACTTCTTTACTGAAAGAGTAGTCAGGCACTGGAACAGGTTGCCCAGGGAAGTGGTTGAGTCCCCATCCCTGGAGGTATTTAAAAGACAGGTAGATGCAGTGCTTGAGAACATGGTTTAGTGGTGGACTTGGCAGTGGTAGGTTAATGGTTGGACCTGATGATCCTAAGGGTCTTTTCCAACCTTAACAATTCTATGATTCTATGATTCTATATACCCTTCAAAAAAGTTGAGCAACATTTGTCATCTGTTTTTTGATTTTAAATAGCAAACCAACAGACTAAGGCTATTTGGCATAATCTTGTTTAAAATGTTATAAAAGCATAACTCAGAAATAATGGAACCACTTTTATTCAAACTTGACTTCTTCCACAGATTTAATGAATCTAGAAAACAAATTGTCTGAAAAATGTACTACTGTAACTCATTGCATGCAGGCTTTTATAGGAAATTACATTGTGTTTTCTGGTACATATTGTCTTATTTGACAACTAATTTATAATATAAAGATACATCAATTTTTAAAGGAATGAGGATAAGGAAACAAAAATAAGGTGGAAGTGTCAACTATGCATTTCTTTGCTTAAAAATGAGTGATTTCTCAACCTTAGCATTACATTAGTCTTGTGGCTTTTTCCCCTGAGGTACAATATATTTTGTGTGTTTTTCTTTAATAAATGTGCATATAACCAAGATCATTTTGCCTTTTCCATGGTAACTTTCTTGCTAGAAAAATATAAAAATACATTAAAATAACAAGAAGGATTTTGGCCTGCAGCATTTTATGAATTCTAGGTGACAAAACAGAAAGACCTTAAAAATCTAAGGAGACTGATAAATAAAAATGTACAAAGTTTGTCTTTCCATTACAACATTTCATCTCATTAAATCAGAGGATTTGCACCTTTGTAATCAAAAGCAGAATGAAATCCAGTGTTATAGATACATTTCCATGTATTCATAGGTCCCTACTCAAGAGAAGGTTTTTACAGATAAGTGAGCTTCAGCAGTTTATCTATCTATTTTTAACTTCATATTTCTCTACTACTCATCCCTCTGTGTGACTGAGAATGCCATCATATTCCTTTTTTAATAAAATTAAAGTTCATAACATTGTAGGGTAGGCAGGATATACTCCTTTGTTTCAAGCAAGTCACTGAATATGTGCTATTGCATTTAATTTATATAACATTTCACATATTATTAACAGGTAATCATTTCCATTCTACAGATGGATAAATTGAAACTCAATATAGTTTGCTTGATTTTCCCTAAGATAGTACACAACTTGGTGACAGATATGAGAACAGAAACAGAGAACTGTGATTCTCACTCTTGAACTAAAGCTTGGTCCACAAATAGAATAACTAATATTAGAAATGGAAAAAGATTATCGTGTAGAGATTTGTTTAAAAGAATAGTCCCTTATAAGAATTTTACAAAGTTAATCTTATGTCTATGCCTTTCTTGATCCTCCTGCCCTTGGCTACCTGATTCTCCTACGTACACAAACACACACTTACTTTCTCTCTCTTTGTCACCTGGATGGATGGATGGATGGATTACATGAATATTACAGACCTGCTGACCCAGATGAAAAAGATAAATAATTCTTCTGCACATTTTTTTATACCCTAGCCAGTAAATATTGCATATCCAGGCCTATGAGCTGCACCACGACCTGCCTGTGGAAGCGTTTGTATTCCTTAGGATCCATAAAGGCAGTCGGAGCAAATGTACATCTGTAGGTGTGACAGAAAGAGCCCAATAAATTCCACTTGCAGTACCTCCTTTGCAAAGCAAATGTCTCTCCCTCACAGCTGGCAGAAGAAGTTCAAGAACAAATCTTCTAGTTGCTCTCCTCAGAGCTAAAGGAGAAGCCAACAGGTTCTTAAGAGGGCAAGCAGGACGGGTCTGGTTGTAGCACTCAGAGTTTTGTAGCTTTTTGAATTGAGACTGTAGCAGAGTTTGGGTTTTTTTCATCTTTGGTTGTGCTGCCTAATCCTCATCAAAGAAATCTGTGTCCTATCTGGCTCCTATCAAAGCTATGAGCATGCTGAACCTTTACCTCTGCAAAGTTCCTGACACATGCGTCATGCTCTTCACTAATTATTAAAAGTCACTTGTGCAAACTGAGCATAAGATGACTATCATCCCAGCAGACAAATTTTAGACGTGATTTCAACAGATTCCATTAACAAAACAGGTGTGCAGAGGGTAAGTACACCTGAAGTCAGTAAAATGCATTGAATGCTTACTGGCTAAAAATTAAAACTGCCTGCTGTTTGTGTACCAGGCAGACTACTAAAAGGTATAAAGAAGAAGAATGGAAATATAAATAGAATACACTTACCTTTTTTTTTTTTTTAAATGACATAACTTTTTTATCCTTTAGCTTAATCTTTGGGGAGTGAAAGAGAAATCACTGTACATTTAAGCAGCATTTTGAGACCATTTTCCCACTCTCTCAGGGTCCGAACGGTCTTTTGCTGTAAAAAATTATAGCACTTGTACGGTTTGTTCTTTTAAATACTGTAATTAAGAACCTTATTTGCATGGCAGGCAAAACTGGCAACTTTCATGTACTCAGCATGGTGAAAATGTCAAGTTTCATGGCTTGTGACAGATTAATAGAAAAATTATTTTAAAACTCTGCAAATTATTCATAGATATTGAGTAATCATCAGAAGTTGCATTTTGTGAAGAATAAAAATAGGACAAACTGAGTGTAGCATCAGTCTCTAAATTGAGCGTTGTCTGTTTTTTAAATCATTTAAATTGTAGGCTTAGCAAAATAATCTTCACCTAAGATGAAGCGAGTTGTAAAATCTTTACTCTTTCATCGTCTTTTGCACTGTAAATTAGTATCAGTGTACTTAGCACAATTTTGATGCATAGAGATTAAATGATTAATATAAAATTAATGATTAATGTAAAATAATTAGAAGTCCATCATTTAGTATTGGTTGGAATCAGAGACTCACCAAACATGGACTGCTGTTGTTGGAAAGCATCCCTTTCTGGACCAGTCATCCCTTTTCTGTGACTGTACTCTTGAAATTATTTTAATGACAGTAGTGTGTCAGTCAGAATACATTTCATTATTTGAACACCTTGTAGTGCCCTCTTCTCTCCCCCTGAAACGATGCTCCCTGAAGTCACTCTGCAGCACTGATCATTTCAGGGGGAGAGAAGAGGGCAGTACAAGGTGTCCGATTAATTACCTGAGTTATGAAGGCTCTAGATGTAGCTTGCAGAGTTAAGTCTGAGCTGCAACTAGCAAATCCAGACCTAAGTTTTGTTTCCATGTAGTTACATTGGCAAGATGTGATTGCTCTGAAACTGTCAATCTATCTAATCTTTGTGGTCTATCTCTTACACCTCACCCAGCTGCATAGTGTAAGCCACTCTAATGAAATCTAAGTGGTGACAGAAAATCAGGTGAGCACTGCAATTAATGTCTTTCTCTTAGCAGAGATTTTGCTTTTTCATCTTTAGTACTTGGTCATTGTCAGACATAAGGTGTGATGTTAGTACAATAAATCTGTAACTTTCTCTCTCCATGCTAGCTATATGTTTAGTACAAGACCACATTTCTGTAGACAGTGTTGCAAACCAACAGTTCATGCTTAGTGTATATGAAGGATATAAATATGAATAGATAATGCATTTTCGGCTGTATTGTAACATGTTGTGGAACACTGTGTCATTCTGCGGATAAGGAACATGTTAAGAGTTTCCAGAGAAGGGCTCAAGAAATTCAATTTACTAAAACAGAAAAAGATTTTTTTAATTGATAACTTGCTGTAAGTACATACATGTCACTAGAAATGTGAGAATACATACAGCTGCACATTGACATTTGTTCAATTCAGGTGCAAAATGAAGCAAATCTTTGAACAGTAAAGATATTAAAGAGTGAAAGATGTCTACCTTTTTAGTATTAAGTCTGGGTGATGATCAATATTCTCTACTCAGCAGTTCAGGGAATTTATTTTGTCAGCACAATATGTCCTTCACAGATTTCCTGAGTCTTTAAAGTTTAGTCAGGTACCTGCTTATGTAATATAAATAGAGTATGATGCAATGCTTCACAAAATAAATTTTGGTCAACATTTTTGGTCAAAAACATTGGTGAAACCTGAATTAAGTGGTCAATGGATTTACAGCTGGTCTGAGTGCCAGAAGGAGAACAAAATAGCCAGTGTACTCTTCTTAATCCATTTATGTATTATATGACAATGACCAGCTGCAATTTTCTGCCTTTGCTTTGCTCTGTAAATCACATCATATAACCATACTGTGTTACAAAAATGCCTCTTTTAATCACATGCTTTTTCCCATTAATTTGATTTGACATAATTATGTTATATACCTATAGATATAAAATATATCACACATTTACAGCAGTATGAGCATTTTAATTTTTTCGAAGTTGAGAAGGTGAAAAGGAGGCTTCGGTGCAATATAAACAATGGACTTAAGCTTCAAATTCCTAAACACAGTAAGCGCAGAAATGTGTACACATTGCAAGTCATTAGTTCAAGCCCACCAAACATTTCCTGAGACAATTACCTTCTCTGCTATAAAATTTACTTTGCACAATCCTCTGGAGCGTTACTAATTGCTTTTCTTAACCTCCAGAGATTAAAGGATTTTGAAATGAACATATAGACAAGTAGTGACTCTAATTTCAAACCTAAGCTTTATTAAGGCAAGCTCTGTTTTACGAAATAGGGTCATTAAGAGAATGTTTCATGTTGGAAATATCCAATCCTAATCTCCTCATCTTCCTCTGGTCTTGAAAAATTGCACTCTGCCTGTATTTTTTTAAAAATGCGGTGCAACCTCAACTCATTTCCATCTGGCATCAGCTCTATGTCTCATCTTCAGGAATACACATAACCATGTTGGCACTTGTTTCTCAAATCCTTTTCCACTAGGGGGTATGATAGACTGTGACTGTATTTCACAGTAAACCTTCTGTATGATATTGTAATACTAAAGTATACACACATGAGGGAGAAGAACAGGCATGCAAAGCTTGGTACATAATTTATGGAGATTTAAATCCTGTCATTCATAAATATAATTATAACCTACGGCTTGAAAGTGATATGGACCTCGCCATATTGATCATGCTCCAGCTCTGTTTATTCAGATCATTCATTTGTTGACAGGCAAAATATAATAAGAATGTTGTTAGTCAGTAAAACAATTAATGAAAGGAAATACTTTTATTTTACACAGAGAATATTGTTTGTTTCTGTGCATGTTGTGCACTCTCCCACCTTCAGATGGGAAATATAAACCCAAGGGGAGGGGATATTATTAAATCAGCAATCAACCTTCAAGTCATTTTGGTATAAACACTGTAATTATTTCATCTCTAGTAAACAGAATATAAGACAACAGCACATAAGGGTGACAATTTGCAATATGCTTTGAATGTCTTTGTTAAAAAAAACCTATTATGGCTGAAGGCAACATTATTGAAATTAAAAAAAACCCAGAAGTTGTGACAGCCAACAGAGGGGGTAATTAGTCAGTAAATTTCAAGTAATAAATTTAGCGGGTCATTGCAACAGACATTACATTTTGCGTGGGGAGAAGTCACTGTTTATTAGCCTTGAAGCCAGACCTGCTTACCTTTATTCAAAAAATAGTCACAACAAAGTATTAGAAAAAAATTATGTGTGATTGTAATAGTATAGTCCAGATGCCTTCTAAAACTCACAATCTTCTCTTATTTAGGTGGCTGTAAGTTCACTTATGTCAGAAGAGTCTACTACAAATCTACATAGGTGTACTTGTAGTACCATACAGCTTGGGGGTAAAAGTAGACAAAAAATCTGATACAAAATATTGTCTTTCTAGATTAAAAGAGTTACTCCCTAATATTTTTATCTCAGTTGCAGCAGATGCATGTCTCAGATGTAGGCTACATTTCAGCTGGGCATTGTGGTTTCATTTCTGATTGCTTTCCCCTCCGCAGCTGGCTGAGCGCCGGCGTGGTGTAACCTGCCAGCCAGGAGGGATGCCTCTGCTAACCGGCAGCACCCGCCCTCCTCTGTGGGAATGGTTTGTTTGCAATTCATCAGGTCATAAACAATCGTGTGCACTTCAGTGAGCCTCCGTATTTAGAGTGATGTAAAGACAATTGCCATTAATATTAGCTAGGCTTCAGAGGGTTTGACAGCTGCATGAAAAAGCAGTCTCATCTATCTAATTTAAAGTTCCTGGTTAGGAAGCATTGGGGTGCATTTTACACACCTTAGAACCTTTTCCCAGGCTGGTTGCCCTCTTGTTAAAAAGTCTTTTAAAAAATATTTTGCAGTCAAATAATTACTGGTTTTGTTTAAATGTTCTTGTCCAACATATAATGAACAGCAAGGAATTCCCCAAAGGGCATCTATTGTTATTGAAATGTTTATTTATTGAGTGCTTTTGCCAGAAGCCCCCCATGAGAAAAATCTCATTTTATGAGCTCCTGAAGCAGTCAGTTCCCAAAACATTGAGCAGAAATACAATTTTGACCAAGTAATCTCAGGGTCTTTTGTTTGCTTTTAAATAAACAGCAGAAAATCAATGTGCAAAAAGTTGTGACAAGACCTGCTTTATTTTCTGTGTTGTGTAAATATTCCTAGTGAAGCTGTGCTTATGTGGTGCTCAGGTGATTCCTTACGTTCAAGCATTCAATTGCTACAGTAGAGAAAAACATTATCCCACATAGCAATATATGAGTGGGTATTTTAAATGATTTTGAGATTTCTTCTTTGCTGCAAAAGAATGGTGTTAGCCCAATATAATCCCACTTGCATATGGAATTTTTTTCCCACCCTGTTTTCTTGTCTTTATTTCCCTACATTTTCTCATCAGCGGTGAGGAGAAATGACAGTGCTTGTGGGCACAGTATACATGGGCACCACTCGGATCCTGTCATGTTCCTGGATTATCCAGGTGGAGTCACTAGAGAATAGTGCGATGATCCCTGCCAGGCTTCGCTCCTCTGAAATCCCTGCCTTTCACTGCCTGGGCTGGATCACTGAAATGATCCAGTTTTAATCTCTGTGGTTTTACTGATGCCATGAAGTGCATAGCTGCAGTGAGTGGGGCAGGAGGACAACTGAGGGGGGAGTGAGCTCTGGGCCAGAGCCAGAAGCAAAAAAAACTCAGGCAAGGGAAGGAGGGGAGGAAACTTTTTATGTCTTTGCTGATAAAGCCAAAGTGTAACTACACTGTGCTTGGAAGTTTGCATTGGTTCCAGTTTCTCAGCTATAATGGACCATATGATTTGGGGGGAGTATCTAAAGTTTTTTTTTTCACCCTATCTTTTTCATGGGACAGCTATATACCGGGTTGGTGCCTGCTTTTATTTAAAGCAGACTGCTAATTACATTGTAAATGTCTGAGCAGCCAGAGAGGAATCATAATTTCTCTTAGGCTGGCAATGCAGAAAGAAGGACAGTGCAAGATTACTTATATTCAATGTATGGTATCATGAAACTCCCAGGTGCCTTTTACGGTTGATTATCTCGGCATTAGTGACAGAATCTGAGAATGGCCTGAATTTTTGTAAAGCAGTTAAATAAAATATACTTTGCAATAGTTGAGTATTATAATGTAAAATATTATTTAAATGATGCTGATAAATGCTTTATAATTACCTAACATTATTAAAATACATTTCTTGTACATTAATGACTTGGCATCTGGAGTGTCCTTTAGCAATAAAATATCTGTTTTCTCCCCCCCCGAGTATTTAGAGAAAAATGATTGATTAATGACAGTTCCTATTAACTCCAGAATGAAATGTGCACAGTGCATGCTTTGCTAGTAAAAGATTGAAAGGATGTTTCTTAGTTTTACTCTGATTCCGTTTGTGATCTCAAAGCATAGTCTTATGGTCAATAATAGTTTTTTTTCTTTCTGAAATGGAAAACGTTTAAAGGTATTTCTGTCTAGGATATATTTGATGCAATTAAGCACACTTCATTAAGTGCTCTCCATTGTATGAATGCAAATTATTAACATGTTAGTAAAAGAATAATTTAATACTTCATTTCAAGCCCTGCAACAAAAATATTTTTCAAGTTATTTCTTTTATGCAGCAATTTTTCAGACTTCGTTCTCTCATAAGCCACAGCTATAGAAGGTCAAAGCATGTCACATGTATGGTTCCAGCCAATGTACTTTACCATTTAAGCAGGGTTGTTATTCATACCATAAATGTAATTCTTCTCACTGGTTGTACGAATAATAAAAACCTAGGAATTCATATACTACATTGTATGTAAGTTAACTTTTATAATAGGGCCAATATTTGCCTTTGTTGATCCCTTGCGCTCTTCTCCTCTGTAAATTATTGCATTATAGTTTCTACAGTCTCTTGGTACCTGGAAATTTTCTTCAAAAGTACATGTACCATATTTGTATCTGTGTATTTTTCTTATGTTTTTCATATATATGTACTTTAGTATAGTTTTAAGGATATCAGCACTGAAATTTCTTTATTCCTTTTATCAAACGTGCATGTGAATTGGATATTATTGGGATGGATGGAGAATGAATGCAACTTTACATATACGGATTTATTTTTCTTTAAAAATGTACAATGAAAAATTTTTGTGAAACCCTGAATACTTTACTGTTCTTCATCTGGCTAATCAGTACTTTCCTCTGTAAATGTCTCATAGATTTTAATACGATAAAGGACCATCAGACTACACCCAAAAAGGTCACCACAGAGTCAGTCATTTCCCTTCATAAGTTATTCAAAGAGGTGATTACCTCTGTTGTTAAAAGATAAATACTTTGTGGTATCTTTCTGGGCAAAATCAGCCATTGGATCAGATACGTCCAAAATCTTTTCCACACACATGTTCTTGTAGAATATGATCAAGCTAAATATTCTGAGTTTCTTTGTTGTCCCACTGACTTACGATCATGACAACGGGACTAAGCTTGTATAGAAGTTAGGCATATGAAATTTAAAACTACATGTAATCTTCTTTGGATGCTGATTTCCAGTGATGGTTTATGTTGTACTTGGGAGAATAACAATTTCAGTGCCTCCATTTTGCCATTTTCATAATAGGAATAGTATTTACAGGAGTGTTCTGAAGTTTAGTTAATGTCGTTGAAATTCTTTCAGACAGGCACAAGATACATACAAGAAACCACAAGAGGTATAAAAATGTATGCAAATGTAGCTAATGAAGCAAAAGGAAGAGGGCTAAATGGTGTCTTAATAGTTTCTCCTTAAAAACCTATTTTGATAAGCAATATTATACCATGTCTCTTGATTATGAATCTTAGTTTTTTTAATAATCTTTTCCAGCGTGCTGGGACCAGCTGTGACCTTCAGAGTGCACTCAAACCTCCAAAACATTTCAACTGCAGATGTTGCCAAAGCAGCAGGTAAGAGTCCTTGTCCTCCACTCCCAAACTGTGACCTCCCAAGTGTCTGTTTAGCGGGCAATAGCACTACAAACAGCACAGAGACATTCCATTCTCCCAGGAAGATTGACATTCAAAGAGGGAGACAGTCGAGAGGTGAGTGGCACATATGGGAAATTGAAGCGTAACATCTCTGAGTCAATTAAAACTGCCTCAGACTTCCTTGTTTGTCGAGAAAATGGATTAAATAGAGACTTATAGTGAAGGCCTAGCATGGTGAAAAACTCTTCAGTGTTGTCATGAGCTCATAAAAACAAATTGGTTATTTGTAAATGAGGATGTATACCCTCGTTTTTCCAATACTGTTTTTCAGGGAACAAAAATGTTATTATATGTTGGCCTTAATTTCTGGATCAAAAGATGGTAGAAATACACCTTTGTTCGTGTGCTGTTTAGGCAGTTTCAATGACAAGTTAATCTTGCGAATAAACATTGTATTTCTGGAGCTAAGCTGCTTCTGAATAAGTACCACTGTTCCAAGGACTCCTGTTGGCTTCTTGTCAACTTGGCTACTAACTGTATTATGGAGTTGTTGACTGCAAGAAATCATTTCTGCAAAGTAATTGAATTGGTAACTGATTTTCTTCCAAACTACCCAATTGATAGGTTTTGAAAATTATGAATGAACAAGTTGCAATTTTGCTTGAAAATAGAAACAAAAGTTCATTCAGATAAGCACTGGGGGCCCAAAACTGTCCATTCACTTCTCCTTTTGCTTCACCATGGATGAATTTAGCTATAGAAGGAACTGGGGTAGTTCCCATGCCAGAACTTTGTTTTGCAGGACCCATTGGAGGATTTATCTCAAAGCGTCTGTAAAAGAGATTATGAAAAACAGTCAAATGAACATTTAGCAGTCACCAACACCATATCCACTCTGAGTTTTAAGGAGCTTAAGGACAAAAAGGTTGAGCGCTATTAGTGGTCTGAAACCTTTCACTTTAAGCTTTCTTGTTACCTGGTGATTAGAGAGTACCAAATGGCATACCATTTTTCTTAAAAGGGTTTAACATACCAAAAGGCCATAGATGCATTCTGTCAAAATTAGGAAATTACAGTAAAGTAATTATTGAATTATGGGACATGTGAATGTGTATGATTTACCTTGGAAAAAATGAATATGGTTTTATAGCAATGTCCTGCCTTGTAAACCTGTTGAATATCTCTGAAGGGATCAACAAACACGGTGCAGCTGGTAGAGCCTGCCTGTGTTGCCAAAGACTTTTGGCAAGGTCTTTCACTAGAAGTTTCTAAGGAAACTAATTGTTTCTTAGAATGTAGAATATGGAACACAAAAATGGTGGATCAGTAATTAGTTAAGAGGCAAGAAACAGATTAGGAATAAATTATTAGTTTTCCCAAAGGCTAAAGATAGCAGAAAAGTGCAAGGATCTCTGCTGGGACTGTGGCATTCGACATACTTACAAATGAGCTGGAAAAGAGGGTGAGCAGTGTGATGAGAAAGCCTGTTAATAGTACTAATTTATTCACAGTATTAAAGGTGAAAGTTAGTCTTAGAAATGCACAAAAACCTTACCAAACTGAGAGACTGAACTCAAAATGGCAGATGAAACTCATTATAAATTAGTGTAAAAAATGCATATGGAGAAAAAAATAGCTTTACATATGAAGTTATAGGTCTAAATAGACCATTACTGGTCTGGAGTAAGTAATAGGTAATTTAATGAAAATAACAATTCAGTCTCTATTATCAGTTGAACAAGGAAAGTGTTTTTTAAGAAGTATTTGGAAAGGAATACAAAACAGAACAACATAATTTGTTCTTGCATAAATCTATCCCTTGCCTGTATTTAAATATGACACAGTTCTGCTTCTCATACCTCAGAGAGGTTGGAAACTCCAGTTGAAATGGAAAGATTCAGAGAAAGGCAGAAGGCATGACTGTAAGCATGGAATATCTTCCATATAACAGATGGTGAAATACAGCAGGAATCTATATTTTGGGGAAAAAATAAGTATGGTATGAGAAAGGTCTGTCAAGTCCAAAGTGGCACAGCCAATGTGGATGAGATTGTGCAGTGGCTTTAACAATGCAAGAACAGACGAAACTGGCAGAAGGCAGGTTCAAAATAAATCAGAATGCAGTTTGTAGCTACGCCTGTTGTGGATAATGAAGCTTACATGTCTTCAAAAATTTAGCAAGTCCATAGAAACCTTGTCAAGTTCAGGAGGTTCCTGATGTGCCTTGGCCTGTTCCTAGCAAGTCACTCTGAAATGTATAAATGCTGTGACTAGTTTATTTCAGCAAAAGTAAGAAGTAACATTAGGGTTTTTTTCTTACCACTGGGATCAAAGTAGTTGTTTTCAACTTCCTTAACTTAAATATTGCTGACAAAGTAGGGAGGTTCTGGGGACAAAAAAATGTCACACCAGAGGAAGTTCTGCAGATTCACCAGCTTAAATTAATCTTTTATATTGTAACACATATATAGTGTGTATATATATATAGTATATACCTACTCTATATATTCATATCCTAGGCATTTCCTAACTTCTGTTTGTTTAGTACATTAAAAATTTCAGGTTTTGATGGCTGCAGAAAGAGGTTTGTAAGAGTCTTACATCAGGTCCTCTCAGTATGTTGCCATGGCCATAGCATTGGTACAACAAAACCTTGTGTTTGCCTTTTACAAAAGAATTGCTCACAGTTCTATCCAGTCATCAAACATTTAAATTAAAAAAGTATGTAATTTTTCTTTTGTAACTAATAAATAAGGTTGTAGTAGCTTGTCAATGTACTTGCTAATCAGTTAATTTATTTTAAGCAAACTTCTTGCAGATCTCTAAAGCCAAAAATAAATTCAGGTAAAAGATCAACAGCAACTTACTTACATAAGAAGTTTTTCATGCTTTAGTTATAATTAGAAATTTTAACAGTCAACAGTGTCTTGAAGAAAAGCATTCCAAAAACTTAATTTACCAAAGGAAACCAAAGTGGAATAAATCAATGCGTCCAGGGTAGACACAGGTAAATGCATTACTTCACGGTGTACTGCTATTAGGTAACTTGACATCCATCCAAGAACTCTGAAAGCAGATCTTGTTTACAGAAAACGAATAAACCAAACTGACAGAAGAATTTCACTGTCCGTCACCTCCTTAGAAATGAAAAGAATTTAGAAACTGAGGTAATCAGATGCCATAGTAATTATGGGAATGTAAATTATCCAGATTTGCAAAAGGAATCTATTTCTGCAGCTGTTATGTGCATGCACATCTCACTGATATCCACAGGAAGAGTTTCTGTGTAGCAGTTTGATCTTATTATTCATGTCATATATATTTTTGTAACCAAAATGGATAAACTTTCCTTGCATTATTTAGGTTTAAATATAGGGAACTATATTTAAAGTTTTCCATCCTCCCCTGGGGAGTTTGACAAATGTGCAGGTTAGAGAAGGCATGGGACTCTTTAGCAACTATGCAAACAGATGAATGACTTAGAATATCTACTAAAAAATAGAGGTATGGAAATATGATAATAAAAATTATTTCCTATGTTTTCTTGGAGTTTGACATCTGTTCTTCTTGGTGTGCATGAGACCCAGCTTGAGAAGAAATAAACCTCTCCAAAGTCCTTCAGCCACGTTCTTGCTGATAAAACTTGTTTTCTAGTAATCCACAGTTTCAATTCTGTGTAAATGTTTTGATTACTTTTTTTGCAGTTTCTAGGGCTACATAATTATATGGGAACAACAAAGTAATTTGAAAATGTGTATAGCTTGCTTTCTCACATTAACAATGCCTTTATTTGCTCTTTGACTACAGAGCAGAAGGACAGCCAATGTTTTGCCAGCATCGCATACTTTGACATTCATAATATAGAACATATCTTGCATCAGGTAGCTGTCCTCTGGCCTATTTCTGTTTAATAAGTCAAGTTCAATGGTGCAGTGTAATTTTATCTCAACATTTTGAAGAAATAAACTTTCTCTAGACGTAGATGACCTGCTCTAGAAGTAATTACACTTGGCACATGACATCATTTAGACAAATGAATGTGGATTTCATTTCTTTTCAGTTTAAAGGTTAGGAGAAATCTAGCAGAGAACAATTATCAGTAAGATTGCTCTATTTATATAAAATTGCAATATAGTCAGTATAGTAATGAGCAATGAGTTTGATTTCATACAGCTTGCAAGTACTCCAGAATCCCACCATTTATACAGACATGTAAAGTAACAGTGATAATTAGAAAAGAGGAACCTTATGAAGTTCCAGAACATAGAATTTTAGCATAAGATGTCTGTAATGATCACATATATACTGCACACATGAAAAAGATGTAGAAGAGTCTGGTGCACAGACATTCATCATTGCTGAAATCAAGTAAGAGCATTTGCTTATCTGTAGCTGCAGCCTTTCACTGGTTAGAATCATGCTTACATTTTTTTGGTATTGTATTAAAATGCAACAGTTTAGGTGTTGTAAAAAATGGGGACAGAAAAGCAAAGGGATGTGCGCATAATATAGGCATATTAGTGATAGGGGACAGGTAGCACAGCAAAAGGCAATGCATAACCAGATATTAGAGAATTAATAGGTCTTGTGTGCAGGTTCTTGTGTCTAAGATACATTGTGATATACAGAATTATGGCAAGCCAGAAATCTTGATTTCATTTTTTAAAATATGAATTTTGAAGATATATTAGAATATCAAGAAAATTTCTCATTTTTTTTTAATTCCCCTAACTTTTAACTAAGCTATTGATTTGGTTTTGGGTTTTGGTTTTTGTTTGTTGGGGTTTTTTTAATTTTCTGTTGCCCCGCTGGTGAAACCTACCTTTTTACAATGTGCATGGTTTGATAAGGATCATTAATCATGACTTGGGGAGCGGGGTGTTGAATCATATAACTTTCTTGTCTAAAAATTATTTCTCTGCCAGCTTTCTAATTCTGCAAAAAATGCACTGCAAAATTAATTCTGCTGAAAAAAACCCACAAATGCAAAACTACTACATTATCATTAAAATTTAACTCTATAACAAGCTAATTTGAATAAAGATACTGCCTTAGAAGTTTTGGAATAGATAAAAAGATGGATATAGAATGCCTTAACAGTTTTAAACAACTGCAAATGATTAAATTTGTAAACTTACAGATTTTGAGATTTGACACCTACAAATTTTGGTCATGTCCCAGCTGTGATGAAATATCCATGGCAACAAATATTGCAATAGAACTTTTTGACATTGAAACTGAATATTTTTGCTAAAATTGGCAGCTCTAAACAGACAAAACATGATCCTTAGCTTTTAGCATTAAACAATCCTTTTGAGATGAAAAGGGTACTTCAAAACCCTTAGAGTTAACTTACCCTGTCTAGTGATTTAAGCTGATGGTGTCTTATTGGTTTGGAGTGGTCCGAGATGTCATAGTTTTAACCTTAATTAGGATGACTAAATGGCCAGTAATATTAGTGATCCTGGATTCAGTTGGTGAAGAAGGTATTTCTGCCTCTGATACGTTTCTTTTGCTAGGCAGGTCTGAACTGTATTTATAGGCATCAAAACTTACTCTTCTAAATATGTAGGCTTAAATATCTAAATCAGTGTTCTAATTTCAAAGGTTCTTAGTTCCCATCACACCCTGCAAACCTTTAATGACCTTGGATAGTTAGCAGGCTTGAAATACAGAGTTTTCTGTAGAAAGACCAAGAAATTTAAATTTCAAAGCCATGTCAGACAGTGAAGCACCCCACCTGCATTCAAAATGATTCCAGGTTTTTCAGCATTAGAAATACTGGTGAGGAACCTGCCTTACACTGTCACTGCAGAAATCTGTTTATTGCACCCATTTCTTAAGCACATTCAGCAGAATCACAGTTTTGTCAGACATCCAGTCTGGGCCCTGTTAAAAAGGGCTGAGACTCTGACATGAACATATTTTGATTTCCTTACAAATTCAGTGCTACAAATGTCCATTATGAATATAATTTAAAAGATCTAACTATGAAAATAGGGAGACTAGGAGAAGGAACAACAGAACAATGAGGAATTAATCATGACCTGCAAGAATAAGATTATGCAAAGTTTTATTTAGCTATCTGTGTATTTAGTTAAGAGCATATTTACAATAACTGATATTACTGACTCATGTCTTATAAGCATTATGGTCTCATGGAAGAATTTGAACAAAATCTGGGAAACGTCATTTAATGTAGCGAGTTTGGAATACTGTGATTTTCTCTCTCTGGTTATTTCAGCTACTGATCAAACACTGTCTGGTCTTTGTTGCTTTTTAGACCATTGTTGGTTAATTGTTAGAATTTCTTTGCATAATATGTTTCACTGAAGTAAGTGTAATCTACGAATGTATTATTCCTTGTATTGCTTTTGCTGCTGGCAATGAAATTTGGCAATGTCCATTGCGTTGTTTTTTTAATGGCAACGTCCATCTTCTTTTTTGTGGTGTCCCTCAGCGCAGGAGATATGAGTTCTATATCATCAGAAGCAGGAAACTTCATGCCCTGGTTTCAGCTGGGATGGAGTTGGTTTTCTTCCTGGTAGCCGATATGGGGCTGTGTTTTGGGTTTAGGTTGAGAACAATGTCGATGATACACTGACTTTTTGGTTCTTGTTAAGTAGTGCTAAGTACTTGCTAAGTGGTGCTCACACTGGTCAAGGACTTTTCAGCTTCCCATGCTCTGCCAGGGGCACGGGAGGCTGGGAGGGGGCACAGCCGAGGCAGCTGACTCAGACTGGGCGGGGGCTATTCCATACCATGTGACATCATGCTCAGTATATAAGCAGGGGAGTTGGCCGGGGAGGGGTTCGATCGCTGCTTGGGGGACGTGCTGGGCATCGGTCGGCGGTCCCCTTTTGCCCTTCCGATCCTCTCCCCCATCCCGCCGGTGGGGGGTGAGCGAGCGGCTGCGTGGTGCTTAGTTGCTGGCTGGGGTTAAACCACGACACTTCAATTTCTGGATAAAAAGTCTTCCTCTTCTCTAAGAAGTCCTTGTTCTTTCTAAATGGCTATAACCAGCCTTGATTGTCTTATTGATTTTTAGCATAAGCTTTGCATGTCTTGTGAGAAGTCTTAGAAAGATGAACTTTGTTGCTTCAGTCACAAGCACGTCCATGCTGGCATACTGTCTTGGTTTCCTATTTCTACCCCAGAACCGTGAGCAATAATGGTTGTTTTGAAAGTATTCACTGGCCAGTCATTGTCAGATTCATAATTCAGCTGTGAAGAAATGAACAGAATAAGATGAAAGTCTACAGCTGAATTCCTTCCCTCCATCTAGATTTTTGTAGACCATGCAATTAGATGCCTTTCTCTCTGAGACGATAACAAAGAGTGTGTCTATGAATAATTTGAAGTTCATCTTTGAAGTAAACTGACAGCTTCTGTGTCAGAAACTTTGAACAACGTAGCCAGGAGGCTGTGACGTCCATGTGATTTCACTTGCTGTTGTCCTGGTTTAAGGAGGATTACAATTCTTTGGTCTATAATGTGAAATGTAAAAGTTTGACAGCTCTTATTCTGTTGCTAGCTCTCTTAAGTCTTCTGGTGCAAATCCTGATTTCTTCTACTCAAGCCTCCTTAGTTCACATTGTCCTTTTTCACCTCTTGACCCCTCTATAGTAGATCAATTCCCTTTCACTTACTGTATCGTCAAATCTATCTGAAGTATTTTCCTCAAATCCTTCCATTGCTGAATCCAGGATGTCACCATATTTTTGAAGTATTATTCAGAATCTGAACTGTCTTCTGCGCTACCAAATGTCTGATACAATGAGTAATGAATTTTTGAGATGGCATTTCCTTCCCACCTTGTTCTTCTGTTGAAAAATGGAGTGAGTTTTAGCATTGGGTGCTACCATTCCGTAAATGTGCCTCAATCCTGAAGAACAGCAAGCATCTTTGGTTATGACTCTTCTCCAGTGACTTCCTTCTAATTATGATATTCATTGCTGTGATTAGTAAGGATGGATTTTTTTTTTAACATACACCTCTCTCCTCTAAGAATAACTGTGAGGTATCTAATTTTAGAAAGATTTTTTTTTGCTTTAAAAGCACTTTCTGTTGTAAGAGAAAACTTCAGAACTTCCTTCTGTTCACCTTATAAAGTCATCTAATCTATTCCAGCATAAACACCTAAATCAAGCTTCTTAACTATTAGGAACTCTAAAGCTAGTTAATCATTTTATAGAATTGGGGAGAAAAACAAGAGCTAAGTAGTATTATGTAGCCCATGTTCTTAATTAAAGCAATGATGGTTCATGTCATTACCTTCTGATGCCTCTTATTAAACACCCATTCATAGAAAACCATAAGGTTGGTGTTAAACTAAAATAAAGATAAGCACACCATTGGTATAGTATATATGTTAATGTTTTAGAATACAATAGTTGATACCTGAACCAGACAGTTCTATCAAAGGGTCAATGGAAAGACCAGAATTAACGCTTAGAAAAATATATAGCTGCAAAGATTGATTTGCAGCTGCTCACATATTTCCTTAGTTGTTTTTTCTGCAATCTATAGGCAGGCCTATGAAGACAGGTAAAAATAAGACCCCTATTAAAGTAATTTATGTCATGGTTTAAGGTTAATAGTGATTTTAAAGTTGACTTTTTTAGAGAATCCTCTGGTAACATAAATAAATGCAATGTAATAGTGAGAGTAGAATTCATATAACCTCGTTGCAGCTGTCTAAATGTTAGGCATTTATTCAAAACTAGTTGTCTAGATTGCCTCTACATTCAAAGAGAAAAGATGGATTGTATGAAATGGCACTTATTATAGGTGGCTAAAGGTAGGTGGGAGAAAGCCATCACTAATATCCACAGAAATGTATAGATATTTTTGATGACTGCCATACATGAATACTGCAGTAAACCCAGGGAGACTGGTTAAAGTCAGGATTGTAGAATTTAACACAGTGGAGAGTTTTCAGGATATTCCTGTAGTCCCTGCTTGGTAACATATTAAAAAATATTTTTTTCTGTTGCTAGATCTCAAAATCTTCTGGTCCAAATCCTGATTTCTTCTGCTTAGGCCTCCTTAATTCACATTGTCCATAGGTAACGTATTCAAAGCTCTTTAAGAATTCAAAATTAATTTAAGATTGAGTAAATTCACAAAGATTTCAAGTTTGATAAAGATTACCATGTGTAATACTATTAAACAACCGAATTCCTGCAGTCAGCTTGTTCACACCTACAGCTATACAATATGAAACTGTCATGGACTTGAAGTGCAAAGTGGTTTTCTCTCAAGTCCAAGAAATCTTCCAATACATTTTTGATTATGGAAGTGAAAAATCTTTTTCCATATTAAACTTGCTACATATTTCCTTTCATAAATGTTTCAAACTGACCTGTACATTTTAAAAGGGCTGTTTTCAGCTGATATAAATCAACAAATAGCTAGCACTGAGAATGTGTGATTGGAACAAAAAGGTATTGTTTTTTATATAGCAGCAGTACTATGGGGTCCCACAGTGGACACGGTATCAAAAAGTCCCTATACTAAAATATTTGAGAAGTAAATTTCATTCTAATTTAAAGCAAAGCAAGCAGAAATCTCCAAACCCAAGACAACGTGCTTAATGTCATAGTTCGTCATATTATTTAGCGAAATTGCTGCTATTTTGCATTTTTATGATAGGCAACAGATTTTCCAGGAAAATGGAAATATATATGCAATATGGCATATACAACCATAGTACTTACAATTCCAGACTTCTTTAAATGTTATAGTCCTTTAATAAAGTTTTATATATTTTTGTGCAGTACACTTAAGAGACTATCTCTGTTCACAGCAGATCCTAAGCATATTAAACCAAATTTTTTATGAATGCTACAGTAAGAAGAAATCTGGTAAGGCAGGTACATAAAAGGCAGAATTTATGTAAAGAATAGGTAAACTGATCTAATATTTTTTTGGTGAATATGTACCTTTTTAGGTAAACATAAATAAGAGAATTAAAGAAACCCTAATTTAGGTCAGATAGTACTGTAACCTAACCTTTTCCTGGAAAAGAACAGTGAGCACTTTTTTTTCCACCCATTAGACAGATTGATTATAACTTTTCAAAATGTGGAACAACAAGATAAACCTAACAATTTTAAACTATGCATGCAGATAAACACTAGGCACCATGTGGAACAGGGTATAATGTTCTATTTTAGTTGGTACAAACAGGAAAATGTTCTATATCTAAATATCCTATTTTTAATATATTAAATTGGATGATTAGCAATCTTGTGATTGTAAGTGATAGCTTTCATATCAGCCAAATAATATAAAATTGTGAGGGAGACCAGTGCTACTTCAGGGCTCTATGAAAAATAGCTGTTATTTAAAGCACAAGAAAAAACACAGAATCAATTACACACAGAATCATCTTAGAATCAGGCTGTCATCCCTTTTTGCTGGTGGAAAGTAATAACATGAGAAGGCACTTCTCCAGAAGCACAGTGTTTCGGTAACAGTGTGTAGGGGCAGCTGACCCGAGCCCGGTAGCAATCTGTTCTCTTGGTAGAACACGATTTATGGGATGACATCTTGGGAAGGAGGCACAAACATGACCTGGGATGAAAGGGCGGGTGGAGGGGTTTTGGCTGACAAAGGCTTAGTTAGGAGGTCCAGAGGATTCACCTATCATCTGTCTTGAAAATAGCCACTTGCATGACCTTCTACTGCTGATAGCTTGTGGAGGAATGTATCTGAGAGGGGAAATAATGAGCTCTTGACAGTGGGACAAGGACTTATTTGAGAGCTTTGGGAGAGTTTTTGAAGATAAGAGAAGTTTGTCGTCAGTACTTGCAAGGGCACACTTGTCAGCAGTGTTCAGCTCTCTATTTTAACATTGCCTTCATTTTGAGCAGTCTTTCTCCTATGGATTGAAGGCTACTTCAATTTAGGAATGTTGTGACTACAAGGCAAATGATTTGATGTTCATGAATTTTCTTTCCTGAACTATGGTCAAAGAAAGGTTTTTTTTCCTGAGCTTTCCTGAACTCCAGATATCAATTCTGACATGTAAGATAAAATGGAGCCAGATTAATAGACCTTTGATCTTGTTTTTATTTGGAGATGATGTTTTTCATTGTCTGACAAAAATTGTATGCAGGATTTAGAGATTAATGACCCTTGTAATAATCTGCAAACACTTACTCTTTCAGTGTTCAGGAAAACATGCTAAATCCCTTTGTTCTCTTTGGAAAATATTTCCTATGAATGTGAACATTCCAGATTAAGAGACGTTATATGGCTCTATGTTGGCTGAAGTCAAAAGATGTACTAGATTTAATCTAGCCATAGATTTTCAAGAAGTACCTGTAAATACTCTGTGCCTCTATTTTCTTAATTGACAATCTGAAATATTAATAGGAAAAAGACTTTTTATGAAAATAAAAAAAAAAGCTATAACATAATGATTTTTTAAGATAATTCAGAGGATAGGCAATATGGTCTTCTATAGCCTAATTATGGTCATTTGTTCCTGTGCTGCTTCTGCTGCTTTTTTGTATTTTTTCCCTGGTTGCATCAGTGCAAGAAAATGATGACAGCAGTCGTAAAATCATTTTGGTTGAAAGATCTGTCTCGTGGGTTATTTAGCCTGTCCCCCAGAATTGTGATGGGATTGGCTGGCAGGAGATCATACAGCTAATATTTGATAGTCTATTAAAAAAAAAAAAGACAGATGAGAAAAAAATGTGTATGCCAAAATCCAGAGGGTGCCTCTTGGCAGAGTTTTATAGACATTTTAGATCAGTAACAAGAAAAGGTAGGTAGCTACACCCTACTACTCCTTCCTAAACAGCCAGGTAATTACTTTTGGCATTTTGACAAGTGTTTGCTGGAGTGAAGGTCAAAGCTGTCAGCAGAGAAGATCTATGCTAATCTGCTCAGCTGGAGAAGACTCAGGTAGCTAATGTTTTGTAATTAGAAGTTGTGGAAACCAGTTCTCACTGTAGTTTTGTGCTGAGCATAAGTGAACTAATAATACAGAATCATTTCATTTATCATAGTTTATTGGCTAAATGGTTGCTTAGGAGTAAGCATACAATGTGAAATTAGAGAACTATGGGAAAATTGATACTGTGGTACAAATGAAATACATATTTATATGCACATATATGTATGTGTCGTATTGCATATACACTTATACATTATATGTGTATATTATATGTGTGTGTATTTGACTGTACACATACACAGGATGCATAATGTTAATACTTTTAATTTACATTGAAAAAATATTAATCATAAAAAGAAAACCAAAGAAAAAGAAAAGAAAAATGTATTTATTTTACTTGATAATGTGGCAAAATTTTGCTGGAAATTTCATTTGCAAAAATTCAATGCATGTGAAAACCTCCCATTTTTCTTGTGGGAGTTATCAATATCACTTAATCCAGCAATACTCTATGAAATGGGTTCTTACAATGGATTTTAAACTGATATCTAAAGTACTATAGCAAAATATAAGAAAATGAGCACACACCCACCTCAAATAATATATTAAACATTTATGAAAACAATGAAGATTTTTATTAAAAGTATCATTTGTTTTATAATGTTGACTACCTCTTCATGGCCTTGTATTCCTGTTTTTTTCTGGCTAAACTAAAAATTACTTTTTTCCCTTATTGTGCTATTCTTTGTGCTACAGAAAGCATGTGCATGTGTGTATATATATAAAAGACAGAAAGAGATAAACAAGGAATTTTTCAGAGGAGCTCAAGGTGGCCAGCTATGCTTCCAAACCCCAGCTACGACCTCAAGTCTGCAGTGATTTCACACATATTTAACTGTTCGTTCCCTCTGATTTTGCTGCTTGAACTGAAATACCTAATATAGGTATACGGTGACCATGAAATTCTTACCGTGCATGGAGAAAGAATGCAAACCTTCAAAAAGTAATGGTTTTGGGCAGACTGGTATGTACCATGCAAATGCAGGTCAGGATTTGATGGCCTAATCCTAGACCTGAACCTAATGAGATAAAGTTGCAGTTGGAGCTGGACTGGAACCTCATAGTAGCAGCAGTTAAAAAGGACCATTTTTTTGCTGAGTCATTTTAAACCTTGATGAGCTCTGCCAGGCAAACTGTGGAACTGTCACCAACAAAGAGCCACAGGGATGCAGCACTGATGAAAATATTCCTCTAATTCTTTTTGACTTTACATGTAATCTAGAGCATGTAGATAAATAGGAGAAAAAAAAGAGATAAAGCTTTAAATCTAGGTCTAAAGAAGTAGTAGGGCCATCTGAAACATAGACTTTAATTGTGAAAAAGATGCTTTTTTCTTCTGGATTTCATGACTGGGCTTTTATAGGAGGCTGTTAAGTCTTTTTCAATTGTTATACCGTTGCAGGGAACCCAGAACACGACTGATTCTGGAAAGAGACCAGAGAGTGCTTGTTCCCCACCCCCCCGCCCCATCCTTCCTTCTCTGAATGGATTTTGTGTATTATATTATTCTTTCTGACATTTCTTTCCTTGGCATTTTTCCTCTTCAGGGGAATCACCACATATTCATTCTCTTCTTTTATTGCCATTTAACAACTTGAGGGTATATTCTCTACCCATGTGCAGCGATATAGCTGTGAAACTCACATTAACATTAATGGGAAATATGCAGCTAAAATCAACCACACTGGGTGTAGTTACTACCCTTGGCTGTAAAATGGATTGGCATGTTCAAACAGCAATTATTTCTACTTAAGAACTGAGAATTCAACCGGGTTATTACATTATTTTATGTTAAATTAAAAATATTTTAACATTAATTTTTTTAATGCGTTTCAAATTGAGAAATCCACCTGCTTTAGAACCTGTTATGTTAGAACATAATGTTTGCAAAGTTAGGTGACGTTTTAAGTAAGCAAGCTATCTTTCACTTGGCAGCTCCCAGTACTCTTCTTTCTATAAACCCTAGGGAAATATGTTAACAATTATTATTTGATGGTAATTAATATTTTGTTAACTGTAAAGAATCAGATGCCCCTCTCAGGTTTTCTGATTTAAACAAGGATGAATTTGAATGTTTGCAATGGTTTTCTCAGTCCTCCCGCGATTCTGCTTTTCCTTTCTGGTCCCTTTTCCTCTCATATTCTATCCGCAGCTCTTCTTCCTAGTGGCAGCAGAGCTCTCATAGGATAACTAAGCATCTGAAATCAGCAGAGTGGACAAAAAAGAGCTGAAAGCTGGGAGATGCAAAAAGCCAAGAATATCAGAGGTACAGGTAGCTGTTTCCAGAAGTGACAGTACGGATGAGGAAGCTGATCCTCTTCTGTTGTTATTAAACTGGTGATGAGGCAAAGTTTGCATATTTATCACATTTTTTTCTACATATTACTTCAGTTTCTCTGACTCTTTGCCAGAGTGAATAAAGTGCATCCATCTTTCACATTATATTGGTTTCTTGGTGTGTTGCTTGTAGGTAAAGAGTATCAGAGAGTTTAAGAACTCTAATTCGGTGTCTTCTGTTATACTGTTATATTGATATCTGTTATATACTGATATCTGTTACACTGCAAGCAATCATAAATGTTAGAATTGGCATATATTTATGTGTAGAGGCCTATGTATCAAAATGAATAACTTGCTCTTAAGAGTTTTAAACAAACTTAGTGGAGTATTGCCATACAGTTAAATAAATCTTTGCTTTAGACAGAAGGCAGTAAGTAAGACTCCTCGTTCCAAAAGATGTTTATATCTCAGATTTCTTCACTAAGAAAAAGAAAAAAGTGTAAATGGAAGCTATCAAGACAGAATGGTTAGTAACACAGCAGACAGTCCACAGCATGTTTTCACTATCACAAGCATACTTTCAAGTTCAAATTCTGGTACCCCAAAGAATAAGTTCAGTTTGGTTCTTAGTGTATATCTAGTAATGGCTATCAGCTTTTCACAGAATGTACTGTTACTGCTGGTGAGCATCCTTCATCCCCCTAGTTCCTCTTCTCTGTAAACACAAGCAATTCACATATGTTCATTAAACCACTGGTAGTGGTTGGTATCACAAAAGGTAAAACTGAGTTTAGGGTAGATCCCTGTAGAGATGTGAATGCTATTGGTGGCAAAGCCCTACCCTCATCCAGGCAATTATGCGGGAGAGGTTGTTTGTGTTGATACACATATTAAAGTTAAATAGTACATTTATACCTTTCATATTTAAAGATACTCTGCACTCTTTTGGTACCTTTATCTCATTAAAGAGGTAATACCTGGAAGGCAATATACGTATTTAAAAAAAAAAACAGTTATATCTGATTTCCATAGTCTTTTCCTTTTGAGCACTGTTGGAGATACAATACATGGCTAAAGGAACCAGATATAGCCATTCATATAGAAACCAACTCCAGCAAAACATCACTTTTTAGGGATTTTAAATGTACTATGTCTTTCTCTCTATAGTTCTCATTCTTTTTTTCATGTCTGAACTTCAGTCATGAGAAAATACAAGGAATTCCATCAGGTTTCCATTCTTCACTATTTTATTCAGAAACAGTTATTGTATCTGATAGAAATGCAAAAAAGTCACATTGAAACGGTATAATCTTGAATGATTTTCTATTTGTAACAACTTTGTGCATTCTACACTTTTAATGCATCTTCTATTCATGGACCTTAAAGAATTCTTGAAGGTGTTCTGAAATGCGCAGATGGGTTCTGCCCTTGCACTAAGGGAGATGGAAGTCATAGGTCTTCACCGGTGTGCCATTGGGCCTAAGCTATTGTAGTAACTCTTTCAACATCACTTTTTAGAGGCTGGTATTTATTGTGATAATCAAAATGTCTATGATTTACGGTGAAATAGTTATTTTTAATTCTGAAAGTTGTCCAAATTGCCTAAAATATTTGCATACAGAATCTCTAACTGTAAATGTGGTAGCACACAGAAGTAGATCATACCTGCTTAAAATATCTTCCGTGTTTTATTTCTAAGGATGTTGAAACTTTCAAAATGCCATATATTTATGGGGCTGACAGTTATCTCTTCTCTAGGAAGATTTTTGGGAAGATTATATGAACAAAAATTCACTTTAATATTTTAGATTTCTGAGGAATCCTGAGTGAGGATTGCCAAATTTAGATATGACATTTATTTTGATTGTTAGCTTAATTCCTATGACAGGATTTTTGTGTATAGAAATGAAAGAGTATCTCTGCACTTGAAATGTCATAAACCAATCAAACTTTTCATAAGTATGCTTGGCTAGTTCATCTTTTATCCTAACCCTGGAATATTTCATTTGAAAACATTGCAAGTGAAAACATGACATTCTAATTTCCTTTTTTATTAATGTTATTATTTTAGTTTATGAACATTCCTTGCTGCTTTCCAACATCTGCTCCATTTTTAATTTTTTAGGGCATAATTTCCCACATTTTAATAGAAGGCATTTCTTTTTATCTGTAATTAAATCCGTAACTTGTTATTCTCAGAAGGTTATTATGGATTGTGGCTTGACTGTTACAAAAAATTAATGACTTAAAGAGGCTCCTAATATCAATTTAGCATAAGGATTTAATTTATTATTCATTAATTTTGTATTCATTGTAATAGCAGTAATCATTATGAACTCATTGGGTAGGTATGAGAATGTCATGCACACTATATTTCCATAGGAATTCAGTTCGTTAGTCATCTTTAGCAAAACATAAAATGCCGTTCATGCATTAATGCTGTCACTTGTTTCTCTCTATAATTCTATGCCTGTTATTTTACCTACATATCTTCATATGTATAAGCTGTACTGGAATTTAAAAGTTTCAATACGTGTGTAAACTCCCTTGTCTGTATGGCAACAGAAATTTTGCTGTTTTAAATCAAGATAGCTTCACTCAACTTATGATAGTACACAGTCTAATTTCACATTTTATATTAAAGAAAATCCTTTCAAATATTGTTGGTTTGCACTGACAAAATGTGTCAATTTTTTAATTCATACAGTCCTGCTTTTTAAAAAAAGCATTCAGTTTAGCAATGTAGAATTCTAATTTTTATTTCAGCACTAATTAATGTGTCCGTCAGAACATATGTAATTTCCCATTTTAAAATGGGAATCAATATTTTATATTAATTAATATTTTATATTTTTAAGTGTCCAGAATAGAATTGCAGGTTTTTTTCCCCATAAATCCCTCAGATACATCATTCTTAACTCTCGCATATTTCTGAGACGGCATCTCTTGACTGGTAAATAATTCCACTCATGTTAAAAATGAGTTGACTCAATGCCTTAGAAAAAAACAAGTTGTGTTTAGCATCGTGTTAACTAATTACAGTAGTTGCCTTGCAGCTCAATGTTGAATTGGAGTTGTCTTTCTGTGCACGGACCCAATCAGTCATGGTCAGTATTATGTCAGCTAACTCAATTCTTTGTAATCAAATTTAAACGTAAGAGTGGATTTCATCTCTTCTAACTCAGGTGTCTGTCTTTTAGATACTTTAAGTGTAAGCTAGTCAACCTCAGCTCCCTTTGCAATCCGTTGAATATAATAAGTGCTTCCAGAGGGTAATTCATTTCATCCCATGAGAGGTGTCTGTCTCATCTGTATCTCCTATATCTCATCTATCTCATACATGTCTATCACACTTATGATTGGTGTCTAAGATAGGTCGAGTATATATCATTCCCTTGAGGATCCTGTTATTCTCCATTAACTACAACGGGAGTCTTGCTTAAATTTTGGGCCAACCAAGATCTCCCGATGAAAGCAAATCCCTTAGATCTCTCTCAAGCACCTTTAGAGTACATTTCAGAATTAATATGGGCATAGAAATCTGTTGCTGAGGGACAGGCAGCATTTTTTGGAGCAAGGTATTTCTGCCTTCCCTTGTGCAAAGATGGGATGAAGCTCATTAAACAGCGTGGTCTGGTAGCAGTTTGGGCACTGAGCAATACCCTGTGCAGCTGCCAAATGCTGCTTCAGAAAAGCGCTGGTTTCTCATGGTCCTGTGTCACCTCTGCCAGCCCCATACTGATATCTTAGATGCTTGGGTCACCTCAAAGGGCATGTGCTGCTGTAGTTTGTCAACAAAATAAATAAGTGGGGGAAAACGGTAAAGGATAACATTTTGTTGGTTGTGGCCAACAGATGACTGTTGGTGGCTAGGTAGGTCATAGTGTTCACATGCATACGTTTGCTTTTATGTTACATCATTACAGTATTCCTTAGTTTTAATGGCTTTTTAATTCTGGGTACCATGGATGTTCAATAGGAGATGCAAGTAATTTTGTAATGGTTTATTCTACTCCAGTGCACATCTAGCTTCTGCTAAGAGCAAACTCTGTTCACTTAAAAATAATTAAGTAGTACACGTAATAACATTCTTCCTTTCAAATTCTAAGAAAAACCCGAACAAAAACTGAGCTATCCTTACAGAAATGACTGTTGCAGTTTCAGTGCTTCTGTAGCAGTCATTGGCTTTGTCTCTACTCCACGGAGGCTACCATTTTTTGGCAAGAAGTGACAGTATGTGATGGAAGTAAAGTCACCAGTTTGCACATCGATGCATAACAGCAGGCCTTTTTGAAAGAAGTTTTCTGGTAGGTTGCAATTGATATTGAAATTAATTTCTTTTAAAAGCTAGCTTGGTTCTAATATAAACTGTCACTTCTTTTTATTTTTCTCCCCCACTCTGTCTTTCTCTCCACCTCTACAGAAGCTCTTTGCATTATTGTGGCCTGAAGCATCTCTGAGTGTTCTTCCAGAAGCCACTGGTTTCATAAAATTGTCTAATATGGATAAATAATGCTGTTTTCTACACAAACTGCACATGTATAACTAAATCTCTGTCTAACTTGCTGACAAGAACAGCAAAATACAACAGTGTAACTTGAAATCCAAAATACATACATTCCTAAAATACTTCTCTCAACATGTTCCTGATTGCTGGTAAAGGCTCTTGTGGTTTTCAAACAGAAACAATCCTTATTTTGTCCTTTCCTGGCAATATTTATAGTAATAAGGCAAGGACATCCTTCCAGGGATTAACTAGACTGTAATTTGAGTCTCTGCTCATCATCCCACCGTAGCTTTCCCATCATGTTTGTTTGTCCTTTTAGGAGAGACTTTGGTTTGCCTGTCCCCTTTCCTGGACATTGAAGAAAATTTGGGCACAAGGTATGCTGCCAGAGAAATGTGTTCTTACTTCATTGCGAACCTGCTGGAGGAGTGTGTCTAGGCCAGCCTGTGTTAGAGAGACAACCTGGAGGTCTCATGTAGGCACGTTGGCTAAAAAACACTTGGAAGTATAATCGCTTTAACATTTCCTGCACCCAACCCAGTCCCTTTCACCTTGTATTATAAGATATATGGGCAAATGTACTTTGGCACAAAAGGAGGGCAACAGTTTGCTTAGGCAATGGGGAAAGTTCCAGCACATCTATTAACAGATTTCTAGTCTTGGTATTCCAAGATATAGTTGGGATGTGTAGCAGTGGAGCTGCTTGAAATAATCATCGTTAGTCCCTTGTAATTAATTGATTAATTTCTTCCTTGGGAAGTGTATATCCCTCATCTGTTCATCTCTGCTAGAGGATTACCAACAAGTTTTAGCCTAGGCTTGCCTTTTGTTGAAATGATTACCTCACTGCAGTTTGGACTTGGTAAAAAAAAAAAAGAGAGAAAAAAATATCACTGAATTTAGGAAGTGAGGGAAAGTGATGTTCTGCTTGGAAGAGAATATTTCAGCATACATAATTCTATCAGCCGTTAAATTTACACCGTTAGCCTCCTCAAGCATGCAATCAATGTCTTCTTTTTATTTGTTCCACTTCCTAATGAAGTAATCTATTATGTTATTAAACAATTTTTTTCATGATTTTAAGAATACTTTCAGTTTTAGTTGTGTTATGAATAAAAACTTCAAGAAATCCCATTTTGGACATATCTTAGTTAGCAGCTTTAAATGTCATTGCCTTTAAAAAATAAGGAAAAAGCCATATGCTCCTAAATCACAGATGTGGTTTTTGTCACTTTTACTCAATGTGATTTTCAATTTTTCAGTATTTTCTTGTGATTTTTCTCAGCTTTAATAGGGAGAATATTACATGTATTGTTGGTTGAATTGTGACTAAATCGTTTCTCTATTACAGACAAACAGAGTCTGAAAGTCACGAGCTGAAAAATTTATGCATTCTCTGAAAAATACACAGTATGACTTTTATGGCACTGATTGTTAAGAGAAACAAATTATACAGCTTTATTAGCAAGTGAAAGATGTTTTTCTCTAATGAAGGTCTTTTTTTTTGGACATTCTCTTTTACATACAGTAAGCTAAATCTTGATTGTAGATAAACTGAAATTATATATTTTTAAGCCACAGGATATCCAATTTTACACTGCTTGGAAAAAAAAAATCTGTAGAAAATTGTCTATATATGCTTCTTTTTCACGGTATATATGTGTATTCTTTTAGTCTGTATAATAGTGGATTTTTTTTCTCTCAATAAACCAAAGCAAAATCTTCTTTCATGAAGTATAATTACTGATATATTCCACCATTTTTACGATACCTGATGGTACAATCTAAGAGAAGATCAAATACCAACTTTCTGTCAAACAACTTGCATGGAACAAGTGACTTTATTTTCTCAAAATTTTCCATGTAATCACATCTTCTCTAGTTTATAATGTATGTGAATGGTCTCTGGAGCACTGTTTGGCTATCACTAGATGAAGGAAGTGTTTAGATGTAATAAATTTTTTTGTTATGTATATAATCTGAATAACTAGTTGTACTCAAAGCAACTAACAACCAAAATGCTGTTGATTTGATAATGTTCTCCTGTCTTTAGACTTCTGTCTCTTCTTTCCACGGGCTTGATCCTGAAGTATCTTATGGGAGGAGAGGAGGGGGCATTTCACATAGTACTTGGCTCAGAAAGATACATACTTAGATGTGGACATATATACATAAGTGCCTACATTTGACCTACGTCTGTAAGCCCTCATTATAGTGATGGTGGGATTCATTTGCCTGATGGAGACATCTGGGGCCACTGGAGGTGCTGTAGCTGAGTTACTTGTCTGGGACTTCACTTATGGGGGCTCCACATCTTTCTGGAGGCCAGGAGGGATAACCAGCAGCATTTACAAGGGCACTAGACACTTAGGTATCTGTCTTGCTCCAGGTTTCTCATCAGTCTGCAGTTAGTAGAACCAAGAGAGCTATTCAGCTGGACAAGAGTAGGTGGCTGATTCAGGGAGATCTGAATAGCCCTCCTAACTGTATGAGCTTTGGCCTTTATTAACTACGTTGGGAGCTTAGGCAACCAACTGATACGTAGGTATGTCTGTGCAAGCACTTAGGTTTAGATGTCTTAATTTGAGAGCTAAATTCCACCCATAGCTTCCACTGAATTTGATGGCCTAGCACTCTTGATACTTCTCAGTTCTAAGCATCAAAAGAGCTGGCAATGTTTATTAAGTGTAGGTCTTGCTTGACTTTTCTGCAGAAACTGTGAGACACCCTTCAGATTGCAAGTTAGTCTTAAACAAAACTTGGGGAAATAAAGTAATTATTTTTGTTAAAATAAGAGCTTGTCTATAGCTTTCTATTAATAATGAAAACTTCAGTAGTTGCTTGGTGTTGCTAGTGATAAATTTTCATAAAGGGATATGCTTCATTTTCAGGAAATAAAAAAAGCAGTAAAAAGTTTCCTACACGTGATTTTTTTTTGTGATTGTTCAGCAACAATTTTTTGTACTTTTATAAAGCATCTGTACCTGGCTTCCAGCAAAGATAAAATAAATGGGTAGAGAGTTGATATGGATTCACTAAAATAACAGTTTTCTCTTTGCTGTAGCATTTGAAAATTTTACATCACTTATCACTGTCAGTATTATAACATCATCCCTTTGATAGCAATTAAAGCTGTAACAATAAATTTCTGTTTTCAATTTCTTTTAGAACATTCACAATTCAGATTGCTATTAGTATAGGCTGAAGGTTGTGATGTAGATTCAAACTTGTTAAAAACATTTCTTCAATTCTGCGATAAAAATTAAACTGCATTTAATTCTGTCAGTATTAAATCTGGCAAAGAAACATTCTAAATTACTGATTTTAGATACTGGAAAATGCAGAAGCCTGTTCTAATTTTTTTATATATTACATGAAGTAACAGAACCAGTATATGGAACCACTGATACATATAAATTATTTTAGATTAAATGAGACCTGTGCTTTTTGTAGTGTCAATAACAAGATGTCATTTCATTGTCCTGATATTTCTATTATTTCACTGTTTCAACATCCTAAATTTATTTTGAAATGCCCCTCAATCACATTTCTTATTTCAGACTCTTACTTGAGTTATGTAGTTCATCTTTCTATACTAGAATATACAGAAGATTGAGGCACTGCAATGGTAACAAACACATGCTATTTGTTAGATTATCTCACCCTTAGGAGACACACCATTGCTCAGCAGAAAATATCTTCATGTTACATACTGTTCCTCCCATTGCTCTTCTGGTTTGTGTGAAATCAGAAGCAGATGATATGAATCAAATTAACTACATGTTTATTTACATGTGGGATATGATTAAAGTCAAGGCTGAGGTGGCCTCTTGCTTTTCTGCCATGCTCAGTGGTAGCCTAATCCAGTTTTCCATTGAAGTCATTGAAAAGACTTGACTTCACCTGGAATTGTTTGCAACTGTCGAATGTATCTAGTCATATACAGGGGGTTTTGGTTTTTGCTCTACAACTACTTGCTACTTTCCTGATGCATTGATTCCCTCTGGCTTGTGCTACAAACCACAGTCCAAATCTATATAGTCAGTCTTCCTGATTAATTTCTATAGATGAAAGCTCAGTCTCCTCTCAGAAATGCACTTGGTCAGGGTGAAGATATGAATTCACTGTTTTCCTCTGCCTTAGGGAGTTTGAACCCATCTCCTTAATCATGATGCTAGTAAAGTACTGGGAGGAGATCCTCAGCCTTTCCTCTAGACGCTGTTACACTTTGCATGGCATAATTGAACGTTCACTGACCTAGAGTGCATGAGAGCAGAAGGGAATACTGCACTGTAGCCTAGTATGTGGATGCTCCCCAGGAGTTTGGTGACTCGTCTCAAAGTCCTTCTGTCATTGTATATTTAATGTAAATTAGTGAACTATTCATTGGAAAAATAATTGAAACTGGGATCTTCCCTTTACTGGAACAGTAGCTACAACATCCACTTTGTGAATCCAGTCCTTTGTGATTGACCTCAATAATTTTTCTACTTTTGGGGGATTAATTTGATCTATCTGACAACAGTGTAATTTCTTCTACTGTTTCATAACGTGTGCTAGCACGAATGCGTCTTTAGAGGTTTTGGTTGGAACCATATCATCCACGCTTCACAGGGGGTGCGCTTGGCTTGTTTGTTTTCCAGTTGCAAGGAAGGTCAAAAAGTAATGAATAAATGTCAAGAAAGATCACTTATGAGAAGTGGATGCTCTGCATAATAAACATTAGCACATGTTTAACAAAAAATTTCCTCCAGTAGAAGTCATTCTCATATTAATTTAATCCTGCTGTCTAAGATAATACAATCTCTTTGAAACAGTCTCGATTCTTAGTGCATAGGGACCTTTTCTGGATCAGAGGCCAAATTTCCATTACCTGATGAGCTAATCTGACGTGACAGCCTCATATGCAGATGGGGAATCTCTTGTCAATAGTTTTCTTCAGAGACAAAGAGAGACAAATGTCTATATTCATTCTCTCACTTCATGCATGAGTAACATTACCTTTCTGTCTCTCTTTCACTCTATCTTTATTCAGGTAGTCATTGAGAATTGAAATATAAGCTTTTGTGTTTCTGAGTTAGCTTATGCATGCAAAGCTGTTTATAGAAGACTGGCATCCTTGTCTGTTTGTTTAAGTACAGTATGTATTTTGACATGTAAATTTACGTGAGGCATATTTAATCAGTCACAATGATATGCTAATTGGATTCCTGTATGAACTGCATAAAAACAGCATTTGAAAAAAAAATTATAAAAGGAACTTATTACCAGCTGAGACACTTTCTAATCAGTATTATGCATCATCAAAATGCACAAAGACAAAAGTGATAGATTTTCAGGACTTTTGTAACAAATAAAGAAAGTATGAACTACAGAAAATGTGAACTAAAAAAAAGTCTTTCTCCAAAGGAGCAGCCTGAAATTTAGAAAACAGCAACCGAAATCCATAAATTAGAACACCAAAAATCTCTGAAATGCCTCTGCAGGTTTTGGATGCTGTTCACTGACATGATTTGTGTTCTGATAAGGTTATAGGTTGATCTTGTCTCCAAAAGAGCAGTGACATTTAGACTTCAGCTCTGTCTGCCCTGGGGATTTGCTCAAGTATTTTGAATATTTTTTTAATATATATTTTTATAAGCAAATCTCTAACTTGTTCAGGTGCAAGTGGTTCACTCAAGCAAAACCAAACCATGCCAGTGTAAAACAGCTACTATATATGCATATGTATAAACCTACAACACTCTCCCATTCCTGTTCTGGTCATTTACCACTGATGCCTGAATTTCCCCGGTAATGAAAGTTTTAAAGCTGATAGTCTTTATCCATTTGTTTGAAAATGTACTCTGGGATCTGTTCTTTGGTGATCACATCGGACTACTTCTCATTCTAATTTCTCCTCTGTGGATGGCTATACTTATGTATTTTCTAGCATACTACAACATATGAATAAGTTTAGCACACTTAGGTTCTTTGACTGGTTCACTACTCATTTCAGGGCTTTACTGAAAATAATCTTAGTTTCTAATATTTTACTTAGATTTTGACTGCACAAGAAACAGACAATTGCAAACATAGGTAAAGCCATAGTCTCTCCAAATTAAGGGATTTACCTCTGAAGGGAAAGGTAAGACTTTTCTCTGATTATAGTCAAAGCAAGGAGTGGGGAAGCAGTGAAAATGATGCAAAACATCTAAATGGTGAGCTGGAAGCCACCTATAGCTAGCCAATGGGGAAAAATGGACAAATAGTATATCTCAGTTTCTTGCCTCAATAGAGTTTAGCTAACTGGATTGAGCTGCAAATTAGGTTTACTGAGGATCCTGGGAACAGAGCTCTTTCTGAGGGTAAACAGAAGGGCAGTAGGAAGAAAACATAATGATTCTTCCTCAAGAAGGGGGTTTCTCAGAATCCACACATATCATACCTCAGGGAGACTGGAAACCACAATTCTCCCAGCCTTGAAGCTGATTCTGAAGAGCCATTTACAGGTGAAAAGCAGGGGAAAGGAAAAGATCTTTCCTACCCCTGCTGTAGAAACCTGCCCCACACGTGTCCGAGAGCTGAGCAGTGCTGGCTCCAGAAGTGAGCAGCCTGACAGCAGCCAGATGCTGGCCTGGTGGTTGAGGCTCTGAGGGTAGAACATGAAAGACTTTAGAAATCTAAGTATTGTATGTACTATTTTTGCACCTTTCAGTGGCAATGGAGCGTAACAATATATAGACACTCTGGGAGGAAGGGATCTTTTTTCTCCACTGTTGGGTGCCCTAACTCCTAAACTGGGAGGGAACATGAGATTTGAATGTACTTGTTATTCATCCGACATCCAGGCTTACATTCATATTGTAAGTAATTTATGTATGTGTATGTTGGATCAGACTTTAATATATATTTCAGTTCAGGTGAATGTACATGCAGCCTTTGTAGTAATGACCAAGATATAATTAGAGGAACGTTAGGAAGAGCTTTTCCTTATATACTACTAAAAGAGAAGAAGGAAGAGAGTTGATACATCTGTGCTTTTGTGGTTCGGGGAACCACATTTAGTGATTTCTGGCAATAACACTAGTATCTGGTGCTGATACAAGAATAAATATTTATGTCTATTTTGTAATTGTTCATCATAAAATTTTAATTTTCTTGTTGTTGCCTTACTTTACTCTTTATCCGTACACGTTAGGAAAAAAAAAGCCTGTTTGAAATATAAAATAGGGAAGTAATCAGATTAATTGGTTAAGATGAAGTATTTTAAAAGTTACCTAGTTAAGCTGATGTGAATTTTGCTGTAGACACTATTATTTTGTTTACAGTAGCTCACTTGTTTGCTTTTCTTTTTGGCTGAACTGAGAGGACAATAAGTGTATGGTGGTCTCCTCACAATCTTCCACATATTAAACTCAATCAGTTTGACACACACCTTTAATTTAACCAGTGCCACTTGTGTGACCTTAGTGGAGTCCCTTATATCTCCCTGTAAGTGGGAAAAATAACAGAAGGCCTAACACAGGAAGAAACTTTTCTGAGCCGTGACAAAGTTGGCAAAGAGCTGCGCGATCCCCGGAGGAGGAGTTCTGAGGCAGAAGCTGAGTAATATGTGGGGTGATGAAAAACACATCTCCAGTTGCACAGCTGCTTAAAATCCACCAGTAATTGGCTTTTATTTCATATTCCTCACTGTCTGTGAGCAACTTTAGTAAATAGTTACATTTCTTTACTCACAATAGCCTGTACAGTGCTCTGTATCCTGTGTATCAGCCTTCTTAGGAGGCAGGAAAGTATGCACTTCTGCATGCCACAGAGAAAGGTTACTGCACAATTTAATATTTTGTGGTGAAGATTCTGGATCTCCTTCAGCATAGGCGAAGGCAGAACATGTGTGCATTTTTTCCCTCGAAATGTGAGGATGCTTAAGGTATGGAAAATTTCACATCATGTGTGCATATATAATGTATGGAAAATATATTTTACCATTTGGATCTTACTGAGATTTCCACAGCATGGTAATAGCACAAAATTGCTCAGGCTTCTACGTATTCAACACCCCTGCTTCAACTTCTGCATATTTTTTTTCCTGCTTGCTATCTTATTAAAATCTCTGTGTGTATCATGCTATAGTTTTCTGAACTGTAAATAGTATTTTAAATGTTCCCATTGGTGATTGTGTCTAGATAAATGGCATTGATATGTAACATAGTCTTTAATGATGTTTGATGTTCTTATTATTCTGGAAATCAACTATTATGTTATCCATAAATGTTTCTCTGTAGAGTCTGCAGTGTCCTTTTACCAAAGGTAATGATTCCCAATAGCTACAGCTCCATGCTAGGTCATAGAGTGCACATAGAATACTTTGAATTGCAGGCTGGTCCAAAAATGCATCACCAGTTCCCTTCCCTGTGCCTATAGGAGGTCTATAGTTGGCTTGTGTTCGGACTCCTTGCAATTTGTATTTGACCAAATGAGAAGCTGGCCTTAGCAGGAAAGCTTTGGGTCACCTAGTCTGGGCTGTCTGCAAGAGCAATGGGGAGCAGATGGAATCCCAAGACTCATCCTCAATTTAAGTGCAAGCCAGAGTACCTAACTATTGAGATAAGAAATATATTGCAAATTTGGAAGGAAAGCTATATCAGGATGCAAACTGTATGAAGGACAGTGTGAGTCCCCAGGTGAATTTTGTGGAGTTTTAGTTTCAAGTTTTTATATGTTAAAGAAAACTGACAATCAAATCGGATTACCACATCATGCAAAGCCACGTCAGTGAGTTATGACTGAAATTCCAGTTCTATATAGGAAAAGAAACACAGAATACAGAATAAAACCAAAAAAAAATAATGATATAAACAAGTAATAAAATATGCAATACAGTAGGGAAAGTATGGTAGATTTACAATGGATACAGTGACTCGTTGAGTGAGATTAGAAAGGCTGTGTCCTGTCTGGATGAATTGCCCCATCTACATTTTTTGACCTCATTAACAATTTTTTGATGGAACCAGGCAGTCAGGGAACCTGTGAGAAGCAGCAGCTTGGTTCTGAGCACTGGTGAAAGACTTGACTGAAAATGTTTCTGTCAATGAACTGCACTGTAAGAGAAACCATGTTTTACTTAGATTCAATGTCCCAGCAAAGGCACAAAAATCCACTATTCCTGCACTTAATTTCAAAACCAAAAAATGCATTAAGTGGGACAAAATATGGTTAAAAATATACTAAAGGGGCAGTGAAAAATGTTACATATGTTCAAGTTCTATGGAGATTATTTAAAGACATCATATTAAGAACTCAAGCCAAATTCATGCTACGTAGTAAAAAAACTTAAGAAAGACCAAAATCAAGCCAACATGGTAAAACAGAATGAGAATGCAAGTTACTAGAAAATATGCCAAGAAACCTGAGGTATGTTGAAGAGAGAAAAAAAGAAAGGATGGTAATGTCAAGTATAAAAATGTAGTAAAGTAGGCAAAAAAAATCGGATGTGCAACTTGCAAAATTTTAAAAACTAGTAATAAATCCTTTTCAAATTAATTGGGGGCAGGAAGCCTTTCATGGAGTCCATAGGATCAAAGGTGTTAAGAACAGCTCTGAGAAAAGTACACCATAAGTGAAAAAAAAGTTAATTTTATAAAGCTATGCTCACTATTCAAGTATTTAGCAAGGTTTCTATGAAAGAATACTTCTTTATGGGAAACTCATCAGACAATGTCTGAGATTGAATCTATGGAACACATAGACAAAATGAAGAGTAATAAATCACCAAGGCCAGATGATACTTGCAGAAAATCATTCAAACAATTCTTCAGAATGAAATAGCTGAGACAGTAGGTGTGATGGGAAAGCCTCATCCTAGCAGACTGGAAAATGGTAAATGTAATACTGGTTTGTAGAAAAGGCCACAGAGAAGACTGACAGGAACAACAAATCACTAAACCTGATGTCTATTTTGGATATATTAGTATAAATTATTCTAAGTACTAAATTAGTGGACACATGAGTGTGTATGGCATATTAGGGACGATTCAACTTTTGAAAAGGAAAGTCCTGCCTCCCAACTTCAGACCCTTAAATTCAGTAACAAGCATGCGTAGGAGGAAGATACCATTGATATGTTTCCCATGGAATTCCAAAAGACTTCCAACAGTATCTCTCAACAAAGCAGCTAAGTTGCTCTGGGATAATAGGGAGGTCTTCACATGGATAAATAGTCAGTAAAAAGACAGGCAGCAGAGGGTAAGAATAAATGTTCCATTTTCACAACGCAGAGATGTCACCAGCTGAATCCCACAGAGGTTTGTGCTCTTCAACAGATTCATAAACGATCTGTAAAAAGCTGACAACAAGCAGAAAAATGTGGCTTTCCAAACGATGCAGTATCAAACTGATGAAGTCCTTGCCAAAGTTTGTTGTGAATACTAGAGTTTATGTGGATTAAAAAAACCTGATGCACAAATTAGTGTAAGAAAAATCCATTGATTGCTAAAACACAAAACACCACCACTGGCTCAGAAATGCCCTGACTTATTTTACAGCACTGTTCTGGAAAATACTTCTATGAGTCTCCCTTTCTGCATAGGCTTCCCTAAGTATTTAGGATTAATCATTGTTGGAGACAGGGTTTTAGGCAAATTATTTGTGCCATCGGTTATGTCATCAGGTGGTAGGCTTAACTGTATTCTTCCTTTTTTTTAGCTTTTTATCACTGTATTATTGTGTTTGGGGCTCTGTATTTAAGGGACGTTTGCATTTGCAGCTTGGTATCATAATAACAATTTAGACTAATTAGTAAGTCCTTAACTGCTCCTAACAGAATAATGCTATCTTGAAAGCTAGTGGTCCAGATTTATTTCTACTTGAATTTATCTGAAATCAATGAAGTAACAATGATAATAAAGTCTGCTTTAGTTCATTTTTTTTCCTCCACTGGTTTCAAAGACTAAGATGTTACAGAGATGTGAATGTCAAAGCTACATCAAACAGAGTAGCCACAAGGCAGTTATATATTTCCAAATCATCTGACAAGCACATGTGGCAGAGAACACATTGGAGGATAAACACCAGCGAGAATTGGAGAGGAAGGAATTTTGGAGCCTTTCAGTTTATGCTGGCAGATGGGGCAGAACATTTGTCTTAGGAGACTTAATACAAAAATAGACATTAAAATTATGCTGCTTTTCCTACTTAAGACAAATCATATGCTATCTTCTTTCCAGGGAAAGTATCATATGTTGAAGAAAAAGTAGAATAAATTAGTATTTGGATATATGTTTTTCATATGTGTGTTTCCTGGGTGTGAAAATTTCATTTACCCTTCTTTAAAAGCATGATAAGGCTTCCTGAGTGCACCAGTCCCAGTCTCCTTAAATCAAAACTTCTTTTGGGCCATATGAAGTGTTTAGTTTAATTGGACCGTCAACCAAGGCATTCAGAGAAGTGAGATGACAACTGAAAGCAACTGGATACTACTCAAAGGGAGTAATGAAAAGTCCAATGGTTTAGCTAAGGTTCTGTGACCCCAAACCCGTGAGTATTAATTGTTGGAATTT
The DNA here is from genome assembly GCA_020745775.1 of Theristicus caerulescens. Lineage (NCBI taxonomy): Eukaryota > Metazoa > Chordata > Aves > Pelecaniformes > Threskiornithidae > Theristicus > Theristicus caerulescens. Next base: position 10,910,725 of record CM036558.1, on the reverse strand, counting down.
TATTTTAAAATTATATTTAGATTTATAATAGATTTATAAATTTTTGAGCTATACATTATAGTTTTGTTAAGGGTAACACTTGCTGTAGTCTGTTGTAAAACTGTCAAAATTCTTGTTTGGTCCATATAGCTACTACAAATGAGAGAGTATGGGTGAAAAGAATTTTTTCTAAGATCTTTCCTATTTTAAAAAGCATAGAAAGATCACTGAAGGTCCTTTTACACTGGAAATGAGAGGTTTGTCCTGAAATCATTGGTGGAATACTCACTTCTTCTGGACAATGCTCTGTTGTCTAAGTGGTGGATAAAGAGATCACATCTCTCCTTGACACTAAAAATTACAACGTACAAAAAAATTCTGTTCTTTGGCACTGACATAAGGGTTCCGAAAACAGTTGCCACAGACAGTGGAAAGGTTACCCTAAAGCTGCTGAAGAAAAGCCACAGGAGGCTTTAAAGTAATTGTGAAGTCACTTGCTATTTTAACTTACTGAAAGAAGTCACAAACACACAGAAAATCTTCCATAAAATCAAGAGTGTCAGAGCTCATGTCTCGGGACTTCCCCTGATGAAAACTGACTACCTCTTTAGACTCTAGAGATACGTGATTTGTGTTTGTGTGAATCAGTGTAGTAGCCATAATTATTAACAATATTTAGTATTCAGGCTTGAAGTGGGTTATACATGGATGTAAGAGAGAGTTTAATTAAGTATGATAAATATTAATTTTGGGGAAAGAGGATAACAGTGAGCATTCTTGTATAGTAAATACTTTAAATGTTAGTTCAGTTTCTTGTTTTAGATGTAGAACATTTGGGGTTTATTAACTTTCAGCTAGCTGTTTTTATTTTTGCTTACCTTGGGTGAAATACAAATAAAATATCCATTTTAGGTGTTAGAGGCACACACCTGTAGAAAACATTGACCTGGGAAAGACACCAGGGACAAGGCATCATCCCTTCACAGTGACATGTTAGCTAGTCCATGCTAACTAATGCTGAGGGCCATGCCCAGGCTCCCCTATTCTCAGATGGGGCAAGCCAAGTCTTTCAGGTTTCGTTCTTGAGGCTTACCACAAGAAGAACTGTCCTGTCTAACCTGGCCTTCACATTTAGTCTGTCTGTTTGTTCATTTTTTATGTTGGTTCCTGTCTGGACATGGATTAGTGGGTTCTTGGGAAGGTGTTCAAGACCCCAGGATTCAGGCCACCTAGTTCATATGGCTAAATTAGGAGGACAATCTCATTATGTAGATCTCAGACTGAGGGAAGATTCCCCAGAGGACAATTTGGAGCATCTAAGTCAAGATGTGGCTCTGAATCACCCTGTGTAGGAGGGTCTGTCTTTCCATTCTCTTACAGAGGTCTTTGGAAAATTAGCCTTTTCATATAGGCACCACAAGTTAGATGCTTAAAATTAATGAGTTGTCCAGCGGTGAAATGCTGTTGGTGACACAAGAGACAGCAGTTACTTTCTTCTTTTGAACCTTTTTTTTGCTAATAGACATTCAAAAGTGTTAGCATCTGTTGGCTACTTTTATGCAAGAAAATTTGAGGTCTTCATATTATTTCCAATGGATACATCCACACCCCTCCAACCATTAATACAATGCTGGCACTGCCAGCAAAGTTAGAGTAGTTAACCTGGGTGTGCTGTTTCTAGCCTGTACATGAGGGTTACAGGAGCACCTCAGCAGGGCAACACAGAATTTTGTGCTGCCCCTTCCTGGACTTTACCTCTTCTGTGGTATTTCATTTCTAAGTCTTTGTAAAAGCAATCAATGAATAGACTTGTAAAACTTTTTTTTTTTTCCTTTTTAACATAAAGCTACTCTGACCACATTAATGCAGTATCTCCTGAGTGCTAAAACTGGAAGGCTGTACATTCCCAGTGGTATTGTGTTGTGGCTGGGAACCTGACGTTCCTTCCTTTCATTTAGTTTTAAATTAGAGGCAATGTGAGCCAGTTTATGTAAAAATGTTTTAATTAGCAGGACCCAGATGCAGCATCAGACATTCTAGTGGAATTTTAAAAAATATACCTAGGATTTAGTCCTCTAAATAGTAGGTGGTTTAGAGCTATCTAAATTCTTCTAGTGTAAGGCAGGCTAGTCCTGTAGTTGCTGCCTTGCTGCCTTTTTTTTTTTTTTTTTACAGTAAGTTATGCTGGGCCATGATAAAAGGATGCCAGCGTTTCAATTTGAAACCATGGCAACTAGAAGTGGTGATTTGCATGTTTGCATGACAATGTGATCGTCTTATCTCTGGAGATAATGCACATAATATACATAGTGGAACTGCTCTACCTAAATCTATAGAGGTGGGATGGAGGAAGGGGAGGTGAATCGCCTCTGTTGCTGCAGGAATCGTGTAAGGAATGAAGTTATTTTTTCCCCTTGGGTGAATTGGAATGTCAAGGAACCTATAAATGTGTGTGAGTTCACCTTTTAATTCAATATATTCAAATACTGAATTCAACAACGGCTTCCAGGGACATCATCACGAAGTAAAAAACTCCTTGAACTCTTCCTTTTCTCTGGATTCTTCTGTCCTCATACATGAAGAAAGTACCACTAGAAAATGTTTCCTACTATTGATATAACTTTCTGCTAAAACGACTGCCAGAGGATACCTGGAGACAAAATCGAGTAATCGAATGTGAAACTGAAATTTTTAGTTTCACTTTTGAGAGCAGGTTTAAAACCAGCCCTTGCTCTAGCATTGCTGCCTTTGCCTCCATAGTATAACAGAAACTGTACTAGGTGACTGTTTTGATTAATTTATGCTCAAGTCTGGCATATATTTGGCACATCTGACTGCAGAGTAACCTTCAATAGATTAAATCATCCTTCCCAAATAGGAACCAGAAACTCTCACGGCAGCAGTGAATCTCTCTGCCATGAATTCTAAAGGCGAATAGCAAGAGCAGGGTATGATTTATTTTTTTTTTTCCTCATTAATGGTGGAACAAACAGAAAAAGGTCCCTTGAAAGTTAAAGCTTAGCTACTGCAGAGTGTCCTCATGTATTATGAGTGAGAAACAAAGGAAACTGAGAAACTTCAAAGCTTCCTGTGGCATTCAGAGCTTTCCATCTTCAAAGCACCTCTCTCTTTTGTAGTTCTGCTCTGGGTTTAATTAATACATTTTAAATATTGTTACTGTAAACAGCGTCATCTTTGTTTTCTGCCCAGTTCTTTTTCAGAGTAATTTAAATTATTTTATGAAGCTATCTGTCATCTTTATTTAGTGCCTCTTAACCTCTTTTCTTTTACAAATGAGTAGTCACCTCCAGTTGAGATTAAAACATTGGAAAGGGGTGTATGTGCATGTGAAGCAGTCCAGAAAAAAAATTGCTTTGCCTGCCTTTTATCTACATTCTCGAAAGTAAAAATAGACATAACCCTCTCAGTTCATGTATTAGCAATATTTTAATATTTTAAGATGGAAAAGAGAGATTTAGAAGTTATAATGTATCTTTTTTTTTTTCCTTTACAACGCTAATTCTAGACAACTGCATGAGAAAAAAATGTGTGAGAATTACACATCTGCATACTTGGAGTCTTTTTTATTCATCCTGTCATTAAATTTTTTCACGTGTATTTTGGGGATTTGGAGATGAGGGAGAGAAATAAGAGAAGTAGACTAGAGAAAGCATAACATTTTGCATCTTATGAAGCTATTTTGTCAGTGGAGACTTAAGAAGTTTTACCTATTAAAATCATATATTTCTTCCCTTACAATATCTTTTTAGTTCGTTCTTTAAAATATTCATTGATGAGAAAAGGTAGAATGTAATATTGAGGAAATGTCATTTCACCCATTAGTCAAAATACCTTCTTGTAGTTAACATTACTTAGTTGTATAAGCCTAAATGAATTGTTATTGTTTTACAGAAATATCACAATACACGACATTTTAATATTTTTTCTGTGCTATGTTCACTAACAATAGAAAGAAGGAAACAGCTAGCGAGGTAACGAGGAAAAACATGAAAATATTTTTCAACTCTGGCAACTGATGTGAATGCAGTTGTGCTCTCATGACCAGGAGTCTTAGTTTCCAGACTTATTCCTGCCCCCAGTCACACAATTGAGATCATGCCACACTTGAGGCAGAGAAGAGGCATTTTTAATGCCTGTGTAGCATGATTTCAATCTCTCAGCTTTCCAAAACATAATCCTTCCTACCCTCCAGAATGTAAAAGAACTCAAGTCAGAGGGCACTGAAGCTAATGAAAGCTTTCCTTTTGACATCCCTGTCCCCCAGTTCAGGCTTAAAGCACACAATGATTGCTGCTACCTCTAATTCCTTTTTAAGTCCTCTTTTCAAATCGTGACTCATCTCTTGCCTCTCCTATCTGAGTATCCACCATTATGGCTTAATCTTGCCCCAACACATGTAAATGGGAGGTTCCCCAGTGCCTGGAAAGGAGCAGGATCAAATTTTAAACATGGTTTAACAGTCAGTAGTAGTCCCGTTGCTGATATAGGCTCACTGTTGTCTTCCCATGTCAATAATTTATGTAATATTAATATTTGTAAGGGGTTTTGTGTTGTGCAAAAAAGCAAACACTTTTGCATCTTGACTGTCTGTGTTTGTACGTGCGTGTAGACGGTGAATTTTAACTTTATGTCAACATTACTGCAAAGAATGGAAGAAACACATACCGAAAATGTAATATATAAATATACAAAAATCAATCATTGTTTACCAGACTTGTGTCAGGCAAGCTCTTATTAGTCCTACCTGCTCCTGCAATGTTTTAGGGAAGATATAAATGGATACTACAAACTCAACACATGTTTCTGTTATTAATGGAAAATAAAATAACACATGTATTCTAAGCTGGGCTTACTTTCTGAATGTCATTTACTCACTATTTGATTATTCTGTCTTTCTAGTTACGCAGCATCTGTTTTGTATTCATCTCTTGCATCTTACTGCAAGTTTCATGCAGGCCTTATTCAGCCCTTCCATTTTAATTCTTCTTCTAAGTTAAGGTTCTTTTTCTTTTTTTTTTTTTTGTTTTAATATATTCTGCATTTGTGATGGATGCTCTATCTTCCTTTTTCCTTTCTCTTATCTTAAAAATTTCTTCCCTGTAAATCTTTTTCACCTCATTTCTATTTTTGTCTCATTTTCTGGTTCCCCAACTCTCTATTTTTGCTGGTATTTTCTGATCCTTCCTTTTTCATAATCCATTTTTCCTTATCTTTCTTTCTACTTCCCTGTCTCTTTACGACCCCTATCCCCACTCTTTCCTCTCTTTGGATCTTGTTCTTGTTTTTGCTGGCCGACTGTCATTCAAAATACTGCAGTAACATAACAAGAAATCCCCTGAGACTCCATGAAAAATCTTGTGAAAGCAGCTGGTCTTGTGATGTTTTCGGCAGGAAAAGTGCACAGAAAAGACCAGCTAGACCTGGGCCCCAAATTACGATGCTGATGAACTGTCCCTTGTAGTTGTTTCTCCAAGGTCTAAGGATGGGAAGGGATGTTCTTCCAGTCCTGACTTGCCCATCTCCCTAACTACTATTTAGAGCACTATGTTCAGGACTTTGGCTTCCTATCGGAAATATTCTCCCAGTAAATTTTTGCAAAGATCTGGCCTGGGGTTATTTGTGTGTGTGGCAGGGGGGAGGTTGGTTTGGTATCTTTTTAGACAAAATGTGATTTAAATCATATTTAAATAATAAAATACAGCTTCTTTCAAATTTTAAATGCCATGTTGAAGTTTTGTTTGATATCAATTCATTAATTTAGCTAAGGCCTTTAAGGGATTTCTAAATTAAAAAATGGATAATAGAAAAGAAGCCACTCTAGCAACATTTTTTGCATTCAATTTCACAGCAAAATGTGTGCTTTCTGTCTGTTTGTGCACTTCTATGTTAGGTTATAAATAAAACCATCTCTAATAAAGAGAGAAACCTAACTTTAAAGATACAAATTTAAATGTGCCCAGAGGGATATGATGTTTCTAAGGTATCATCAGCATTAGAAAATGCAATGGCTAGTATTAATTATAACTGGAAACTTTTCTTTTTGATTAAATTATGCTTATCCTTATGCCATATGTAATTGGGGTACTGTATCGAGTGGAAAATAATAATAATTCCTATTGTTATCATGTTTACAAATAAATAATTGCAAGTAAAAGAAATGCCATTACATACATTTTTGGTGGAATTAGTATTGGGCTTTTTTTTTTAGCATTCTACTAAATATAAATATATACAATCTTTATATTTTTATATGAATGTATGTTATACAGTTGGTGATGATGCTTGTGACAGGTGTACTTGGGTTAGTTTTCCTTAAAAGAAGAATTTACTTGTCAGGTGAACCATAACCTAATTTTTAAAGTCTACTAAATCCTTATCTAATGTTTTGGTAGAAAGATCGAGAGGAAGCATTTCATTTGTTTATTTGAAAATGGCTCATCGTTGTTAGGAGGTTTCAGCTCTCATCGGCTAGTGTGTAAGAATCATCTACTTGTGTGTGTTTGACTGGAAGTCGATGTTTCTGCGCTACTAAGTCAAATAAGTAAGCGTTTCCATGTGAATACATTTATTTGCCAGCTTGTTATCAGAGATTGTGCAGTGTTTCAGTTTGTTCTGTAAGCTCTTATTCACACAAAAATCCTTTTGATAGTAATACTGTTAATTAAGAATGTTTCTGTACAAACAGCTGGTAGATCAGAGTCAGAATGAACAGATGAATATAAGGGTAATGGCTATCTTCTGAAACTTTTGCATTTGTCAGTCATTTCCACATCGCCCTGTAATAGTAAACAAGTTTGGTAAGAATTGCAAAATACGGTGCTCTAAATAGCAAAATGTATTCAAAATATTTTTCAGTGGCATCTTAGGGTCTCAGATTTTTCTCCTGTTCATTACTGCACATGTAAAGTCACTCATAAAATATTGCATAAATTATTGTGATTTCATTCTCAGGTACAAGATCTGGCCCAAAACCAACATTATCTTCATAATTTATGGTAGATTTCTAAGGAAGTAGGGCTATACAGAACAGATACATTCATTTAAGTTCTTAAGTTTTGAGTCTAGGAACTACTCTTTGTCTATTTCAGTTAAAGGCATGTTAGGAAAATGTAGAAATAAAAACAAAACATTTGGACTTTAATCCAAGCTACTAATGTAAATGTTATGATCTCTTGTGACCTTTCCATTCTTTCCTACCTTTGCTAGTTGAATACATCTTCCTTGCATTCTTCTTTTGCCTTTGCCTCCCTTACTCTCTGAATTTTAGTATGTTTCAATATTAGAGAAATTCCCAATAAATTGCCTCAAATCAATCATTTGACATTCCTAGGTATTAGTAACAGTGGAATTTGCATGATAGGTTTCTCTAGTGTACCTGTTTGAGAACCAAGCAGGCAAGACTCTATTTTTCTTTGTTTTTCACGATATGGTACTTTTTCCAGGTATATTTTTCAAGCAGAAAAAAAATAGATTGTCACTAAAAGCTATTTTCTTGGTAGCTACAAGAACAAATAAGTCATATCATCTATATCTCTGGTTCAGAAGTAATTTGATGTACCTGTATTGAATGCAGTGATACCGATTCTATAATTTTATCTAAATAGGCACTAACTTCAGATGAAACTATGAAAGCTAAATAATGCATACGCATCAGAAAGCACACTGTGCCCTTTCTATCTTCCCCAGCCCTCTGGTTTCTATCTAAATCAATATCTGTGTACTGCTGTGATGGCTCACAGCACGACGTGCATTTGGCATACTGAAACTGTTACATGCTTTAAAGCAACATAGGATCTTTTGGAAAGGCACTTTTCCCCCAAAAATGCTGCTACCAATGAAGCCCCATACGAATGGTCAATAACAACCAATTGCCTCCATTACAGAAGTCACTGAAATAGAAAAGTAACCCATACAACAGAAAATAAACTGAAAGGAAATTTTTATTCTGGATCCATAGGAGGTTTTCTGTTTCACTAATCCAGAAAGCTTAACTTCGGTAATATATGCTTCTCTCTCTCTGTTTGCATTTCTTTCTGGTCTTTGTATCTGTTATTATATGATTTTTTTTTTTCCACAACGTACTGCATACCTTCTAGAAATAAATGGATTTGGTCTACTGAATTATTTTTGTCCTTGGCTTTTGTTTTTGTTTTTTTGGTTGGGTTTATTTTTCCTTTTTTGGTAATGTATTAGAGAAATATCCATACCCACGGCAGCAATTTAATTTTGAGCCATCATTTAAGGTATAGTTACAGATCCATTCCTTTACCCAACAACACTCCTGGAAATATAAGTGAGAAAATTTGAATTATTGTATTCAGTACTAGAAATGAAAACAGAGAAATAAAACGTAATGACTGGCGACATGTCTTACAAGATGCTGCAACAGAACTATTAGCCAGTTTTTGAAATTCAAGGATTGATGAGGGCTTCCTAATTGATGTGTGGTTATGTTTATTTCAGCCAGGGCTGAAAAGGCATGGGAGACAGAATAAGCCTGAAAATGGCCCCTCTGGCAAAATACGATAGTTGTATCATATCACCGGCAGATGAAATGATTCCCAGGTAGCAGCTTTGTAAAAGGTGAAATAGGTTTGTTTCCTCCTTTTTAAGTCTTCCTGCAGTGGATTAACAGGTAGCTATTAAATCTTGGAGTATTTCTCAATGACTCAGCTGTTACGATATTTCTCTACTTTTACAGGATGTGGTTTTTGTATATAACTTCAGGTTCCAGGTACAAACTTGTGAATTAGAACAACTTGTTTTCTGTGATCCAGATTTTGAATAACCTGTCCTGGCTAGTCATAATATCCTTTCTGACTATGTCTCGAAGAGGACAAGTTTCATCTTTCAACCTTGGCCACAGCTGATGTGCAGCTCCAGTGCTCGGGGAACATACAATTTTCTTCTGCTCTGATTCTCCTGGGGAGGGCTGTCATCCCCTCTTCTACCTGGGCTGGGATATAGTGGAACGTGTGGGAGGTGAGAACACTTTTGCCAGTATGGATTTCTTCCCAAATTCTGGGAAGCCCTAGGAAACATCAACCTTCAGCCAATTTGTGCTTACACTAGGGTAGCAGAACTGTAGGTTAGTCTTTATTATAGTCTTGAAAAGAAAATTGAGGTCTGTGAGTCCAAAGGTAGAAATGTTGCCTTAAACTTTCTTCTCGTAATTTGTGCTCAAAAAGTGAAGGTATTTTTTTGTCATATACAAAGATCAATCAATACACTAAATGCACCATACAACTCTTTTGTTTCTACTTTCAAAATCTCAGGACCATTGTTAGAAAATACATTTGCAACTCTTGAGCAAACACTCTAGCAATCATGACTGTACACTGTGTTGTTATTTGAGAAGGTATCTTTAAAAAGAATGAGAAAAAAGGAAGAAAACGGTGAAAGGGAGTTGCTTGTCCTTTTGGCTTTCTTTTTAGTTTCTACATCTGTTTTTAGTATGCTATTTAAACATTATGCATTTCCATTCTTTCATTCCAATGACATTACTAATCTTTCATTAATAGCTTTGGGGAGACTAGAATGAAAAAATATTGTTTGTTTGTGTAATTTACATTACAGATTACTAACGAGAGTAGTTTTGAATCTACACTAAGAATTCCCAGTTTATACGTCATACATTTAGCTCTTCTAAGGCCAAAAGGTGTTAAGTAATGTTATATAAGATATGTGCAGATTCAGTGGCTACAATTACATTTAACCAATGTATTTTAACTGAATCTATTATAAATTAGGTTAAAATATCTAAAGATACCTTCTAAAATTGGGTCAAAGTTTTTCAATGCAAATGTAAACCTTCAATACCAATACCTGAACAAATATATTTCCAACTTAATTACTGAGTTTATCTATGGTCCCTGTTGCAAAACCTTGGTTTATTTTGCCTTTGTTATCTTACCTGATTGTTTCAGCCCAGTGAATTCATATGTTTGCAGTGAATCCACACAACCAAATCATCAGGCTTGTCACATGTGCTGGCAGACCCCTGTAGTGACCCTCAAGTTGGGCTTGGTGTGTCCTCTCCTGCTCAAAGTTGGTTTGCTCTTAAATCTTCATGTTTGCAGGGATGTCTGAGCTGGCTACCTCTCTCCCCTCCATCATCCCATAACTGCAGGTCAGTGCTGTATCACTTTGTATACAGTTTTGTATACCTAGGAAGGGAAATTAATGTCACACTCTAAAAAGTTTCTGCCTTTCAATCTCTTGATAAATGACATAGTCTTCATGTATCATGTGCATATCAATTTACTTTTGACTCGATAACCATTCCATTTAGAGTAGTGAAAGCATAATAGTAATACAGGTCTAGGAACACAGATTAAGGGATGTTCTTGCATCCCCTCTTTTCATTTACTTTTAATCCACAAGTGAAAATGTTATTTTTCTCTCATTTCTGAGAGAAATAAAGCTTTTCTATCCAGTGGGTGAATGTTACAAACTCTACTTGTGGAAGCTTTGCAGGAATAAACCAGTGCTTTATTTTCCTGTATTACCTTACATGGGTTTAGAAGATTATTTTGGAAATCTAAGGAATACTTTACTGCTTCGTATTGTAAATTATACTATTCAGACTCATCCTGGACTTTGATTTTACTCTCTGTGGAGGTCTCAATGACCCATAGAGAAAGAACAGTTCCTTTTCACACTAGGATTATGAGAACTTTTTAGAGATACAAGTAGTACACGCATGTACACAATAACATGGGTCAGATTAAAAATCCAAACACTTCCTGATCCAAAAAATATTTCTCAAGGTGTACAGTCTTCAGGTCTTCTTTACAATTTGTTGTCCATTAGTTTTTTGAAGGAGTTACATAACTTGTCAAATTAATTACTCTGACACATATTGGGCATAATCTTATAATTCAGAAAATGCAAATTTTACTCCATGTAAATCAGAATTTGGGAGAAGGAGAGGCAACATGGCAATGGGATTCACCTTGGGCCAGCAGTGTCTAGGTATTTTACTTACCTGGTTTATCACGATTTTATTGTGCTGTATTTTATAACCTTAAGAGACTACAACCCCTAGAGCTGCCATAGCATCTGGACTTTGAGTCAAGAGCAATTATATCAACTGTGTGTAGAAGCCTGTTGAAACCATCTTGGTTAGTAGAAGGACAGGTAGGATACTACTGACTCATGCTGATATGGCTCCAGCTCTCTGATACTTGCATTTCAAATGCTTGTTGGCAAAATGACTGAGTTTTCTTTCCATATAATTTCCAGCCAAATTTCAGTGATTTTATTGGCTGTGGCTTGCAGAATGCCATTTTCATATCTTCATTCATCTCTCTGTAGTCAGTGCTTATTTTTAGTGCTGCAGTCGCCATGGTGCCTGGGAGGGAGAAAACATTTCTGTATAATAATAACTTGGAAAAGTTCCCTGTTAACATAGTAAAGATTGTCATCTGTGATAGCACATCTTAAAAGTAGCAAGACTGAGTAGAAAATAATAAAAAAATCAACAATCCAGATTTCCAGTATACTCAGAATGCATTTCTACTACCAGTTGTGTATAAACCTACTTTATTATGATGGGATTACAAACTCTGGAGCAAGATGAAGAAGCATCAGAGTTCCAGCAACAGAAAATAACAGTGTTATTTGATTTATCCATGTCCTAGATATTATTGTAATGACACCTTTCTCAGACTTCTTTAGAAGGATGGGACATCTCTTCTGAAGTTGGGTCACTAAGGTGAATTATTTTCTGGTTTTAAATCCTTTCTATGGCACCTGCAAAAGCCTGGCTAACTCATATCAAGAACTAGGAGCAGTATATCCCCAGCCAGGTAGAAAAGCCCAGTGTGTTCAAGGATAATCAACAGTGTCACAAAACCTTTTCCAGTTATCATTTTAATGATTTTCATATTTTCATTCTCACCCTCATCCTTGTTTCTTGTCTTTTTAATATCAAACAGTCTTCAAGGAAGAGATCATCCATCCTTCTGTGTGTTTGTTGAGCACAAGGATATTCTGAATGTGGTGATAACTGTTTATTTCTACATAATAATTTTAAATGGCTGGATTTCTGTGGGTCTTGTGTGATATGCAAAACAACATTTTCATATTTGAAAAAAAAAAAGCAAAAAGCAACCAAAAACATGTCTGAAAAAAAAGGATGTGTTTGAAAGATTCCAGTTTTAATCTCAGTGATCTTCTGGCCTAAGTGATTTCCTTGAGTTTATTACCCTGAGCATATCAATTCTTCCCAGCTGGTCAATTAAGTTTTGGAAAATGTCTTGCATCTCACTTATTATAACTGTAAACTGGTAATTTGTAATACTTGCTTTATGTTCTAACCCTCATAGTTGCCTTCTGTTGCCAGGTAGTCTTATTCAAAAGCGATGAGTTTCCTTATACCATGATACTGGACTGCTGTTCATGAAATAATTTTAAAGTGATGTTTCCTTCACAAGAACCAGAGGTTTTGTTGCTCATCTGTCTACAACTTCAGGGATACAAGGCAGAGCATAATTTTGTCATTCATTGCACAGCTATCCTTTTCCTAATAGCCTCCACACTTCCAACAATTTCCAGCAATCTCATAGCTTGTTTGCAGAGATATTCAGTCAGACTTTTCAGTGATTTGTAATCTTCAGTAACAATTGTGTTTTGTTATCCTTTGATGATTATCTCAATTATTTTAATTTTTCTCCTTCTCTTTAAGCCTAAGATCCAAGGTCTTCAAATTTATATATTGTAACAATTGAAATCGAAATGATTTCTGGCCACTTTTGAATAGCTTCTAAGTTCTTGCAAAACAAATTTTACAAATCTGTATCTTTTAACATTATGGACAATGGAAGTGAACAGACCTGCAGTAAATTCCTGATTAGAAGAAAACTCTGAAGAGAATTCAAATCTTTAGCTATCAGAGGTGTATATGCCAGTGCTATTGGATGTCTTTAGCATCCTATGAATCAACCCAAGAATATGAAAAGCTCAAGTAAATAAATACACAAAAGAATGGAGAGAAGCATGTCGTTTAGATGCAGTTCATTTCTGACACGACCCATCTGTCTTCCTAAGCGCATAAGAACTCGTCCCTTCTAATAAGCATTTTATCAAGTCTGACAGAGTTTCTCTTGCTGTCTTAATGCTGTACCGATCTGGGCTAAGCACACTCTGGCAGCAGTTGCGATTCAAATTTGTATTTTGTCTTTTGCTGGAAAATAGATGATTGATTGCCAGTGCAGTTCAGAAACACATGGGCCATTCATTCCTGGCTAGTTTTCTTCATGCACTTTCTACAATTGTCACTGTTTCCCTCAGTTCTTATTATAGAGCAAATCATTCCCTTGCCCCTCATCCTGCTGTGCATTCAAGGTTCCCAGCTGTCCTCATTTTCTCTATTCTTTTAGGAAAATCTCTTCAAGAATCTGCTCTTCAATGCCTTTTCCTAATTTTCTCTGGTTTTAGGATCTCTTGTAGTGCAAACCCACATGGGATATGGTCATTTGCATTATTCAACCCTATTATCTTGTTACTTTAAGCCATGCCACTTTCAATTGAAGTTGTCTAGTGTATTAAGTTGTGGTTATTCTTTGCAGCATTTACTTTGATCCTCTTCTCTAAATGCAACATTTGAAAACCCTCTCTGCCTGATGTTTTCTTCTTTTTCTAAGTGTCATGTACATGTGATTGCTGACCACAAAATACATTAGTTTAGCAAATATTTGTGCTCTCCAAATGTTTGTCGTGCTGCATGCTTTGTCTTCTAAAAGACAAAAGTACAGGCATAGAGATAATTATATGACAAAATAATTCATGACAGGAGATTTTGTATCTGTTTCTAATTCTGTGTGATTGACACAATTAAGGAAAGAGAGGCACACAAATTATCTACAGAATGGGAAAGATTGTACTTTTTCTCACAAAGATTCAATGAAAATTGATTAAAATTTCTACAGCACTTTGGGACTCTGAGTCCTGAATGTACTGTGGTCTTTATCACACCTGAAGACAACTGAACCTACTTACTCATATGTCCATAGGACCTGGTTTTATTTGTCATCACTGTTTAATTTAATTTGTCACAGGAAACAATTAGTGAAGTATACACAATGTACTCATACTTCCAAGTGGATGAGATAGTGGTAATGTTAGTGGCAGTGTCTGTGGTTTAGTGGTAAAGTTAGTGGCAACATTTTTAGGTGTTCTTTCTGTCTAAATATTCACCAGGTGCATATCAGAAAAGTAATCTCATAGTTTTATCTAATGATTAAACTTCAGTGTCTCATTTACAGGACAAAAGGGTAGAAAATTCATTTATTTTGTCTTTTTCCATACTGAGAAATCTTTGAGGAAAAAATAAAATTCAAATAAAATTTCACTGTTTCTAGGTACTGCCATACCATCAAAAACTTTATCGAAGGATTTCATTTAACTACTTTTTCTAAATATTTGTCATTAAGAGCTCCCCTAACTGAGGTGAGTTTTACCCTTGGAGAAATAAGGCTTAACTTATGGGGAGGTCTAGATACAAAATCCATTTGCCTGCATTTTCCTATACTGAGTTATAATACTTGAAAATAAATAATATTTGAATTCTTTTTAAAAAAAGATACTACATATTTGGACCAGTTAGATGTAAGGTCCTCTTCATAAGCCTCTATTCAGGCTAAAGTATTCCCAAACCCTGTCAGCAATCTGGGGTCTTATATATTGGACTCTCCTGCTGTTCATAAAATATGTGGTAAACCTCTCCATAGATATACATTATCCTATTTTCTTTAGGACTTTTGATCCAAGCATTTTCCATCCTCATCCCCAGTCTTCCTTTGGACTGATTCACCCAGAAAACTTCCTACTCATTGACATCTTTACCAGTCTCTTTTACCAGGAGGATTGTCATTTGAGCTGAACAGATTATAGTTCTCTTTGTTTTGTAGCACATATTTTCTTTTAAAAAAAGAAAGTCACTGTTCGGTATTTATTAACATTAATTTGATTGCTTTCCTTGTTACCTATATCTCATTTCCCCAGTTCCTTATGTCCCCCAAAATTCAGAAGGGTGTAGTAAGGTCTGCATTTTCTTTCACTGTAAAAATTTATGGGCTATTTTAATACAGATTAGTGAAAGTGCAATACCAAAGCTCTGTAGGTGGTAAAACCCAGTTATCATTTGTATGATTAGTTTCACCTTGTAGCTGTGTCTCTGAAAAATGCAATTAACAGTTTCATATTCAGCATAGCTGGCTTTTATTCCTGCTGCATGGTGTGCAACATTTGCATCATAAAAAAAACCCTAATTGGTAAACACAGCCTTGCCAGATTCTCTGCAATTCACCCAATTCTCGTAACGTTAATTGGCTCAGCTTCAACACACATTGGATGGGTTTTCAAAGGCAGCCGCAGATTAGAGAGCTTGCAAGCACTTGTGTTTCACAGTACTGACTCCAAGGAGACTGAGGGAGGAAAAAAAAATATTTTAAATTAATGCTGAATGCAGGCGAGCTCTCTTGTCCAATGGTTGCCATGGAAACTGTTTTGTCTGCTAATCTGATAGCAGAGTGTATGTTTATTGGTACACATCTCTAATGACCTTCAGAGACTAAACTCAGCTGGAAAGTAGTATTCTACCACTGTGGTCAGAGACAGCAGCTAAGTGATTACATCCTAAACTCTATTATTGTAGCTTATACTGTTGTGGTTTTTTTTTTTCCCTTCCTTATTGTTGTTCCCTGCTATGCATTGCCCCAAAAATGGCAATTTGCAGTGCTTAGATGCATATCTTTTGTAACAGATACAGTGTGTCAGATACAGTATGTAAAGTTTTTCTGGTGAGGTCTTTAAACTGCAAATTCTTGTATTGCTGAGCTGAGGGAATTTGTCACTTTTCTGTCTCTCATAATGGGTTAATTCAATATAGCTGTGATTCTAAAAAAATGAGAAAAAATAAAGAGCAATTGAATATGATGTGTTATGCTGGAAAAATAAGGGGAAACCCAATATTATTCTTCTTGATGAACAAACTCATTTAGACAAATCTTTTAAACTTGAATAAGGTTGTTTCTCATAGCATTAAAAAAGGTAATTCTCAAAATTCAAGTGTTATGCCTTTAAGTCAGAAACATTAATTATAGCTGCTTTGCTGACAGTTTTTAATTTTGTAATAATAGTATACAAACTTATTATTGGAACAATTTCTAGAAGCATACAAAACCAAATTGTATCCTAATTAACCAAGCAATCTTTCTTTAAATCCGGGGGTGTAGGAGTGTTGACTCTGCCTTAATTACCAGCACTGCATGCATGGATGCCGTACGATAGCCAATTAATACAGGAACTGTCAGACTCATACAGAGAAGGATTGTGGGTTTGTTTTCAAATCCTACAGACCAAATGGCACCAGCCTTGCGCAGAATGTTCATATCGACCTCTAGCAAGTATAATTTTGGCCTTTACGAATTAAGCGTTAACTAGTAAAAATCTTTGGCTTTGAGGTATAGTAAATGGGAATGTGCTGCATGGGCAGGTGGTGGGTGCACCTCCTGCCTCCTGGGTGCAAGGGAACTACCTGAATTATTTTGCCCGCCAGGATGTTCGAAGTTTGATTTCCTCACTTTAAAGTCTTTGATTTGAAAGTTTTGATCCTTGTAATTACTGAGGAAATAAGATAATTAGCATACTGGGGTCTATATCCCTGCTATCATGAGTCCCTCTGTTCATTTATTTTTATTGTCAGAGCTTAGGACACATCAGAAACACCACAGATCTGCAAACCTTCCTAGCGGTCAGGTCTTCAAATCTGCAAATCTGACCGAGTGGCACCAGCCTAAACCTATGGTCCTGCAGGCACTTGTCTCCTGCTGCACCTCTCGCATGGGGCTGCAACAGCAGCTTCCTGGGGAAAAGGGATGAAACCTGTCTCCCTACTAAGATATTGAGTATTTCCTTAGGCAAGCTGCAGACATGTTTATATCAGATCTTCACACTGAGTTAGTGCAGAGAATTTATTTTCAAACCTTTGCAGGAATGAGCTTTCAATCCTTCCTTGTCATTCCCCTCTTGTTCTCCCTTTCCAAAACTTGGTCATTCAATATTGTATCAAATCACCTTGTCCTCAGAATGCTTCGTGTCTAGGCTTGACCCCATCCCCGTTCCAACCTTCGTTCTTTAAAATGAAATAAATTGGGGATTAATATAAACCCTTCTTTTACTTTCATCTATATTAGCTGTTATTTTCTTTTGAAAATATCAATCCCTGCATTTTATGAATTTGATTTAAACCGTTGGCTGCAGCTGCTTCAGCCTAACAGAGTGGTGTGCTAACTTAGCAGTGGATGCAATTCAAAGCTGTTTGTTTGTGCAAGGGCTTCAGGAAGAGACCTGCTATGTGTTATTGGAACAAAACAGGCATTTTCATGCAGGAGTTTGATTCTTCTCTCAATGAGATAGAAAAATGCATAAAGTAAAGTCTATACTGATTTTTTTTTATCCTTTTGAAGTTCTGCTGACCTTCTTTACAAGAGTTGACTTATGTTCACAAAACTGAAAATCTTCAAATCACTGTCGGGTACATCTCTTTCACCAATTAAGGTATTTATCTTCATATATATTTCAAAAAATAATGACAATGCTTTCTGTTCTCCTGTGTGAAGAGTATCTGAGACCCTTGGTTTATCCAGAAATTGATTTTCTTTTTTTTTTTTTTTAATGGGAAGAAAGGCAGTTGCAATTTTATTCTTTCCTTTCTGTCATTATTCCTTGAATGCAGTCCTCCAGTTTGGTTCTGAAAGGTGCTTGAGAACCCTGATTTTTCCCCCCTAAATTACCAGGTTCTTAATGATCAGCTTTGTATCTAACTAAGGAGTGCAGATAGGGCTACTTACTTAGTAGGCTGTTCAAAGCTAATTTCTACATCTCCTTTAGGGCCCCAATCCCAATGCAAGTAAAGTCAATTGAAAATCTTCAGTGAGAAAGGACAAAGTTCTAAATTGTCCCGTTTCTCTTAGTTATGGTTTGCTCTGAAAAGGCTCCTTTTTAAAAAACAATCCATTGGCTATTTTCTGCTTGAAAAGCATTGTTATAGGAAATGTATTATTTGCACTTTAAAAGAGATAAGGGAGCAGAAATGGAAAGCCGAGTTTTGTCCCCTGAACTAGAAAAGGATATATGCGAGTATTAGTGCTTTTTATAGTTTGCAAAAGTGTATATTATGTCTCAGTAACAAAATCTTTCCTTAGTATCCGACTCTAAAATATGTGTACCATGTCTGTATTTCTGTACATATTTATGCTAATGTTAATTGAACAGACCACAGCTGAACTATTTTTTTAAATATAAGGATGTTTGCATCAAAATGCACCGAAAACATATTGAACTTCCAGCCCTATATTTTTATAGAAGATCAATATAATAGATCAGAATGAAAGCATAATTAACTCTTTCGTTTGGTACAAAATATTTTATTAAAGTTGCTTTTACAGAGCATTCCAAATATTTTCAGTTTTCAGGCTGATTAGAAAAAACCCCCCATTTTTCAAATTTTGGAATTCTTTTTTTTTCCTTTTTCATGTCTGATGCACAAAAATAAAGAAACATTTCTGTGGAAGAATTTATGTCAAATTTGTTATTTATTCTTATTCTTGTGCATGTTTGTGTTGAAACAACTGATT
This sequence comes from Theristicus caerulescens, assembly GCA_020745775.1. Taxonomy (NCBI): domain Eukaryota; kingdom Metazoa; phylum Chordata; class Aves; order Pelecaniformes; family Threskiornithidae; genus Theristicus; species Theristicus caerulescens. The sequence continues at coordinate 10,892,084 of CM036558.1, read as the reverse complement.
TCACTCTTCCAGCAGTTCAGGTTTTTTATGGAATTCTATCATATCTGGGGAGGGAAAGAAAAAATCTTTTTCTAGTCTGCTTGAATAGTCTGTGCTGTATATTGCCTATAATCTTAAAGGTATATAAAGAATTTGATTTATTTTTGCTTATGTTTGTAGATTGATAGCCATCATTAAAACTGAGTCATCTGTTTGATTTGTCATTTGTTTTGGTTAGTGATGGTAATTATTTCTAGAAATCTAATTAGTGTAACCTTTCTATATCTAACTCTCAACCCAGTTTATCGATAGAGACAAAAAAATAATCTGTAAAAGGGCATTACGTCTTTTTTAATATTTTGTACACTAGTGTTTTTTCACACAGAAGACCTGAAATAACATCTTTTTTATTTTACACGTATTGCGTGAAAAGACATTATGACTGCTTCCTTCCAGGAGTGCTCAAGTAGTTTTTTCATCCCTCAAAACCTTGATAACTACTTCTGTGGTAGCGAATCACTATTGAGTCATTATCATCATCAGTTATAGAGTGCTTTACTGATTTTGTCCAACTAATGCATGGGTTTTCTGCTGCCTTTCTGTGCAAGGGTGAGTTAGCTAATCATTATGACACACTCAGAGTAGGTAAATACCACAGGTATCAACCTCGTAATTGTTTCAGGAAAAAGTGAGATGTCTGGTAATAATTTGAGAAAGATGCAGAAGTTAAACCAAAGAGAATCTGTCTTAAGAATGTGTCTGACCTCCAGCTGTGTTACAACATGTCTGTTTAGTCTTCTGCTTACCTACCCAAATTTTTGCAAATACCTTGCCAAAAATAATGGGTTGTGAAATAATAAATAAATAAATAAATAAATGCTCATCTGATTTCAGTATTTTAGGATATTATTTAATGATATGGAGGGCTAAATTTTCCCCAAATCTCATTCTTAAACATGTGCTTAACTTCAGACTATTGAAGTAAATAGTGCATATCCACTGCTAAATACACACGGACTTTTGGACAGTCATGTTACAGAAAAAAAGGACAAATAATTATCTTATTTCACTTTTCTCCTCATGCAGCACTGCTGTGCTCAGTACCTTCTCCATTACTCTTTAGCGGTTTGTGTCAGACTGTGTCGTGTTCTCCAGTTTGTGCTGATTCCTTTTTGCAATACAAAGGAGTAGTTAAGGCTATATCAGCGTAGGATACATCTTCCAACAATTAAGCTGTATTTTTGGGACTTGAATTGACTGCTGTAGAGAATTTCAAAAGGAACTCATTTCCAAATCATTCCACATACATTTTCCTTGTTTTACAAAAACTCTCAAGATAAAAAGAAAATCTTTGTGTTTTCTTGACCTTTATCTAAACAAAGCAAAGCATTTGACATATATACTGAAATGAAAATGCAGATGAAACCTGAATTCTTTTCTTCTCACTACACTCCATCTGGACATAACATTATGTGTGGTTTCAACATAAAATTTGCTTGAGAAGCAAATTCAGACTCAAACCTTTGGCTATATATGCATACACAAAACAATAAGCTCAGCATGAGATAATGGTCCTACTGTTTAAAAATTCTGTTTAAATTTCCTTTTGTTAAAGATGTCGTTCTCTGTAATAGAAAATGGATAATTAGTGGTGCTCAGTTCCAGTGCAACATGGGTAATTATGTCCCTTAATTCTGTAATCTCTATTTTTAAAAATATGAACAAATGATCACATAAGTCCAGCAGCACCAGCCATTACGTAGAAAACTTCCATTGCTCTATGACTTCAAAATTTCTAAAATAGATTAACCTATCCCTTAACAGTGAAAGGGCTGTTTCATGAAAATACTTACATGTTCGCCTTCATTCAAAACTTATTCTACCAAACAGCTCAATTCAACAATGTCATTGTTTGCACGGTTATCTTCAAAGCTGATCCTCCACTCAAACAAGAAGCCTATTTTGAATTTAAAGTATAAAATATTCCCATTAAAATTCATGGAATTTGGCTTATCTGTATTGTTCTGAACATTTGGCATTTTAAATAATATAGTAACCTCCACAAAAGGCAAGATAGATGAAGAGTAATGCCAAAATGTCAAGATTATGCTGCTTCTTCCACTCTGTCATCACACTACACAAATACTGTAGACAAGTTACTGCAAAGCTAAAGGGCCACACAACATGAGAAAACCACAGAAGTGTAAATATATGCAATAATTCAGAATCTGACATGCATATTCTGTTGACATATATATGGAAATATCCATATAAAAACACAGTTAGTGTCTTACTGATTTTTCTTAGTCAAATTTTACCTTTTCTTCACACTATTTCAGATAGCCCCTGAAGTGCACCTCAGAGTGCATTTCTGTTTCTCTGTCCCCAGCTCTGTGTATTAAGATGGAAATATAAGTTTATCCTCCTCTCAGATCATCTCCTGACCCTACAGCTCCTAGATACCAGCAGGGGTTTCCACAGTAGATCTGACTTATTTGCGAACCCTCCACTTGGAGACACTGGAAGCATCCAAATAATGACTTGAAAGCCATTTATAATTTGTTTAGGACAAAAGCATGTCAGAGGAGAGAGACATAGTTTTAAACTTGGACTGCATCTAAGTTTTCCCCAACCCAGACCCAAGAAAGAGCAGTGCCTTTGGACATGCTTTGCAGAGTCCTAGTCCCTTTGTCCCTTTGCCAACCCACCAATCCAGATTGCCTTCTCCTCTCATCTCAAAGTTCCTCTAATTCGAACACTTCACTGTCTAAGTTTGACAATGCAAGTTTGTATCCTCCTTCGATATCTCTCAATTGGTAATTTAGTGCATTATGCTAGAGTCTCTTCTTGCCATTGCATTATCACCCTGCTTGCTTTTTCAATCACTTCCAGTATAGGCTTGGTCTACAAAACTCAATATACAGTAACTTCATTCACTGCCGTGGACAAGTAAAATTTTCATAAAATTGTTGCATCTAGCATTCATTACAGTACTAGATGTCAGCTCCACTGTCACAGATGTATTCCTCAATGACGTGTTATGGTGCTCCAGCCTTGTACTTTAAAAAGCTTTATTCAGTTTGTAAATATTTATTTAGTGATCAAAGTCTGAAAGTAGCTTTCCTTTCTGATTTTGGGGGTTATTTTTTCTCTGTCTAAAGAAGGTTTCACAGTGAAATGCCAATTCTAATCTGATTTTCTGTGTCTAGAGTATATTTTATTAACCCTTTTTTATTTTCTTCAGTGATAGATTAGTAAATTCCAAAGTAGCTTAGAAACATTGCTCAGTGACCTTTTTGTTCTTTGCATTTTTTGAGGAGAAATCAACAAAAGACAACAATAGTAACCTTTCCATATTCATTACCATAAGCTGCACTGACCTTAAGAAGCAGCCTTATGATTCCACACTTGTATACAGGCTGCTGTGCTGATTTCAAGAACTTGACAATTTTTCTCTTCTTAGGGCTGTGAGGGACAAAGAAATTAGGTATATTATAATACCTATGCATTTGCACAGGATGGAATGACAGGTGAATCTCCCAAACCTTATATCATAAGAGTAACCTTTTGTGAATATTTCCTCAACAATGAACTTCTAGGGGATATTTAGTATCAAAGTTTAAAGGCATCTTAGAAATCTGGTACGACATTATTGGTTTTGATTTATTTAAAAATAAGCTTATTGTTACTTGTATTTAATTTTTGAGAAAATGAAAATTAATTTTAAAAAACTTTTTCTTTCCCTTCCCTAGAGAGGAGGATAGGCCAAATGAGGAGTATTAGTCTTTAAAGGGCAAAGGAAAAATAGAAAGTATGTGTAAGCTCAGCATTGATGAACCCACATTATTGGGTTAAGCTTGATTTCTGGTGTTTCTTGATGTTTGATCTTGATAGCTTAATTAGTGTTGCTGCTAAACTCTACCTTGTTTTCTGGGAGATTTTCTGAAAGAAAAAAGGAGAACAGAAAATAAAAAATAAAAATAATATATGTAACTTGTAGGCTTATCTGGTGAAATCAAAATAATTTCTAGTTGATAAAGAATTCAGTGATGATAAAACTATTGTATTCTATATTGAGCAGAGCTGTGGTTTTAAGAATATATTAGTTGGTGATAACTTAAGACAAAATTGTCAAAAAAAGACAAACCTATATTTTGCCAAAACTGTGAACTCACTGTCCTCTTTGTCCTGAATAACCTGAAAAATTACTATGTGCCTGTTTTGCTGCCCACCAACACACAATCCCTTTCTAGATTATTAATGAATCTATTAAATAGCCAGGGACCTAGAAAGTAACCATGAGATGCCCTGTCATTAACCTTTTGCCATGATAAAAACGCACCATTTAATCATATTCTTTGTTTTTTCCCTTCTGGCCATTTGTTGGTCTGGGGCAGTGTTTTCCTCTTTACTTTATAACTCTTTACCTATACTTCTCTCTTATAAGGGACCTTGAAAAATCATTTTGGCAATCTGAATAAAGTATGTCTAAAGATTCTTCTTTATTCACTATTTTATCAACATATGACAAGGTTTCTAAGGTTGTAACTCTAAGACATGTTTTCTTCAGCACTAAACCAAACTTTAAGAAGATCTTGCTTGTTTTTTCTGTTATGCCACTTTCACTGCCTCCTCTGTAGTAAACACAACTGTTTGTGGAGCTGGGTTATACAGTCTGATTTTAAAATATATGATATAATATAATTTTTAAGGAATTTTATTTTACTTGTAATCTAATTTAGAGAATAATTCTCAAACAATTATAATGGCACAGTTGTTATAAGGGCATTACAAAACATGTGAGGGCAGTAGAAACGAGGGAGGGAGGGGCATTGAAGATGGCTTTTCTAGAAAATAAAACATAGAGCTATAGTCTAAGAGACAAGACATGGTGTTTCTTCACAGAAACAGTGCTGATTAGCCCCTTTATTATCATCATCTTCCAAGTGTTTTGTTTTTCTGATTTGAACTATCATTTACATCCAGTGGTCAGTAATTCCCTGGAGTGATTCTATAGCTCTGGATTGATTTTAAATATAGCTGCAGCATGCTGCACGCATCAGAAGCAGCAGAGAGGGTGTATTTTATAAACATTGCAGATAACTTGTAGATGAGTTTTTTCAGAAGCTCTGGATGCTTGCTATTTGTACCAGATCACCTGGCACCTCTGTTTTGATAGTATTTCATCTTAATTACCGGAAAGGAGCAAGGGTCTCCTGTTCCACTGAGGCAAAGGATCGTTTGGTTTCTCGGATGGACCTTTCTCTTCCTTAACTACTTCATTAACCTTTTCCAGTCTTGAGCAAATTTTTCTCATTCTCCTCATTCTGATGTCCTCAAAGTATCTCTTATTTGGCTTTCACTTCAAAATCATTTTAGACTCTCAGATTTTCTTCTTTCAGAGTGTTGGCTGTAGCTTATACTTCCATTGGGGCTCTACCAAACACTTTAGTTGGAAATTTTAATTAATTTCTGTCTAACTTAACTGGCCTCTTGGATCCGGCCATTAAGAATTTATTCTCATCTTCCTGCTTTCTTCATCATGCACTTTGATACCCTCTTGATTTTTCTCTGAGTAGCACCAATCCTTCCTAGAGATTTTATTTCATTTCTGTTTTTCAAACTCTTATTAGCCTTTGGGCTATCATTCATCAAAAATTTCTCCTTTGAAAGTTTAATAACACTTCTGGCACTCTTCTGGTAAAAATACCCTACAGACTGTATCCAGAATGGGATTGTCTGTGGTAAGACCACAGGAGCAACAACACCACTATCATTAGCAGTGCTACATCTTTAATTTCTCAGACTTAATGAAATGAACTCTCCCTTGCTTTTTATTTTTTATGATGGGAGAAAAGGAAACAAAAATTTGTCAGAAAAGTAATTCTAGTTTTGGAAGATTATTTTCCATTAAGAAGCAAAAGTGCAGAAAAATAAAGCTAAACCTTGGCTTCTGTTTGATCAAGGAAATCCTGTATCCTACACCAATTCCACTAAAATGCGATCTTTTCTGCATACTGGAGCAATATAAACAGTCCCTCATCACCAGAGGGTGTAATAATAGTGTCATCCCTTGAGGTACAGTTCATCTCAGTGAACGCTAGTTAGAAATTAGTAGTCCCTCTGTAGTCAAAGCAATGGAAGTACCTCCAAAGAATGATTCATATATTCTGTTTTACAATTCATATATTCTGCTTTAGACATTTATTTTAAACACCACTTCTGGAGCTGCCTGCCTGCCTCCAGCAACTGTAGAGAGAGCCTAAATAACAGACACGTAGGTGGCAAAGTTAGGTGTAATCAGTCCCGCCGTTACTGTCATTTGGGGATTCAGTAAAACCTGCAGCTCCTGGTACCAGTACCGGCCCCTTGGGCAGTTCCTGCTGTGTCCATGGCTTTTGTGGCAGGCGGGAAGAGGGGCAGGATTTTCCCCTTAGATGTTTTATGCTATGTATCTAAAAAGGTCATGATGTTATATCTGTTTCTTAAATGTTTTTTTGCTAGATATCTATAAAGGTCATGTTTCACCACAGCCTGAGGTGTCTGTCCTAACCGGGAAACTGTGTTAGCCTGTTTACATTCCCAATCTGTCATAAAATAGATGCTAAAGTATAAGTTGTGTACTTAGTTATATAAATGTAAACTCTGCTGTTCTGAAAACTTTAATGCATCCAATTGTTTCCGTAATGTTGATAGGTATTCTGCATTCATAAAGTGTGGCTGGTGACTTTCACTATTTTGGGTTTTCTCTCTTGAAGTCTTGTGGTTATGTGATAATTTCAGGGTTTTTTCAGGAAAAATGTCTCCAGTTATTGAGGCTTCTTTCAAATAAACACTTGCATCATTTTGCATTGCATAAATTTTAGGTGCTGAGCCATCAGCTATGCCAAGAGTTTTTCAAGATTCTGGGTTCAGAAAGGATAAAACCAAAATCTCTAGCTGGGGACTGGGTCTCATTTTTCTGCCCTTCATAAAAACATTTAATGAATCCATGTTAATGGCACTTTTGGAAAGGCATCTGTAAGGCCTCCTGACTGCTCACGTTCTGGTTCTTGAGAGGTCACCTCATGATACGTCTACATGAGATGTGAGAAAACTTCTATTTTCTTGTTATCATTGCCGTCACAGAGGATGTTAGCTTTTGCTATATCGAATTTCAAACTTCCCTTTTGTTTGGGTTTGCATGCATGGTGGAAATGGGAATGCAACCGTAACTTCTCAGATATACAACCTAGCTTCAACATGAGAGGAAAAAAATCATTGTAATTGCCCCCTAGTAATAATTCGATCATAATTTGTGGCATTGAGAATATACTTACAAAGCCCAATGAACTCTCACTGTAAAGGGCCAGTGCTGTAGTTCCAGTAGCTGAATTTTATCAAATGCAAGGAGGACTGGCAGCAAGCTCTGAGAGAGTAATTGCAAACAGTAGATCTTTCCCTTGATTTGATAGTATGGATTGGATAATTTTCCAAATCACTAATTCCTCAGTACAGCGTACAGCACAGGTGGCTGCTGATAACTCAAGCCTGCAAAGAGTCACAAAGCTGACTTGTTCATGGCATTGCTGCTGCTGCATACGTTGGTATAAAATACACAACAGTGCTCCTAAGGAGGAGAAAGAATGAGAAATGATAACATTAAATCAATAATCTTTATTTGACTCCTTTTATCTTTGTTCAACTCAGTAGCACAAGAAAATGAAAGCAATGGTTTTTGTGAGAAATTTGGATAGCAGAGAGCGCTCAGCCACCATGAAAGTAATTTCATATCTGGAGATGAGCTGTGAAAGCAGCTTTTCTGTTTATTTGAAGGATAGAGCAGAGAGGCCCAATATGACCAGGAGCGGTTTGAAAACAGCAGAAAGGAGTAGCTGCACGTTTCTCTCTAAGTGTCTTAAATCTCTTTCAGATTAGGAAACGGATCTCATGAGGAGGCATTAAATATGGCACACATCTTCAACCTGCTAAATGGTGGTAGCACTGCCATCATTAGCTACGAGTTTATTTTGGTAGCATGCAGAGATCAGATTGTATAATTACTGCACTGGCTCTTGCAATATGTTATTGGCTCAAACCTTGGCAGACACACAGTAGCTGAGCAGACTGATCAGGTTCAGCCCCAAATAGTCTGATTTTTCAGTATATGCAAGCCATATAACACACAAAACCCAAGGGTTTTAAAACTTTTTACAAATATCAGATACAAAAGGAAAGATATTTTTTTACTCTCTCCCCCGCCACAGCACCCTTCTCTCCTTGTTCATTGTAGACCAAATACCTGAGTATTACCACCCGCAGAACAAGCGTATTTTTAAATAGAATGTGGAGCTCACAGTCCAGCCACATTATTATTGTTATCAATATGGTCATTGTTAAATGGATGACAGCAGTTTCTGGGCTGGATGGGGAAATATTTGCATGCGGATAAGGAATGCCTGTTGTACTTTTTGACCACTACTTAAAACCTTCCTGTCGCAATATGGTCATGTATTAGTCTAAAGGGAAGCGGAAAAGGCCAAAGCAAAAACTCCTACCAGCTGAGACTATTTAACCTACCATCTGTTTCTGAACTGCCAACTAGCCTCTAGTTACCGAGGAAGCTGCCATCCAGTTAACCTTACTGAGCAGCGTATTTCTGACTTCGACTAATGGAGGCAGAATAGGAAGAAATGCATAGATTTTAACTTCTGCGCTGAGAGCTTGTAGTCCGGAGTGCCCTTATGAAAGTAAAATTGCAGCAGCAGTTCTTCTGAGGTTTTCTCGTGGTGCTGTGTATTGCGGATTCTGTGCAAGTATTAAATGTGCCGTATTACCACGTCAAGCATGTGGGAAGACTGTACATCCAAAGCAGGCTTGTTCTGAGCTGGTAAGATTATTTCTTATAGCTGTAGTGCTAGCAAAATTTTCAAACATCTCTTTTGTTTAGCAGCTTTGCTCTTACGTTACTTCGCTTTCCAGTTAATTTATTTGTTCTGAGAGCACAGCAGCTTGGATTTGATCTCACCAGACGGCGCTAACTAAACATCATCATAGATGGTCTGCAAATGGAAAGGGGACCTAAAGTGTTGAAGGAAATGTTCGTAGTAATTCTGTAGGTGGCACTCTTTGCACTGCGTCAGTCTTCAATCCAGGCCTCGATACAGTGCTAGTTGTTTTATATACAAGATACCAGGACCGGTATCTTTGTTTACATCCAATTTCAGTAGGCAGAGTTTATGCAAATGATACTTTTAGCATCAACTATATAATCTCTACTTGCTGTCCTAGATTATCACATTGTATTGCCATGTGCTTCTAAACTCTTAATGGATTGTGGTGGTGGTGATATTCATTACTGCATTATTTCTTTTGTGATAATGGGTACACGCACAGTTTTACTGAAGATGAAAATTGGTGGGTTAATTATTACTGTTGTTATGATTATTAACAGGAGCTCTGGATTGAGTTCTGCTATTTTGGCTCACACCGAGTGGTACCTGTAGCTGAAATAATCCTGTTGATGTCAGTGAGGTAATTCAGAAAGGATGGTTTAGCCTGGTGGGGAGCGAGGATGGCTGACTCTGCTCCGCTGTTGGGAGGCTGTCAGCTCTGAGAAGTTAAATCTTGGACTGTTTTCACAGACTTGAGCAGTTTCCCAAGCTGAACAACGAGTGGGATGTCTTTCCTCACAACTGAGCATTGTCAGACCATACATGACAGTAACAGCTGCATTGTGCTTGGTGTTTCCAAGAAAGAATAATCTTAAAAAGAAGTGTTATCTTTTCATCAACACTTTGCTCAGATTATGGGTAGAAAGAGGCTGGAGGTGGCATTCCCTTTATTAAAAAAAAAAATAAACAAACAAGTGAGTTGGGAATGAGACAATGTCTCGCCCTGCTCAGTTCTCCTTGCAACACAAACCCACTTGTTTGTGAAGTTCCTGGGGAGTGAATTCTGACATTTCAGCCCACTTACCACGTCTGAGATACAAGACCTTAACTATCTAGCCTTAGTTGAAGGGAATGCCTGAAAGGAGAAACCATGGGTGTGTGCCTTCTTGAACTAGTAACAATCTTATCAACTCACTGACATCAAGAGATGCGAGACACTGAAGCCACCTCAAAGGCTTCCAGCTTGTTAGCCTTTCACACACCTATTAGGATGCTCCTAGTGTAGCTCATTGGGTAAATTCGGTAATTGTCTTTAAGAGATGCATAGAAATCTGAAAGGTGGCTGTCAGCAGAGCATTAGAAGCTGCAGGCTGGTTAGTAAAAGGAGCACAGGGAAGTTGAACAAAGTGAAACCTTTACCTGCAGCCACAAACCTTTTAAAACTCCTCCCCTGTTTTGGGCAGCTTTTGAAATATTTACTGTAATAATTATGTATACATACTAATGTAAAAACTTTCAGAATAGCTATTTCAACCATAGGTGCAACAGAGATCTTTAGGTAAATATGATAAATAAAATTAAATTGTATATGTCTAAAGAGATAGATGGGAAAACATGTAAGGGCACGATAAGCTGGCCCAAATTATATCTTCATGGAATTGCATTGTGGAGTGAAATAGTCTTATCAAGGGCCTCTCACTCCTGAGGTGGATCAGATTAATAAGAAAGTAGAGGAAAAAAAATCTTTTTTTTTTTTTTTTTAATTAAGCAGCCATATGATTAGCAAATATAGAAATTCAGAATGGAGATGTAGAAGATACTTGTACAGATCTAACTGGGGAAAATCTGCTTTTTTGGAAGATTTTAGAACGTAGGAATTTCCTCTTTATCTTGACTGAATAGGGTTTTCCTTCTAATGTTTTCTGCAAAGATGAAAATTAATGTATTGAAGAGTCTTATTTATGTTATACCTTCTAGTCTGCTCGTTTAAAGCTCTTCTGTAATTTGTACAGTCTTTTATTATATTTCAAATATAATAAAAGCAGAAAGCTCAGATGAAATTTACCTAATTGATTTTCTTTTTCTTCAATGAAAATAATAACACTATGCATAACGCTCTAAAATAAACCACCTGTCATTTTGTACGTTTTGCCTAATACCACCTACTGGCCTGATTCAGCCAGTTCCTTCCACTCTTGTTGACATTAGGTAGTATTTTGCTGCTTAAGAAATCATACTGAAATAGCTTCTACTTCTAGAACTATTCCTGGAGAGGCAGGTTTTGGCCCTGGTATTAAGTCTTAGCTAACCGAGGCCGCAGACATGGATTACTGGCTGTATAACATCATTTATTTGATTGCTGATCACAGGTCCACGTGTATAAGGCAAATTCAACTTCTTAAATGAGCCTGAATAAGAGCTACTGAATGCAGGTAGCTGAACACATGCACCGAGATCATTGACTGTCCTACTCCTCATAAACATGCGTCCACTTTTTGCATGGCGTGCTCTTGCCTTTAATGTAACATGAGATAGCTGTTTGTACTCACAGTGCTGAGAAAATAATACATGAGTATAATGCTCACTGCCTCCGCTGAGCGTAGAGATAATTTTAGAAAATTCCTCCTAAGGACCTGGAGAGCCTAGCCTATCTTTTAATCACAGGATTAAAGAACAGCAAGATTATAGTTAGACCAAATAAGAACTAATGCAAAAGGTTTGGCTTGATATTGCTGGGTGATCTCCTCACCCTCCATTCCCTCTGGACCCCTGCAGGAAGAGTTTCTAAGTGTAAGGTGGGTGACCTTGTCCTCATTTGTCCCCAGTCTCCTTTGAGCCCGGCTTTGGAGTGGAGGTGGTCAGGATGCTTTTCTTCCAGGAGATGATGGCTCCACATAGCCCCTGGGGAGTTACAGTCAGCCTTCACAGCCATATCAACCACAGGCAACTGTTTTTCTCAGAGTGGATCTCCTTTTCCCTCCCAAGTGCTCTCAGGAACCCAGCTGTATGCCAGCCAAGACCCACCTGCATGGCATTTTGGTTCCACTGTTTGCAACTCAGCTAAGCTGGTTAGAGTTAGAACTTACAGCAAAAATTCATGCATTCCTCTTCATGCTGACTTCATACCATGGCCAGGCATAAAAACTATTCCCTTGAGTCTGTAAGCTGATTCTGGATATCGCATCAGCATCAGTCTTTCAGTCTCCTCAATAAATCACAATGCAATTACTAAAAGTATTTTGGGATGAGTCGAGAGGCAGAAGTTTGCTGGACTGTTTTACCCTGGCCAAACAAGGAAATGGTGTAACATAGGCAATTTGTTTTCAAGAGGAGTTTAAGAAACACTTTTGAACCAAAAGAAAGACCTAGTAAAGCTTGGCTGACAACACTCGTATCCTTACAGTATTCAAATCAGTTTGTTCATCTGGAGAAAGACATCTGTTAGGGCTTGTGCACTGAGAAAATCTGAGCTTATCAGGCATGAAAAATAATATACAATTGGAAGGAGAACCAGATTTGTGAAGTTGATAGCTTTTGTTTACCAAGCTACCGTGTTATGTACAAAGAAATTTTTTTAACTTGGTTCTCCGTGCTGTGTAATATAACGTGACATTTCTGTATATGACAGCAGAAGATTCAGCACTCGAACTTCTCACAGCATGACTCAACACCTCCTGACAATTCAGCAAATAACAACAACCAAAAAAATATCTTTAATCAATTCCTTTACCCAGTAATCTCAGTTGCAATCATACAGAATTACCCATTAGTCTCAATTGGGATCACACAAAATCACTCCAAGTCTTTCATGACTTCATACTCAGCTTTTTCCACCAGAAAAAAAATATATGCAGCTAATGAAAAGGTAAACTCCCTGTGTACACACTGACATAAATGTCAAATTTTAATGATTGCCTTCTTTGAACTTCGGACAACTCATACATACTGTGGGATCCTGCACAGGAAACAGTAAATGTCATCAAGACAGTGCATGGGATGTAATATATTATAATAAAAGGCCAAATGACTTGAAAGTCAGGTTTTCTTGCATTTTTTATGAAAGAAAAATTGACCCATTTTTGTGAAAGATGTCACTAAGTCATAGTATAATTTTTGTTGCAGAATTGAAGACAGTGACTGAGACTTGTGTTCCTAGAGACAGCTAGACGCTTTTGGAAAGGCTTCTCCTAATTAAAAGATACTGGCTGATTCAACCAAAAAAGCTTTCATCTTTCATCCTGTAGAAATTGGTACATGGCCATGAAAACTGATTTTTTTTTGTTCTTCTTTCTCTCTGAGCTTTTGCAAACTTCAGCTGCAGTATGGAAACAGACTATATTTTTGGCTGAGCAGAAACCCTTCTGTTGAAAATAGCTTTGATGTCTAGGAAAGGATAGTGGTAGCGTCTCTGCGTTTGACATTTTTCTTGAAATTAAATCAAAGAAAATCTTTATTTCACTGCCTTCGATTTATATATATATAAAGGTATGTATATATTTAGAAAGAATGAGGAACTAAAAGACAAAGAAAGAGATTACTTTGAATTTTAACTTTTTCCTACCTTTAATGATTATCATTAATGCTCTCTTGCAGAGCACCTCACTCTAACAAAATACATGGTAATATTTAGTGTAAGCCAAGAAGCTAATCTAACATGCTGTTTATTTTACATTATCAAAAAGACTGAAAAGTAAAAATGGGAATGAAACATAAATAAATTGAAACTCTGCATTAGATCAATCCCTGGACATGACTAAATACATTAATTGGTGTTTCTGTTGTAGTAGTATCAGTTATCCTCCTAAAATTGTGGCTTGTTTTTTTTTTCCCTTGAAGTCGCATTTTTGTGAAGTCAGAGTTAATTTAATTTATGTAAAAATGCATGAGTAGTAAGATTTTGGAATTTGAAGACACCCCCCCTTTGTTTCACATACTGTGAGTACACAAGCATCGGTGGGTACAAGGGAAAAAGGAGGAGGGATCAAATGCAATATTAATACTTTCTGAATTCCTTGTCATGAAATTCACAGCAGAATGCAGCAAATTGGCCGTGAACATTGGAAAATTGTGTGCAGGATGCTCATTTTTGGAGTTTGCCCTCTGTTTTAGAATGTAATATATATGAAATTGCTGTGGAAGGAGAAGAAGAAAGAATGTGACACAGAACAGCAGGGATCCTGTTTAAAAACCCAGTTCAAGCCTCCCACAGTGGTACAGTTTAGTTGTGCAGGGAAAGGAAGCAGTCCTATAGCTTTTCCTCGTGAATCCAAGCAACAAAAAGGGCATGACAGAACCACAGGCTTGATTTCAGTGCCAGGGGCTCAGCAGAAGCAGATCTCTTGGCTTGGCACCCTCCTCCTTGACAGGAGCAAATCGAGTTATCCTGACTTCCCTGCGGGGGAGACAAGCTCCAGAAGCGTACAGGCTGGTCTTGCAGCAACAGCTGAGCACTTGGAGCAAATTAGGATGTCGAGTTGTACCAGTGACTTCCCATCATGCCACCAGCCCCGGTGGGGAGAGTGCCCAAAGGCAGGGTGCTGGAAGAGGAAAGGTGGGGACAGACCTTTTGAGGACCAAGTGGGCATGAAAGCAAAGTAGGCAAGCCAAGATCTCCTCAAGGATGTCTCGATATGTTATGATTTTCTTCAGTCTCTTGCCCCATTCCTTAAATGTAATTATTCTTCATCTGCCACTCTTTGATTGTTATTTCCCACTATTGGTAGCATATGTGGAATCGGCAGCATATGTGGGACTCGACATGCAGGCACACCAGAGATAGCTGTGCAGCGTATACAATTCTCATAGGCATATATTGATATCCTGTGTCATAGGCTCCACTAATGTGCAAGCCAAACTTCACACTAAATAGTGGTAAATGATTTTGACAGGAGTGGGAAAACAGATGCTGGTTTCAGAACCAACCTCTATGACTCGTTTCTTTATCATTTCGTATTGCTGAAAACTTTGCCACAGAACAAACTCCTGTGGAAAGTAATACTTACAAAATTAAGAGAATTCTTCTTAATTTTTGTTCATTGAAGTTTTCTGGTAATAATTGCCTGTCCATGTTATCTGGAAGTAAATTAGCTACCATCAGGCTTGACAAAGTGCTGCGGAATATCTGTAGGTTCATTCTGTTCATGTTCCTGTTCAGGGTCAGTTCAGTTCAGATGGTCTATACAGATGGTACCGTTTACTTTTTAAGAAACAGCCAACACAAAAGGAGAATGTTAAACAAATTCCAGAATTAAAAATCCTTGCACACATATTGTCATATGAGACTACTCTGTTTGTATTCAGTTTGATAGTCTCACAGTTCTTTTACTGAAATTAAAAGCTTACATTTTGAATAGCTTTTGTTTCAAAATAACCATTCCTTCCCAAAATATAAAAAACATAGTTAATTAAACACAGAAATATAGGCAGAGAATTTCAAAGATTCCTATGGTGGAGGATAATAGGAATTTAGGAAGATACAGTTAGCACACCAGAATAGTAGTTTAGGGGAGGAATTAGGTGTGCAGAATGCAATTAAACAAAATTGGTTCAGCAGAACTTCAGGGGCCAAGGTCTCCAGTATTAGCAAAAAATACCCAGAGTCACTCATGACTACACAGCAGCCAGGAGCTCTCATACCTGGTATGAAAGATGGCACTTCCATTGATGTACTCTTCATTAGCATCTTCCTGAGGCATTGACTTCAGGGACAGTTATCTGTTCTTTTTGGCAACGTTTTCTGTGTTTCTTTAAGATATACCACACAAGTCCCACTTCAGCACCTCTTTATCTGAAGAAATCTATTTTCAGTCTCTTTTTATAGGGAAGTAAAATGCTCACCAAGGTGCTAATTTCATAGTTCCAAAAGTTACTGTACATTTAAGATAAATTGCAAATTAAATCATTCTGCAGTTATATTAAAGTTCCATAGTAGGAATCACCATTTTTTCTTAATATTTTACCGCTTTAATCGCAGGTAAATGCCTTGGCCTAATGCATCTCAGTAAAGTATAGTCCTATTTTCAAACAGTTTTGTTAAATATTAATGATGAACAGTACACAAAAGCTATTATAAAACAGTGAATAAAAAATTTTTCCTTCAACTCCACTTTGAAATACTGAGCTTTTAAAAATATTTCAATACATTCACACCATCCTCCACATTAAGAATTTCTGCTTAACGTTCCTATGTAAACTTCACGTAAAAAAGGAAGTTTGCTGTCATTTTGCACTGAGTATCAGCTTTAGTATTAAAAGATGTGAAGAGCTGAACTTTCTGATTGTCATGCAGGCTTAATTCATGCATGAAATGACTGTCCTTTCTCATACTGTAGGACTATATGCATATTGAGAGCCTCCTAATGCTGTCTACACCTGCACCTTGATACACAACACTGCTTTTTGTGCTCCAGTGGACCCTCAGGGCTGCAGCCATGGTTGGCCCAAGAGGTGCAGGTATATGGGATGATGGTAGTCCTTGAATCCAGGAGGGTTTGTGTTTAACTAGAAGAGAAACAAGAAGCGGGCACACAAAAAAAAAGCCCTCATTGTGCTGCTGGGAAGCAGAGTTATGTAGAAGCTGCATCCAGACTTCAAACTAGTGCAGGCTGCTCCCGTCCCTCAGTTTTACAGATTTGACTCATAGCCTGAATATGTGATAGCTCTTTTCCGCACCAGTTTTGTGGATTTCCTTCCCTTAGAAAACAAGGCATTGCTTGTGGACTGATGAATATCCATGGCTCATTTTATCAAATGAAGTCAGATTTCCCTAGTGCACTGTTTCCTCTTCACATGTATCTAAAATAATGTGACGGCTTGTGTTAAGGAGTTTGGGCACTTGCACATCAGGACTTTCTATATATCACTCCAGACATTTATCAGATTGTAGCACTATTCTAGGAAACATATCTTAAGAAATTGCTCTAGTAAAAGCAAAAATTAATTGCTTTACTGAGACAGGTTGATGATTTGCTGTGTCTGTGAGTACCTCTGCATGGTTTCACAAGTCAAGAAGTTGCCTAAAGGAATGGTTCACAGTATGTCTTTCTTAAGACTGATGTCCATATGCTGAAATTTTATATTTGCTCATTGCAAATACTACCTCATTCCTTGTTGTCTGGAATGGAAGTTTCCCAAATGCTCTCTGTCCTGCTGGTAGTAAGACTGAACTCAGACGTAGGTGTGAGGGCCTTCAGCCTGCTCACCTGTGGGGGAACCCCAATTCCCCCTCCTTACTCCACAAGAATAAGTAGCTTCTGTTGAAAGCAGCGGTGAAAGGAGCAGCAAGAGCAAAGGCTCAGGAGCTCTGGTTCTGCCACTGTTCTCTATTTCTGTTGCAGTAGTGCCCAGCTGTCAGGGCTCTGCTGTGCTCTGCAATGCATAAACATGACACAGCAATGGCTCTCTTGAGTTGTATGGAAGTGCTCTCTCCTTTTTAAAACTAATTCAGTGTGGGGGTGTGGGTCTCTCCTGCATTAAATGCTACTCTTGGTCCCCAAAGCATTCAGTGGTAGAAGACTGTTTTTTCATGTTATTTTTACCTACTATATCTGTGATGGACCCATACAAAACTATTCATCTGCATTAAAGCTGTTCTTGCTGTGCATTTACTGCCATAAGTAATTGTATCGTTTTCTCAGATTACCCTCGTTTTCTCAGATTACCCTCTGCTTTTTCCTTTTCTACCTTTCTTAAAATCTTCTTGTTGTGCTATGTGTTTTGTAAGATGTTTGTCAAATTGTCATCATCATCATCATCATCATCATCATCATTCCTCTTCTACTCTATCACATGCATCAGGAAGAATCTTGACAGTATTGTGCAAAGAAATCTTGTGGTTTTCTATATTCCTACAATTACCAAAATGTAATCATAATGCTCTTTGGGGATGGTAGTCATTAAAATGATACAAACAGGCAACAGAAGACAACAAAGGACTTCAATAAGTAGACTCTTTTTGGTCTAGTGAGGGAAAAAAAATACCTAAGTGTTAGAATTTTATATCTAAATATATTTATACTCTGTCCAGAAGTTTAAAATTGTTTTTTTTGATCCCCAGACAAAAATTTTTGGATGAAAGAAGCTTCCTGGTGCTTAGATCAAAAATCAAAGAAATCTATTTATCTGGATCTGACTCTGTCAGTTAAATAGCTGATCTGAATCCTGGAAGGAATTATACCTCTTGACCATGGATCATTCATTGCTTGCAAGGTGATCGGCCAAATTAAAAACAGCCCCATGTACTTCTGATTTCCTGATACTCAAATGGAATTGAGTGAGAAGGCTCTTTTAAAGGTTTATTTGTAATCAAAATATTATTAAATATGTAATTGCTTTAGGAATTAAGCTGTTGAATGTTTAAAAACAATTGTTTCCAAAATACCTCACTAGGGCTCTAAGATAGTAGGTGTCTAGTCATCGTTTAGTTCCCTTACCATGTTTTGCTCTGCTCAAAGTTGTGCACGTATGTGCATCTACATGCGAATTAAGACCATCTACTTTTAAAGTGGGAATTGTATTTTCTTCCTAATATTAATCAGATGCCTGGTGAGATACATACATCATATATTGAGATACGTACTTGGCTGAAGGATTTCAGTTGTCTGTTACACTTCAGTTTGTTGTCATACAGCCTCAGTATTAAAATGCTATTTTAATTGAGGCATGAACATCAGAGGGCTTCATTGGCTTGGGTACAGGTAGCAGAATACAGACCCATTGAACTCTTTTTTTTCCCTCAATATTGAATTGTTTTATGTAATGTCTTCCTGATAATCTATGAATATCATGTCTACATTTACTCACTGGTTATTTAACATATATCTTTTGATTTGGTGTGATCCAAAATAAGCGCAGTCATAAACCACTATACAGAGGCAAGTAATGTGTGGCTGATTCTTCACATAGTATAAACTACCACAACTCAAATTTAAATATTTTTTCCTCTTCTGGCTAATCTTCTCTAGGCCAAACACTGGAATTCATCAAGAGAGGATACTTTTAATATCTTGTTTGCTTTTCTTTTCTTCTCATGCTCTAAGTAAAAGTTACTTTTATTTCCCTTAGTGATGGAAATAATTTTCTTTGCTGTACTAAATTGGTTTTGTATTTCGTAATTTGCATGCAAATCTAGTGAAAATACTTCGACAAAATATAAACCTCATGAATGAAACTGCTTTAAGCTTTACAAAGCAGGCATGTTGCCCTGAAATTTTGAAGTTACATATTTACATTCTCGCAGGCAATCAAATTTAAAACGTACCTTAAAGCCTATCTTCTCTCCCGGTGTAACACCCGAACTTAATGCTGAAATAGACTAGCTCAGTTCATTATAGGAAACTTGCATTTTAACTTGATTCCATTATTTGCTGATATATGATCTTCTGTGTGGCCCATAATATATTTTGGCAAAGCGAGTGTCAGCTATAGCAGGTATCAGAAAACAGAAGGCTACACACCAGGGTGAACAGTAAAACAAGGCATTCAGCAGTAATCTTTCCCACAACTTCATATGCAGGTTTTATAAGCAAAATCATGACCCTGTCACAATGTTCATTTCTTTCATGGTTTTCATATAATAGGGAAGTTAGTAACAACATAAGACTTCCCTGCCTTGCGATTTCCTTATCATAACTCCAAGCTGTACTGAATTGCCAAAGTATCCCCAGTTACTTTCTTCCTCCAGCTGAATCTGTTTGTGTTAATAGGAAAGAGCAGTTCTCCCCCTGTTTTTCAGTCTGTGTGAGTACACGTGGGCAGCCTCAGTGCAGGTACAACAGTCAGCCAGGTCATACCTCAGATTCACCTGGTCACGCGTCCTATCCCAGACTTGGCAGACATGGTGGTGGAGTTGTCCCGCTCAGATAAGCAGTGAGGTAAAAGCCAAGCTCCAGGGCTGACCTCAGCCTGCCCAGCCCATCTCATGGACTAGCTAAGGTTTAACATCCTCTGAGCTCATGAACTGAGAAGTGGATGTCCACTGGTCACCTTGAGTTCAGCTGTGCTCTTCCTGAATGAATGACTGAGACAATGGGGTCCTGTCCAAATACCAAGTGGGTATCTTCTCCCTGCAGGAACATGTAGTTTTTGTATAGTGAGGTGAGGCAGGCCTGTTTCTGAGGACAAGCTTGGATGCAGCCTTTTCAGACAGTAGAGCCACATCCATCTGGATGTTCATTCCAAACCACATCAATCTGGACGTTCACTCCCAAATCCAAGGTGTTAACCTTTATCAGATTCCAGCTCTTCTACATCTGTATGAAACATGGGTTTAGATTCAAACTCTCTTTCATCTGTGGCCTGCCTTGGTTAGAAACAGGAGAGGTGGTAGGTGCCTGGATTCTTCTCTTCTTTGCATAAAACCTACAATATACATTTGAATGCTTCTTAGAAGCAGACAAAACAACTCCAAATCTGCATGAAAAGAACAAAATAAAGCCCATACAGAAAGTACGTAATGCCAGGAATAAGGCTGCTTCTGCAAAACTTAATTTGGCCCAGTTGAGTGCAGGCATTCTGACATTCTTTTAAAAATGAATACTGTTTTTTCCACATGACCCTGCTTCATCGGCAGTTAGCTTGTGTTTCTTTCCATCCTCTTCATGTAGTATGTGGCCCCAGGGCTTTCCTTACCACACATCAATCAAAACCCACACTGAATACAAAATTATTGGTTGCTTCATTGTTCTCATGACTATCATACCTGAATGCTTCACACACAGTAATGAAATTACCTGCAAAATACCCTGGCCATTCATGGCTTTGTTATCCTTGCTTCACAAGTGATGGACAGAGGCACAGAGAGAGGAAGAACAAAATAGTTGACAATGTATCAGGTAATTTCTAAATAATATTTTTTCATAGTCTCCATAATTTTAACCATTTTATGTGTATATAAATACAGTTTTAATCCACATCAATTGCAGCTTAAGTGTGTAAGTGTTCAATATCTCAGCTCAATTGTCTTGTATAGAGGCCAGAAAATGAGGAACATCAAATTAATGGTCATCTCTGGGAAATGTGGAGTGATTTGTCCAACATCACATAGGAACTCTGTGGCAGATCCAGAAATGGAATTCAGTTCTTCAGTGGCAGCTGCCTTAACCATTAAATCTTATTTTCTCGTTCTGTAGTCCCTTGCTGGTTCATTATATACCTTCCAGTTCCCGAAACAAATGAGGCAGAGAGAAATGAAAGCCTCATTCACTACATAAACCTGATTCATTCCCAGAATACCATTTCTCAGAATACCATCCACAGTGCACACAAAAAGAGCTGCAGCTATGCCATGGAAAAATAGTCTGTGATCACATAATTGAAGATGGTTTCACAGCAGATACGTTCAAAAGGTCCAAATTGAGTTGCATAAGCAATTTTAATCTGGCATTTCCTACCTTTTGAATATTTGAATTTGAATGGAGTCCTTAGTAATTATTTCCGATACTTTGCAAAGAAATAGTAAAACAGAATTTCTGCTCTGTTGAGCAATGCTTACCTTAAGCTTAGATGATCAGAATTTATATCTTCATCTTTATAGTAGAGACAACTAGCACCTGAGCTCTTAAAGTAAATGTTATTCATAGATGGCTACTTAACTTTTATGAGAATCAATCACTAGAGTGAAAACAAAGTGCACCTTCTTTTCACAAAAAAAATATAAAGTACTAAATCTCTACCTTCACATAGACATCTGGAGGGGACTTCAGTGTATACAGGGAAGACCTATCAAATCATGTATGTCTAGGCTCTCTTTCTCTCCTTGTGTACCTGTCTGTCCCTTCACCCTGCACGTGTTCTACCCCTTCACTGATTTTTTGCCATCACACACTGCAGACCAGAATATTTCTCTGTGGCTGAGTGTATTCATTGGGTAAATAGGTTGCAAGAACTGATAAAAGGAGAGAAGGTAAAAGGAGTGTCCTATCTAGACACTACAACTGATAATCATGTTTGGAGAATAAGAGCAGCACTGAATTGAGCTTTTAGGTTGTTGAGGACCTTCAGAAGGCTTGAATGCAGAGAAGAGCAGATGGAATTGGGCAATCAGGTGGGGATTCCTGCTGTTATTCTTGCCAAAGGGATCCAGGGTCTCTATTGCTTGACCAGAAAATCAGAGACACTCACTGGGCAAATGTCCCAGGCTACCTCAGTGTATTTTGAAGTTTAACTCACAGCAGTAACTCCAGGTGATGTATGCAGCAGCCTGCTGCAAGCCTGTACTCCCCGTGGCACAGTGCTTCCTTCCATGCTTTGACTCGGCTTTTTGGAGTCAGATGACATATACATTGACTTTTTTTTATGAGTGGGACAGAGCATATTGGTGGGTCAAATTTTGCTGTGAATTTGTTGTTCTTAAGCGAATCATGGCTGGGTGATGAAGCATACCCTCTTAGATCCAGATTTGTCTGCCATTTTCCATGGTGCTCTGTCAGCAGTTCTAATGCTGCAGTGAAGAGGCAAAAGTCAATGAGGATTCAGGCCTGGGCATGGATAAATCTATTACTTTCCTAAAGAATTTTGGCTTAGCTTTCTCACTTTGCTTGTTAGTATGTTTTTCAGGTTCTGATTTCTTGGTCAGGAGCCAAAATTTCCCCTCTTGTTACATGCTGCTGTAGGGGAAGGGTAATCCCTGTGGCTTTGGCAGGTGCCGATAACTTCTGAAGGGAAGTAGCTTTTGCGAAGGCGTATTGTGACTGGGAGCATTGCTCTATAATTCATTCCTATCCCATTGCCTATCATAATTCAGTTGTGCAGGACCAGCTCATTTGAAATAGCCTCTCGTTTGTTAGTTATTAGTGCATGTCAGATCGCAAAAGAAGCTATGGCTTGTTTGCATATTGTATATTTTCCCTCAAACTTACCCAGATTTCCCAGTTTGACTACTGCAGATGTAGTTCACATGCAAAGAGGATTTCTTTTACATTTTCTAGTAACTCTTAATAACCTTATTGGCTTTTTTTAAACAGAATTTCTCCTGATTTATGCTCAAGGATTAAACCCACATTGGTCTTGATTTCTGCTGTGCTTTTGACATCTGTTTCTTTGGTTGTAATCCATCCACATAAATTTTTAGAATGTAAAATAAAATTAGCAAAAGTTCATTTTAAACTTTAGTTTAAAAAAAAATAACCATCGCTTCAAGCCTCTTTTAGGGCTTGGTTCTTTTCTAATTAGAATTTTTTAAAATTTTACTTTAGGATATGTACTATAAATTGTTTATAAATCATGAGGACAATAAATGGTTTGCATAGGAATTAATTCTGTCCCCAGGGAAGAGGTAACACTGATGTGAGAATAAGCCTCTGGCACAGCCATTTTTGTCCACTCAAGTCCTATTTTGAGGATGCTGTGAAAAGAGGTAGATGATGTTCAGGTTGATTTTTCAGGAATAAAATTAACCTTATCTAGGAGCAACGTTTATCAGTCTGAGGTCCACAGACTGCAAAAAGAGAAGAAAAAGAAAGCACACTTTTTCCCACGTGTAAGAAATAAAAAGTGAAAATAACTACAGATTCAATGTTTTGCCTAATTTTTTATTTGTTTGTAAATGAAAACCATTGTGATGATTCTGTACAGGGTGAAACAAGAGTCTTTCTTTAGAAATTGTTTGAATAATTTCTAAAGATATTTAGTTGTATTTGAATTTCAAAAGATTATGAAATACAAGACTAGGGACAGCAGCTGGCCAGACAGGTCATGCAGGCATGTTATCATTAGATCTGCATGAGCCCATGCAGCTGACAACAGAAACAGTACAGTCAGCCTATTCCCTCAAGATCAGAATGTGTCCCTGAAAGGTCAACAACAGAAATTGCATTCATCAGCTCCAAAATAATGAGTCTTCCCCCGTTTTTATTATTCTACCTTTGTCTGGCTGGTAGCCACGGTAAAATTTTTCCACCTTTACAGTAATGGTCACCTCAGAGCCTGGTTCTTCCATAAACTTTGTGCTAGTTTACCATGCTAGTATTTATAAAGCCTGTAATCCTTCCCATTGGATTATTGCAGGTTCTAGTCATTGGTTCTCTGGAGGTTTGGTTAGTTTAGTCTGTCAGCATGTTCAAAACTGTGGGGAGAACACTGTCGTTCAGAAGGTATATTGCTCAAGGCCAAATGCAAATGTTCTGGTTTGCATACATTCCCAAAGGTTTTAATTGCTGGAGCAAGGCCTTGCGTTTAATAAACAAGTATTGGCGAAGCTCACATCTGGAGTAGCTAGTTATGTTACTCTTTGTGAAAAAAAAATATGGTCTTTTTGTTTTTATTTCCAAACTTTGGAAGAACTCCTTTGGTTGTTTGGAGCTATATTCCTATTTATTCAGTCCCAAAAGTAATCATAGCTGTTCTCTGTTGTATGCCACACATCTTGAAAGATTTTATAAGGTGTTTTATATGCCATTAAAAAACTGTGGGACACATTTCTCATGGACTAAGTTTTTGAAATAATTCAATATTCATAATGAGGATGAGAGTAAGAAGTGGTTTAGTAAAATTAGTAGGATGCTGGGCTGTCCAAGGCTCTGTGCAAATCCGGGCTTGATTCCACCACCACTTTTCTTGAGCTTGTGGTCTCAAGAGACTAAGGATGGGAATCATTATTATTCAACATTGCAGGCAGAGGTACTGAGCTGTTAGCTCAAGGTTATGTGGTTCAATCCGGGGCAGAGCAGGGAATGAGACTCCTGAGAGCTTCTGAATCCAGGTCCACATTTTAACCACCAAAGCTCCTTGATATGAAACCATGATTGTTTGATACATTTTGTCCTGCAATCAAAATGAAGGAATAATTACGCACTTAGAGACTGTTTCCTACAATGATGAACCAACTTAAATCAAAGACAAGACATGCAGAAATCCTTAATCCAAGTCTTGGGTTTGAGGAACTCTTTATTCAAGCCATGATGAGTTATGATAATTAATCTGAAAACTAATGATAATAATTATTTTTATTTGAGATAAAAAGCCAGAAGTAAATTTTGAATGTTGCACAGTTGTGGTGTTCTGTTTATAGCCCTGGAAATTTCTTACCAATTAAAGACGAGCCCCGAAGTGCACAGAGAGGCAAGACCTTCATTCTCAGCATTCCATTAGGTTGTTAATTAGCCATAATGTTTATGACTTTCTAAAGCAAGTTGCTGGAACGGGCTTAGGGTAACATTCACGTTCTTTTGTGTCCTGGCAGTTTACAAATTGCAGCTTACTGTAAGGTATATCAAAGTGTAAGACTTCACAGAAGAATGTAATGAATTTGTTAAGGAAAAATTCAGGTTATAACATATGTATTGCTTCTGTTAAATATACATGTGCCAAATAAATTTTTCTGCTTGCAGTTGAGTGGGAAAGGACAGATTTCTGGTTACATCTATGCAGGGACAGCTTCAGCTTATTGCTGGTATTTATGAAATGGTTTTCTGTCTCAGCTAACTCTGCATGTTGGGGTGTATTTTTTAACTTTTACTTGTGACGTCTCCATATTTCTTAAATCACCCCTTTTTCTAGTTAAATAAATACATGTAGGGAGGAGGGGGACTGTGTGGCATTTTTTATGAAGAGCAAAGCAGTTCTTAGTCCTGATATGATACATTTTACATTTTTAAAAGTAAATTTATTTTTTAAAATATTGAAGTGGAATAAATTTTTTTATTTACACAGATTGCTCAAAAATTTTAACTTTTACACATTGTTAAAAAATATCTCTTTTAGTTTTTTGCAATGTAAGAGTTGGAAAAAAACCTCATAGCACAAATTTTATTTAATAAATAAAGCAAGAGCTCCTAGAACAGCTATGTAGCTATTTTTGGTGATGTTTAGTGAAAGGGTGACAGCACTGACCTTTAGAGTGTTTGTTGAGTACAAGCAAAGTGCTTGAACCATTCACTCTAGTGATGTAAAGCTGCCAAGAATATAACCTATGAGAATAGGTGCAAGTACAGTAATAATTCTTTATAGACCTAAGGTTTTGTTCTAGCATTTTTAATACTGTGAGTGTTTATCCTTTCTTTTCCTATCACATGTCTACTGATGGTAGAGTTCATGTGTGAGCTGCATTGTAGTATGCCAAAATAAAATCCAAACTGCATGGCAGTATACTAATCTACAGTGTGGAGTTGGGCTCATGTAATTTAAATTATGGCCAGAGGTAATAAAAATTTCTAATTCTAGTTTATAAGGGAACAACATGAACCCTAACAGCTGTAGAACAGTTCACAAGAGACAATTTACCCACAGTTGTACCGAGGCTGGTTTATAATGTATGATGAGCTGTCACAGGCTGGACTTCTCATTTTTAGATTGTCCTATTTTTTTATTAGTAAAGTTAATAGAAGAATTGTATTGCCACTATTCCAGATAGGACTAATAAATGTAGTAGGTACCAATCTGAAAATATATGGATAAAAAGTATACATCTAGAGAAAAAAATAACCTATCAACATTATTGTTGAATGGAATATATATTTTTTGACATTCTGCGGTACTTTTAGCACTGAAAGAAATTTTACTGAAAGGGGAAATTTCTGAAATACAAGAAGCTTAAGAGGGATTGTGTTTAGATTTGACTGAAAATCAAATAGTGGTCCTTCTGAATGCAGTGATCAAAAATATTCTCTTAGACTTCAAAGAGATGGGGTTAACAATAAATATATTTGTTTCAAGAAAACATACAACTGGCACAGATGTCTGAATGGCAAAAAGGAGAACTGAAATACTTTCAAGAGAGGACGAAGACGCTGGGTTGAAAAAATCACTTATACTGATCTTGGGTCAGTCAAGTATTTTAATCACTGTAAGGAGATAGGTAACTCAGACTCACATAGTCCTGCTTCAGCATAGAGTTAGCAAAGTACAAAGTGCATGGGAAAGAAATTAAGAATTCAACAGGACATAAATGGGCAGCATAATAGAAAATAATTAAACACAGATTTGCGGCATGAAAGATCAAACTTTTAAAAGTGAGTTTTATGTTTGAGTAATTAAGATGAAAATTACTTTTTTGTTTCCTGTTTTGTCTCATCTATGTTTTAAGCATTTCACAAAATTCTTTTAAGATCCCTTCTTTCCCTTGCAAGTCTAGGTCAGTGTAAAAATGAATCATTTTCAGCAGCAAACCAACTGCAAAAGTCTGTAAAGAAAAAAGGAACAGTAACGTCTTGCTTTCATGTAACACCTTTCATCCTGTAGACTCCCCATCTTTTTATGTTAAGATACACCACTCTGTGATTCTATGATTCTAGGATGTCCTTTGACTCACCAGCTCTCCAGTGGAAAGCTACAGTGTTAAAGTGCACGGGAACAACTGTCCAAAAGTCCAGGCCAGAAACAGAAAGCAAATCCCCTTCCTTTTGCTTAGCAGTGAGAATTTTGGTAAGCAGAATGTAATTAGTCAAACTGGAATTTGGCCATAACATTTGGGATGATGCCCAATAATTTTGCTCTTATTCTGGGAGACTGTTGCAAAAAGCATCCTGAAATCTTTGATAATGATAAATGGTGAGCACCTGGCTTTGAAGACCTTTTTCTTCAGTCAAGGTAAATCAGCTAAGCCTTAGCATCTGGCACTAAATTTCATTGAAATTATTGTGCTTCAGGAGGTGTGTCCTGAAACTACTGAGGGACTTTGACTCTGTGGGGCCTCACAGCAGGAGAATATTTATCAAGGATGGAAGTACATCCTTTGGGCAGGATGTCCCAAAGGCCAGAGTGACCCAGATCTTTGGTTATCAGGATGGGAAAAGCTGGGACTGTGAACTGACAGTTGGCTGGACAGTTTAATTCCTCTCACTAGGGTCTTTGCAAACCATGCTTTGCTTCTGGCTAGGAAGGTGCCATCTTTGAAATTGTCGACATCATTCCTTGCAGCTTATGGATCTAAACATAACTTACAATTGTGAAGAGTGAAGCCATGTCTACAGTTAAGACAGTGACAGGAGTCTGCACTGATGAACACGAAAAAAACAACTATCCAAGTTGGCCTGCTGCAACTGCAGTAAATATCTTTACACAAGATGAGGGCGTCACTACCAAAAATTCAGCAATATTTTATGCAAGGTAGCTGGCCAGTGAGCATCGGCCTCTGAAATATTCATCAAGAAAAGGTGTTGTCCCTTGTGAAGGAGAATTAACGAGTAGAAAAAGAATAAAGCCATAAAGGCAGTAGTGACAGATCAGGGGGGCAAATGAATCTTAAACACTATACATATTTCTTTTCCACCAAGGGATTCTTATGGTGTAACAGTATTTTTCATCTCTAATCACTGGTGCTGCGTGTCAGTATCTCTTATTCCTTTCCCGATTTGAGTGACACAATGTGATATGTCTAATGACAACTAGAACAAATTTCAGTAATGAGGTCACCTTGGGCCTGTATTACTGTCTGACTGCTGTTTTCCATAGAAATTATTTGTGAAAGCAGACCACATGCTCTGCATAGCTTCCTCTGCTTTACTGAGAGTGACGAAAGGGAGATATGTTAAAACTTGCAAGGTGCAGATGGTTTGCATTGATCTATTCCTGATTTTGAGATGTAAATTGATATGTAATGAGAAAGCTGCCACTTTGGTCCCTAGAAAAAAAGTTTATGGGTTTGGTTGAATTGCTTAACTTTTCTTTATGAATGTAAAATCATGCAGATTCTAACTGACGATGGGCAAACATATGCCAGCAAGGAAAATAATAAGTGATTGAAAGATGAGCCCAAATGAAAATCTAAAGTCAAAAACCTAACTTTGCCTCCAGCTCAAGTGGAACTGAGATTGTGGAAAATAGTGCAGGAAAGTAATGATCCTAAGAGACTGGGAAATAGCAAGAGTCAAGTTAGAACTTCTCTAACTATAGTAAAATTCTACTCTTTGCTACAATACAATATGAAGCTTATTAAAAAAAAAGGGAAGTATTTTTGCTTCTAGTATGTCACAGAAAAGTGGTTGTTTAGAAATTTTGCTTAGTGTTCCCAACAGAGAGGAAAGAACTACTGTCAAATCTGCAGAGACTATGGTGGTCTCAGGACATCATTCTGTTGTCCACCATGCAGAAGTAAACCAGGAATACTTGGACAGCAATATCATCTAATTTAGACTGGATTAATTCCAAAGACTACAAGGGATTTGAATTACAGTGATGTAAGGGAGGTCAGAATGCACCTACTGGACATGCACTGGTTTTGTCCTATAAACATCAGCTGAGTAACTGTTCACCCTAAGAACAGGATTTCTGTGGGACTACTCATAAAGGTACTCTCCTGTGCACAAGATCAGGCTCTAATTAAGTTTTTTAACTAGATTCACAGGAATGTAAGGAATCATGACTGGATAGGAATATGGATTCAGTGCTTCAAAATAGCACTTTATTGAGGAAAGGCCCAATGAAGAGAGAATATGTATTTGAAAATACTTTTTTTTGTGTTAATAGAATATTTTGGTGTGTACCTAGAGTCCAGTACAAAAGAACAATTTCAGGTCCCCTTTTGGCTTTGACAGGAATCCCCTGCAACCATATTTTCTTCCAGAGGTAGTGATAAATAGCAAACTCCTGTCCTTTACAATGCCACTGTTCTGTCATTATTAAATAAGATGGTGCTGAAGCAACAGACTATGTAATGTTTGTGCAAGAATCCCCACCGGAAAACTAGCCAATTATCTTAAAAATCTGCACCATTTCTCATGAATTGACTGATCATTGTTTTATTAGTTAATGGATTTCATTACATATTCGTGTGCATTTCAAATTCACAATATACTTTCAGAGCTACATAAGGATGATCGCCAGGCCAGGAATCAAATTATAACTAAATCAATACATTGATCAGAAAGAACATTTCTAAATTAGCTCAATTAAGGTGTTTTTTCTAGTACATGGGCTTATAAAAATCCATGCAAAGCTTAGACTGACTGCTTAGTGGCTTCCACAGAGAGGTATAAAATATTCCTGAGATTGAAAGCTTTTTCCTGACAACTAGTCCTGGGAGTTTTGCTGGCTCCTTGCAACACTCATGCTCATTGAGGCTCATTGGTCCTGATTCTGTTCACTGATTTATAGTTACTCAGAAGGTTAAATTAATTGAAATCAATGGAGCTATACCAGTACGAGATGTTCTGACCTCATGTTAAATGCTACGAAGGTAAAATCAAGTCCAATGTTTTCTCATCTGTAATTCCATTGATTCATAAAATCAGTGTTCTTTGAAATTTGTTACTGTTTTTACTAGTAATAAGATATTGAAGGGAAAAGAGCTGCTTTTTTTTACATGCCGTACATTGTCACTGTACTCTTTCATTGTCTGTTTTCTTATTCTTGTATTTTAATGTCAATCACTGCTTTGATTTGGAAAGATCTGTCAGGTCTATGAATTCAGAGCCTCATGTGGTGTAAACAGACACGGTCTTGCTGACAGTTGGTATGGTCTTAGATTTCACTTGAACTATTTTATACACTTTTTCCAAGGGATGACCCCTCAATATTTGCTGGAAAACTTGTGACTCAATTGTCATATTTAACTTACACAAACTGTATCCCAGAGCTGAGTTAAAAATTGAACAGCAAAATTAAAAATATATTGAACTTCTTTCTCTTGAATGTTGGCCTGTAACTTCTAGAGAGTAGACATATGTAGCTAAGGCACACTCCTGATGAAAACAACATCTTCCCCATCAACTCGGGTAGAATTTTCAGTTCTATTGCCTTGTGGTTTTTTTCATCTATAGGCTGTGCATAAGTTTTGCTGAGTCTCCAACATTTTCTCTTTGCATCTGCTCTCAGTCCTGGCCAACTCAAACATAACTCTGACACATACCAAGTATAGCTGTTAGGTTTATTATTGTAGCTTGTGATTTGACCATTTCACTCCTCTCTTTAAGTATCTCTACAGGCTTCCTTTGTTCCATTACAGATTTATAATTCTTGATCTTGTCTTCCCTATTTACCTGATTGTATTCTTTTTTCTCTCATGTAGTAATGTTATGTTGTGTTCCCTACAACCTCCCCAATCTGGCTTTCTCTGGACTATATGCAGTCATGCTTCTTACTTCTTTACTTCAGTAATCGTCCAAGTAAGATTTCTAGTCTTCTTTCTGTAAAGCTAAATGTCTAAAATTAATCTTCCAAATCCACATTTAGGTCCACAACTAAAAAAATCTTTTTCTTCTGTAGAGCTATGTACTTGTAGCACACAAGGAAATCAAGACCTACAGAAGACAGGTGAACGATTTTCTCTTGCTTCTTGCTAATTAGAAATAAAATATTTCATTGTGTTAAAATTTACTTTCTTGAGAGTTAATTTTGCAGCATAATGCTAGATTAAGAATTGTTGGCAATATGACTTGTAAACAGTGATTTGACTGTAGTGTTCTCAGAATCCCAAACATTATATGCCATATAATCCACATTATGATGTTACAACCATTCTTTCCAGGGCCTAGTTTGTGTGAGAGAGAATTGTTGCCAAATAAGAAATTTCAGCTGAAGCTCAGACATGGTTGAAATCATCATCAGAAAATCTTTAACTTCAGTGGCATTAGACTGGATTTCAGACTGCATCTTTTAGTTCAGACATTTTCAGTCCTCTAATGATATATTCAGCATATCTTTTGGAGGATCGCTCCACCCCTTGCAGAAAGACACATGGAATGGAGATAAGTAGTTTATGTAGGCTGCTTATTTCGGGAGTCATGTCATCCCACTCTTATCAAATATTACACATCTGATTTAAATGCTCATTGTGTTTCCACTGTTGCAGGAAGGACTAAACTGCCCTCTGAAGGTGTCTTCCTCACTGACAGAGTCCAGACAGCTCAGACTCAATTCGTGTCCCCACCCATAGCTGTCTGATGCCTTTTGAAATGGTACTTGATACTTGCACATGAATTGTCAGGTATGATACAGGACATACTAAAGACCTGTGCCTTTCTGTAGTGATTGAAGGAGGCCAGGCAAAGTACACAAGGGCATCTCAGATAGCACTAGATATCAATGAGTAAGCAGCTGAATTATAGTTTAGACTGGAGATGAGGTTCACCCTAGACATGCCTACATGTGAGATTGTAATTTTCATTCCTGCTACAGTCAATACAGTCACTTGTATCAGCTGAACCTAGTGTAGGCATCTACATTATATAAAGGCAATAGCTCTTTAGACTCCCTTGCCCTTGTTGACTGGATCAGTATAAATCACTTTAGATATGTAGGTCACAGATAGACACCTATTTTTTGTTGTCTTAATCTGAGAGTTGACTCCCATGCTGGAAGTAAATTTTAGATTCCACCTTTGATGTTTAGTTACCTGAAGAATTAAGTATTTCATTATGACTTTACTTGCCCTATAGATTATCTAATTTTCTAACTACCTTTGCTACACAGGAATCAGATATGTTTGTCTGTACTGCCAGGTACACATTTTTTGTACTGCTGGATAAGACATGGACAGAGACCAGTCTTGACCGGTGGATCACTGACTGTTGGGATCACTGTATTGTTTATCTGCTAACATGATCCCATCCCAACTAGGATTTTTCCCCACTGCGTGAGCATGGCTCAAGGAACAGCATACTCCAAGGACCATCACCTGTAGGTAACAAGACTGCACCAGATTTTGCTCCAGTACTATCCCTGAAGGCTTTATGGCATCAAATACCCTGCATATGCCCTCATAGCGTACTCCAGGGAAATCAGCATACAGGGTTTTCATGTGATGGAAATATTTCTCTGATGAGCTACAACACAGCCCTTATTTCAGATGTCTTGAACCCCTCCTCGCAAACATTAAATAATTATGCCTTATGGTCACATAAGGAGGCCAGAGGAGGCCCATGGCCAAGCGTGGGGTAGAGTAGAAGGGGCCTCAAGACTAGAGCTCAGTCACTGGCCATGTTTTATTTAGCACTGTTGGAGTAGCCATAGTTACAAGAACTGAAGGACTGGGATTCTTAGGATTTGTAAGAGTATTATTGTTTGAAAAGAGATTTGATGGACAAGAGGTGGTAAATAGTAACTTGGAGTTATAAATAGAGCATAGATGTTAAAATGCTAGATGATACTGGGTGTGGAGTTGATAAAGTGAGCCATTTAATGTAAAAATTTGATGAAGTGCAGACTGCAGGACAAAATAAAAACAGGCAAGGGAGATTTTGTTGACTGTAGAAGATTGGGATAGAAAGCTTTACTTTGTGAAGAAAAAGGTGGGAAGTTATTGACTGTTTTCCTGGTACAGTGAGGGAGGTTGGAACAGTGGCAAGTGTTGGCTGTCTTTACATTATAGTCTTGATGGAAGTGGAAAAGTGAAAAAGGACCTCCCAGGAGGTCCATGTTAGTGCTGACTAGTCCCGGTAAGAATCAGAAGGCTAAAGAACATTGCTGATTCACTAAATCCCCAATGTTGACTTCCCTTAGTAAAGTTATAGTTGCACAGCTGAAGTACCAAATAATTCTTATATTTTCCCTCGATCAGTGAATACAACCAAGGAACGTATGTGCAGCAATTATCTCTGACTTTTGTTCTAAGGCAGTAAAAAAGAAAGCTTTTTGTCCTGTATATTAAGAAAGCAAGCAAGCAAGCATAGAGCCCTCTATTGGAATACAGTCCTTATTTTGAAAAGCTCATGGAAGTTCAGCATCATTAGTCTATTCCTAGAAATATTATATGATACATTTCTTGAGAAATTTGCTCATAGATACCAAATTATTAAAACCAAATCTGAACTAGAGGGAATGAACAAAAAAATCTCATTTTATCCAGTAGTGAGAAATAATGTTATGGACAGTTTGAATGGCCATGAATGTTAAGAAATTGTTTGAATATCAAGGGGAAATACAAACACTAACATATAATACTATGCTGTATTCCTAATGATCTTAAAACATACTTATTGCTCTTAGGCTCAACAGAAACAGGAGTTTTGCTTGCTGCTGTGTTCACAGGGGCTTATATTGTTCTTAAACAATTGAATAATCTTTGCTTGAAATTCAGGATTGGTTGGAACGCTTTTTTTTTTCAGTGTAGTTCAAAACATTTCTTGAGTTTCTGACTGTTCCTCCATGCAGGGAATAACTGAGGCCACAATATCTGAACCAGCATCACCCATAGTATATTTTGTTGGTTGTTTTACAATTCACTAATCAACAGTGAAAGTCTAAGCTCCTTAGCACACTGATCAGGAGCAGGGGCTACATGACATGTCCACATCTCATATCCTTCCAACCTAAAAAGGAATGGTCAGGGAGATCTAATTATAAATGTGTCATTCTGTATTTACTTTAAAAGAAAAGCTCATTGAAGGACTCTTAATGTAGATGACAAGTGAACAAACTGAAATGTACCCCAAGCTGATTGCTACCAGAGAGATTACAGGATTAAAGGAGCTGTGTTGCTTTTCTCATTGTCCCTTAAGAAAAAAATTATTTAAAAAAACCCCACCACATAGAATATTTCTTTAGCCTTTCACATTGTATTTCTAATGATAGAAAGGTATTTAATATTTAAGGGAAGCATTATAGTTTGGGTTAATGAACACAGATAACACAAATCTTCCTCCTTTCCTTTATTATCTTGCTATTGTTATATTGTTAGCATTATTCATTTTGAGGGAAGCATAACTAGACAGTAACTGCAGGATACATGTTCCCATACATAGTGCATCTCCTCTGAATAGTTCAGTCTGGTGTGAGGAAGTCATTTTCATCCAGTTACTCTGCAATGCAGCTCTCTTTTTATTTTCTTAACTTAGGTCCTGGCTTTCTCCCAGGGGGAGAATTCTGAATGTTTTTCCATCCTTGTTAAAGGTCTAAAATATTACTCCTCATATCCCCCTCTGATTTAACCCTTGCATAAAAATTGATAAGGTTTAATCAAAGGCACCATCTTCTTTTTAGCTACAGGCACTGGCTTGGATTCTCTCTGGAGCCAGGATATACTATTTCTGAACTGGCTGAAAGAAGCACTGCAGAGGAACGTGTGACAATTGCCCCTTGCTCCAGGGCTTTGCTGCTGTTTGTGCATCCCACCCCTTCTGGAGGGTTAAACACCCTGGAGGGCCTGAGTTCCCTTGCCATGGTTTCCTTCTTACCATACTGCCCCTCAGCTGCACACCATCCCTGTGGGAATAGTCAAGCCCTGTTTATTTGCATTTTCATGTCCTTGAATATCGGTCAGCAATGCAGTGTATCGCACATTGATTCTCGCTTTCATCTTTTCGAGTGTGGGTATTATTTGTTATATTTCAGGTGCCAGTATGAGTGATTGTCATCCACAGACAGATGTGCTTTTGAGGTAGCAAAAAAAAAAGATTGACGTGACTTTTGACATGATTTTTGTCAAGACTTTAGCATGCCATTTGCTGGAATACCTAGTCTAATGAATACCTTTTACTCCTCCGAGATGTGCAATCTAATGTTATGCTATCTTTTTTCCTCTTTGATATCTAAATGTCAATCGTCAGTAGGAAAATTATGTTAGTGAATAGGTAGCATGCAATTTATCCCATAGAAATTAAATATCTATCTGGGTTAGTGAAAAGAGTCTTTTCCATACCCAAATGTAATTTCTGCATATAATTTTGTGCTTGCCAAAATCTCATTTGCACATATGGAACATTGTTTTTATAAGTCATCTTGGAGTGAGTGTTTAATACATGTGGTGTTATTTTAAAAATAATTTTGTACATGTGCTGCTAACAAAGGGAAAGTTACTGCCAGCAGTAGAATTAAGGCTTCTTGTTCCCCAGGGAGTGCTCTGACCATTGAGTTAAACTAGTAGCTATTGTAGCCTGAGGCAAGAAAAGGCTTGTTGTTTTACCATAGACTTTCTTACAACAATGCAACACTTTTTTTTTTTTTTTAATTCATTTGGGGGTTGTGTCTTAATACAGGTGTGAAATGTACCATCCCTCAGCTGATGCTAAAAATTCTGATACTTTACAGTCACTTAATGCTGAATTATGGTGGAACTACTATGGAAGTCCTCATAAGGAACTCCTTATTTACCATAAATTATTTCATCAGGACTAATGCTATCATAAGAAATTCCAGAGAGCTAATTATGATTTTCATAACTTCAAAGCACTATAAAAAATAAAAAATAAATCTTTATTGCTTGCTATATATGCTTAAAAATACCAACAAACATTTGTTGTATGTTCTGCAGTGTTTTGTGTTTTGTGCAAAAGAATTGGTGAAGCTTTTTAAATTAAATTTCTGCCCAGTTTAGAGAGTGTGAATGGTCACCAACTTCATCTGAGAAATGTCAGAAGGATAAAATTTTTAAATTCATGGCTAGAGACATGTTGAGGCTGACCGATCCTTCCTTTTTTTTTTCTTTTTAATTTAATTCCTAAGGATAAACAACATGAATTTTGGCTGAATAAAGGCAGAAGAAAAATTGCCCCCCCCGAAGGAGGGGAGAGTTTGGCTTTATATGTGTGGAGTTTTATGTTTCAAAGGCAAAGAAAAGGAGGTGACAGAGCTGTCTCTGTTTATGTGGTACCAACTGAGCCAGGAGACTGGGCCACAACATGGTCAGTGGGCATCTGTACCTTGGCAAAAGCACGTGTGAAATGTATAGCTTTCTCCAAACATTATCACTGTTTGCTACCTAAGATAATACAAGAGTCTGCTGAAGAATTTAGTATTTCCAGGCAAACAGTGAGACCTCATCCATTCATCATCTTGCCTACTCGACAACTTTTCGCTTCTTCTGAGCAGGGAATCAATCATGTTATAATTAGGCTGTTTGACACTGTTATTGCAATATAAGCAGTGCCTGAGACTACCATAAAATTGCATATTAATGCAGAAATCACAAGAGGCAAACTACCTTTGTGATTCAGTAAATACAGCTGCTTTGGCTATAGCAGATCAATAATACTGGAAGAAATTTGGCTTCAGCTTCTAAAATATCGCTTAGAGAGTCTATCTGGGAGGCTTTCTACAAGCGATTTACCTAACGTTTTCTCAAGTCATCGCAATTCACAACTCATTACATGAGGTATAAAACTGGAAAGGAAACATTCACTCTAGCAAATAAATGTGTAGTGAAAACCTCTTTTAACAATAGTGCTTGGGATGGGTGTGAATGTTTATACAGAGATGTACACAAAAATGCAAATATATGTGTTATAGCTTTAAATAATTTACTACAACCAGATACAAATACTTTCATTAAAAATCCCTTCTTTAAGCAAGAAAACCGATAATGTGTATGGACTGCAGGTAGTTCACATCGGAACATGTGTTATGTGAAATTTTTCTATGTGTTGTATGCATTCCAGAAGCCATTGAACTACCTGTACTGAGAGAGAGGGGAAAAAAAAAAACACTATATATAAAACTGTCTACATGAACTTGCCTACATATATAGTTATTAGACATTTGATCAAAAAATAAAATTTCTTCTTCAGAGAAATACCAATACTTTAACTTTCTTTTAATCTTCATTGAATTAAAAAGTTGCAACTTAAAGAAGAATTTCCAAGAAGAAATTCTGAAGTAAATATAGTTCTAAACACCTAGACCACTGTTACAGAAAATTTCATTTCAGCAATGTCAAAACAGTTCAGCCTGACAATTTCAGCACATTAGAATATAATATTGAATTATAGGAAACAATATTGAATTATTTAGAAATTAAGTTTTAAAACAAGTGCAAATAGAAATACAAGATTGTACCATCAGGACAAAATGAAGTAAGAAAGCCCAATGTTCCATTTTTATTTGAAGCATTTGAATTTTTCTGTCAAATACTATAAAAATCAACATGTACACTTAAAACTTTCAATTTCAATGAAACAGCATTTCCTGATGGAGGATGGTTCTTTGGAAAAAATGTTACAAGCTCTATCAGATAAATGCTTTGAGATAGGCACTCTTCTCTGAAAAGGACCATTAATTTTGAAGGTGACAATTTCTGCAGTAAAGGAATAAGGTAGACAAGGATTGACGTTACTTTGTCAAGAGGGAATCCAGATAACTTCTTCCTTTTAAAAGAAAAAGAGACCATACATTTGTTTGCTTCAATAAGTTGGCTGCAGCTTCATTTTGGGCTGGAGAGAAGAGAAAATTGGTTCGAGTGAATGCATGTGAGAGACGGTGTGTGTCTCTGTATGTCTCTGTGTGTGTGTGTGTGTCTCAGTGGCTGTAATATTGTCAGGGCAAGAGGGGGGTTGTGTGTTTTTCCGCTATCGTGCTATTGTCTCAATATGGTAGCAAAACAGGGGAGGAGGTTTTGAGTGACTCATGCTCAGAGACAAAGCCGCCTGGCAAACCCAGAAACCTAGTGACTGCGTACTCAGTCCCTCTCTGAATGAAAGTGATCTTTTTCATATAAATTTTCCATTTCCTATCCCATCCTGATGATTGAATTTCTATAACTTATATATAACTGTATATATATATTTTTCTGTAACTTATATATAACTGTAACTGAACCTATAAAAGAAAAATGCTCAGCATCCTTGTCATTTACCTCAGTTACAAGAGGCAAAAATCCCACTATTCCTCCATTCATAAAAACCTGTACCCCTGTAGGTGGACAAATCTTTTCATTCATGCGCATGTGGAAGAAGGAAAGTACTTTGAAGAGAAAAGCTAATATGCATAAAAGTGGTCTCCAGAGTATATTTTCGAAGAAGTGCTCAAATTCACGCACAACTTTGGTTAATGGAATTTCTGCACCTATCCCCCCTGGAGGGCTTTCGAAATGTACTCTGTTTATGAGCAGCTAATTAAATGTGCTTTCTGGTATGCAGGTAATTAGTTGTTTTTAACAATTATTCAGGTGCTGTAAGTAAAAAGTAATGATGAATTTTAATTTTCAAATCTTGATTCTTTTCCCACACTGAAATACATATACCGTATACTAAAAGGCAGCTGCCACCATCTTTCCAACTTGGCAGTCAAATAACCAAAAAAGAAAACTGCATTTCTATTTTTTTGGAAGTGTCACACTTAACCTTAAGGCTGTGATCCATAATCCTGTGGATTTAGCAGACCCAGGTTTTGGATTAGAACTTGAGTTGTTATAACCGTAGACAATCAATTTAAAAAATACACGTATATATGTATACATGTGCGCGCATGCGCACACACTCTCTCAGCTTGAACTTAATCAAGAAAAATGTTCTTTGGTTTATGAGGTCAGATTAGATGATCATAGTGGTCCCATCTGGCTTTACAATCCATGAGGTTAATTTATTGATACAACTGAAAAATAATATATAACTGTGCAAAATTAAATTTGATATATGAAGACTGATAGCTGCTAAATAGAAAAGGTAAATGAAATTTCATTAATAGTGACAGGAAGTCAGAGTTATTTTTTGTTTTAAATTTTATTTTCCTTATCACCAGAAAGAGTGTATTCTCATGGTGATGGTTTGAGGCTTTTTTTTTACCTTCTATTTACTTCATTTTCATAACGTTGTAGCTCTTGTTACTTCAGCGAAGAAACTCTTCATATTTTTCAGTCTTTACAAGGTCAGCATGTGCTCCAATAATTGTGAGGAATTTTGACAAATATAGAAAGAAATTTGTTTTGCCTAATTTGTGTTGTCATCTCATGTATCTCTAAAAAAGAATTAATACCATCTACGCTGTGTAAATTAACATTTATGTAAAATAAACACTTGCATTTCAATCAGGGTTGCTGCACCATATTGTTCTGTAGAAGGCAAAGACAAACTCAGTTTACCTTGTAGCTTAAATGGCACCGACGGATGCTTTGCTTCACCTTCACAGTGCAAAGTAATCAGTATTTCTTGGTGATTCCATCCTATTGCTCCAATTAGTGCTTTTTGTCCTATAATTACTCTCTATTTAAAATAATATTATCTAAGCCTACCTGTGGTTGAATGCCTTTCTAATTCTCAAAGAGCAGTATAGTATCTTCACATTCTGTTTCATAGTAAATCAAAATAGTCGAATCTAGAGGTGGCTAACACACATGGCTCATATATATGACTAATACCTTATCTAGGATGAAGTGACAATCCTTGAAGGCTATAAATGATTTTAAAATATATGTTGAATGCAATCCAAAATTACATTTTGGAGAGTGATGAGGTAACACCCAAAGTCTTGCACAGCCGAGGGAAATGGAAGGTCTGCCTTCAGTGGAAGGTAGAGCTGAACACATCCTTAGCTGTTCAGAGCTGCTCTGTATCCATAAGCTGATTTTTGTTGCTGATTCTTGTTGGCATTCTGGTATTATTACGGTGACAGTCAGTGAAGAACAAAATTTGCAATTGGCAATAACTGCAGGTAGTTATTGACTGTGTATCTTTCCTATGGTGGGGGCAGAAGAGGCAAAAGTATGGCTTCCTATAGGTGAAGACTTTAGGGGAAGGAAAAGCAGTCTCAGAGAGCTCTTTCAATTCTGGTGGAAAGGAGCAATTGGAGCCACTGCAGCTTTGGGCCATTAACAGTTATGTGGTGAAGTATTCTGGATCTAACCTCATCAAAGGCTTTATTAGGAGCACTGCTGTTTAACTTGATATGTTATCAGAGTTCCTCAATAGTAGTGCTCATGAAAGGAAAAATATGATTTTGTGTTTCAGAATGAAATGTAATTTTGTGCAATAGCATCATACTGCTGACTTATATTCAAGTTTTTGATATGTTTTTTTTTGCTACACGGGTGCCATGAAGCAAGGCTTCTTGCTACAGTGTCTCACGGATGCTGAAATTTGAAGGTATATCATGACCAACAATTTGAAGATACTTATTATTTCTAAGCATGTTCTCTTTTCTAGTGATATGGCGCTTAAAAGGGAGAAACACGTTTTCGCACATCCACAAATCCATTCATTTTATCATAGAAGGCAGTGAGGTTGGTCAGGCATGTTTTACCTTTGGTGAATTCATCCTGACTGTTCCCAGTTACCTTCTTCTCCTTCATATGCCTAAAAATGTGTTCCAAGAGGACTCAAAGTTACAGTGTAATACTTTTCATACTGGAAGACTAACTCGTCTTTAGTTAATAGAAATGTTTGGAGTATTTTTAACTCGAAAAGACTGTATAAACATTTTTACATTGTACTTAGCTGTGAGAAATAATTTCATAAACTGTAGAACATCTCACTCCAACATTGCTGAGTTTGAACCTTTCTTTCCTATTCTCTCCATCTATTCCTGACCTCATTCTGTTAGATCACAAGTATAGTTCTTAATTGATCTGATTGCATAAAATTAAAAAAAAAAAACAAACCCTGCTTCCCCAGCTCAGGTTTCCAGATTTGTTTATTTTCTTCTTATTTTGCATTGATGGCTGTTGCCATAATGTTTGTTACTTCTGTTTTTGTGGTATACTTTGCAGAGCGACTGAGTCCTTTGATGATCAAATATTTTACAGACCCACTTGCAAACAGCCCGAATTTCCTATTCACTGTTTGGTTAACTAAACCCAAGATTTATGGGGAGGAGAGCATCCCTGGGAAGGTTTTGCAAATTATTGTAGAAATGACATATCATGTTTAATCTGTGAGGTCAGCTGAGCCTTGATGCCTCACACATTTTCAAATCGATCCTAAGCACCTGTAAGTAGATCTGTAAACCTATTCCTTTGAAGCATATTGCCATGAGAAAGAGCTATCTTACTGTGACTTTGGGGGTGCCTTTACTCCCACTGCAGTGCAAAGGCTATCCACATGAATACTTAAGTGGGAGGTTGAAATTGGAATTGTATGGTTCACAGCATTTCACTTTAGAGGGACTAAAAAGCATCCTTCTCTCTGTACAGTTTTTTTAAATTTTTTTCTGCTGAGTATCACTTGGCCTTTTGTTAACTGAAGGCTTTTTAGGCTGCTGGAAATAAAATATCAAATTAGGTTCAAATAGCTGCC
The DNA here is from genome assembly GCA_020745775.1 of Theristicus caerulescens. Classification (NCBI taxonomy): domain Eukaryota; kingdom Metazoa; phylum Chordata; class Aves; order Pelecaniformes; family Threskiornithidae; genus Theristicus; species Theristicus caerulescens. The sequence continues at coordinate 10,850,422 of CM036558.1, read as the reverse complement.
TTTTTATCCTGGCAGCTGCAGCTGGCTCCCTCTCACCTGGAACCTCTTTTAACTTGACACTAGGGGGAAAAATCTCTTCCCCCGAACCTCACATAATAACTTTTTCCACATTTATCTGCTTTTGTGTTCTGTGGGGGATGTCATCCCTAGGATGTGAGGTCAGGGGATGAAGTATGGAAATGTAAACCCTACTGGAGAGCGCAGAAAGTCCTGCTCCTCAGCACCACTCAGTGCAAGAGGTAGATGGCAGCCAGGTGTTGGCAATGGGGGTAGCCCATGGGCCACCAGCAACCGGCAGGGCACAGCCACCGCTGCTGCATGTGGTCCCTGAAAGCGATTCCCACACCACCACTGATCACTGGACTTCCAGGTTGCTGACTTTGCTGCCTGTCCAGGAAAGGCTGAGGAACCTTTTTGTTGTCTTCTCCATTTTCCACAAACAGCTTTCTGTTCTCAAACAGATGAATTTATCCTCTATCTTTTCTTCAGTTTCCACTGGGAGCCAAAAAAAGCCCACAACACAGTATCTTCCATTCAAAGCAGGTTCAGAGAGTTTGTTCTGAATGTCACTATTTTTATTTTTTGTGTTCCTGTTTTTCTTACATATTAGATTTCTCACCAAAGTCCCAGCTGTTTTCTCTTATCCTTTCTCTATGGTTTTACAATAAAGAAGCTGATGATGAAGCACGATCCTATCAGACGTGTGGCAATCAGCGCATAAGAACTGAAGTGCTGGTTCTCCAGTGTGCTTTACTGGCAAAGCCATTTCTTTCACTTTAATCAGTATTTTTATTGGCTTTTTCGTCTGCACTGAAGCTTATTGGACTTTGCAGTTCTAACAAATGCAGGTTGTTACAAGGGCATGCAGAAGTGCATTGTTTTACGTGTCCCGTAGGGAGAAATACAGAAGGGATTGCTCAGTTGATTGCAGAGATAGGGAAGTGGTGCATGACTATTCGAAGTGGATGTTATGATTTGTCTGGTTAACTCTGATGCCAGCTGAGATTGCCATGATGACTAGAGGTGCAACTCCCAGAAGGTCAACCTTCACTTGAGCCATTCCTGTAATGAACTTACAATATTTTTTTGTGTTAAGACTTGGCTCAGTTTGAACTGTGCACTGATTGAATTACTTGATGAGGACCAGCAAATGCAGTGATTCCTCTTAGGAGTTTGTGTTTGATAGCACCCCAGTCTCTAATTTACTCTGTGCATGTGCTAGAATGCAAATTATACTCACAAAGTTGTATAATCAGTGTTTATCCTGACCTGTATTTGAATAAGTACATTACGTAATGACTCTGATTTTATCATTTTCTATTTTTAATGAAAATAATAGCTGTTTTCCTTAGATAAATTGAGACTTTGGGCTCCTAGAACTGACCTGATAGCCAGTATTTTCTTCTTTAAATGACTTTTTAAAATCTATCTTTGCCATCGCACATCTTCTCTGTATGTAATATTCTTATAGTTCTGATCTTTAAGGATGTGAGAGAAGGAAGGACCCTAATGATGAAAAGACTTTTTCTGGACCCACTGTTATAGCTGGAAAAATCAGGTAAACTATAATCCATTGAATAAAAGCTGTTGCCTTCTTTTACAAATCTTGTCTCATAATATGTGTCAACATAAATCACTTACCAGTGGGCAGGTTGGGGACAGATGAATATAGATGGTGTTTACAATTCTTCTTTTATAATAATAAAAAATAATGATGTGTATATTTGATTGTACTCTGCTCCATCCTTCTAAGTCACTTTTTTCTTTCACAGTATGGAGCGCATTTATCTGCCGTAATCTAAACATCAAAAGTTAGACATGTAAGTCTGAGTTAGTCACTTTATATTCCCTTGCAGTCAGTACAGAAAGGTAGATACCTTTGTTTGCCTTATTTTCAGATAGGTATCCAGGATATGTTAGAGCTTTTCCTTCTAGATCTACCTATGTCTTTACACAGATGATAAAGTGTGGGCTTGAATGTCTAACTTTTGAACAGTGATTTATCATGAATCCATGAAGCAGCTTTTCTAGCTAGGGATATTTTTTTTTGTCTTTGTATCACTTAGCACAACAGGGCGTTGAATCTGAATGCAATAGAAATAGATGGTGGTGGCAATGTCTTTTCTCTAAGAAAGAAATAAAACAGTCAGTAGAAAAAATCCAAATTTAAAATGTCAGCCAGGTAATTATTAGTTAGGGCCAGTCTTCACATGTGGTCCCTTTATGTCCTACTTCTTGGCATGAAACTTGCAATCTGCACATAAATGTGCTTGCCGTGATCACTGCTAGCTTTCTCCTTTTACCACTCCACACAGCCTCTGTGCAGTGCCAGGGTAGTGTCAAACGTACTTATAACTCATACAAAAGCTTGGATCAAAGGTGATCCATGGAAAGGAAAGAGATCTTTGGGGAAGCATTTAGAAATCCGTAGCATTTATATTTCGATAGTAGAATATTCTTTGAAGCAAAGAATTAAATACTGTGACAGATGCAGATTAAATACCATTCCAAGCAATGTTGCACTTTGAGTTGAAGTAGTAGCAGTAAAATTACAAAAGCATTTAGGAAGTGTTAGATGACCTGTGAAAGATATGTTTCATTCACATAACTGAAAAACGTGGACAAGTAAGCAACTAGTGGGATTTCTAAAATAATGAACAGATACCAAAATAACCAATAAGAAATACAGCCAAATTTTGTCATGTGGTGTGTTGCCTTGTTCTGACCAAGTGCTCAGCAACCAATTGTTTTGAGTTGATCTTCTGTGACTGTGAAAGTAGTTAACATTAATTTAAATCATAGAATCTTACAAGCTCCAACACTTAAAGGAATAGGGATTATGGCAAATGCAAAAGGAAAGCAAAGAATTGCTGGGCCAATTTAATATAAGATCAGAACAGGACAACTTTACCATTCACGGCTACCTCCAATTCCTTGTGTTTCTCTCCCAACAGTATCGGACAGGATGCTTACATTTAAGATGACTGAGGTTATGTCCTAGAAACATACTTCTAGTGCCTCTTGCTTTCTTCTGTATTTTTAGAATTAAAGATAGTATTTACTGTATTAACTGTATTTTTTAAGTTTAAAGTGGGATTATTCAGAACTAGTGATATCTTTTCTCTTATGTATGTCCATCGTTTACCTCACTGACTTCAAAATCATTTACATCCAGCCTATTCTCTTGTAATGCAATTAAATCACATTGGTTGAAGGTGAATTAGCTAAAAGAGATTTGAGATTTTTATTCCATTTCTACAATATTTTTCATTTGTTGGCCAGCTTTCTGCATAAATTTGAAAAATGCAGCATCATAAGCCAAGAAAAACTAGCAATGGTGCTAAGGCCAGAGTCATGTACCTGAAAATATATGACCTATGGATATTTTTGAAATAGCTCTAGTGATTTTCTGGGATAAATAATTTACATGACCATGAAATGTATTCATAGAGCTTCTTGCACTACTTTGCCTTCATATAATCCTAAGATTTTAAAATGTTTGTCCTATCAAGAGGTTCATCCTAGTTTTCTGTTTCAAAGAGAGTTATATTTTGGAGACACTAAACACAATAGAAAATGAGTTTTTTACTTCTTTCTTCACATTCCCATTAGCTCACTTCCTTTGTCCGCTGGTCTGTGTGCTGGTTACTTGGGGCACATCATTAACTAATATCCCACAACTGCAGCACCCAACAGATACCCAAGATAGCATTTAGTGAGCCAGCTCAGGTACAAGAAGCAGGTTGGTTACGTTATGGTGTTTTGAACTGATTTACCCATCTTCTCTGCAGCGCTAATTAGCGCAGGCAAAGTGCCAGGTTAAATGGTTCTGCTACCCAATGTAGCCTGTTAAAAGACACCTCACGTACCTCTGCTTGCTGCCAAATTTGCTATGAGAAGTCATCTGAGCTACCAGCTACCAACAAAGTCCTGCTGGGGCCCTTGAGCGGCCATGAAGAGCCAGGCTTGTACAGCAAGCTGAGCTACGCTGAGACGCTTGGCTATATAGCACACTTATGGCTGACCAAAAGTCTCTCAGCTGCCCAGGGGCTGCATACTGGCTAATGTTACATTTCCTGTTCAAACAGATATGTGCTTTAAAACCCCTGCTGATTTTCAGCCCAATTTTATATGAAGTATCCTTTTGTATATGCATATAGATGTTTTTTCCCTTAGAAATTATGCTACTGAAGTGTAGGCATTAGTATGCAACAGTGATAAATATCTGTGTTTCCATATGTGTATATTTCTGTTGAATAAAAATTGTGTGTATGGGTTATCCTTGTGGTTAGTAAAAGATATTAAGTGTTTGAAATACTAGTGTAGCAAAATGGCAATATCAGGGCAAGACACAGCAGCCAGTTTCCTATGGCAAATGTGTAATTTCTGTTGTCATTAGTGGCAGTTACATATCTGCCATAAGAGGAAAATAGTTCCTTGAGAAATATATTCCCTGCAATGTAACATTGCATATTCTGCACCAAATTACACCTCAGCACTTCGGGTGTTCTTCCATTCAGGAAAAATAAAACATTCAAATTGCTGAAGACAATTTCATCCTGATCTTTACTCTCTGAAGGAAGAAAAAACCTCCAAACCTCTATAACATTACAAACACTATGCATTTTCCAATTCTTCTCTTTGCCATCTGTACAGAAAAAAAAAAAAAAGGCAATAAAACTGTTCCCACTGGTAAGCAAAATAATAACAAGAAACATAGGATGGATGATAAAGAGAATATTATCTTTTGCTTTTCTAAACGTAGGCTGCTTGACACGCATGTATAGCAGCAACTTTTTTAAACAGAAATGCTTGCTGTTGACAGCGTAAATATACTTCCATGTGAAGCATTTGAATGATATAACCCAAACCATTCTGCTCACACTACTTCCAACAGGAGACTGTTCTGCAATCTGATAGATCTCACCTTTAGGAATTATTTTTTTCTTGAATTTATCTTAATGCTTCTTATCTGAATTCCACTCCAGTACCGTGTAGAAATCTCTATGGACTTCCTGTGATAATTCCTCTTCTTCGTTATTTATATCCTTCTAATCACTAGCAAAGGTTCTCCTTTCCCAAACCTACCTCATGTTACCTTCGTTTGCTGCTTGAGATTGGACCTTTTGCTTCTTCCCCCTCTGGCTCATCCATTCAGGCACAGATTTGGCAGTGAGGAGAACTATGGAGTGGAGGCAAGGTCTGAAGGGGAGTGGTGTTTACAAAGGGAAGGCAAAGCAGAAGATCAGCATGGAACAAATTCCTGCTTGGTCCATAAAGAGGGCTCCATATAGTTTCCTCTAGAACCAGCAATGCTTTGCATTCTGGAGATGTACAGAATTACCAGTTCTTTATTTTACAGGCTTTTTTTATTTTTTTTTTAAATTATCTTGTCTTACGGGTCATTTACCTGTCCTTTTTGAGCAGCTCCTTATACAACAGTTCTCAAAGTGTTTAGTCCTGACTGTTAATGAAAAGGCTATGGGAACCACTAGAACATCAAGGGTCACATGCTGATAACTTTAATGATGCATTCATTTCTCAGAAATGCTTTAATGACCTCTTGGCAAACTTCAAGTAAAGAAAGACCAAAGGAGTAATACTTTTGCAGTTACTTGATGTCCTTAGAAGAAAAATTTAGTAGATTTAATAAATAAATAAGCAGATAGAGTTATTCGAAATGAGAGTCATCTCAGATTCTGACCCTGCATATTCTAGTAATAAGGTCTATCAGCAGAGAAGGAGTTACCAAGCCTAAAGCGTTTAAGATAAAGGAAAGACTTAAAGAGTTGAGATCAAAAACCGTGGAGCTTTGGATCCTGAAGACTGAAAGATTTTTTAGATGGACTGAATACTTGTTTGAAGACTTTGAAATGCTATGATATGAAATAATGCTGTAAGACCACAAGAGCTCTGAGGCCTCAAACATCGTTGCCCTTGCATTTTTGAGTCATTTGCCTCGATTAATTTAGAGTATGCTGCACTTAAAAAAAAATCTTAAAATCCTCCCATGAAATATCTTTAGTTAGGAAGAATAAAGTCCATGATGCCCAAGATATGGTGAACTACAAAAATTTATTTAAAGCTCTTCAGAAAGGCAAGATGGAAAAATGCTGTGGAACAGTGAAACTTAGGGTGCAATTCTGGGTGGACTCAGCCTCACCATGATGAAACAGATTTTCCAAAATTTAGACACCACCAGTCATGATAGCATTGCGTTTCATTGATTTGATTCTCTCCTGCCTCTCATCTAATTTATAGCTGTGCAGCTGGTATGATTTAGAAGCAAATACCTTGCAGAAACTATAAATGACACCATATGGTGCCAAGGTATGGACTATTGCAATTTATGAGCCAGAACATTGAACCGAAGAGGGACTGCAGTCAGAATTAAGGAATATGTTCACAAGGAGGGTATTTTTAAGGCAAAAGGAGACTATCCCAAGCCAGTATCCTTGTACAATGTAGATAAGGTACAGCCTGATGGTTCTTCCTAGGCACGGGATTCTCTGAATACAGTCCAAACATCATTTTTTTTGAATCTAGAAGGAAAAGTGGAAATCCAGATAGAGTGAGTTAAATCAGGTTTCTGTATTCATATCAACATATATAATAGTACTAAACATATGCTAATTAGTAACCAGGAAATAAGGGAGTTCAAGTTTTTGAGGGGAATGAGGAAAACATGTACCAGGCCCTGGACTTTGGGAGATCGGACTTTGGCTTTTCAGGAAACTGGTAGGCAATATCCTGTGAGAGCCAACTCAAAGGAAAAAACCGCTCAGGAGAGCTGGCATATGTCTAGGGACAGAAAGCACAACAGTACTCTTTCCTGGTACTCAGGAAAAAAGAGATGTACCAGCAAACTGTCTTGGTAAGTCAGGACTGAGTTCCTGTGCAAAAAAGTTGTATACAGGAAGGACAGGCTACAGAGGAAGAATATAGAAAACATATAGAACCAGGGACAGTGCTAGAAAAGCCAATCTGCACTAGAGTTCAAACTGGCAAGGGACATCAAGGGCAACAAGAAAAGCTTCTACCACTGCATTAGAAGTAAAAGAAAAAAAAGAGGAAAACATAGGCCCACTACTGAATGGGGCAGGTGACCTGCAGCAAAAAGGTCTCCCAAGCCTTTATATGCAGAGAGAGTTTTCAAGGAGAGAAACTACGATTCACGGTAGTAGCAGAAAATTGAGTGATGGATCTCTTAAGAAATCTTGATGCAGGAAAGTCTATGGGTCAAGATGGATACATACGAGGATGGTCAGAAAGGTAGCTGATATCACAGAAAGGCCACTCTATCTTTTCTGAAGGTTGTGAAGATTGGGGGTTACGGCTGGAGAAAAGCCAGCATTGCACCCATCTTCAGAAAGAGCAAGAAGAAATGCTCCAGGAAACTAGAGGCTGGTCAGCTTCACTTTGAAGTTTGAAAATTATGGAGTGTGTTCTCTTGGAAGCTATTACTGGGCACTTGAAGGACAAGATGATGACTGGGACTAGCCAGCATGGATTAATCAAGGGCTAATCATGCCTGACCAACCGTATTGCCTTCTACAATGAAATGACAAGCTCTGTGGGTAAGCGAAAAACAGTGGTTGTTATCTACTTTGACCTTAACAAGACTTTTGACATGGTCTCCTGTAGCATCCATGAATTCAAGTTCAGACATTTCAGTCTCAATGAGTGGATTAGTACAAGGGTGAAAAACTGCCTGAATTGTTGGAATCAAAGGGAACTAATTAACGGTTTGTACTCTGCCTGGAGGCCTGTTATGAGTGGAATAACATTGTGCAACTGGCAATATTTGCTGGAAAAACAGAAAGTGTGACAGCCAGACAGTGTTGGAATTTGTGACCAAGATGTACCCCTGTGTCAGCACATTGCCTGGCTGTCTGGATGCTTGCTCATATTTTAGATGACAAACCTGCTTCCTTTAAGAAAGAAATAGGAAATGAAGGTGCGAGACTTACTGCAACATTGAATTCTTTGCAGCATGCAGAGAGAGAAGTAAGGTGGTCTTAAATCTGCAGGTGTACCCAGAGACTCTTGGCATAGTGACTCTGATAGGAAACTTCAAGCTTGACATGCGAGGATTCCTTAGGGAGCATATTAGGGTGAGGATGATAAGGGAGACACATCTCAGGGACAGGAGCAAAGTATGAGGTGATGGAGGGACTCCAGGTAGTGTTCCAAGACAGAGCCATCCTGGGGGAGGCTGAGGCATAGGAGAGCCCTTAGACCACTGCAGAGTTTCCTAATATTTCACGGTTCCTAGAGGAAATTTTAAAAGGAAATGACTCAAAACTAATGCAGCAGCATCCTATTTTTTTTCTTTTGGCAATGTACTAAGGCTCACTTTAGGATGAATCTTTCAAATATGCATGAATTTTCTCTCAAAAATCTAAAAATTTTCTCTCCCACCACTCAACTCCATCATAAAGACCTATGGTATATAGGCTTTTATTATACCATTATCATCTTTCCTTGCTCAACAGAGCACAATTTGGAGGCTGTTGTAATAGGTCCTGTTTCAGATGATGAATGGTCCACAGCATTCATCCAAAAACCGTCACTACTTACAGGAAAGATGTTTCTGAGTACAGTGTTCCTACTGTCCAAGGGCCAGGAGTCATGGTTGTAAGTCATGTTCTCAGTCCTTAGGATGTCTTCCTCATATGTAAAAAAAAAAATCTCCATTAAGTTTTGATCTCAGTGAAATCCATGGCAAAATTTCTGCTCTGCATAATGATGGCAGGATTTTCCCTTCACATTTAGAAATAAAAGATCATGAGGATGTCAATATTTATAAGGGTTTAAACTGCTGTGGGTGCTGCTAGCAGTTTAGCTGTGGTACCTTGGACCAGTGCCTCACGTTGGCCTTCACACTGTTGTGGTGACATGGCAGAGCTGCCAAACTCCCTGGTTATCCCTGGCTTGGCTATGTTTGCACCACGTTTGCACCACACTAGTTTTTTACACTGTCTCTGAAGTAACCATACCCAAAAAGGAATATAAATATTGCATATGTAATAGAGTTTTGCTTTTTAATAACATTCTGTAAAGAAAATGAATAGAAGAAAATAGGCAGAAAAGATACAGATGAAGAATGAATATGAAGCTATTTCCCTTGCTACAAGAATCTTACTTCTGCCTTGTGCTATGGCAGGGCAAGTTGAGAACCTGTAATTGTGCTTGCTGACAAGCTGTCTCGAGAAACAAGCATTTGATTGTGATCATCCTTGACAAAGATATAGGGCACAAGCACCCATGGACGCCTAATTTATGGATTTTTATCTTGTTTTATAAACTGTCTGTAGGGTTAAATTGCTGAATAGGAAACGCAGAGTGAGCTGGAGACAAGGTATTTCAGAAGCAGAACTCAAGGAAGACTAATAATAACGATAGACTAAGATCAGAGAGCTAAAAGACTACTTCAGCTAAATAAACAAGGAAGCCTCTGACCTCTCTGAAATTCAGTAAGATGATTATCAGTCTAAGAAATAATGTTGCTTTATCAGCTCATTTTTAAATGGGCCCAAAGTACCATGTACAATGAATTGTTAGATGTATTTATAATAAAGAACCCTTCAGGTAATCTGTGATTTTACTGTTGTGCACTGATTGCTGCTGTTTTCTCAAAGGTGGCTTCTCCTTTTCCCAGAAGAATGGCCTTTACCTTTCTTCAGAAAAAGGCAGTTAGCTGAGGGTAGAAAAAAATGGGGTATTTAGTCCAGCTGATTTCTTTAGCTCTATAATTTTATTTTACTTTTACTTATTTCTTTTTGTCCTGAACCCCTCATGGTAGCGTTTAATTACAAATTCCAGGCTGGCGTGAACACATTAAACTATCAGTATTTATAGAAATATTATGTTTTTCACTGCTGAACCATGGGATGAAATGTTGTACCACTGAGTTTGGCTTCAGGACAGTGAAGAATTTCCATTCCTGGCAGTAGGTTGCTGGGTGACTTATGGCAAATCATTTTTATCTCACTGTTTCACAACTTTCCCATCTCATATGGAAGACAAAGACTTTTACTGACGCAGGTATTGCTGTATAAGGGGGATGTGTCAACATTATGCAATCTCTTTCCAATCACAAAACAGAAGCAGCTCCGTGTGACTTTATGTCTAACTGAAGTTGATACACAGCAGTTATATTTTGAGTGAATTGAACTGAACGCTTATGAAAATGTGACCCTATAAAATCAACAGGGTAAAGTTCCCATTTGACAGTGCCCATATGGAGCATGACAGTGAAATTGGTGAGGTCACAGTTATGACCTCAGACCAAGATTCAGCCCTGAATCAAATTCTGAATTATGACCTAAGAATTATGCACAGAAAACTGTTCTTCAAATTAGGTCTAACAAAGACATAACACCAAGCTGTTTGGAGAGAACTTCCAAACATGTAAAAGAAATTTGTATAAATTCATATTTATATTTGTATATTATTATTATAACCACAAATTATTCAGAAACCTTTACTCTCATCAGCCAGGTAACCAACACTGTGCCTAGTGTTGGTTGTGCAGGTGCCCAAACAAAACTGCAAAACAGGAAAAAATGCAAGCTCAGTAGGGAAAATATCCTTTTTTCAGAGCTGAATTCTTAATAAAGTGAGATTAATTGGTCTGTATTTAGATGCAGGGATGCACAGGGATGGCTTCAGCTATGGGACTCAGGCAGACATGCTCTGATAGCTTTAGTTGCAAAATGTAAAATGTTATGTATGGCTCCTACTCATTTATTCTGCCAAGGGCTATCATTGCCGTGGCAGATCAACAGATTGGGGCATGTGTCCAGCCGTCCCCTGTCACTGCCAGACCCAGGGAGAGCAGAGCGTGCCAAGATGCAGCGTTTCACCTTGGCAGCTCAGACACAAACACATTCTGCTCTACAGTAATAATTTCTGTGAAAGGAGTACCAGCTGCAACTATTATTAGCAACATCTTAGGTTCTCCCAAGTATGTGCTCTAGACTTTGCCAGGGATCTTGCCTGTCTGTAGATCAGATGCTAATTATATGAACAATGGCAAGAATTGCATTAATTAGAAAAAGGTATTTTAAAATACATTTGAAGCAAAAGCTAATAACGGAAGCAAAAGGTACTTGTCTACTTGTTTTGTTCTCACTTTTCATAAAACCACTTTCTTTGGTTCTCCAAAAAATTTTGTTGAACATATGTGCAGTGTTCCCTCCCATACTGGTACATCTTCAGTTCATGCAAAGGAAGACAGTTTTTTACAGTGTCTCAATTCCAGATAAAGACTACTCCAAACAGATTCAGTGAAATCACCAAATCAAATTATATTTCCTTTATTTTGATCCTAAACATGCTTTGGAGATTTGGAAAGAGTTGTGTGGAGAACTTTTTGGGAGGGTATTGTGTTTTGGGTTTGGTTTTTTTGATAACCAAAACAAAACAAAAAAACTTTAATTTGATTTGGGTAAATACCTAAACAATTTTCTATTTTCCTACATCTCCCTGCATTATTTCTATTTAAACTAAGTATTTGGTTTCAGTTGTGCTTTAAGCTCTGTTCTGGCCTTTTCAGCAATTAGTTCTAGAAAAATTCAAAACAAATTATAATCAAAGTAAAAATATAAAATGTTTTTCATGTCAAACAACGTGTTTTGATTGTTTGGGTGTTTTTTCATTATATTTAACCAAAATTCCTAGCTGGACTTAATTTGGAAAACCTAACCCAGCTGTACTCTGGAACAAGAAGGCTCAGTGATATAACTAATATTGGGCTTCTGTAGAAGTGTAGGTCACTGCAGGATGGTAGTTAGGTCACTGTCCCAGTTGGTCAGCTGTCCCTCTTCTTTAGATCAGTTTTGGAGAGTGTTCATCACTAAAAAATGAGAAATTGTTAATGGAAAATGTTTTAAACTATATATTTTGCCAGATGTGTCTAACTCCATTTCCCTAGGCTTCGTGGGTTTAGGTTTGTTGGCTCCTGCTTGGTTTTGTCCTAACTAGATGTAACATTTGAAATACACATGTATATGGAAAGATGGCCACATGTCTAGATGTCATTTGGAGGAAGAAATCCAAATACCTCATATCACGCAGAGAGTATTCTTGGTTTTCCTTTTCAACATCTTCACATATGCTATTATCTAGCACATAGGTTTAAAATGGGATCAGCATCTTGAATATGACAAGAAAGTCTTGATTTTACTACAAGTAAAGTAATGAACATGGTCTCTTTGAAAGTCAATATTAAGTAATAATTAAAATAAAAGGTGAATAAAATGAAAAGATGCAATTGTGAAAAAAGATCCAGTGCCACAGTTAAATCCAATAGTCAATTTAATTGTGTTGTGGTTTATGTAAGGCTGAAAACATGTTGTATAATATTAACCAGTAGAAAAAATAGGTTAAGTATTTTAACTGAAATGATGTTAAAAAAGCGACCTCTGCCTACTCTATAAAATACATTTCATAGTAGTTGCTTTTTCGTAGTCTACTGAGCATTGTAAATACAAGTAGTATTTATAATTTTTGTAATCTCTCTGGTCCAAAAGCACAAGATGTCATATATCTGTCTCTGAATTACTACCCTGTTTGCTGATAACAAGCGTAATGATAGAATAACTTGTATGTCCTTCTCAAATATTACATTTTAGTTAAAGCAATATTTAAACTCATTGGGATCAGTTCAAACTTTCATTGGATCTGCTAAATATTCAAGGTAAAGGAAGCCTTTCAAACTATGAAATCAATACATGCATTTTGTGGCATCAGATGGTTGGTCCTCCTTTGATGCTGCTCTGCTCTTCTATCCCAAGTACTTCATGTTCCACACCAAAGGCGACACTTCACTTTGAACAACTGGAGTTCAAACTGTGCATAGAAAACATATTTAGATAGTCTGAGTGCTTTTCCCTTCAGATGTATTAGGCTTTATAAAAACACTATTTTCCTTTAACTCTAACACTACTGCTGCTGAAATAATAATTTTAAAATGTGGCACAGCGTATTTTAAGTACATAGTAAAATTGCACAAATAATAGTACGGTAGTTTAAAAGAGTGAGGTAGATGCAGTACTATGATCGATATGATAATGGAAATGTATTTATACGTTGTAATTACAAAATAAGTGATATATTTTGATTCCTTCTAATAAATTGTCAACAGTGCCTGCAGTTTGATTTAGATAGGCTTATGTCTTTAAAGTATTCTAACTATAACTATAAATGTAATTTCCACAAAGTATTACAGTGCTATATTTAAAAGTTAATTTTATATTAATTATTATTTAAGTATTAATCTCTTTGGATTGAATTTAAAGATTGTAATTGAATGCAAGGTTATAATGCATTATTAATGTCTATTATTTAATGTTATTTATAATATCAAACATCTTGTTGATATTTTTAAATAAGAAAATAGATGGGTAGATCATTATACAGTGCAAAATTAGGAAAATGAAAGAGATGCATCTTCTCCCTGTTATCTCTGTTTCTATTCCTTCCTTTATTGCATTTTGTTTCACAAGATATTGAAGATCTAATGAATATTCAAATATATGCAAATCCTATTCCAGCACCATACATCATACACACAAAACACATACACTTTACATATAATTACATCCTATATACATCTCCATTTTACAAGACCCTGGTGCTTTTATCTGTTATAGATGAGTTTTTGTAGGAATTGCATTGACCCAAGGAATTGTCCAGATACAAAATTACAGAACATCTAATTATGTTGGTTATCAAAAACAAGAGATGCAGCAACCTGTTAATTATCTTGCATTCATCTCCTCACCCATCCTACACATGAAAAACAAGCCTTCTTTCTCTTTCATAGCTTCACTTGCAAGACAGCAGGATGTTCAAATTCTCATTCAACCTTTGGTGAAACTAATTGCTCAAAATTGCTCATTTTTTATATGTGGCACAATGTTACCTGAAGGAGCATCGACTCTTCCAGCTATGTGACAATGTAATATAGAAAGCTGTGCTCTTTTGCTGGTGCCTCCATTTATATGAATTCCCACAACAACCAAATCCTTTCAGGATAACCCTGGAGGCGCTTGTTCCTCCTGACAATTTGTCAACTTTGTTCAGCAAACTTTTTTGGGGGAGGAAGTTTTTTGTAGACCTTGTCAGAAATTAATCAAAATTTATTCTTACAGTACACAAAATTCTGCTCTTTTTTTCAATTTAAAATATAAAAACTGTAACATTTCATTATTTTGAAAACAAGCTGCTGAGTACTGAATGAAACAATTCATCAAAGTATTTAATATAACATAATTGCAGCACAAAAAAAGCAACTTAATGATTCAGAAAAAAAAAAAGATGCTATAGTCTATACCTAGTAAAAACTGTGCTTGATGTTTTAAAACTAATGTAATATTTTACAACTATCATTTTAACTCTTGTATTCTCTTGCTAGATTAAGTCAACCTTATCACTCTGTGTCAGTATTACTCACTACTACATTACTTAAAATAATACAAATATATGGATGGAGAAATAATACTGATTATTTTTTAGGAGAAAACCCAAAATTAACTTTGAGTTTGAAACTACAGTCTCAGAATTACGGGAAAACACTGTAGAATTTTGCCCTTCATGTTAGTCTGGATGACTAAGACCGTGGTTAGCAGAGACATCCCCTTCTTTCCATCTTGTTTTTTTACCCATTAATTCAGTATCCCCCTTCCTCATGAGATCACCTACTTATTTCTGTATCACGCAAATCAGTTCCTTGAATCTTTGCTGGAAACCCCCAACATCAAATGGATGGTGACATTTTATTTACATGTGAATGATGTCTTTCTTAGAGAGGATGAAGTGTTCTCTGGAAGTGCCTCTCTCTCTCTATCAGCTGTAGGGAAACTAGGCAAGAAGCTTTTACTAAATGCCTAATTTACAGATGTCTAAAACTGCATTATGAATCCACCTTTGGAATGCAGAGTGCAAAATACAGGCAGTAGCCAAACCTAATCAGAAGTTCTGGGTAATTTTTCCTTTACCCTTATCCCTCTTTGTTTCCATGGGTCCGTCTCTCTTCCTCCTCTACCTTTGTGTCATCTGCCTCATCAGTGGTGCCCTTTAATCACCTGTCATTTATGCAGTGACATTATGCTGCTTTCAGAAGAGACCTTTCTTCGTACTTGAACAACATTTTTTATTATTTCTTTTCTTCTATTTATTTTTTTGCCTGTTCTAATATTATTGTTTTCTCTAAAAAAACTTTCCTTTTATTTTTTTCATTATTCACATAATGTTCCATTTTTTAATCTTTTCAATCTCTCCAGTTTTGCTGTCATAATCTAGTTCAGCTCTGTTGTGATGACTATGTAGCTTTGTGTGCCACAAAAACTAAGCAATAAAGCCCAAATGTTAGTTTGTTTTGAATTTTCCCAAATTTCTGTGTTTCTCTTCTCCACTCCACTCCAGTGCTTTTGGGCCATGATTCATCAGCTGAACATGTCTTGAAGTGCTTTGCTGCATAAGAACAAACTGAACCAGAAATAAAAATGTTTTGCTGAACCCAGGTCTGAGGGTTGATGGTACTCTTGAGGATGGCAGCCTTTCCTCATAAAAACATACAGTACCTATTTCAAGTAAGGGTTTATCAGTATTTCAGAAATGTCAGGATGTGTAGAATCAGTCTTTGAAGTTACTATATATATATTTATAATCATAGAAAAATTTAAGTAGAAAGGGACCTCTGAAGGTCATTAGGATAACAACCAGTGTAAAGCAGTGCCAAATCTGAAATTTGGCTTCTTGAGGCCCCGCTCCACCTGAATTATGATAATTTCAAAGCAACAAGATTCTATAGCCTCTCAGGGCAGCCTGTCCCAACGCTCAGTCATCACTTACTCACTAAGAAAATAGTTTTTTCTTTCTGTCCAACCAGAATTTCCTTTGTAGCAATTCGCCTCAAGTCCTTTTGGTATGAGCCTCTGCAAAAGTCTGGCTCCATCTTTTTTATAATCCTGCCCAAGCAGCAGTCAGCAGCAGTTAAATCACCATTTAGACTTCTCTTCCCCAGGCTGAACAAACCCAGTGGCCTCAGCCTCCCTTTCAATTCATTTTCCAGCCCTTTCGTGGCCCTTTTCTGGTCTCTCTCCAGTTTGCTGATGTCTTTGTTGTGCTGGAGACCTAGAACTGGGCATAAAGAACCTGAAACTATTACATGAGTCAGTCACCAAGTTAAAAATCAGTAGCTGCAAAACATTGCATCTGGCTATATAAAGCAAAATGCTGGTAAAGTTCTGCAAAGTCAAAGAAGAACAAGACAGAAATGCCCTCCATTCCCATAGTGTGCAGCAAAGCAACAGAAAGGCACCAGGGAAATTCAAATTATGAAACATTCTTGATGAAATATTAATAAAACCATACTATGGTCTTAATTGCTGTAATTTAACACCCTGTATGGTATAAATATTTTAGAAACGTGGTAAAATGGAACATTAAGAAGGGGTCAAGGGATAATAATATACATTAATCTTGATTGGCAGAGATGTATACCTCATACTTAATTTATGTTTATACTACTGTTTTATATTCATTTTTGAAGAGTAGTGGGTGGAATAAGCTATGTGTATGTATCTTATATTGAGACATATATGTTATATGTGTACGTGTAGATTAGTGTAGGTATTTATGAAGTAAAGGGCTCTGGCTTATTATATATATATATATATTTAAAAAAAAGGTATTTTAAATTGCTTTCACAAGAACGTCCTCTCCTTTAGAAATCAGTCACAGATCTAGCCATCTACAAGAGCAAAGGGGTGAGGAAATATGCAAACCACCTTCTCACAATTCTTTCCTGAGGAAGTCATTATCTGTACTGCCCTTATAATAGCCACCTTTCTTTTTCAGTAGCAAATATTTCTTTTAAGGCTGGCTTCCATGTATTCACATCAAGGGGAAGCTCTGGAAACAGGCCTGTGCTGTGACCACGCTGTCAGGGAGGGGAGAGCACTGCAAGGATGGCTTCATGCACGGTCTTAGGCGTACTTTACAGCCTGTCTTGGTAGGAGAAAGTCTGCCTGCCAAATAGAGCAGTCAGAGAGAAGTCAGAAAACATTTCACTGAGCTTTTAACTCTCCTATAGATTTTCACCCCATAAGGAAGCTATTGCGCTAATTTTTGCAGAAAATAGTATGCAGAAATTGCTTGAAATTGCTGGCACTCTAATAGTGACCTATGCCCATGTATGCATAAAGCGAATAGGCATTTCATTTACATTTATCGTAAATTGTATGCCGTAATGATTTCTATGTGTTAAATTGCATAATCCATACAAGTCTGACAGTCTCATAAAGGCTGTGGGCCGATGTCCTCTTTTGAATGCATCAGTGCCAATGAAAGAGGTTATCGTACCCTTGACAGAGATTACCGCTGGCTTCTATCTGCTGGTGAAACTGCTCCTGTGATCACTCTCTAAACTATGTCAGTCAAAATTTACCAAGTAAACTCAAATAGTTTAAATAGCAGATTTTTTTGCTAATGATGCACATTTTGCCAAAAAAAGGATAAGGGGCTACTCACAAGAGTGCATAGCTGGCATTTTGATAGCCAGTAAAACTGTTTTACCAGCAGGGCTAGCTCCTGATACACAGTATTAGTCCACAGCCTCAGACCGTCAATTCATCTGTCTTCCTTAGGTCTAATATTTCTGCACTTGCTTATGATTGCTTAAAAAAAAAAACAACAAACAACAGCATGACAGAAATGCTTTTCTTTCTGAATGTACGATTCTTCCACAAAGCACACAGAGATCTGAGATACAGAACAGCATTTTGCCCAATGAGAGGTTTCTAATCTGATTTATAATCCACTTGGATTGAACTGGCACCACAGGGAGTGGGACAGTCCAGGTATCCTTTTTCACACTTTGTAGGGGTGTCCTAAAAAATGTTTTCATAGCATTGTTAGAGGAGAGACAGTGCAGCAGAAACTCATGCCAGTAAGTACTGGCTTAAGCCTACTGCAAAATTTAGACCTCTCCCTCATGTCAATTACAGAAAAGGAAAGCTTTGCCTTTGCTTCCAGCACTTCTGGGAGAGCTGATCAGAGTGCCCTTTCCTGCCATTTCTCCTTATATTAAACCCTGCCAATAAGTCTCTTCTGCTCCTCTAAACAGTGAAACGGTGAAAGTGCTGCAGCTTTTAAAGGATTTATAAGGCTTAGCTGATCACATCACTTCCTGTGCCAAAAACGAAGAGAAAGAACGTTGTCTGGATGCATGTTGCTTTGGTATTCTGTTGTCGTGTTGCCTAATAGCAATTCCTCGTTATTTGTACTCCTCTCTCTCTAGCCACTTACTGTCTCCAGTTGTTTGGTAGATATAAGCTCTTTTGCACAGGAACCATGTTTTAGTCGTATGTTTGCACAGTGTCTTACCTATGAGGATCCTGGCCATGACAAGAATTTGTAGGTGATGTAGTAATAATTATAATATTTTGAGTATGACTTCAGCAGTCCTGGCTGCCTAAAGTAAGGATGACTCTGGGGAGGGGAGAAAAAACATGTGGAAGCACTCACTGGGGTTTTGAATTTCTGGGAGCTACTGAACAAGCTCTGAAGAAAGGTCTTCAGAGACGAGTGACAGAAACTTTAACCTTTCCCTGTAAAGCTGTCCCCAGGATCTGCAAAGTAGCCATTCTTCACACACTTAGATCTTTCCTGTTAAATCCTTCTTCTCCTCATTCCCATCCAATGTGCGTACCTGCACACACACATGCACAGGCAAATTCTGTAAATGCATTTAGAACCCAGTCATACCTGTAGGCCACCATTTACCCTCCTTATTTTGTATTTCACCCATCCAAGGACAAACATAATGCTTTTTTATGTTATGATTAAAGTTTATTTTCTTTAAAAAATATTGGGCCTATGTTTCTGAATGATGAGCAAGCTTCACTGACTCTTCCATTTATTGCTGATTTAAAGAAATTCTTTTAAAGGTAACAAAGTAGCCTTCAAAGTTTTCATTAAGGCAGAATTATGAAAAATTATTGTGAGAAATGATGGGCAAGTTAACATCGCCCCTATTCACTCTTACCTGAAAGCTTTATTGTGACTCCTGTTACTAGTGGCATCCTTGGTAATAAATATTTTCATTTTATTCTGAGGGCACAGCAAATAGATTTTGTTAGTGAATGACCTTGTGCATTAGCTGTGTTATTCATGATTTAGTGAGCCAGTCAGTTGAAATATTGCTAATGTTTTCCCAACTCAGTCTTGTTACATTTGTGCCACGAGGATGACATTAAGTGTAGTTGTAGAGGAATAACAAATAACATGGCTTGTAGTTGTGTTTTGGATCATTAAAGAAATGAACCTACAGGGTACTGTTTTATTAACTGAAGAAATGACTAAAAAAAATTGTATTTCTTGAATGTGTGTTTATTAAAAATAACGACAGTTTGGCATGCTGAGAATTAGTTGTACTGCCTCTTAAATTTTTCATATACCAGTGCAAACACACTACAGTGTCCATCCAAAGATTTTGACAGATTTTAAATAAGAGTAAGAATAATTCATACATTTCAGGCTATTTATATGAGAAGACTCAAAGTGGTGCAAGCAGGAGAATGCTAAAAAAGTACAGCATAACAAAGGTAAGGATTAATAATTAGAGGCCAATATGTGTATTTTTAAATATTATATATTATAATGTCAAAGAGGGTCAGTGTACTTTCCAGGGAGACCTTCAGAAGGAGCGGATGGCTTCTTTAAAAGTGCAATGACTGTTCTTGGTTTTCTTTTCCTGAGTCCTTTGGTTTGTTTTATGTTGAAGAATAATAGAAGCTATAGAAAAAGTATCTGGTAGGCTTCTGGAGAGACGGTCTAGTCCTTTCCCTTGCCCCCATAACACATCATCTGTTCTAAAGAAACCACACAAGGTCAGTTAAATTCCAGATAACTGGGTTTCCTGAATTTCTACAAAGCTACAAACATAAGTAGCAACTTCTGGATCATTTCAATGGTTCTTTCTGCTTATAAACCACCCCAGTTAATATTGCTAGAAAAGTGAGAACAGGGGAGAAAATTGTATTTTAGATACTACTATTCCTGGACACTAGGTAGGTAAATATTTTTGTCCCCATTAGATGGAGATGGCCATAGAAACTTATATTTTTTCTATTTTTTTCTAAAGCATCAGAAGGACAAGGAAGAGATCTTACGTAATTTTTTTTTAAAGAAGACAGACGGTTCTTATTTAAAAATAATAAAACACAAAAAGCAGATGCAGTGGATATCCTGAGGGATCAAAATGAAGTATATGGAAGGAGAGAATATTCAAATAGAAGCAAAAAGCACATACAAAACTAGAATATGTAGCTACCCTTGAAAAGCTGAGTAACTGCTATTATCTGTTTGATTTTTTCTGTAATATTTTCATCACAAGAAAATTGAAGCAATCTGTTGAATTCTTGACTATAAATAAAAGGCAGCAGCAAAACTGTTCTTTAATAATGTTATTCCAAAACCCTGTCTATTTAAAAGGAAAGAAAAGAAGCTGTGGCCTTAAGCTCATTTTATGGGGTGTTACTTTCCACGGTGTTGTGAAGGTGAGGAAGCATAGACTTCCCTGCACTAAGAAGGGCTGAGTGGTCCCTCTTATCCACCCATCCCCTGGGACCACGAATCTTGCCTTCTAATTTGTAAATGTTAATATTAAACATACAATGGTGAACTTTAATGTGAAGCTAAGTGGGACTTTAAAAAGTACAATTAAAAAGTTGATCTAGGCATTAGCAATCAGCCCAAAAAGAAGCTTGCTGAGAAAAATTTTATGCACTTGCACCAGTACTCATGTCACTTTGGTCTACCTGAATGTATTCTGTTCTAGCTTCAGCTCAACATACCGCAGCTTGTTTTATCAGAATTTTCTGTACAGAGCTGAAACTTGTCAAAGAATACTTATGTGAACAAATTTTGATGTGAAAGGTGGAATGACACTTCCTTTTTCATTTTCTGCTAACACTGGCTGAATTGGTACACCTTTAGCTATAAATAATGGATAAGTGTTTTAAGTATGCAAGCAAATCGTTACACATGCATGTGCTGCATTCCATCAAGTAATGTGCAGCATTGAATTATCACTGTTAAAATGGTCAATAGTATTATAAATTGTCACTGTTAAGAATTGATTGAAATATATTCTGTATTTGTAAAATATACATAGCTGAAGCATGGTTATTTTTGTTATTGTTACTCAAAACTCCTACTGATGTATATCAACTTCCTTATATTATTTAGGAGAATATTTTTGAAAATGGGTTTCTGAAGCTCTTCAAGAAAGTATTTAGAATAGATAAAGGTTTTTCATTTCTACAGTTCTAATTCATAAAAACTGATTTTGGTCATACTTCAAGAACAGAACCATCACTTTGACACCACACTTTGAAACGTCTAGCACTGGACAGCAGTAGGAAGACAAAGATAAATTCAAATAAAGTTAATTCATCTGTAGACATGGCATTGTCAGTAACACTGGTTTTGAATCATAGAATCATAGAATATCTCAAGTTGGAAGGGACCCTTCAGGATCATCCAGTCCAACTCCCTGTTCCTCACAGGACTACCTAAAACTAAACCAAATTACTAAGAGCATCATCCAGATGCTCCTCGAACTCTGACAGGCTTGGTGCTGTGACCGCTTCCCTGAGGATCCTATTCCAATGACCAACCACCCTCTCAGTGAAAAACCTTTTCCTAATGTCCAGCCTGAACTTCCCTTGACGCAGCTTCATTCCATTTCCTCGTGTCCTCTCACTGGTCACCAGAGAGAGGAGATCAGCACCTCCTCATCAGCTACCCGCCATGAGGAAGTTGTAGACTGCCATGAGGGTACCCTTCAGCCTTCTCTTCTCCAAGCTGAACAAACCAAGTGACCTCAGCTGCTCCTCATAAGTCTTGCCCTCAAGACCTTTCACCATCTTGGTTGCCCTCCTCTGGACACACTCTAATGGTTTGATGTCCTTCTTATATTGAGGCACCCAAAGCTTCACACAGTTCTTGAGGTGGGGCCGCACCAGTGCAGTGCAGAGTGGGACAATCACCTCCCTCAACTGGCTAGCTATGCTGTGCTTTACTGCTAAATTATTTTGGAGCTTGTATATTTATGTTTCTTACAAAGGTTTGCCTGTGGGAGGAAAAAAAATTGATTGGTTGACCCAACAGGCCCTTCCAGGTCTGTATTTATATATGATGAATAAATTATATCTGTCTCAGGATGCGATAAGTCAATCTCTGATGACAGTTATTTACTTCTCTGGACTAGTGAAGGAACCTTGACTTACATCTTAGTTGAGACAGCAAAGTTAGTAGAGATGGGTCCCACTATTAACATAAAAGCTCCAAAGAAATAAAAAAATGTTATTTCATATATCCCAAACTCCTTTATTACAATTTAAACATTGCATTTTAGAATAGCAGTGTGGTTATTTTAAAGGACAGTTAAGGAAAAACATACAATTGAGCAGCTATGTATGAAATAAGTAAAAATAAATCAATGCAAGCAGTCAGACAGAAATAATGTATGTAAGATACATACCTAATCTATGCAAACAGACAGCTACATGAGGTGCTGATGTATCAGGTCTTTGCTGCTCTATCCTTAAATATTATGTGACCATGGGACTTTAAGGATGTGGGAGGTAGATGGTTTAGAGAGGGGAAAGTGATATTGTTTTAGTGAATGAGTCTAAAAAAATATACAGCCCTTACCAGCTACTCAAGTATGGGCCAATTTTTCTCTTACAGCAACGTGCAGCGCTGTTATTTGCCTGAGAAATGGATTTTGTGTGTATTTTTTGAACAGAATTAAAGACAAACAGAGATGGAAAATTGCTTGATTGTGTGCATGTAGGTTTGGCTGTCTTGTACCCAAAACTGTGAGAATGCAAAGGTGCACTGGGAGTGGTGAACATGGCCTGAATTTCCATCTGCTGGTTTTATTGGCTAGAGCAGCTTGTAAAGGATGTGCGCCCTCAAAATTGCTGGAGATGCAAACGATATTTTAAATTACTCCAGGCAGCAAGGTACTGCATCTGAACAGATTGAAAGCTGAAATGTTGATATCAGAAATTAAATTAATGCACGTGAGATTGAAACAATATCTAATTAAAATCACTTGAAAAATGACTTGAAAATTGAATATGACATAATATTTAGCAGGCTGTCGCTAGTACAGCTATGCGGCTTTGACTTTTCTGCAATCATTTTCATTCCAGGCCTGCCTGCCAGTTAACTAGAAATTACACATGAAGCAACTATCTCACGCCATTGCCCAGTAAAGACTGGAAGACAAAATACCTTTTGTCCACGTCCTGTATACTTGTCCTTCACTAATTGAATTGTAGAATTTAGTAAAGGGATCCTTCTTCTCCTTGTATCTGGCCGCTTGAGTTAGTCATTATTGTTTCAAGCTGGAGCATTTTGAATGCTCATGTTGTGTTTTTGACTTATTTACTTGCAGCCTGATGCTACTCCTGCCCAGGGAGAGGAGTTACAGACTCACAGGCTGTAGCGCCTGGCAGCAGTGCCCAGGGCTGCGGGGAGCCTAGCACAGGGTCTCCACACACCGCCCTGTAGACAAATGCCAATGTCGGGGAAAGTTCATCTTGTATTCCAGAAAGTTTATTCTTCTGAACATGGTGGTACCTAAGTATCTAATTCAAAGTTCCTTAAAGTACTTTTTAATTACTTCCAACAAAGGAAAGTGAATGAGGTGGGAAAACCTATGTAACATCAGGTTGTTCTGCAGGGAAAAGACTTAGAGAGTGCTGAACCAACAGTGTGGTTTTCCTCTGTCCCATTCTCATTTAATGGTGTGAATGCCGCAGCAGTTTCAGGAGATGCATTGACTGTGCAAAGGCAGGTTTACTCTGACACTGTGTTCTTCTCAACAGGTGGAGACCCCAAATATTATGCGAATCCATTTTCATTGAATTGCAAGGGACCAGGATTTTAGTATCTGTTATGTATATGCATGTCACAGTGCCTGGGTCTGCCAAACATAAAGGCAGCCTTTCAGGTCCACTCTGTGAAGTATCTTTCCATATAATCTGGGGGTTCTTTGCAGGGAAGGAGAAAGCAAAGGCTAACTTGATGTAAATAAATACAACCTTGCTTGCGTTAGATTTGGGAAAGTTGTTAAAAAGACAAAAGCTGTAATAAACACTTACCATATCTCTGGATTTCCGTTCCTCCTTTGCCCTTTCCTTTCCTCAAAGAGGGGAAAAGAAGTGAAATTCTTCTGAACGTGGCTCTATGAAAGGAGCTTTGCAACAAGCTGTTGGGAAGAAGACGGTTGTTGTAGAATTCATCTGACAGCCTACAGTAAATCTGAATTAATTGCCCTCCATTGCTTTATTGACTGGAGGTCCAGTCAATATAGTTAGTGAGTCTAGGGCATGAATTGGCTCATTCTAAAATAGGCATGTAATAGAGGTCAGGGGAATCATATGTCTGTGAGTACTTTTTTTTCTACATTTAATTAAATACAGCACATCCTCAAAGTCAGAATCACAGCAGAAAAATAAGGTTTCCTTGTGAGTGACACCATCTTCCCACAACTACTTTTCATATTTGCGGATGATTTCTGCTCTGGGGCAGGTAAATCCTGCAGCAGCACAGGAGACAGCCCCAGGAAGCCTCCTGCAGAAACCATTCCCTCGTCCCGCTTGTGCCCGTGTGCGCTCCCATGAGTAAGCTGGAGGGTGCAGTTGTGCTTGGCAACCTGCTTTATAGCAAAACTTTGTAAACCACTCATTTTTCAGGGCTTTCTTCTTCCAGAAGTGCTGTAATGAGACTGGAGGTCTGCTCGAAGCCCTGTTAAACTTGCTTCTCCTAATAACCGATGCACTCTAAGATTAAACCTGCCAACTACAAAACTAGACACTCAAATTCCTGACTATGCCATTGACAGATAACTTTGCTAAAGGAAATAAACGTTAGCCCTCAGAAAATACATCAGACCTCCCTCAGGTTACTGAAGACTATGAACAGTGACAATCCCTGCCCTTAAACACTCAGTAACACCCTCATCGTGCTCTCTAATGGAGCAAAGCCATTAAGTTGTCCCCATTGTAATTTAGATCACAGAAGAGACTTCCACAGATTCTTTCAGGTTAAAATAACTAGTATACAGAGAGTAGGCAAAATTATTCCACTGTAGCTACGTGCTTAATTATATGGAATACTGCATAAATTGTCAAGTGCAAAGAATTATTCTGATAAATTAAAATACTAATTAAATAGGCTATTGCAGAATTTTGAGAACATTATAGGGCTCCGCTTCTTCAGGTAATTTGCATATCCTTCATCTAGTGAATTTAATTTAAAGGCCTCGTTTTTTGTGTGTTTGGAAGCCCTTTTTGTTTCAGTGGAAGATTAAAAAAGGGATTTATATGTTGCTAACTAGGTTGGGATTTTTTTTTTGCTTTTTTTTGAATAGCTGTTTTTATTATGCCTCTTTGCTGATGAGTTTGTCAGTTCTCTATTAGTATTTCAGGACTTTAAACTGTGGCCATAAAAAATCAACTTTGGTGGAATGTGCAATGCACCGTGTTACCCAGAATTATCATTTCCAGTTCATAAAATTTGCAACAGAAACATCATCTGCTGTATATTTGTATTGGAATAAAAGCTAGCAGGTAGTACACTAAAATACTTTAAAAAAATTTAGGCCAATCTTCAAAAGATTAGTAGCTTGTTCTTAATATCTGAATTTATTTTCCCACCACTTCTTCCCCATCTATCTATAGGCTATTGACTATGTTTTATTGTCTAGAATTCTCAGTTATAGTTATAGATAGAAAAAAATAGTAGTTATATTCACTGTACAGCAGCTTGAAGCAGCTGCTTGATATGTAGTTGATGCTTCAGCTTCAGCACCACCATTTTTGACAGAATTTCTTGACCTTCCTGAACTGCTTGTGGAGTTCAAGGTTAGCTAAAATATGCTCCTGTACACGCCTGGAGTGAACATGCCGGAGACTGTCTGCTGTGTCTCTCTCTGCAATCTGACAGTGCCTGAGCTTGACCATTTTCAGGTTATGATTTAATCAATAACACGTCGTGCCTTCATGCTTCCTAATTTTGGCAGGGTTTATGTTAGCATGGCTGTCAGAACTGTCCTTTGTGGTTTAGCCAATATCAAGGGGGAAAGGGGGGTATTAAGTAAACTTTTTTTGTTGTTTTTTAATATCAAAGCTTCAATAATTAAAGTCTGCAGGAAACCTATAAAAAGGAGGTCAAATATGTAATAGTAATTATAAAATTCAGTGATTCAGCAGACCTAATATTATCCATTAACTGTTCATGTGGTAGGAAATTACACACTGGGATTTAAGCCTTGTTGTTTACTTATACCCATTTATTTTGCAGCCACTCTGCTGTGCAGTTTTCTTTATCCTAACCTACCAAAGAATCATTTGTTGGACCATTCAGTTTCTTTGAAGGAGCCTGTGGAACTTTCTGTTTTTATAAATCTTCTAAATTTTTGCATTTGGTAGAAATCTGCCTTTAATGTGTATGCTGGGTGTGAGGCGGTCAGCATGGCACACCTTGGCAATGAAATGGCACTTTCAAAAGGGAGAGTGTTGTTACATGACATGGCAGGTCATCAGCCATCAGTGAAGCAACAGAGACCAGAGTCCATCTCAAGGCTGAAAATCAAGCTTGTTGGAAAAGATTTACTTATTTTTTCAGAAATTCATACTGCACAACATATACAACACAGTGAAAATGTAGCCTCAAATTGCACGGTCCAGGCCTGTCCTTCTCCTGTGGTCCCTGTGACTCTGGGTGGAACAAATATGTTTGTGAATGTGTAAAGCATGGCATAAGCATTAAGTATGTGAGTATTGTATGCGGGTTTTAGGCTGTTATCCAGCAAAACATGCATTTAAGCTTTCTTAGGTTGGGACTCCATGTTCCTATCTGCTTAATAGGTAGCATATTAAAAAGAAGCAAAAATAAAGATGTGCGGGTCTAAAAGGTGGACAGAGCTTTACTCTCCATTTAAATCAAGGGCAATATTCATCCCTTGCTGAAGGCAGTCAGAAAAATTTCTCTGTATCAGAATTGCTTGAGGTTTCACTTCTTGAGTCTTTGTACATACAAACTCTTACGAAAATCTTTCCACATTTTGGATATATGAGGTGAGATTGAGCCCTAATGATACGACTTGCCTCTGAAATAAATGTGAGTCATTGGTGTTGCACTTTGGACAAACCAAATAAAGTATCTGTTCACAATAATATTGCTTCTGAGAATTGCCTGCTGCAATCTGAACTGTTTTGGATATGTTTTGAATGGCAACAATTAAAGAGCATTTTTCACAAATGAAAGAAAAATATATTCATTCCTTTCGGTATTTTTATGTAAATTTACAATGTACAATATGTTCTAGCACACTTCTTGTCCTTTCTGGTAGGAATGTTTCCTTTAGGCAACTTAAATTGAGAAGCTGAGTCTATCCAAATTGTGTCTGTAAACAAAGGAAAGAGAGAGGTGCCTGCAGATGTGTGTAAGATATGTGGGATGACTCATCGTATTAAATGTCTATCCCTTTCCATTGACTGCAGAGAGAACCTAGATGACTCACTTGGATTACATAGTCAATGACTAGACAGCTAAACGGAGGAGAGTTTAACAAGGCTGTAAGGCTTCATTTCTACTTATAAATAAATCAAGCCAGGTGCCTGGGGTTTGGCCATGAGTCGAACTGACACAGTTTGCATCTAGAAGGTTAAAGTCTTCCCATCCAAAATGGGATGACCTTACGCATACCCCCATCTGGGAATAATCTCATCCTTGTGCTGTCCCCAGAACTGTGGTTGGGTATTGTTTTGTGAGAATAGTAGCAGGCAGAGGCCAAAATCATGTGAAGACCATAGTAATTTAAAAGTATGAGCATTGGTAACACAGTGCTCAAGTTCATGCCCTGGAAATGTTTGGGTTACAAGTATAGGTGTAGTCTTAGTGATTACTACCTCTGTTTTGCATTTAGCTGTTTTATGCTAGATTACTGTATTTTTTGTTTTGAATGCTTTTACTGATATAGAAGCTGATAAATTGGGAAAATGTAAATTTTGAAAAGGAAAATGTTGTGCATTGCATCCTGATGTTGTGAGATAAACTGTCTATCTTACCTGCTAGGTAACAGTCTGTCATTTGTTGCAAAATGTCCTACGCAGTGCCAGTGCTGTTGCAATGGTAAGGTGCTGCCCTGCTCTTCACTGCAAGGAAGACAGTGGGAAGTTTCCACTGAAAAGAACTTTCCAAACTTATTGTGTATATGTGTTAAATGTGTGTGATACTGCGTATACAAGGGAACTAGAATTAGTTTGACTTTCTTTTTCACATAAAAATGAACAATTAATGGCGTATATAGGCATTCAAAAAACTGACTAGCAGGGTTGCTATCACGGAAAGATATTCCTTAGATGCCACAGGTAGGAACTGTCATGAATTTACTGATGGAGGAAAGAAGGTTGGTTATACTGTAAATGCTGCAAAATTGTGCATATTCCAGCTTTCCTGTAACTCTTTCAATCTCAATTTTCCTTACAGCCATAAACAAAGAGAAGCTTGAAAAAACAACTGGACTGAAAATTCTACAGACTGGAGTGGGGGAGGTAAGTGGCTTGGGGGCATTTTACACTCTCAAAAACATTTTAATTGTTGTTTTTTTTAAGAAGTCCTAGAGCTCATGAACGTTTGTGAGCTACCAGTCTGATAGTGCTAAGGGCCTTTTTATGATACAGTTGCATCTGTCAAAATACAATCTGCTGCACAAATAGCGCTGTATCCCACAGAGAAAAAAATACCATCCTTATGAGAAAAGTGCAGCCGGCTTTGAGAAATGCATTTTTTTGCTTTGTTGTATCACAGGAACAAAATCCCCAAAGATGAGCACAGCAACTGAAGTCGTCGTATTATTCCCCTTGGTTTTGATGGAGTGTTATCTCATCTAGATCAATGAAAGTTTAAATTTGGGGTAAAGAGTCTTCAGATGTTAGAGAGAATCTGACAGTGAATGACTTGCTTATTTTGGATGTAACTTGAAACATAAATAAAACATGTGTCTGTTATTATGGTGATATCACGAAGCAAAAACTCCACTAAGCAGTTCATCATTTATTAATAAAGATGATGCTATCTGCTAAGAACCTTGTATGAACTACAGTTGATTGCTAATTCTCCTGCTAATTTTGTGTACACAGTTATCGGTTTTTTCCTTTTCATTTAAGTAATTTTGCTAGTGGTGAATGCTCACAGGGCTAGACAAATGCCTTTTTCTTGTGATTACATTATTCTCAGTATTAAGAATAATGAATTTCTGGCTTGTAATATACTGAAGGAATTTACTTTTTTTTCTTTTTTTACTGATTTTCATTTTTTATCTTTCTAATTTTTATCAGTTCACACCTAAGAACTTAACTTGCCAGGATTTCTGAGGTTCTTTGTTTAACTTTATTCATATTATTAAAAGACTTGGTCCTGAAAAGGACCAACACTGAGACCTGCTGAGATGCTCAGGGTCAAAGCTGTGAGAATTAGAACTTGGAAACAAACATAGGTGAAATAATCAGAAAATGAAGGCCAGCATCTCTCCTTAACTGGAGCGGATTTAACTAGTTGAGGTTCTCAAGGGTGCATAACCTCAAGAGCTGGGAAGTGTATCCTGGAGCATGGATGTGTACCTCAGGCCGTGTCCTGACTTCAAGCCAGAGTGAAGCTTGCGTTTGTGCTATCTGCAAGCCCTGGTTTCTGCTAAATAACAGGAGAACCATCACTGTGGCGTAGGCTATGGAAGCCACATTCAGTAAAATTTTACCCAACAGGACTCCTCGTGCTAATGAAATACCTCCATGTATTTTGTCCGATGCCAGTCATTGGATGGATTCCGGTTGGCTTCAAAGTCAGCTGGAAAATGAAAGCCCACTTCATTTCAGATGCTTACTGCTAAATGAATTGTTATCTTATATGTGGTCACTGGAGAAAGAAAGGACTTTTGGATATCTGAAATGCAAGAAGTTGTCACTTGTTAAATGCATCATTAATCCATATCGTAGTAATAGGGTTGTTGTAAACATGGTAGTCTAAGGATGTACTGGAGATAGAGCCTCGAGGACTTCCTAGCTTTTTTTAAGACCAGCTAATAGAACTGGAAAAAAATGGACAAGTTCTTAGGCTAGAGATCTCCCCAGTCTGGTTCTTGTGATTGGTTTAGTAGAAGTCACTGCAGAACTCACCTCCCATATATTTAGGCTGTCATAGCTTTTAAAAATTCTGGTGATACTACTTGGATTAATAAAGACTTTGACAGAAGGTTGTACTTTGCACTTTGCCAAATATGTATTTTTAGAAGGCAAAAAGTGAAAATGAATTAACCGAAAGGAAGCAGACATTTCAGCCTAAATATATCCCAGGCTACATCTGAGATATGGTGATCAGCAGAGAAAGAACCAAGTGGTTTGGAACATTAAAGTGATGGAAGAACATTTATTCAGCTGCTTATATATTTTGTAGGATGTGAATTCTCCCAGCTGTGTACATTCCCCTTTCTAAGTCTTATCAGATATGATTGTGTACCTAATGAATACATTTCTGCAGTCTCACCTACATGAAAAATAATGGAGTGCTGTAACCAAGCTGTTTCGTTGTTGATAGGGTATCAGATTCAGGCTATTTCAGGTTAAATCTAACTATGTTAATCCAGTTTTGCAGTTTGTTTTTGATTCACCGTGGCGTTTAACAGTGTCAAAATAATAGAAAGCACATATTTTAACATAATGAAGGAGCCTTTTGTTGAATAAGGATTTCTTTTTCTTCACATTGTAGGAATGAAATTATGTGTAATGGTAACTGTAAATCAAAGTCAAGATGCTCAAATCAAAAGTACTTAGAAAAAACTCTTTAGTTTCAGAATGAGAAATGGCCTTTTAGTTTGGACAGTGGGTCAGATTCATGACAAAGTTAATGGATATATAATCTTCACTTGCAGGACTGTAAAATAAAAAGGATTCATTTTGCATGGCAAGTTTCCTATCTGAAATAGCTCATGAGAAATATAGCTGAGATACTAGTAGCAAATGGAGCATCTGTATAAACAAATGCAGGAACTGTTCTAAGCTCAGCAATAATTCATGAGTTGCTCTGGACAGTGGAATCTGTTTTAGGTGTTGATCTATGATAACAGGATTTGTGCCTCAATAAGAAATGTGTAGACACCAATGACTACCCAGGCCTTGGGTGTGATAGAAGGAAACTGTCTCTTTCTCTGTGGAGAAAAGAAATGCTTCTCAGAGCTCCTCAATCTCTCTCGTGCTCACTCTCTCTCTCAAGGAAAGCATTTCAAAAGCAACAACAGATTATAAAATTCACACCAAGCTTACTGAGCCGTTCAGTCAAGTCTGGGGAGGGCTGATGAATTTCTTTTATGTCACTGCATAAACATGTGCTATGCAGTCATTAACAACACGGCTCTGGAGTTTACCACAGCTACAATACAGTTCATCATCTTTATGTCATGTAAAAGATTTCCACAGCTTCAGTCAGTTTTTTGGATACAGCCGAGGTTAGCTGTATTGTGTCAACTTAGGGCAGGCTCTGCTTTAGCAAGATTAAAATTGAGTTGCTTAGCTGCAGCGACAAAAGCTGCTCATGTGTCAGGACGTGGACTTAAAACTTCTATACTTTTCATGGGAAGGTTTGGATGATATAGTGCAAAACATTGTCTGGACTGTTGGTAAGCAGAACTGCTTTCAGGGCATTGTGAGACAACAGACCTTTACTGGTACTTCTACAGCAAATCATCTTCAGCATCTAACGTTTGCCAGCAGAATATTCGGTGGTCCAGGGATACAGAGAGTTGGATTGGAGTTTGAGGTGCTGTGTATCACTCTTAAAGTGCTAATTAATTTGGTACCTATCTTGTTTGTAAGAAGGCTATTTCACCAGAAAACCAGGAATAACTGATGTAGAGAAAAGCAATGGCCACACTGAAATCCTAAGGATATGTGCATTGCTGTAGTACTGACTACCACTGGAATTATATTTCCTAAGATGTTTATTTTCTATTTGGAGTTTTCCAGCACCTGTAACAGCTCTAAAACCCCTGTACAGTAGCCCTCCAAGATTTGTTTGAGTCATTGTCATGCACGATGTTTGTGCCACACAAATTCATCATGAGCTTTTCACACCTTCTTGGTTATTCAGATATGATGAAACTGCAGTTGTCTTTGAGGTATTTTCTTTTGATCTCCCACACATGAAATAAATCTCTGAAGTCCTAAGGTCATCTTCAGAAGTTCAAGAACCTCTTATAGTTGACTGTATGTGAGGGTATGAATGTAAGTGTTGTGTTATCTATGTGTATATTTGCATAATACCATAAGAGGCATAGGACTGGTAAAAAGCCTGAATAGCTAAACAGCATTTAAGCAGGACCTGTAACTCCGTTCTCCTAGCTCCCAACTTGATGTGGACCATTGCATTTTGCAGAAATAGGAGTTGAGCTTGTTGCTCTGCATAGCTGAGCACCCCTAGAAGATCTTGGGGGCAGCTTTTGGTCTCACATGGAGGGAAAGCCTCCTTACCAGTAGCATGGCCCCACCTAACTCCTGCTGAGTTCAGGATTCAGTGGGGTTGGGAACCCCAGTCCCACACAAATGTTAGTCCAATTGGACTTGTGCCCAGGAGCTGCTCTCCAGCCCAAGAGAGCTCAGCAGACACCATGAACCACGGCCCCGCACAGAGGTCATTGAGTAACCTGGAATTCCTTCCACATCCTTTAGGAACTCAACCACTTCTTTCTTTTCACACAAGCACTTTTGAATTATTATAAAAGCACAGTATTTTTCAGTTCAATTCCACTCTGAGCTTGGCTGTGACCAGCGTTTGTCTGGTTCAAGTCCAGCTCCAGTTTAAGAAAATTTCAAATAATGGTTCAAATGCAGTTACTATGGCATGGAATATTAACTGTTTATCCAGCTTTTGGCTGAAATTTGTTTTCAACAACAATTTCAGTATAATAGGTCAGGCTCTCCAGTGGCTCAAGAAATTGTAATGATTCAAATCAGGTTTTGGAGGCTAAGAGTCTGTGATTTGAATAATAAATCATCTGAATCAAGTCCTGAAACAAACCGAGGGAATGGCACTGTTTCTGTCTCGAACTAGTGAAACAGCACCCACCCGGGAATACGTTATTTTAAATTAACTCTTCCAATTTCCCAGCAGGCTTGCACAAAATACACTCATCGCTGGAATTGTATAACTTTGTTTGTAGGATTTGAATCATGGTTCTCATATGGCAGACATAAGAATTAGAATAGTTTTCTAAACCAAATGGAAATAACCCAAAATATATGTGAAATGAACACTTTGCTGTACCTCTAGATGTTCTGAAATAGAGCAGTGATATTTTGACATGTTTCAGGATATTCTCATTTAGAGATATTTTGATAGGTGTAGAATTATGTTGATGTTGCATAATGCTATGTTACTACAATAAAGAAATGTGCATTTAAAAATTCTAGTGAAGCTAGAGGACATGATAAGACAGACTTTCCAGTGATGTGCAAGCCTCTCTGAGACTGGAGTCAGATTTCTAACTTGTTATCTTCCTTAATGTTTCCAAATTTTGTCATTAATGTCTGTGTATCCAGAGTTGATTCAGAATGATATTGCAAGTCTATAAAAAATTGGACTGAGTGTAGAACTTGACAAATCATTTGCAATTGCTGAAGAATAAGGTGTCACTTTTTTCTGATCTTCTCGGACTACTAGGTAAAATGCTAAGGGCTGGCTTTGGCTTTTGGCTTGTAAAGACCAAATTAACCTGGGACCTACTCCAGCTGCCTTTCTTACAGTGACATGTGGTAATCAGCAAATGCTCCTGATCTGGAGTAGGTATTGCACCCAGAGGTACACTGGGACAGAAAAGCCCGCTGTACCCGAGATCACTTAGCTAAGGCAGCTCTGATACTGACCGCTATGTAGGAACAGCAGACATGCATACAAAAATATTCAAGTTTTAGCCCAAGTCACAGGTAAGTTTTTCAACTTCTATTGAAACCCACCCTTCTCTTACCAGAACTAATTAGGCTGAAGCCGAGCACGGGTACATATGACGGAACACACCTCTGGATTACAGTGTAAGCATTCTTAGACCAGGGGACACCAGGGGGGGCTTTTTCTGTGAGCCTGCTTTCAGCATCTTTTCCTACAAAACC
Organism: Theristicus caerulescens; assembly: GCA_020745775.1. Classification (NCBI taxonomy): domain Eukaryota; kingdom Metazoa; phylum Chordata; class Aves; order Pelecaniformes; family Threskiornithidae; genus Theristicus; species Theristicus caerulescens. Next base: position 10,816,172 of record CM036558.1, on the reverse strand, counting down.
CATGGCTTAGAGATCAACGCATTCATTTTTTCCTGTTACTTGAGATCTGTGATTGGAGATCCTGCAGACAGCTCTTGCTGTTGGCTTTTGCTGATCATTGTGGCTGCATTGATTAGCAGTTGAACAGAGATTTCCAGGAGGACAGCGTTTTGGAGCAACATACATTGCTATGGGCAAGGCATGCATCAGGTTATAGATGGGCTCTTTGCTTTAAGGCATATAACTTTAAGGCTGTATACACAAATAAGAAAAATTATAATTAAATGAAAACTTTAAGGAGTACAATCTTAGAGATATTCTTGGTGAAGGCACAACGAGGAAGACTTACTTTATCTCATACGCACAAAATATGGATTCTAAAGCTGTGTAAGCCTTAAAAATTCATAGATTGTATTTTACATAGAATGCTACTAGTAATATACTACTTTTATGGAGTCTTACTGACAGTGAATAATATCTCACTATTACAGTTTTGTGAGTACACATGTATAGTAAAGTGATGCTAATCAGAAGTTAGTCATATAGTAGTGTTTAGAAGTAATGCTTCAAGAGCTTTAAGGAATAAAGCTAAATAGAACATTAAATTTCTCCAAAGAGAATGATGGAGCTCTATGGCTCATTTATTTAAGATCTTGTATGTTTTTGCAAAATGCATTTTAGCTAATATTTAGAAATAATGTTAATGCTATTTATTAACTATTCATTATGGTACATAGCCCACTAGAGGGCTGCTTTTCAAATAAATTGCATCCAGAGTGTTAATAAACGGCAAAATAAAAACAAAAAATATGCAGCATGAATATGTATATTATTTTACCACATTATTTTGTCATATACCTTCTGTGACTGCATGTTATATACAGAACATACTAAAACAATATAAATCATGGCCCCAACTCTGCAAACATTTAGAATATGCTTAGCTTTAAGCATATAGTTAGACTCTTTTTAAGCTACTGATAAGTTTAGAGTTAAAGAGATGTCTGGATGCTACTGAGACTGTCTTCTGTCACATATCACACTGTCTCTGGTTGTGGAGGGGCAAAGTTCCAATGTTTATACCCTGTATTTGATTTGAATATTGCATAGCAGAGGTATTTTGACATCTGAATGACAGGTCACAGCTTCAGTTTGGAAATCAGGTGTCAGCAGTAATTTCTTTTCTTGTGCTCTGATTGTGACAACGCCCTCCACCTTCTTTACAAATTTGTAAAGAATGCGACAAGGAAATGAGGAGATTATAATGTTAAGAAAAATACAACAAACCTGATTTTCAGAGACAACTATCGGTATATATTGATTTATGTTTTCCTCCTGAAACAGAATAAAAAGCACAAGTATTCAAGTGTCATGTTGGTTCATGAATTCCTTTACAGTAGCACTGTATGATTTAAAGGAGCAGAAGTGTCAAGTGATGTGGCAGTTGCCATGGCAACTACAGCAATTCAATTTTTATTCGGTATCATGTAAAATGAAACAAGATACGGTTTGCCTTGTGGCTTCAGGAACTTATGCATCCTACCAGTGTTGTTCCTTTTTGTCTTTTTTAACATTGTTCTGTTAAAAAAGTAGCATGCGTTTGTTTTAAGGATTTGTCTTGGGTTTAGGCCATGTCATGCCATTGTTTTTAAAGCAGAGCTTCCCTTACAAACCATTATAGATCTGTAGAGAAAAGAGATTTAGATACTAGCACCGACTACATAAAGCAAACTGCAGGGTAATTCTGCTTAAAAATCAATGTTATTATCTACCCTATGGTTTTGCAGCCTGCATTTCATATATTCATAAGGAAGATATGTAGGATCTTTACATGGGAGAACGTGATTGTTAGTACTAGATATCTATCTTACTGATTCATGAAATTCAGCATCCTCCCTCTACCAGCAGCCAGTTCATTATGACTCAAAGGAAAACAAAATCTTCGGTGGTGTAATGGGTTGGTTGGGGAAGCTGTAGATGAAGATTAAATTCTGTTTAACTGTCTCAAGTTTGAGTGATAGGGCTGGTCAGAAATTGTGAAGAGGAAGATTCTCCACCTCCAGAGGCAAGAGCTTGATCCTGGCAGGAACACATGGATTTCAAGCAATCTCAAACACAGATTTAATTATTTGATGAGAGGCAGAGGTGGGAGATCCCAGGCCCTCAGTCCGCTCTCTGGCAGTCCATGGGCAGCAGATGTTCCCCTCCAGGTCGACACGGAAAGCCACTCACTCATTCTGTAGGCATAGGAGAGTAAGTGTCTTGGGCTAAGATTCAAGCTGTGAGACATCCAACCTTCCCATACGAATCCCTGGCATCAGGGGCCTTATAGCTATGTCAGCGTTAGTTAAATAAACAAGACCAGAACACAGAGCCTGCCATGGTCCCACATTCGTCTGTCAACATTAAATTATTGGCATGGTCACTCACATTGTGTCCTCTGCCAGCTAGTACTCTTCTAGGCTGTTTTTCTTCTGAGGTCTAAGCATGATCCAGATCAGGGACCATTTGTAGCAGGCAACTTCAGAGTGGTCTGCTTTGGAGCACAGGTGTTAAGGCACATGTTTTCCTTAGAATTAAAGCTTCAGCTGCAGGTAGCGACTCAGCCCTTTTTTTTCTATCTAGGTACAAGAATTGTTGTGCCATTTATTGCAGGCTTTTTAGTACCAGGCTGTAAAACTTAAGGTTTGATCTGCTTTCTGGGAAGGCTGACGGTTTGGTAGCACGTTCTCATTCATCCTGCCCAGAACGGTTTTGCACCTGTACATTACTAAGTTTCCACCCTTAGAGGCAGCATTGCTGTAGCCCTGATGCACGTCCATCAGTTCAGCATCCTTCAGAATACAAGGCTTTATGTACTATACATATAAAATCATATTTGGTTCAGAATATTTTTAACGACGTTCTAAACTTAAGCACAAGGATTCCTATTAAATTGATTTTGTTGAAGCTCGGTTTTGTTTCTTTTTTCCAGGAAGATTTGTACTGATGAGAGAGTTTTAAAATTTAGTTAGGCAGATGTTTCAGTTGCTTTGACTAAGCATAGCTTTTGTATGCATTTTGACTGGAGTCAAAGGGAAATGTTTTGGGTTTTTTTTAATAGAATTACAAACCTACTTTACTGAGTTTGTAACTCAAAGCTTCTGTAGAAACAGCAAGCGAAGTAATGGCTCGTGAAATGCAGAATGTCACAGATAGGTCTCTGTTTTCACTTTGGTACATGTAGGTATCTCTGATTCGCATTGCTGGGCATTAAGCACAAGCATCGAGGAGATAATTGATCCTTTATAGCTATATACTGCAGCTCCAGCAAAATACCCATTTCAGTATGGGCATGAGCACAGCACGTTGGCATGCATGAAAACATGCTCCTGGGTTAGTATGACTGCTTTTAGTGCTATGGATAGATCTACCATAGATCATTTTTTCAATGTGAGCCGAGGATACCAAGTGTTTGAGTATCCGAACCTGTGACAAGGAAAAGGGACATGATTCTGTGCCACGGAAAAATTACCTACTCCATTAATGCCCAAGGACCATTGCAGCTGACAACAGTTCACTGTGCACTTTGCTCTTGCAAAGAGATGTCATTTTGTGAGCTATTTCTGTCTCTGGCTCTTTACCTTTAGCAGGTAGAGGAATGACTTCATTTTACAAAAGTCAGTGCTGTTTTTATGACACGGATTTCACTTGATTGTTAAACTGTAAATTTACAGATCTTTACTAAGTGAATGCAAACAAATTCTGGTCCTCAAAGCTCTGCTAATGCACAATGTTTGAATTTTAATTTCCAGTCCATCTTAGATTACGGTGATGAAAAACAATATTTAATCCCTCGTTAACACATGAATAAGCGGAAACTGTCATTTCCCACCAAACAATAACGGGATTATCTCAAGAACTGTCAGTTTATGTGAAAACATTATGTTGCCCAAATTTTCATAAAAATTAGCAGTGGGTAATATTCAAGATCAGAGCAATGGAAAGAGGGAAATCTGCATTCATGGTAATAAATATTCATATTTGTCTGCTCAGGAGATGAAAATCTAATCAAGGGGCTATTGATGCGCTGGCTTTTTTTTTTTTTTTAAACCAAGATGTTTCATCTAAATTGGGTTTGATATGGAAATTAGTCTCACTCCAAGTCCTCCAGGCCATGAGCATGCTGGGATAACACTGGAGGTGTCCGGTAGATCAGATGTTGCTGCTGGCATCTGCTTCTACAGACAACAAACACAATGAAATAAAATAAAAAATTGACAACATCTCAAGGGTCAAGCTCCCAATGGCTTAGGGTGTTGTGGGTTTTTTTTTCCCCCTAAACATTTTAATTTTATCCCAGTTAAATCCTCAGTACTGCAGGGTTAAAATTGTCGGCATTTTTTGCTTTTGTTGACAATTACCATAAATCAGAAGACACTCTGCATGAAGCTTAATGAAATATGTATGATCTAAAAATGGGAAGAAGATAAGTGCAGTATGTTGCTTTAGGGTTTTGTGTGTGTATCTATGTATCTGTGCGTGCATATGCACAACCTGAGAGCTAACTTCTATTTTGTCTGCTGTGCCCTAAATGGAAGAGTCAGGCAGCTACCAGCTGGAGAACAAAATAAGTTCTTTAAAAAAAAAATAGATCAAATGAATAAAACTTATCATCAAATGAATAAAACTTATCATAGTTTATCCAAAAAGTGAGAGTAGTATGTTTTCTATATCAGTTAATATGTTCAATTAATATACCTTTCTGTTAAAATGCTCTTGATTCTGGTTTTGTCTACAGTAGTGCAAAAATCTGGTCCTCTAGCATTGCCTCCTAAAATAAGTGTTTGCCCTGACGTGCTTTTTTTGGTTTTGTTATTATTGAACTCATTAGTTGTACATAATCCCTTGTCTATCCTTGTACTTCTTGGGGGTTTTCTGACTTTTTTTTAATGAAATAAATCGTGGAGGTCCCAATCTTATAAATAACCACATATATATATATATATATATATAAGCACATCCTTTCATGGGTGAGTGTTGTGTTTTCTGAGATCTACCTAGCAGAGTTGTGAGTGCTACTGGACACTAGACAGTTTCATCTAGCTATTGATCACTGTGCACACACAAGCAATGGGTGACTCAGTCCTTTTAAAACTTAAAATACCATCAGTGAGTTTATTTAATTCCTGGAGAAATTGTTGTACAAAAGGTATCTTTTTTAGATTTGGAACTGGACAAAAGTCATATCAACAGCATTCAGCTATATTGCCTGCAGCAGGAGAGAGCAGAAAGGAAAGATAAGCACAGACTGCTCCGAAAGAAAGGATATTCTTACTGACCAAGAAAAGAGAATAGCTAGAATACAAATACTGCTTGTTGAGGAGGCTGCATCCTTTCATTATCAAATCTACACCAAATAGAAATATGGAGATATGGCTTGTACTATTTGAAAATTCCAGTAATTTGTGCAATAAATCATTGAGAGGCAAGTGTAAGCAGCCTGCAGAGTGTGGTGTGTATGTATTGGCAGACCTGATATCTTTTACTGTACAATCTGTGCTGGCATCTTTGTCCAAAATGTTTTTCAGAGACTTTGTCTTCCTAATCAACTCCTTTGCCAAGCTTTAAAAAAAAAAAAAAAGAAAAGAAATGCATGTGGCATATATAGCAGCTGGGTGTTCAGCAGCGTACAGGTGTCTGGCATGCAGGTGCCAGATAATGTAAGGTAGTTAGATATTTTCTGGGAAATCCCATTATTTGTTCCTGAAAGAAAGAGTTGCCCATTCTTCTAGTGCTACCTGCACTAGCAAGATGTACACCTGGAAGTATTAATGGCCCCTCTTAGCTGTTATCCTTTTGACCAGAGTGGTGCTTAGACCAGAGCTGCCTTTTTTCTCTTTGCCTTTCCCCAAGACACTAAATTGACTCTGGGAAGTTCATCGTGTTCCGCAGCGGAACAGCAGCAGTCTGCACTGAGGTTAGGCAGCGCTACTTGATCCAAGTCCTTCTTTATTCACTTCACCTTCTCACACGTTTTGCTATTAATTCTAGCATAAATAATAACAGTTTCATCATGGAGAGAATTGGTAATTCTTCATATATAACATGTAGCTTTGGCTACAATAGATTAATATTTAGGGAAAAAAAGATCAAATCAGTTGTAGTAGCTTCTACTGAAATGCTGATTTGAGTTTGTCTCAGGCAGAGAGATGACGATGATGATCTATTGATTAGAGAAGCATTAAGCCATAATACATCTCAAGGTAGTATCTGGAGAAAAGCAGTGCAGTGTTACTCATAAGCAATACATCCAAAACTGTGTGAGTTCTCACACCACTAACCTCTGCAACACATTTTAGCTGCTTAAGATACTTTGTATTAAGTAATGTCCTTGGGTTCTCACCACAGGTAAGGAAGGTACTTCAGGTGCTTCATGGCCCTCAGCTGTGGTCCTGGGCCCCATTTTCAGTCACCTTCTTGCAGGGAGCTGCTACTTCACACTACTGAAGTATCACAGGCAGCTTCAGGATGTGCACTCTGATTTTCCCCTCAAAAGTACCATGTATACACCTACCAGTGCTCAGCAGGGCCTGGTTCTGTGTGCTGCAGAGCTTTTTGATATTGTAGAACATTTCTGGTTTCCCGTTTGGATTAAATCAAGTCTTTTCCTAGTTTTTCATGATAGAAGCACAATAATAGAGACCCAGAATAGAGTGGAGGTATAGGTCCTCATGCAAAAGGAGGGAGACCCTGATTTTCTGTACTGCTCTTTTATGTGGGCTAAACCTCATCAGCTACACTGGGTAGTAGCCTCCTGGAATAGTTTCATTTTATGTAGATATTTTAGTATTCCAGATATTTTATGAGAGCCTGGAACAGGTAGGTGTTCAACATAGCTCCTGGTTCATACCAAGATCCTTGTTCTGAGTCAAGTGGGTGAAGGCTTGAACTTTGGTTTTCCTTAGGAGTGCTCTGACACTAAACCGTAGATGGTGGTAAAGTTTTCTGTCACCTGAACTTTAACCAAAAATCATGTCTTTGACATGAAAAAAATTCCCTATCCAAAGTTTCCCTAAAACTTCTGTGGATCTATGAAAAATTCATTCTGTAGCAAATAGATATTTCTTTGCATAAATCATTTAATTGAAAAAAGGTTGAGTAGTTTTGATTAACAGGGGCATTACAGTAATGCTTTCTAGACAGGACTGGGATCTCACTGGGTACCTGCCCACACATAGAGTGACAGGAAAACTGTGCCTTTGAGTGATTACAGATAATCACTCAGAGACAAGATTAGAAAAGAAAGGGAATAAAAATTATCATTTTTCTTATTTTACAAATAAGGATATGAATTATAAAGATATTAAGTGAAATTCTCCAAATTTGAAAACAAGCCTGTGAGAAATCTAGGACTGGACCCAAAGCCCAATCCAGTGCCTGAACCAGATGCTCACCTTTCCTGCCCATTAGTATGCAATTCCAGGAGCATCAGGATGAAAGCTTCTCTTCAGAGTTGACTTAACAAAATGTTTTAATAATCCTAGCTATGAAATGCTAGGAGCTGATCTTGGATTTTACAATAAGAGACAAAGTCGTTGTGATACAGTATGGTATGTAAATTATATGCAAAGTACATTGGCATGCAAATTTTAATGCTAAAAGAAAAAACATTCTTTTCTAAACCAGAGAAGAGAGTTTTTCACCCATAGAAGCCAGAATCTGCCAATAAAATTTTTAAACAAATTGACAGGATTTCATTACATTTTAAAACATATTTGTCTTTTCATGCAAAATAATTTCATCTCTTTTCTAAACAAGCTCAGTTTCTTTACTTTGCTGATAACAAGTAGGCAAAAATGCTAAAAGTCTCCCAGATAAGTAAGAACTTATAAGGATGCCATAATATAAAAAACATCATAATTGTTAATGTGTGAAATTTTGAAATGTCATTTTAAGACTTTGGTCTTTTGATTTCAACAGTTGAAGCTTGGAGCAGATCCAGGTGTTGTCTGTGACCTTGTTGGTCAGTAACGTCCACAGTGGTTAATACCATGTTGTTATTGCTGTTTCGTATCCATTAGACAATGAAATGTTCCTCTGTCTATTGCCATGGTGAACTTTGGAAACACTAATGGGCAGATGTAGAATATTTCAGGAATAGGTGATATTCATAGGGCATGACAAGATACACCTGGTGGGCTCTCTGGCTCACCAATAACACAATGGTGCTATTAAGCATATTTTGTTAGCTGAGACAAGAGAAAGCAAAGCAATAGTAGCTGTGTCTGCTGTCTTTTCTCTGTTTTATCTTTTTCATTTTGAGCTTGAGTTTTGTGCCAGACTAATAGCCGATGGCAATGGGCTGGGGAAATGAAACTTTCGCTAAGATTAGGGAATGTGCAGAAAACAATGTGTGAAATCCTGATTTGACAAGGATGAACAGACTGGTGAGGGCACAGAGACATTTTGTGAAGTGAAACCATATTTGTACCCAATGTGTCTAGAAAAAAACCTCTAACAACTGAGGTGGCAAAAGATCCCACCCAAGAGACAATAGAATGACATCCTCATTACACCAGTCAGAGAATAAAGGAGGTGTGGAGTTTATTCTGCCCTTTTCAATTACTGGCAGCTTATATTAATTTATGGTAGTGGAGCGATGTGTGTGTTGTTGTGCTCTGGGGTGATTATCCTTGTAAGACTGTAAGTTCAACAGTTGTCATGCAATTTGGAGTTGCAGACTGGCAATTTTCGTAATTGAATCTCAGGAAATAAACAAAATATGGCAACTTGATACATTTCAAGCAATTAAATTTCTGCTGAAATTTCTGCTTCATCCTGGGGACTCCCAAATTTACTCAGCCAAATTCTGTCTCTGATTAGGAATGCAAATGAACCTCCAAGAAATGGAAGAAGGCAGCCATCTTTATTATATACGGTGGCACAACAATATATTGTATTGGCACCTCCCTTGATTTAAAACATGGTCTTAGAAACCTGCCATCAGACCACAAGTCAGGAGAGCAGACTGAAAAATTGTGTCAGCTGTGGCTTTTCTGACTCAGGAGAGGTGGAACCACAGAATTCCTCTGTTGTAAAATTACTTATTTGCAGGGTATGAATTCAGTACTCCTACCCAGCCCATTCAGGCTGTCAAGTTTTCAGAGCAAGATCTCTTCCTTGCTGCATGCCCAATATCCAATACCTTTATTATTAATTGCCATGATGGTACAGGGAACCACCGGACTGGATTCCCTCATGTTAAATACCTGATAGATTAGCAAATACTCAGAGGTTTGCTGGGTCATTTTCCTGAGAAGATGAATGATATATGCAAGTTATTTCTTTGGTGCAGTCCTGTTCATTTACAGAAACTGTACACTACCTCTGTTTCACGGGACACTGGAGGAGCAGGTAATTGTAGGTACACAGTTTCCAGGCTCCCAGTTCACAAGACTGGCTCTGGCTTTTTCCAGAGCCTTGAAAGACTGGCTTACAGTTTCCAAGACTTCCCCGCACCCTTATGTGCTCCAGGGAGAGGTGAGCTCCCTGATTAGAAAAGTCTATTAGTAGCTAATGTTATCCACCCCCAACTTAGTTGTACAGACACTTCACTGAATCATCTATGATAGGAGTGTAGTCAACTGAGCTCTATAATCAGCAGAGTCCAGCTATGATTGGAATTACCTTCTATTCCCCACCACTGATTACAGGGAAAGCCAAAAGCTAGGGCTGCATAGTTAAATGGGATTCAGTTTAAAAGCTAAGATTGAATAGGTTGGATCTCCACTAGATCTGAGGTGTCAAGATGATTCTGTCATATAAATAACTAGGTGAATTTGGGATATCACAATCTATAGTGTTCGCTGGAGATGTGAATGGTACAAATAATGTTCATTGAACTCCATGATGGTCTGATAAGCTTGTCCTAGGGATTTCCAAGTGTGATCTTCAACTATTTGTGGCCATCCTTGACTGTCTGAGCACTGAATGTGTTCATGGAGTGTGTGAGTACACTGAGCTTGAGCAGTCAGATAATGAAAGCCCAGCAGGTCTCCCAGCCCTTGTACATTTCTAAGAGGCCATGCGAGGCCATTATTAGGCCTGTCCTACACTCTATGTCCCCAAGACTAGGTTGAGGTGATTTCTTGAAATGGGGCTGCAAGGGTTCCTGTTGTTGTAAGGATTTCCCTGGGAAGAGGAGATGAGATTGAGTGTAAGGGGAGATGAAAGCTGATTTCAGGCTGGACCATGTTATTCTGGGCCAGGCTGGATCTTGATGGCCCAGTGGTTAACTTACCTTCCAGGGCAACCCTTTGAGACCTGCTGGCCTATGCAGTGGACAGTCTGTAGCCTACATTAGTTTCACAGTTGATCCCACCAGAGAAAGAATATCTTCCAGTAGCCTGAAGCCCTCTCTTTACAGGCAACAAATTCCCTAATATTAACTTCTGAACACAAAGAAAATAAAGATTTAATTCTTTTTCAGCTGGTGTTGAAAAGTGGCATGAGGGTGGCCACGCTGACAGGGCACTTTGCAAGGAAAGAGGAAGGTGTCTGCTTAACGAAAGGATGTTTCCTTCTTTTCTTTTCCTTTTTACTTTGTGTAAAAGATGTATGACTTCCGAGTCAGCGCAGCTTGCAGCGCGCCTTTGTTTTCCAAATTAGAAAAACAAAACAAGCTGTTTCTCAATATAGTTGTCGGGCAGTTTGTTGCATCAAGCTGTGAGCAATGTATGCCATGGAAAGAGCCCTGGCTGATGCCAGCAGAGGAGATGTGTGATTGGGATACAAAAACAGTCAAGCCACTTGGAGTGTATGCAAACAACTGTGTTTCTCTTCTGGTAGTGTAGAAACCCCTGGTGTGTCCCCAACCTCAAAGCTAACTCAGAAGAAAAATGTAATAATGTTGTCATCTCTTGTTTTGTTCTTTCTTTCATTGCTTGCCCACCCCTTCCTAGGGGATGATACGTAGTCTTGTGGTAGAGGACAGAGTGCTTACCATGAAGGAAACGTCCAGTTGCAAATCTGTACCTGTAGGTAGATGCTGCAGCCTCCATATAAACTCATACACATGAGAGAAGCTGACTGGGCTGTGCCCACACCAAACGTGCAGCCTCACGTGTTTGAGCAGTCCCTTGGGTTGTCTGGATCAGCCAGAAGAGGGAGACAAGTCACACACACTGTTAAAATCATATCATAAGTTTAGAAGGGAGAAATAGCTTTGAATCTATCTTAATTCCTTTTAAATAACTTGCTTGAGAGCGCCCAATTTTCCAGGGCAAGGAATAATATGAAGACTCACTGTTAGACATACAGCAAGTCTTTTTGCTAAAATAGTTTGCAGAGTATATATACTATACTGAATGCTAGACAGTTGGATTAAAACAAAATCAAACCTATTATTTTCTGCCAACAGTTTCCATGTAGTTCTTCATATTGTGGCTGTCTTTTTGTTCTCTGTTTTGCTTTTAGTCTTGTTTTTGTTTTTGTTTTATTCAGAACAAGTAAGCCAGTATAATATTTCCTCAAAAACTGTTTACTGAATTGGCTTAGCATTCATTTTTATTTAATATTAACTTGGTGAACCAAAATAATAAAAAAAAAAGCTGAAATAGAATTGAATTTCAGGTTTTCTATCAAACGAATAACTGCGATAGCATGAAATACAGAGTAAAAAATATTAAAAAATTGTAAAAGGGCAACACTGCTCATATATGCCAGTAGGTATCTGTTCCTCATTGATTTTCAGAGTCAGCTTCCAGTCATCTGACTCTTCACATCTTATGAAATATAATGCAGTATATAAAAATAAATCAGTCGGAGAACTCAGGATTCCAGCATGCAGCGTTATGATGTCAAGGGTAAATGAACCCATTGAAAAAGCAACAAATGCACTTCAGTGATTGCATTTTTTTAGATTTTATCAACTAGCATGCAGATTTCATCTGTCTAAACACAATGTAGTCAGCATTTATCTCCTATAAAATCAGTCAAAACAGAAACTCCTATGTAATCAGTTTGACTCAGAGATGGTTTTGGTGGTGGTGGCGGAGGGAATCACTTTTCCCTAGTAATTCTCAGGCAGCCAATGCACGCATCTTATCAGGGGTTACCTAGCAACTGTATGCTGCCATTAGTTGAAGTACAGTGATTAGTTAATAGCCCATGACTTCACAGGTTACTTTTTTTACAATTATATAGAAGTATTTAGCATTTGATTTCTTCCAAAAACCCCTTCTCATACAGAAATTAATATCAGGTCAGATCATGACTGGCGCTCATCTCTGCAGTATATAGTTAGCAGTAAGTGCTTCCTTCCTACACCTTCTTCATCATATTTTATGTCTTCCAAGCGATTGCTACAACTTAGGCATATTACCAAGAGAAAATTATGAAGTGTCAAAAAGAGATCAGTGCAATTTTCTAGAACTTTGTTTATATTTTAAATTTTACCTAGGAATTGCATGAAGAACTGACTGTTCACATCTCCCATGTCATACTAGGACTGGGCAAGAGGAAAGACCTTTCAGATGCAGCAGTGTCATAGGGGCATATTCATAGCCCACTATTTCAGGTTTTACAACATGGTATAAATGAAAGGTGACTGCTACATACTTAGCTCAAGTATTCAGCAGCACTTGAGTGTTTTGATGCAACCCTGTGCATAGTATTTTTCCTCGGGCTATTTTTTTACCTTTTTTTTACCTTAGAATTTTGTACTAAAAACATGCACTTTTTTTTTTTTTGACAATAAGATCTCTTGTTTACAAAGATCTGTTAGCTTTGAGCATAAGGTTTTCATATAATACCTAACAAATCCTCCCTCTCTTCTGTATGATGGCTTTATGAAATTTGGTAGGGCGCATTCGCTAGCCTAGCAGGAAAAGCAGATGTTTGTACTGCCCAGGTGAACCAGATATCCATCAGATGTGCAGCATTTGGTTCTGTATGAAGCCTGTAGCCCAAAAGAGGGACAGAAGTGAACTGTCAGCTATGCCTTATTCTTCCTGCAGCCCAAATAACCATGACTGTAATGACCATCCCTGGTGACCTGCAAGGTTGTTTCTGAGAAGTGTGCTCAAGTTTCCTCATATTGCTGTCATATTTCAAAGTCTGTTGCCTCCTGGAAGCATCTGGAGAATCAACCACAAAATCATGAAAATGTTGACTGAAGGGATCCTGGAGTCACCTTGTCCCATCTCCTGCTCAAAGCAGGGTGGTTGCCAACACTGTGTCAGGCAGATTTCCTTTCTATACTGGCAGTTCCAGCTCCAGTGTTAGAAAATAAGGACTAATTTTTGAAGGCAGAATGAAAAGGGTGGAACCTTATGTGTAAGAACATTTCATCCTCTGGATGTTCCCTGTACTAACTTGCTTGTGCAATCTGGCCTCATGCCTTTTCCAAGCACTTGTTTTCTATGCTCTTAATCTTTTGCTGACTGTTGGTGATCTTGGTGTGTCCCTAGGACAACCATCCTGATCCTGGCATTTCTGCCATCTGGCACATGATAAATAATAATGAGCTCTCTTTGTCTTTCTTCACCTGCTCAAAGTCCATGCTCAAAGCCATACATCAAAGGTTCTGCATGTAATAAATGTATTTGCCACAGATGTCTTTGGGGTGACAATAATCAATGATCACATAGAGCATCCTTTCTGTTCCTATCAGGCCATGGTGGTTGCCTTGTACTGCTGTGCAGGGTGAGGAATGCCATCATTTTCATAGCTTTCTCTATACCTTGTGGACTGGCTGGTGTGAGCTAGCTTGACAAGCAAATTTAAAGTTCCCTGCAGCTATTTTCCCACTGTGAATCGCCAGGGGCTTTGGATGAGTGTGCTGCAGTCTTGTTTGGCCCTAGAGAAACTTTTAGAATTGACTGGAATTGTTCTGGACACAGTCGCTACCAGAGCTTATTCCCCTGTGCCTGCTTCCAGCTCTGAAGAAGCTCAGGACTGTGTGCCTACAACAGTTCTGATTCAAAATGCAGTGAAATCAATAGAAGAATTGCTTTGATTTTGGTTTTACACAATCATTAGGATGCAAGATAAAGCATAGTCTGCTACACCCTACTGTCCCTGCATACAAGGAAAAGACAAGGAAAATGAGGAGCTTTTCCATAGTCCCCCAATCCCTTGGGTTCACTTTCCTGGCCTAATTCAAAGCCAAAAACGCCACGGGGCAAATTCCCAAAAAGAAGAGCACAGCCTTGCTTGCCACCATGGTACTCAGTGGAGCTGGCCCCTTTGGAAGGCAGTGGTGTAGCTGTCCCTTGCATTGCCAGGGTCTCTCCAGGGATCCCCCTGGGATTTTTCTAGTGTGGACTCATTGAATACAACCTTAGTCTGACTTTTAAATACCCACCACATAGCCTTTGCTAGTCTTAAAAGCATGGATTATATTTCATGTAACTTGCTTCAGATTCAGGACTTTCTGAAAGCTAGAACAAATTGTAGTTAGTATCTTACGGACCTTCGGAAGCTACTCTTACAGGCACAGGGAAGAGAAGGCAGAGCTTTGTTCTGTTTGTATTTTTTAGTGGGACTTACTCTGCTACTAATGGTGAAGAGGACAACGTAAATTCATAAAGAGATAAACATACAAAATAATTTATTTCTACTGTGAACTCAGGATAAAAATATACTACAAGTTTTATATAAACTTCATGCTCCTACTGTAATTCCTGTTCCACGCACTACATATATCTTGCATCACATAAGCACAATTCATATCGACACATAAGTTAGTTAAAGAAATTCCATTTATAGTTTAGTAAAATTTGAAGTGTTTTATGGGTGTAAGGGTTGAATTTTGGTAATTGTAACAGAACAATAATTACCATTGACTAGTATCTAGTCATTTTAAGCTTTGATCTCATTAATAGGATCTGATTTTGTTACTGTTGGGAAGGACACTTTAAAAGACAGCTGCTGTGATTTCTGAACAGAGATCATAGAGGTTGGATTAGAATGTCACAATGATTTATGTGACGTCTGAGATATTTTATCGTACAGTATTAAATATAAACTGCAGGTACAACAGATGGATTTTGCCATACAATCCATTTATGCTTCATTCTGTAATGTGTGGTTATCACTGCACGTGTGCAAGATGTTTTGTCTTGCAGAAGAAGTTTTTCTAAAGGATTGCAGCAGGATTTGTGCTGTCATTTATTAAACAGCAACCCCAGACCACAGAGTTGTGCTACACCGTGGCAGCTGCTGTTCTTCACAAAACCAGCATTTTTCATGTGGCTGATTCTTTCTCTCAGTCAGCTCCACAGCAACTTTAAATCATTCATCTCTTTCTTTGTGTTTTGAAGGGAAATGTCGCTGGAGATTGACTTAAGGACCATTTTAGCATGCTTGGGTCTCTCTTAAAGAAGTACCATGTTCATTTGTAAAGTGGTTGATCAGTCCAGTGAAAGGAGCTGTGGCTACATCCCTGCCTCATTAGTTTTTTAACTGACTGTATTGGATGTGAGCCCTGCTTGAAAGTACAGGGAGGTGGTTTGCTTCTGGTCTCATCAAAAGCAGCTTTCAAGCAGCAGCATGAAGTTATGGGAAGTTATCTGTTAAATTAAGCTGATAAGAATGAGACTAGAATTGGGACCAAAGATTCCTGTCCTTCATTCCCACGTTCAGATATCCTTTTTTATTCTTTCCTAATAAATGGTTTTCAAATCCTAGCAGGCAGATTTGGAGTTACTAATGACATTTTGAATGGAGCCTTCCTGTCATCCTCAGGAGAGTGCACACAACCCTGGGCCATGTGCTGAAGAAGCACTGCCTTGTTATTTAAGTGACAACTTCACATGCATGGCTCTTTTGGCGCTGGTCATATTATTTTTCAATTTGATGTGAGTATCTTATTTAACACTGACTGCATTACGGTTTTTTAGCTCCCAGAAGAGTATTTTACTGCATGTTTGATTCACTTTTATTGCCACATTTCACAGTCAACAAAAGCTTTGAACCGAGAGCCTCTGCATCCATTGGCATTGGGTAACAGCAGGTTTCATGCCCTTCTTTTAGACACCTGTTTTACCAACTTGCACATCTAAGTGGCTAATTTTGAGAACAGAGTCTACATATCCAAATCCCTCCAAAAACCAAGCCATCCTAGATACAAATGACAGATAAATAATGAGTGGTTTATCTGAAGCCTGTATCATGTACTCTGACACAAATGCTTGTCTGGCAGGTGTGAGCAGCATCTGACCCTGGCACCTACATCTCACATCCGCGGGTGAGCTCTCTGTGGTCTCTCTTTTGAAAACTGCATTCCCTGTGAAAGGGCTAGTCTCACGTTAAATTAGCTGTGAGATCACTAACTCTGTCTCCATCTTAGTGTTAAATTCCTAAGAATTTCTGTCAACCCTCAGCATCAGCAATGATGTTTAATGAAAATTTTATAGTATTAAAACTACATTGTCTTGGCATGGGTGAAGATGAGTCAGAAGACAGCCCTGGACCATACCGTTAACTTATCAATTAAAGAATTCCTACTGGAGACATCCCCAGTTGTAAAGTTTTTTACTTTTGCTTTCTCTTTCTTTTTAATCCAAAGGAGTAAACTTTGGGATTTGTCCGAACTGGTATTCCTGTTGAAGTGAAAGATGAGCAAGTTTGCATCCAGGTTTGGAGTTTATTTCTTACAGGGTTTACAGGTCTTACAATAAGGCATTTTTAAATAGGCTTTCATAAATAAATAATCTTATTTTGCAGTTCACAGTACAAAGATCTTTCCTCCTGCGGCATTTATTCTCACTGATAGTTTCATTCTGTTGTTGTGTAACTAAATCCATCATTTACATACGCCCAACGTGAAAAAGAGAGCTAGCTGCAATCACTACCAGTATATTAAAAACATTTTGTTTGACTAGAGAGAAAATGAATGAACAGCCAAAAGTTCAAAATATACACCAGGAAATCGGGAAACTTCTATGAGTAGATGGCCATTGTGATAAATTTACTTTCATAATTTATGAAGACTTGACAGTGGATTCTATGTACCAGCTTTTAGGCATCTGCTTTCAGGCTTGATCTACAGTATGTATTTAAATACTACATTTTCACCATCAAAGTGCAAAGCAGTGCAAAACTGGCACATAGCCCAGCAAAAGACGGAGTGTCTCTATTCTCAGCTCCATGAATGTAACAGAGTGGAAGCTACTGGCTCATGACAAAGTTACTCTGCGGGAACTAAGATTGAATTCTGGTCTGTGGAGCAGGTAGGAGACAAACTTCTCAGTGTTTCTGCTTGGAAGGGATGCTGAGCAGCTGGCAAGCTATGCACAAGAGCTTTATGGTGCAGGTCCGTGAGCATAAAAGATCAAAATAAAAACTTTAAAAGACTATTGCAAAACAGAGTTAAACAAAGCTGCCTGCAGCCTCGGCAGCGACACTTCCTGAACTTCTAATGATGGGGCACTTCAGTGTACGCTGACTCCAGCTCAGCCTCTGGTTTCACCCAACCTGCTAATGGAAAGAGCATGTTTGATTACTGACTTAGGGAGGAGATATTTGCCCTGCTTCCTGCAGTTCGGTAGTTAATGTTTAAAAACACGCTATTTTAATAATAATATAAAAAAAAAGAGTATCCACTGGGAATAAACATTATCCCTTAATTTATAAAAATAATTATAACATGCATCTTAAAATTCAGAAGAGTGCGGCTCATGAATAGGAATGTAATTTCATGATTTAAATGCTGATGGTACAGCTAGAAAGCAACTGAAGTACATTATACACCAGCCTAAGATTCTCATATTTTTCTATAATATCAATTCAGCATTAGCAACGTTAAGCCACCTGCTCTTTCCTTAATAGAGCATGAGTTATTAAGACCAATGTTTTAAATTATGTTTATGCTCTAATAGAAAATATCTGGTTTCTTAATTTAAGAGGTGATTTAGTTTACCTGCTTTACTTGGCATATTAATTATTAAGTCACTGTCTGAGTGTCATTTAAGATTAAATCATGCTGAATTGCTTTGAAAAATACAAACAATCAGGAAAGATGGGTTTAAGGAACAACTCAGATGAAAGAAATTAGCATATGCAAAAGCAGATCATGACTTAGGGGGGTAAAAACAGTCTTGTGGCCATGGTTGAGCATTTGTAGTTAGGGGACTCAGAAATTCTTTTGTGCTGCGCTAAGAACTTTATTTTCATCTCTTATGAAGGCTCTTACAACTAGAGTTTCAGAAGTACTTTTTAATTTGAATCATTTAGATTTGGGGCTCAGTGTTTAACATGTGTCACTGTGATTTGATTTTCAAAGCTAGTGAACACTGAAAGCTACAATTTGAATCAGGTGAGACCCAGAATGTCAAGCATTTTTGAAAATGAGGCTTTATTTTTGGAACTTTACAGCATAAATTACTGGCTCTGATTTTCAGGATTTCCTTATACAGTAAGCTGTGGGTTGAGGGTAGAAATTTCAGTAATCTATTTTTCTATCCCGTGCATTACCTAATCATATTAGTCAAAACATTTATTTCCATGTTTACCATTTAAGAATGAATTCACTTAAATTAATTTGAATTTTGTTTTTAAAAAGTTACATCAAGCTGAAATGGTAACTTTTCTGATTATAAAATATCAAATGGGAAATTTTGAGTATTTAATAAATTTTCTGAAAAAGAAAATTGTTGTCAATGGCTCTGATGCCTAGAAAAGACTTGTGCTGAGAAATTTCCTGTTAGTTCTAGAAGCAGAATTTTCTTGATGTGGCATGTTTGGCAAGGCCAGTTCATCCAGATGAGGGAGTTAATTTTTGTTGGATTTATGGATGGTCAGAGCAAAGCATAACTCTGTCAAATTCCTTGGATACCTTTGTGTCATGTTGCAGGATGTGGATAAGGAGACACCCGCTGCAGAACTGCAGGAGCAATTGCTTTGTTGGTTCAGCCTTCCCTTATACTACTTTCTCATCTCAAGGGAATGCACAGTTGTTACGCTTGGGAATTAAATATTGAATTCAAGCTCCCCTTGATAAAGCATAGCAATCAAATCTCTACCCATACTATCATTAAAAACTTCAGATCTGCCTTTTACTAGGCAAGATCAAGGCAAATGCATTAAAACTTTCTTTACTGCTTCTTAACATCTTTAGCTTGAAAACAGTTAAGGTGGTCCTGACTAGACCAAAGATTCCCAAGCTTGGGTATATGAAGGCAATTTAAATGGGGTACCTCTACAGTGCGAGGTGCAGTAATACACATCCCCCCTCTGCTTAGGGGCATGAATAGACGAACTCATGTCATGGAACACCAGAGCATGTTTGACAACAGGTGGTGTCCACAAAAAAGCTCAAGATCCTTCAGCCTCCAGCCTAAATCCTGCCACGTTACAGAATGGAGACTGGGAGAGATCATCACACAGCCAATGTGAGGAAGTTTCGTGACTTGCTATTCTTATACTCTTCTCCACGTACCCACTAATCGCTGCTGCCACAAGCAGAGTGTTGAACTATGTGCATTTTTGGTCTAACTCAGTATGGTCACTCCTATGTTTTCAAAGACTGAGAAATCCACATCTCAAGTTTTATTTGGTAATTAAGAAAATAATATTTTCCATTGCTAATCAGATCCCATTATTGTACATAGAGGCTTATATCATCTGCGCAAATGTAGGAAAAGACAATTATCCTGCAGAATGCACAAGAGAAAACTGCTCAACTGGTTTCTCCAGTATAACACAGAATTTCAGTGACAGGGTATCTTTCCACAAATCCTGGTAATAGGATTCCCAGAGATGTCTCCATGAAAACCAAGTTACACATGATCCTTACCAAGCTGTTTATCATAGGCAGCAATACGGATATCACAGCAGGAGGTAACCCTGGTTTTGATAATCCTGGTGCACTACCCACTAGTGCTCTATTCCTGGATTTCTTCAGTTTACAAGCAGATCTAAAAATTTTAATATTTCTTTCTAGAAGTTATCTATGAGAGATACAAAGATGATCTTTCTTTCTGAGCTGCTTCTCCAAAATGAGGCTACCCCCAGCATCTGCAGAACAGTGCCTCTCCTTTGAACTGCTGATTTCATTCTGTTTTTTGGAATAAAACTCAGACATTCTCTTTTCCAATGGCTCATCCCTCCAGTGCCATGTTTCTTAGGTAGTTATTCACATTTATACAAAGTGGGAGTAGAGGATGGGAATATCCCAATTGTGGGTAGTGATACTGAACACTCATTTTTCATAACTACAAACAATAGCAAACGGTGCAAGAAATCGTATCTGTGCATGCTCCACTGCATCAGTTTTTCATTTTTAAGACAGCTGATTTGGACCTGTCCAGCCAAGTAGTTTTATATGTTTTGTTCAACTTTCTTTTTTTGCAAAGGTGCAGCTGGTTTTGATAGAAATTGGAATGTCAGCTTTGTTTATCCCACTCACTAGTACAGCATAAAGCTATTCTCCTCTTCAAATTATGCAAAAACAATTTCTGTATTGATACAATGAATTAAGGAAACTTTCCATTTATAGTCTATGCCAATTTGATGCAGATGCTGCTGAAATATTTCCAGGAAAAATCTTGGATGTCTGAGCTGGTTTTATGTCCTGAAAAGTGATTTAAACTATGTCTTTCTTGTCTCCAGATATCACCTCTGTCTGTGTCCAGTAGAGAGAGCAACAATAAATCTTATTTACGTGACCCAAACTGTGATTTCAAAGGACTGCAGAAGTCCAACTCTATGCAAAATCAGACAAGGTCATACATTTGCTCTCAGTGGTGAAGTTTAGTGAAGTCATTACTATGCCAAATCAAAATATGATCCTGTCCAGCCCTCCCAGCAGCCTTGTGCCACTGACTTCATTGGGATGACAGGGCAGTTGCTGTCTCACACAGTGGGTAACAGACCTCCAGCAATAGCAAAATAGAAAATAAGTGATCTAGAAATATCCAAATTACTTCAGGACTCTCTAGCTTCCACCAAAACCTGTCCCAAACTCACTGAAGAAAGAAAATGCACTGCAAAAAAATCAGTTCTTCTTCTTCTGAAAAAATTTTGGATTCTCTCTGGGGCAAGTGGCAGCCTTTGGGGCCTCGACCCCTGGGTGTGGTGGTCCCATTCACTGTGGTGCCACCCTGTCAATACATGAGAATGAGGCTGCAGCAACCAGCAGAGGAAGGCTGGATTTAGGGACTTCAGAGCTTATCAGATGTAAGTGGCTATTTGATACGAAGTGGCTATTGTTACCCAGCCTCATTGCAGTTCTTAGCATACAGATATCCGCAAACACCATTTTCACGTGGGATACTAATTCTGCCTGTCTTATAGCCACCATCACTGCCATGGTGTGAGTGCTCCCAGCCATTAATGAAGGGATGCTGGGAACCCCTCTGAGGTGCAGCCAAGTATTATAATCACTCTTACAGCTGGGAGCTGGAGCGTAGAAATGAACTGTGAGCGTCTAAGCCCACATGGAAAGTCAGCAACAGACTTGAGAATTGGCTTCATTTCTTCTCAGTCTCATTTCCTTCTTTTCTTTGTTCAGTCTTATTCTTTTCCTTTACTTTTCCCCTTTCCCCAACTGAGAGCATTATCTGGGGGCTAAGGAAGCAGTTGCACTGAGAGCTGAACTACCCATGAGCAGCATAAGTCCCGGAGCACCATGGCTCATAGACCTTGTGGGAACCCAGCCTCTGCCAAACTTCTCATAGAAAGGGCTTACATTTCTAACAGTGGCCCATTTTACAAGGACTCATGCATTTTTTGGTTTAAAAATCTCTAAATTGCTAGCCATGCAATTTTTAAAGCTTCTACCTGTGCTACTCATCTGTCTGTTCTTACTATAGCATCCAGCTGCCTGGCAGTCTTGAAGGCATTTGCTTTTCTGAGAGTCATTCAAGGTAGGAAAGTAATGTGTATCCTTCAATTACAAATGGAGAATTGAGTCATGGAGGGGCTGTGTTAGCCCTGAGGATGCATTTGGTAGCCCAGGTCTCCCCAGTCCTAAGCCAGCTCCCTCACCACTGGGTCATCCTCTCAGCCCTTCCTTGAAGGCTGTTGAATTACAGGACTCTGCTGTCATAAAAAAAACCCAATCCTTTCATCCATCCTTCCACCCATCATGCATTGCTATCGCATCTAGCAGCAGATGCACGCATTCGAACCATATGAGAAAAAAAAAAAAGGAACAAAGACCAATGTTTACCATAGGATGGTTTGAAATCTTTGTAGTTGGCAACTAAATCAAAGGAATGCTTATGTTTTGATGTACAGCAGTCTTAAATCATTTGTAATTTTCTATCACCTCCTTTTATCAACAAATTAACATCTTGATATATAAGATCATCAGTAAATTAGCAATCAGCACCAGAACACAAATTTATTTTTAATGTGTGTACAAAACAAAGGACAATTGATAATATGTGGCATAGCACTTTACATTTTAAAGAGAAAATAAAAATATTTATGTACGTTAACACATTTGTTAATTTATTCTGGCACCTGCAATTGGTGAATTTCTCTAGACTTTGTGTCATTTTGATGTATGTGCTGTCCAAACTCTTTCCCTTGCAAAGAGTCTTCTATTTTCATGAACAAGAGGAGAAGATGGGGAGCTACATGAAGGAAAAGGAATCACATCTGCGTCTCTCGCAAGGAAAACATTTTAAACTTAATATTAAAACCACACTAATTTCAAAGATAAATTCTGTGTGTAAGGTGAGGGCATTTCAAAGTAAACAAAGCAAAGTAATAGTTTAGCATGGATTTAAAGCTAACATACAAAATTGCAGATCAAATCCTCCTCCCCCCAACAATCATTAATTCATTAATCCTTGAAACCATCCCTGCATTGTTTTCTGGTAATTATACACACCTCATATGCTGGCTTTTTAAGACATTAATTGCATGATTAGTTTTATGATTTCTTCTGATTACCAATTAAGTTACCTTTTTCTCTCTTTTTTGTATTTCATACATACCATTAGACTTTATAGTGCTTCTTTTTTAATTTCTCACCTAGCAGGGGTTCTCACACATTCGAAGACTGCATTATCCACTCAATAAACAGAGAGAGAGTTTAATTTTCTGTGTAAAGTATTGGTGTGGACTTGGAAGGATGATGTTTCAGATATTATGCTATCAAGAGTGACATTTAATTTTACAGGGAAAAAAATCTTGTTTTTCCCTGTCATAACAATGTTCACAGAGCATGATTTTAAAGATGTGCAGAGACGAAATCAAGTGATTCTGTCTGTTGGCTTAGCTGAAGTTGTCACATCTTCCTTTTTTGCCCAACATGTATTGCCAGCTGGTCTTCGATTCTATTAGTGTAATTTCTTGTATGGAGTCCTCTGGGTCTGTGCATATATATGAAAGTAGCATCCCATATATCATAAATAAGATACACATGCATGATGCTCTCAAAGGCTCAGGAAAAAATATTGGTCAGTGGGACTACAAGTTTGAATAGAACTGAATTTCCAAATCCCCAGTATAACTGCATCCCAATTATCTTGTAGCCTGCATCCTTCAGATGCTGAGAAATTTCAACTTTTTTAATACACATTTGACTTTCAGCAAATGAGACTCCTATCAACTGCAATGGCAATATGCTAATGCCTATACATATTAGGTGAAGCTTGTGTGGGTGTTTTTAGAGACTTATAGATGAGAATATTGCACAAAACACAGAAATACAAAACTAGATGTAAAAAATATTTTTTACTCTCCATGTTGCACATACTTGGACAAAGGCTGAGTGTCTCAGTATGTGTTTCTTTTTGTAAACATATTTGTATCGTTAGTATATCAAATATTTGCGTGTGATTCATATATATATTCTGCATCATCTTTGTAGTGTAAAAGCAATTGCATGTAATAATCAACACCAGACAAGATGCCTAAATGGAAATTAATTGAGAAAGGCCTTTATGTAAAGGAAAAGTAGAACTGACTCATAGACCTTCTTGAAGAGAATAATACAGTCTACAGTATATTGTGTGTGTGTGTGTGTTTTTAAGATAATCTGGTATCGATTTAAATGAGTACACACTTCCAATTTCCTGACAGCTATGTCAGGTCAGAGAATAGAAAGACTCTGGGAGTTGCAGGGTAACTCTAATTGGACCACCATAGAAAATAAACTCCCAAGTTTTCTGTTGATCCTTAAAATGCTTGCTTGCCAAAGCTGTACTATGGTTCTCTAGTATGAAAAAAATGTCCACAGTGTACCATATGCTGTTTTACAAGCACCCTGCGGACAGCAAGTCAGCATGGAGAAATGTGCAAAATTGAAGGTGTTCCTGTAATAACAAGTAAGGACACCTCCAGCTCTATGAAAGCTGCAATTTTTTTTATAAATTGTAGGAAAAAAATACCAGGTTCTCTGATTAACCTTTATTTTTCTGTTGTGGTTTTCCTTTTTAAGAGATCTTTTAAATCTATTTCATTCAGTCCTGTTTTGTATTGAATAATACATGAGGCAGCAGCCAAAGTCTGCCAGTCCAGAAAACAGGAGACTCCAGGAGTACGGGCGCTGGTTGTCACTGGCCTGACAAGGTCAGGAATGGATTTGGAGTGCCAAGACCTTGCCATCGCCTTTAGTTACAACTGATAGTAACTTAAATATTTCACTAACCAGGTGCCTTTATCTTTGATCTCTTTAGAAGTATTTTTTAGGCATAATCTGGATATTTCACCCATCTTTTATATTGACGAACCAATATGAATTGAATATGAAATATTTTTCCAGCCATCCAAAAGGTGAATGTGTATTTATGCCACTTCTGTCTGCTTTCTAGGCTATATCAAACTCAATACTCTGATCAAAGCAGAAATATTTCCTTCAAATAGCTGCATTTTTTTTGTAATTGCACTCTTCTGCTTTCAGCCATTCATAGAAAGTTATACTTACAGGAGGTAATGAGGTAAGACCAAATGTTGTAGCTAACTTGAAAAGAGAAGAAATGAAGTAGCATAGATTTTCCTGTTTCTTTCTCTTTGGCAAAAATTACTTGGCTGCTGTTTTTGGAGAAAGAAAATTTGTGAGAGATTTGGAGGAAAGGCAGAGGGGGGGAAAAAAAGCCATAAT
The DNA here is from genome assembly GCA_020745775.1 of Theristicus caerulescens. Taxonomy (NCBI): domain Eukaryota; kingdom Metazoa; phylum Chordata; class Aves; order Pelecaniformes; family Threskiornithidae; genus Theristicus; species Theristicus caerulescens. The sequence continues at coordinate 10,791,151 of CM036558.1, read as the reverse complement.
TATGGCTTGCTCTTGTATAAGGCTTTTATTGGCAAGAAGCAAACAGGATTCTCTTGAAGACACAGGCAACATATTTCTTAAAAGATATTTTGAATTCATTTTTTTCTAATTCTGTTTCTTCTTTCCAAAACTGTCCAAATCATCATTCGTCCTTCAGAAAGCTGAGGCCATGACAAATGCATTATTTCACTGTATGGAGACAGTGCCTACAGGCTATCCCTCCTTCTCTTCTGGCACTCTGAGAAAAACTTATGCCTTCATTCCTAAATTAAGATGTTTAGACGTCAATAGATCTACTTTATTTATAGCATCTTGTGGCTTGAATCAAACATTATAGGATCAAAAGGTGATCCCTCTTACACCTTTACAGCACTGTGGGCAGATATGTTCCTAGGCATCAAAGACCATCTCCAAATAAAAAAAAAACCACCAAAACCCAATAAATAAATCAATACAATTAATAAAATAAATCAATAGCCAGTTTGGTTAATGTAGAAAAAAGATATATTATACATCCTTTCCTGTGACAGGAATTGTCCCCAGTGGTTTTAGAATCAGAGCAACAGTGTATTTCAGAAAGAATAATAATAATAAGGGAAATTATTCTGCATGATATGTGATGGCAGCTGGGTGATGATGGGCATCAAGGACTGCCCAAAGGCCTGTAACCTGTGAAGCATCTCTGTCTGCATCCACACATTTCCTGTTCTTATTATGTCAGAAACAAAGTTGTTTGCAGCTCACAGAAGTGCTGCCCCACGGCACGGCTGGGACGCTGCGGCAACACAAGAGTTTGCATTGCACTGCCACTGCTCAGAGCCACTACAACCCGTCAGTCCCCACTTTCTCCCTTACTCACTCCACTGCCCAGTTTACGTGTGCCTACGAGCCTCCTGAGCAAATTCCTCAGTCTTTACCATGGACCTGATGTGTGCCCATGGACAGGTTGCCTAGGACCTCTTCTTCAGTAAACCAACCGTATATGTGGACAGTATCAGGGGGAAGAGGTGGGCTGAGCAATAATAATAGTACTGTGCTGAATGTGTTTAGTGCTGAGAAAATGAGTTACTGCCCTCAGAGAATGCTATGACTTTTAGAAATTTCATTGGTATATCAGAGAAGGTGCTTCCAGAGCAATATAGCACATCCTTGAAGCTAGAAAGTACAGACAAGCAGCATGGAAATACTGTCAACACACTCTCTGATAGCCTCCAGCCTTATTCTAATAGAAGTATGAATAAATGAACCAGTAACAATCCCAGATATTCCTTCATCTTGCAGACTGATGTAACCCAAAACTTTAACAAAAGTTTATTAATATTCAAAGTTATTTGAACAATGCTTTTTCATCCTCTTGCACTTCCTTCACCTGTGGGTTTAGTTTTCACTGGATACCTTGAAGTGCTGAACGTGTCATGAGAGGCTTTTCTCTTCCTAAAATCAGTCTCACATTGTGTAAGCCCAGGAGGTTTGGATAAGCAAATGTGTGGGTCCTTTTCAAACCGAACTGCAGCTCCAGAATTTCAGTTTGCCCATCACTAACGCTCATTCAAATCCACATTTAAATTGGGAACAAAATTATCTCCAGTTTACAGAAATGTAGCCATCCATAGCAGTCCAAATGGATTAGGATTGCTGCATCAGAGAAGTCCATTAGTGTAGTTTAAAGTACAGCTACAGTATAAGCCATTTCAAAAAGTACAGCTGCCTCTGATCAACCTAAAAAAAATCCTCTTACTTCTGAAAACACAACGTAAAAATGCACATCAGGCTACAGGCCAGATATGTCAAGTACATCTTTTTTAAAAGAGTTTAACCCATAAGAGTCATCATTCACTATTAAATTTCTGTTATTCTGCTATTCTTAATAGCAGCCCAATTTAAATGGGTGCTGAACGCCACAATGGACATCTTATCCACTTCTTTCCCTTGAAGCATCCAAGGAACTTGATGTATTTTTGCTGGCCCCATGTACCATGTACTGACTTCCCATCAATGAATTGCATATGAGCATGGCATGCAGCAGGCCAAGGCCAGGCATCAAATGACAGGAACCAAAGAGTAGGCGATCCTGGAATATATTATACAGTCGTTATAATGGGGGATGTCGGAATTAGAATACCAGTAAGAAATTTCTCATTTCTTTGATCATGAGAAGGGGCAAACTGGCCAGCCTGCTTACTCTTGCAACGTACTCCTGTCTTTTTATTGCTGCCACGTTCTTGCTTTTGTTGCAAGGGAAAGACCACTGAGGAAGTCACCCCAGCCTGAGTTGCATGGGTTTGCCGAGAAGGGCTGGTTTTCCTCAACGGTTTTCCTCCATTTTTCATACTCATCAGAGGATGAGATCCTAACCAGCACTGAGGAGCTGGGGGTTGATAGACAGGATCTAAGGCAGATAGGCAATAACACCTGGTTTCTATCTGCAGCAACATCCAAACCTAAGACCCCTGGTCCATGCCTGATTGTTCAAGCATAAATAAAGATGGTTTTCGTTGCTGGTATTGGTCAGAATGGAAGGCCATAACTGCATGGCATAAACCACCGTATCCTACAGGCTCTGTGGAAGTTGTGAATCCAAGAAGTACAGTTCCCACCATGTGCTCTGGAACTGAAAGCAACGTGGTTCACTTTTGGAAAATAGGGGGGCAGCTTTTAAAGTGGCAGGACTGAAATGCTGCACTAGCTGCTCTAATTGGGCATCTCATTTGAGATCCTTTGTCTCCTACCTCCGTTTTCAATAAAGTAATCTTGAAAACTTGTTTCTGAAGACAGGATCCCTATCTATAGGGAAAGTTCTTGCTTTTTTACATTTTGCAGGAGCAATCTTTCATATCAACATTTGTTTGATATGGAAATATTGTATACTTGCTGATTTAAGCCCACCTACATGCACACCAAGTTTCTGAATTACCAGTAAAAATCTATAGGCTTTTGTGCAAAAACAACCTCAGCTTTTTAGTATGCACCTGCTTAGGCAATTTCTTTGAAAACAGCATGCTTGGATTTTTGGGTTTTGCCTATAAATAGCCTTGCTTTGTAGAATGAATTTTATTACAGGCTCTTTTAAATACATTTCTAAGGGGAAATATGTAGTTGTCCTTATTAAAAATGAATTATATACATCAAAATTAAAGTTGTTTGCAATAACACAACATTCTTCTGCATCTTGTGCTAACATCAGCACAATCAGTGGAAAACATAAAAGTAGATATCCCATACACATTTGAAATTACAATTACAATGTTGGGGGAGGGGCTCTTTTAAGTTGTTTTTTTTCCTGAAAACAAGGCTGATTTTCTTAAGGACTTGTGTTTCCCACAGACACCTGGCTGCAGCACATACCTCTATAATCAGCTTTGGAGCAGAAGGGTGCAGGAGGAGGAAGTCCTGCCTTACACATTGGGAGATATCATGAGGCTCCCTAAAATTACAAGATACAAATTAAAAAAAAAAAAAAAATCTGTTAAATAATAATTATATCATTATCTATGTATCACTTTTGAGACACAAAATACTTTTTCCTACTGGCATTAGCTTTTTTTGGTTTTTTCAAAGTGTTTTGCAGATAAAACTGGCTCCTGGGGCTATTAAAATAGCTCTTTGTGAATATAGTTCATGTTTTGCTGCAGTCAATCAGGAATACATGTTCCAGGAGACTTTGATAGATCCATGCTATTTTTTTTTAATTTCTCACAGAAATTATTTAAAGTTATACATTGTTGCTTGGATAAGATCTGAAAAAGTTAAGTGATGTGATAATTGGGTTGTATCTTCATAATCGAGTAATTTTCTAGTAATCTAGTAATCTTGTAGCAATGATCCAGAGTTTTGGACTATTAGTCATTCAATTCACATCCTTTTCATGATACAAAAGGTAGTCAATAGCTGACAGACTACTTAGCAACACTGATTTTTAAGTTCATCTCTGTCTTTGAATGGGTGTTTGAGGTGTACATGGGCATTTCAGAAGGCAGCTTTTATGTAATGTTATCTTATTGGGATGTTAGTATTTTATTTCCTTTAATGTTTTTCTCATTTTTAGACTGTCATTAAAATATTTCGGCTTCCCAGCAGTACTGGATAAGTAAGCCTATGATCTAGTGGTGATAGACACATCAAAGTTAATCACACCCTTAATTTAAAAAGCGATAACCCAGAAAGCATAACCAATAAATAGAAAGCAAGGTCTGCACCCATTTTGAAAAAAAAAATCATAAATCTATTATCATATTTATACTAAAGACCAGGCTGATATCAGGGCCCACAAAACTCATGAAGTTTTCTTTTTTTCTTTGGGATTGACATAAGTACAGGTCGATGCTTACACATACTCTAGTCTTCCTTTAAGCTAGCTGTCTCTGCCAGCCCTGAGAGCTTAACAGAAAATTATGACAACTGCATTTCCTAAATGAATTCACTTAAATATGAAACAATGCAGCACATGAGCTCAAAACTGTAGCCTGTGCACTTATATTGAGTATTTGCTCATTTTTTGAAGTTGTTTTTTAAGCTTTTCTGCTTTTGGAAGCAGTACAGAGGATACATTTGTATGCTGTGTGTTTTCTCTTTGGAAGATAAAAGGCACTTTTGATGGAGGTACAGACTGTCTTCATTCATGGTAATATTCAAGGTATAGTGAAAAGATGTCCCATATTGGCATACCAAAATTTCTGTCTTAGGTATTTTGTTTATAGCTTATACCTAGAGGCAGGTTGGACAGCATTACCAACCATTAAAGTTTCTTGGCACTTGCTGTTAGAAATTTCAGCTGCAAACTTTAATCATTTGAAAATTTCTAGCATCTACTCTCTGCCTCTGGCTGAATTTTCTTAAGAAAATTGCAACACAAACAACTCAGTCACTTCTGACACTGGACTGGGGAAAATGAACCTTAAACCAGTGTCAAAAAGTTAGGTGCTTTTTTCGTTCAGTTGTCCCAGTGATCCATCCCTGTTACCTTTGCTCGGTGCTGACAGGCAGTGGGAGTCATGAGACAAGGATTTGTCTTTTCTTTTTTTTTATGTAAATCCAAGGAATATTTTCCAAACTAGTTATAAATCTGTGTATATGTGTGGATTGTGCATGCCCTAAAGAAACTTGAGGCATTTTAGCATCTGAATTCACCCGGGAATCCATCCCCATGGATGGACAGATGGGAATGTATAGGATGTACAAAAACCTGCTTGAGAGCTAGTGGATCATGATCCAGAGAGTTTGTTACAAACTGCACGATCAGGGTGAGAAATGGAAGAGATCTTTTCTAAATAATTTAAGGAAAATTCTGTAACACAGGCCTGTTTCATAGGGGGGACTTTAATCTCCCTGACATTTGCTGCATCAGCAATGCCACAGGACACAAGCAGTCAAGAAGATTTTGGGAGGGTGTCAGGGGTGAATCCTTGGTACAGGTACTGTCTCCAGGGCCAACCAGGGGTGATGAGCACCTGCATCTCCAGAAGAAGTGGCTGGGGAAGCTATGGCCAAGACAACTATGGAGAGAAACTTCCTAGCAGAGGGACTCCCTAGTCTGGGACTGGGTAGGTGAAGAACAAGGGTCTGGGAAAAAGATGGGTTCAAATTTGGAAGACAGTAGTCACAAAAGCTTTGTGTAGAGTACCTTCCTTCACAGTGTGGTCTGAAGTCACTGGTTTTTGTCTGAGAGTCCCCCTACAGCAGCACAGGGGCATGGAAGCAATGCTAACACTTTTCCTCTCTTTCACTACTCTTACTTTACGCTAGTAATTCAAATGGTAGAGGTCTGGATGTTGGATATTAAGTTCTGTGGCGAGCTATATTGGTGTCAATATGAAAACAAATTCAAATTACGGAGGGGAGGGTATTATTTTTTTTAAATCAAAATCTTGTGGATGTGATTTTTTATTCTGCAAAAATATTTTTCTTTGCAAAAAATCGCAAAGTTAAGCCCTCAAAATTTAACACCTGAATCATATTGTTTGTGCGCCCTTAATTTGTCCCACTTTTCCATGTGTATTACGGTAGATTCTTTAATTACAGAATCCTGTTTCATTAGTATGCAGAAAGGGTCAGGTCTGGCAATGAACTAGGACTTTGCAGTAAAGCAAATGATTAAGAGGCCGCTACCTCATTTGTTAAGTAAGCCAGAAAGTATAGAGTGAATGAGACAGAGTAGTCTCTTGGTTAAAACAGCACATTTTTTTTTGTTTTTCCAAGAGAGTCTTTATATGTAGTTGGGTAATTTTCTTACACCAGTTTTGTCAGAGATTGTTATTTCTTTCTGGTTTTCTAGATATACAAGATCCTCTGTGTAGGGCTTGGCCCATAGGTTTGGTGAGCACTTATGCAACAAATGTGTGAACTGGAGAGTGTGTGTGAACACAGGAAATGCTACAGAATATAGAGACAGCTCAAACTGGGTACCCAAAATTAATGAGTACTTTTTGACATAAATCTCTCTGTGCATGAAATCTGCTTTTTAAAGAGGGAACAATACCCACTCATGTCCTAGGCAGGATATGAAATTCATTAAAATTTTGGAGTGTTTGTATACTGGAATAACGAGTACCAAAGAAGGAAATTAAAATGTTGAAAATTATTAATCTATCCTTACAGCTCATGTCTTTCATCACAGAAGGCTTTGTATAATGTGAGGAAAATAAGGCCAATGGCCAAATGCAAATATAGACACAAAAACTACTCACCACTCTGTGCCCTGAGTGAAGAGGAGTCTTCTAGAAAAACACAAATTCAAAATACATGTAAGGGGCAAGATTGAGTTGAGTAGGCAACCTTAATCCTGGCTTTTCCTGACATCTAGAGTGCTCAGTTTTCTAGCCTTAGTCCAGTAATTAAAAAGGCTTCCCAGGAACACTTTGCTCCAGCTGAGAGCAGCAAGTCAGTCCTACGAGACACTAAAAAACTCTTCCTTTGGGGCATACAAGTTGACCTAACCTGCACCCCAGATGCAGGATGCAAAATCAAATCCCTCTTCCACATTGCAGCACTTGACCCACATGCTTGGCCCCTCCGGGCCGTGCGCTGAACTGAATGCTGCCGTGCCTTTGTTCCAGTGAATACTTCATAGGAAATACTTCAGCATTCATCAGAGCAGAGATGGGAATCTCTCCCTGGGGACTGCCAGAGTGACTAAGCTACAGTGTGATGCTCACTCTCTGGCCCGATGAATATTTAATTGGGCTATGCAAAGAGGAAGAGTTTCAACAGAATGGACTGAGAGGTGCCTCAGTGGGAAACTCCAGCTCTGGTGGCTTCAGCTGTCCGGCAGGAGGGACGAGTCCTGATCCCTTAGGTGGAGGAGCTGTTTGATCAAGGTAGGGGTCTGTATCATATAGACAACTGCTCTAATTACTGAGCTACTAGATGAAAAGGTGCACTATCATCTTGCCTTTGTCTTTTGAAAAGATCAGACCTCCTTTGCTTATCTAAAGAAAGGGTTTAGCTATGTGAACCCTAAATGCAAATAAGTGCCGCTGTGCAAGTGAGTCCCTGAACGAGGCACGGCTGAAGCCATATCCAAGTATTTGACATCTTCTACTCGCTGGGCAGATCCAGCGAAGTGCTTGCTGTGAACCCTTCAGTCTGGCCTTTTTTGTACCCCAAAACACCTAATTCAGAGCTGGGAAAAGCCCTCAGCAGCAGGGTACCTGAGCAGTAGTTGTTGCAGTGCCACTGCCAAACTCCTTGGGTTACATTAGCCCCAGGAAAAAAAATGGGATATTTAGGGATGCCAAGATGTAGTCCACATGTTGTTAGGTAGCATCTGCAGGGAAATCTGCATAATCCCAGAGGAAAGCTTTTCATTAAGGTAAAATACAAGGTTGCTCCTGAGAAACCTTTTCTGAAGTGTGTTTAAACTATGCACTTCAAAGCATGTTGGTGCTTCTGTGAGCCTGGGCTTCACAAGAAACTTTCCCATAGATACAAAGGAGGAGAAAATCTCCAAAGTAATATGTGGAAGTAAGAGGAAAGGCTGTTTGCTCCTTTTGCATGAATGCACCCGACTTTGACACAAGAAAGGAAACAGTAGGCAGAAGCAGCTCAAAGCTCTCAGTTGCAGCCCTTTTATAGCAGTAATAAGAAATGGGTTTTAGCCAAAACTAAACTTTCCCCATCAATTCAGTCTGCTGTTTTCTTGCCCATGACCTGTCCAGCTTGTATCTCAGAGCATCATATGTGTCAGTGCTTTAAAATGCTGTAGATGTACCCTTCTCAAGATAACTGAGTGCTAACAGTAGGTGGAGATACAATCCAATTGTTCTGTAGTGTTTCCAAACAATCGGAAGCCGGCCTGAGTTGCTATTAATTTTAATTAAACCTTGCAATAAAAACCAACAGAACAGTGAAAAGCATGAGCAAAAATAAATGTATAGGTCATGCTTTTAGTTCCCTTTATGCAGTAATCTGATAGCTTGTTTTGGCATTGCAGGTGGAATACACAGACCTAAGTTTAATCTCTGTTGTTTGTTTTTCTCTCAAAAGTCATGCCTTCTGCTTTTCGTTTGCCTCAGTGAAAGAAAATTATAATAAAAAGAAGATGGTTCTGAGACCAGTTCAAGCATCAGAATACAAGCTGATTTAAAAAATCTGTCATCTTATTCAAGGTTCCTAGTTTGTGCATCTTATTTTTTAAAGGAAAGGCAATAGGAAATGCTGAAATTCTTTTAATTAAACTTTTACCATAGCTGGCTTTGAAAGGATGTCTCTGATCTACGCTTCCTCAAAGCTGAAACAAAACAGTGACTGTCTTTCTTTGTGGGTCTGAATTTTGGAGAATGAAGGGCACAACCAGTTTTTCGCTCATGCAGCTACACACACTTTGCTCCCCGGGCAGTAGGCAGTGAGTGTTGATGGGCACTAGCAAGAACTTTTAATCATGTTTTTAAAGTGCTCCCAGACATGTAAATCTGTAGAAAGGGCAAAATGCCACCGCTGGTAACAGCACCTCTGAAGACTTTATGTCTGTCCATTTTGACTGTACCTGCTGCCCAGGTTTTCAGATCTTTGCAAGGTTAATGTTTTAAAATTCACCTTTGATTTACATCCTTTTCACTCACAATCAGTCTAATCCAGCTGGATATCAGGGAACAATAGGTTTCTTCTTTTAAAATCAGAATTATATCCCATTTGTGCTATGGCACTGCCTCTCCTTCTGGAAGCCTCCAGAAATACAGGACTGGGAAATCCAGCCAGCACTAGGCTGAGGGGTGGCAGAAAGATTAATGCGGATTAAGGTGCAGGGAAGTGCTTTTCTAAGAATAATTCTGTTTTCTGAAGGTAGCTGCCATTTTGCTTTGTGCTTTTATGCAATTTGTTGTACATAGCATTTATCCTGTCCTCTTTTTTTATGCTTATGAAATATCTGATGATAAATACAGCTTAGTTTATCCCTAGATCTCCAGCAGTGTTATAAAGAAGCTCTAACTAGAGGTAAATATATAAGGGAAATAAAGAGATGAAGTTCTAGGCACACAGTGGACCAGGGAATATCTTATGGAGGTACCTGTAGGTCCTGGAAATGATTTGCTCCTCTCAGTAGCCTCTGCCAATTCACGATTTCTTACTCCCATGGCAAAATGGTCAGATATGTCACAAAAGATTAAACTAGGATGACAAAAAATGATAGTTAATGGAAAGCTATTTTAAAAAGGCTCCGTCTTTCATAGTGTTACTTTGATGAACTCAATTTTCAGAAGCAAACACCAGAACACCAGAAATTCACAGTGAACTTTAGGGAAGATGCAGTTCTCTCTCTTGTGAAAAGTAACTCACATACATTTCACTGGTGTTTTTTAAATCTCACATCAGATAATTGGTACTGCTGGAAAATATCAGTCTTTCAGTGCTGCATATCATGTTCATCCTACCAATAGGACTTTGTTCATGAATAATTGCATTAAAATATCACCCCACTCATGTTCTGAAGCAGCACTCAAAACTTAGCAAATACTGAATTTTTAATTACATGATTTTGTTATATCTTCACTATCTTTAAGTTCTTTGCTTACGCCTATGAAAACTAAGAGAAAAAAAATTAAGCATTGAATGAAAGAGCACATGGAGCTTGTGTGTAGGTATTTGTATGTGTCTGCCTTTCATATAACAAACTGAATCCTAAATGAACAAAAAAAAATGTGAAGAGACAGCCACATCAAGCCAACAGCAGGCTCCTAGAAATTTAATGGTATGGTCCGCTGTAACCCAAAATGCTAATAATGAGATACATTACTTCCAACAACTATGTATTGTGCATTGCAGGCTGTGGTAGTCATTTTGATAGTAGAACCCCACCCTTATGCAAACTGCCAGAGGTCCTTAGTGCCCCCGCAAAGCAAAAAGGAACCTGGTTTAAAGTGATTTCAATTGATCCTTGCTGTCTTATGTGATTACCCATTTTCTAGCATTGTGTATATTACTGTGATGTAGCAAATAATGATAATTCATAGTACTTCTCTCACATCGATACAAACTCAGCTTACCTTAGGCTTTGTCTCAATAGGAAAGTAGCTCTATAGTCACATTGATATTTTATATCCGTATGTTTGAAACAGCGTGAGCCATTTCAGGATCCTTGAGTTCAATATTACAGGGTCTCAAGTTTGTTTCAGCTTGCATGCAGGCAAATTCAACTAAACCAAAAAACATTTAGAAGAGCGTAAGGATGTTCAACACGCAGATTTCATTAGCTTGATTCCCTCAGTCTAGATCTATGCAATAGGTCACAGAGGTTCAACTTTACTTTCTAGGCGATGTTTTATAAAGCAGAGGCTGTGACTCTGCCAGGGATCTGATCCCGCAGTCCCATAAGATCCAGTGCAGAGACCAGTGAGCACCAAAACAGTGTTTGTCACTTTGATGAGTTTTTTTCCCTCCTTCATTTATTTTGCTGATAGGCATCAATAATAGTTTCAGTGTATGCTGCCACTGTGTATCTACCTGTGCCCTGGGCTGCAGATGTGTTTATAAATTGAAAGATTTCCAACATGATAGACTGTATTTTAACAGTAATTAGAGCATATGGTGACGTCGAATCGTAATAGAAACAACTCTATTGCAAAGACTCCAGGCTGCCAGTAATGGAAATCTGACATTTATGCTTTGTGTTGTTTGAAGCTACTGGCCATTATAGCTGAATTGCTATGCGGCTCTGCTCAGCCATTCTCTTTCCCAGAGGTGTTTCAAGAGCATGAAGCCATTTCTTTTCCTCTTTTTGTTTGTTTGTTTGTAAAGGGCCTAGTGAGTTATGTAGCTTTCCCTGGGAAATAAAAAGGCTTGCAAACATAATACTTATTCCTCCCTGACATTTCAAACCTATGTGTTGGTGGTTAAACATTTAGTTACATGGCTATGTTTCTAATGAACTACCTTACTTAAAAATGAACTCTAAAATGCCAGTCTGCCTTAACAGCTATATTATGGTCAAATTCCCTGGTGAAGTATGTGTAACTTGCTGACTTCAGTGGGAGCAACATACATCTGAGGGCAAAATTTGTCTCTTATGGATTGACTGTCAGATGTTTGGTACTATGTGCCAGATATTCAAAGGCATTTAGCTCCCAGCAACTCTTGTAATGAGACCTCTGGCTTAATTTTCACAGTCTTTTTGTGAATCTCACATAAAATGCGTAAATAAAAATGGGCCTGAGTCCTTATGTTCAATGGGAAGCAATTTATTCTCAGGAGCAGTCCCAACGTGTATCTAGATCCTATTGAGATGATTAAGTACTTATTAACATGAGTAAGAGTTACAGATTATAGCGTTCTGTTGACTATTTAAAAAATCACATGGCACAATTTATATTAAAGTCAATGGGCAGAGACAGGAGGAGCAGGAAGCATTCGTTAGAGACGTGGACTGCACCGAGGTCCGTGGGAGCCTGTGTTTGTCAAGCTTGAGGTGTGATTTTTAAATTGCATCTTAGGTTTTGTGGGTGCCACTTTACACTTGCAACAAATTGTGCCCAGCGGTTTGAACTGACAAGGTATCCCTCTTTCTCTCAGCTTTTTCTTGTGGGCGGTACATCTCACTCGCAGAATTAGAATGCAATTTAAGAGTAAATTAAAGAGACAATATTCTTTTCCAAGCAGATTCTGTTGTCAAAACTGATTTTCTCTCTGGACTACCCCACTATCAGCAAGATATCTACATTTTCCTTCCTCAGGTTTACAGTTTGGGGGATGCACCCCAGGGTACTTGGTACTGGTTTCCAGCTGCCTTTCAGGGTCACAGTTTCTGCCACGTTTCATGAGGGTCTGAGGAGTGAGAGAACCCATGTCTGGAAAGCAGGGTTGTAATCCCCCCACCAAGTGCTGGTGATCCTCTGCAAGACTGAGCCCCATGCCTGAGCTGTCTGCTTCAGATTTAGCCAAACAACAGTATTCAGGGTTTTGACATTTTTGGCTTGTAAATTAACTTCTTGCTTGATGGTGAACATTTATTATTTTTTTGTTGATAGAAAACCAGCACACATTGATTGTTAGTTTCATTTTGAGTCGTCATCATCCATTTATCAAATGAAGTGTCACTTGTATGTTGGTTGATGGAGTCATGCAGATTTGTAAGCCAGACAGTCTTATACTTGAAGCAACTTACACAAGAGAGAGTTTTTTTCCACAGTAGAAGTCATTCACACACTCTTATGAACAATCTCATTGATAATCTAAGAAAAAAACATATGGTTCCTTATCTTGAACTAGCAATAATGTAATCAAAGCTTGCTGAACATAAGATCTTGGAGCTCAAAAGGTTTGGATTTATCTGAAGAATGTGTGTGTTTATGCTCACATAATTTTACAAGGGCGCATTATACCCCATGACTTTAAGCTAAATACCTTGAATTGAGAAGGCATCTGACATTTGTGTATCATTTTGTCATGTTATATGTGTATATATATGTTGTAAAGAAATTCATAGACCTACAAATCTCATGTCACACAATCACAGCCCATATTATATCAGTCCCTTGTGAGTATGGCTCAGTTTATACTGGCCATAAAGGCTAGGGCTTTTGAAAATCAAAAGAGTATCATGTGGTGGTTAGAAGACTTAAATTAGTCCATTCTAGACATACGGTCAGGGAGAAAGATGCACAGATCTGGCCAACAGCTGAGCATATTATTTCAGAGTTTAAGCATAACAAAAGAGGCCATCATGAAACCTTAGAGACCTAACTTCAAAACAAAATTATTAATAGCCAAGAGGGTAAAAGCTTTAGTGAAATTTGGAATCCAGTTCTAAATAGGATCTCCACTTCAAGAATGAATAATAGATGGAGTCCAACTGTTCTGTGGTTGAGCACAAATTAGTGATTCATTGATTGTAATCAAAAGCAGCTGCTTGTAATCAAAGCATAGGTTTTGATAGGTCATTATCAAATGATATGCTAATTTTCTATGTATATAAAGAGCAGAGATGGATCTTGTCAAGAAAGGTCTTGATAATGCAAAATACAGATTTTGTGAGAAGTTTACCTCTGTGCTTTCTTTCTTATCTGTCCTTTTTCCCAGTTAGTATTTTCTGTCTCCGTAATTAGAGTTTTGTGGCAGCTTATTGGAAATGTCACCAACACCTGGGTTGGTGCAGCACAGCGCAATAATGCATTTGTAGGAAGAAAGCAGGTCTTAGCCCTTCCTTTTAGAGTTATTGTTACTAACTCACAATGAATATCCCTTTCTATGAACACAAATTTGTGAGTCTGAATTTTGCTAAGTGCTTAGGCAAGTATTTTCAAATTCACCTGTTTTAAGTTAAAAGACCTAAGTAAATGGCAATAGTTAGCAATAGTTAGTGAATGAGAATAACAGCTGTTCAGAAACTAAAAATCAGATCACTATTTAAGTGCTTAAATTTATACACATTTGGAAGTACCTTGCCCTTAGGTCTCATAGTCTCAGAGTTGCCTGGGACAAAGTTCTATACAAAATTTGTTTCTCTACTGGTATCAAAGATCCCATATTTAACCACAAAACATCTTTAAAGTCCAAAATCTTCATGACATACTTCCACTCTTTGGGAAAAGAGATGTTATTGTGCCTGTTCATTGCTAGGAGGGGACTGTTAGTGTCATTCCTTGGTAGGAGGTAGCTGGCTATCTCCTTGCTGACTCTGAAGCAGCCCTATGAGACCGAAGGTCATTCTCTGGGTTTGCGGTTAGGCTGTAGAACTGAAACAGAGAAGGTTGGAAGGCCAAAAAGGACAGTTGTGATCCCCTAGTCTGACTTCACAACACAGGAGCCAATTCAGTGTAAATTAGGCCAATCTCAGCGTATTTCAAAAGGAGACTGTAACTATCGCTTTCTACCATACTTTTCATTTGCCATTGATCCTGGCGTTTGCAATCTGTAGTTATTGTTCACTCCCTAGCTGCTTTTAGGTGTTCAAGAGGAGTTTTCCATATCAATACAACAAAGATTTTTCCATTTCAATACAGGCAGGAAAGTAACTTTTTTTAGCCTCAAACCTTGCTTCTATAAACCATTCCCTGTGTCATTGCTAGACAGTCTTGCTGTGGTTGCTATTTAGATTGATTTGGAAACTAAAACTGCTACACTCCTGTAACAAAACTGTCAGGCTGAGCTAGTGACTACTGGATAAGTATTAGAACAATATGAATATGGTGGCAAACAGACAGCTCTCAGACATGATGTTGCCTCTCAGTCCAGCTCATAAAGTGTGTTGTTTGTAGAAGCACTGGCAACCTGGCACTTTAAGTTGGGCTTCTACTTCTGTACCATGATTTTTTGTAACTGGTGTGATTTTTACTTTGGGGATGCTTTCATTTAAGTATTTCTGATATCAAAACATGACTGCAATGTGATGGGTGCTGTGAAGAGGAAAACCCAGCACACCTAGCTACATGGTGCACGTCTGACTTCTGAGACTAGACTTGCAGAATAAGTGGTTGAAAGGCTTAAGAGGGAAGTTCTGTCCTTCCATTTCTAGGATTTTGCATCCAAGGTGTAGAAAGACCTGTCCCATAGTCACAAAGGGGACCAGTGACTCAGGCATCAGTACTGTCATGTGAGGATCATACCAGCATCCCCCATTACCTACAGTAATCTACTGCCCCTTTGCAGCCCCACTGTGGCAGAATATGATCACAACTGGTCTTCAGCATCTTCCTAGTGGGTAAACACCTCTCTAGTTCTGTAAGAAGTCCAATGGTGTAACGAGCATTTCTAGCTTATCTTCAGCTTTTCCCCTGAAAATGTCCCAGGTCTTGGAACCATTCTCACCCATCAACATGTGCTTATAAAGCAAACACAGTTGAGATTATGCCATGGTTTCTGAGTGGAAAACCACAGGAAAACAGAGGATTCTTTTCTCACTAATCATAGGTATTGTGAGAAAGATAGAAAAAGCAGACAAAAACACTGAAAACTGTTGCCATAGGCTAGGTGAGATTCTTTCATTTTCCCTTTTAGACAACAGGAGATAGTTTTTATTCAGTGAAAAAGTTTAAGGTGACTCTGTTGCTAAATTGTGAATGTATTAAAATAATCCCCTCATTTATATCATGTTTGAATTTGGCCCACTATTTATAAAGGTAGATGGACAGGTAACAGCAATAACACAAAAATAAGGGAATCTCAAAGACCTAGTTGTCTTTGTTTTTTGCTGAGCATACTCTCTATCTTCATCAGAAATATGGCATGATCTAAAGGCCAGTTAATTGTTTCCATTGTTTCTAAGAGCTTAAAGATATCAGTATACAATTAATAATGTATTTTTAGAGTGGCTGTTGTGCGAGTTCTTAATTTGTGGACAGTATGACTGGGGACAGTCTTAGGTTAATTCAATATTTTATTTCCAAAATGAACCACTAAACACACAAAATAAAAAAATTCATGAAAATTTTTCAAAGTAGAAAAAAAAGTTTAATGTAGTTATTCTCTGTTCTCACACTTGGCTTTCCACTGAATATTTCTCACTTTTTACTCTCTTATAGAAAGTTAGGTGTCTGATTGCCTAACTCCGTGAAAATTAGATAGTCTAGTTCCTTCTGTTGTGTGTTTCAGAGGTTAATATGGAGAAAACAGAACGATCATTCAGTCAGAACTTTAAGTGGCTCAGTCAAAACTGAAATTTTGCTCTTCCAGAGTCCACAGGACAGGCAAGGCATAGCAGAGGGATGGGGAGAGGGGATGAAGTCCTTGCTGCTGAGATGTGAGGAACAGATATGGACACAGTGGCAATGGTGTACATCAACCTTCACCCTAGCAAGAGTCACATGCTAAATTTTTCCCTTCTGGACAGCTGTGGTGGCTGCCAGCCTGGATGGTCAGCACTTTGGCATGGACAAAGTGGGCAGAGAAACCAAAGGACTTTTGTTACCTCTAACAGTGGTTGACTTTGCCAGCTTTGCCTATATGTAAGACAAAAATGTATACTCCCATAAAGAATGAATAAGAAACATAAATGTGACTTAAAAATAACATTACCTTTCTTTCTTACAAATGTTTTCTTCGAAAAAAGAGAAAAAGATAAATGATACCATCTTTCTTATTTTTCCAGTCTTAGCCTTAAGCCATTATAATTGCTTGAGCGAAGGTGAACAGCAAGCCGAACCAAGCCATGCATTTTGACTTCCTGTTCTGCTGACTGATGTATTGTTTTTTGAAGTGTTGCATACCTCATTATGTGCAGTTGATAAAGTAGTATTGTGGGCAGATCTGCAGTACCCTCAGATCTATGGAGCAGGTTAAAAAGTGGACCAGCACTTAAAGGTTGTGAAGCAGAGAAAACAATCTGGAAAATTCACAGTGAATAACAATGCATGCCTTCCAACACTCTGTGTTGCCCCCCTGTTTTCTGCTCTTAACCACAGCGAAAACAGCCTGTTCTCATTTTTTTCTCCGTACATATTCACCTTGGTGCATTTCTTCATCTATTTGTGGGATTGTATTCAAAGATTCACACTGGGACCACAAGGCTAAAATACCGTTTTCATTTTCTAGGTGAAAATGTGTTTGTAATAAACAGGGCAAGCTAAAATTTATACCTAACTTCATAGAAAGAGTAAAATGTTTCTTATCAAACTGGAATTTGATAAAAAGTATACTGTATTTCTAGAACACAGCATTTCTTTAGTTGTTAGAGAGGCTGTGGATGGAAAAAAAAATAGAAATTTTAACAATTTTCACACAAGACGTCAAATAGAGTGATTTCATGTAAAGGTTGCAGCAGAAAATTCAGAGCTTTCCACATCCTAAAAAGAAATGTTTTAAGAAAGTAGAAGAAATAAGTTCAAGAGAATTTTAGTTGATAGGATCCCACGTCTATTGCTGTTGTGGACACACCAATTATCAGAAGACTAGTAGCATGACTGGGTGTCCTGGAAGATGTTGATTTTGGCTCCTTGGCCGCTTCAGTTATAAACTTTCCTCTCTGTATGTAATTCACTTTTACACCTTCTGCATGCACAAAGGTGCAGAAGGGGACAGGGACACTCCTGCAGCAGATCTCAGATGCACCCAGATGCTCACAGCCTCTCTGTCCCCATGCCCCACAGTGGCCCTTGCTGTAGGGTTTGACATCCTCTGCCAGTGGAAAGTATGAGCCCTTGCCAGTGCTAGTTAGTATGGCAGATGAGTGGGACCCTTGCAGGCACACTCACCAAGCAGTAAGCTCTAGCAAGTCCAGATATTTTCAGACTTTGGACCACCAAAGCATGTCTAAAAGGAACAAGTTCATACAGGCTACGAGCAATGCAAGTCTTTGAAGCTTCGAAGGGTTTGTAGTTCACTGAAAATATTTTCGGGATCCAGGTTGAAAAGTTTGAAGCCACCAGTTGGATCCAGAAACTTAAAATGGGCAGAAAAGATACTGGAAGATAAGAGGAGGATTTGTGGAACAAATATGTAAAAAAGCTCTCAGCCATTCCTTTATTTACAGGAAGATGAGCCTTAGCTACCAACTTCTTGTTTGTCCTACAGGCCTCCTTTATGGAGCAAAAAATGGGTAAGGCATAGGCAATCAGTTAAACAGAACTAAATTAAAGTTTTTGACAAAAAATCATAATGTGCATTTGATTATTCAGCTTTGGTGAAACAAATATTTAGGGCAACATTCAAGTTTTCATTGTTTTTATGACCAGTGTGTTTGCTGCCATGCACTCAATCACAGCACAATAGGAGGTGAGACTAAATGGTTTGACACATAACAAGTAATCATGATAAAAGAATTGACACTCTATGCAGTGCAGAGGCTGTTACATTTTTAAATGCAAAATTAATTTCAAGATTGATTGAAGTCTTCTCTCTTTCTTCCAGCAATGGAATTAGCGTATTATTGTGGGCCTTCTGCAGTTCTTTGTCTAGTGTACGGCATCTGCAGTGAGTTCAGCAGTGTTTAAAAATGCATTTAGATTTGAGCTTTAGAATAACCTTTGCAAGTACTTTTCCCTCTTGAAACTTCACAATGAATTTGATACAGGAGAGGGAGGAAGGAGGAGGAGTTGGCATTAGGGCTTCCGAGGATACTGAAGGATTCTGTTTATCCAGAGCCCAGGTAAATTGCTGGAGATTTAGCACACAGCTCATGCCATTTGTCTGAACATGACCTTGAGAGGACACCTTCTTTCTGGTTTGAGGGGGGTAATTTTGTTTCATGCACCTGTCAATCTTATGGTTGTTTCTCCGAAAGCAAGCAAGCATACTGAAGGCAATGTGTGACAGTGCTGAGACGTAGCCCACAAAAGTGTAAGGCTTGATTATTAATTAAGCTGAGACTGCATCCAAAGCTGAAATGCTGCAGTGCAAAATTATTTCTGTTGGTTTTGGGGGGGTTATGTTTGGTGGGCTAGCACAGTTCAGATCTTACACACAGGGTTAATTGCAAACAAAAGCAATCATCTATATATGGCAGGCCACACTTTTTTTGCAAGTCTTCTTGCTAAAGGCGTTGATGAATCCACACTTGCTGGAGGGCTGTGTTGGAACAGATCTGTGTTAATCAAGATGATTTTTTTGGCTCTTGGGTATTCCTGTGGTCTTAACTAAATCAGACTTGTAGGGCACTCCTAATTGCTTCACTGGCTTCAATATGCAGCCACAAATGAAAATGGTCTGCCCTGATTCCTATGTTGAATATCAACAAGTTGTGAAGTGTTTGTGTGTGAGAGAGTGAGCTGGCATTATCTGGATGGTCGGTGCTGGCAGGAGATTAGCTTGAGGCTGCAGGGGCACAGCGACAAGGGAAGTTTCCCCATCATTGTCTTTGGTATACTAATGCTCTTGTTCATTACATTAACTCTAGCACTGCAATTAAAAATAAGAAGAAAGAGAATAGCAATAAATAGTACAATGTTTAAAATACTGAGTTATAATACATCCTAAATCTGCTAACCCTTACCAGTGAAAACTCAGATTAGTCAAAATCTGCTAACGTTTATTCATGCTGGGAGAACAATTTCTCTGAATTTCAATAATTTTCCCAAATTGGTTGTATTTCTTTGTACTTCAGTTGGACTATAACAGGGCTACATGGAGAATGAAGATCTTACCACTTCAATAATATGACCATCAGAAGTTATTCTTTAAGGTGTGTTCAGCTTAATTTTACCATGAGTCCTAAGAAATGAGCACTGAGAAGCTGAGAAATGAGCACTGGGAAGGCATGCTCTGGGCAGCTTAGGAAACCACCAGGTCCCCGTTACCTCCTTCTGTCACAGGGTACAACCCCCTCAGAGGAACTGGCAGGAGATGTGCGCCCATGTCTCTTCAGTGCAAAGCCAGAGGGTTAATATGAACCACTGCTCCTGGGCATTAAAGCTTTGGATTTAGCACTGAAGCAGCTGAGGTGCAGCCACATTTCTTTCTGCCACTTCTGTTACAGCCAGGTAATCTCAGCAGGAGGACAGAAGATACCCCTGGCAAGAGTTACATCTCCACCCCTTCAACCAAATTTCCCTCACTTTTCATATCACCCAGTGTAGCACTGAAAAAATGACTGTCAGGAGCTATAGCCCTGTTGCAAAGAGTACTTCTTCTGGTAATTAAGATTCTTTGATGCACAGTCAGGTTTGGCTTCTTCAGATAACTTCCCATTTGGCAGGAGGCAGGAACGTGGATGCAGAGATACTTACTGCAGAACAAATGCATGGCAGCTTGGCATGTTGGGAAGTGAGCTGAGGCCCCAGCCAGGCACTTCTGGATATTTTACCCAAAACAAATAATAATTAAAATAAAATAAAATAAATGCAATTATAAAACAGCTAGAAATTTACTTTCCAAGCTCAGTAAAAACCTAGAATTAATACTTAGGTTTAAGCACAACATGTGGTATACTTCATGGGACTAGTGAAAAATTTCCCTTTTAAATTGTTTTAAAAGGTGTTTTTAAAAGATTTAAAATGGAAGATAGTCAGCTTCAAAGAATTATTTGAATTCAAGTTTTTAAAAAAATAAGCTTTGAAATGTTGAGATTCACATTTGGGCATGTTTTCATAACTGCACTACCATTTTTTTTCTGAAATTTTAAGTCATCTATTTTAGAACTTTAAAATTGCCCAAACGGCAATTAATCATTGTAAATTACTTAAATAAAGTGTTTTCAGTTATTCAAATAATTTATTAAAATTTGCTATAGGGCAAAATTTGGATTGTTGTGTTTGATCCAATGAATATAATTCAATTTTTTAAATCCCTTAATTTTTCACAAGGCAAGAAAGATTTTTTCCAGCTCATCTCTGCTGGTTTGCGTGTGATATACCAAAGAATCAAGTACTGAAAAGAGTTAAAGCAATTTAGGCCACTACATTCTTTCTTACTAATGGCATCTTCACTGCAAATCAAGCCTGAACTCTATGTGGATCCCCGTATTCCTAAATTTTCCTTAGAAATTCAGTAATGCTGAAGTGAAATCTGTACCTTTCTAACCACTTTAATAGGAGCAGTATTTTACCCTAACTAACTGGGCCAGTGAGGCATTGGCATAATCAGTAGCTTATGTGTAGTTCAGCAATAATAATTTCAATTATATGTGGATAATTCTTTTGTAGTCATAAAGACAGCTCTAAGCTTTCAAAATCAGGCAATCTGTATTTACTAGTTTGAAGCTATTTCAATTTTATCTTTTACTTTTGAATTATTTTTATACAATTATCTCTCCCCATGAAATTTCTTTTCTGTGTTCACTGAACACTGAAGAGCAATATGTTTCCATTTTAAAAGTCTTAGCATTCCAGATTAAAATAGATCCATTAATTACTGTTTTTTCCTCAAATTAATTTAATCTAACTGCCTCTATATAGGTCTCTGTCTGTATTGTACCACTTGGATTTAATTATAGGGAATAAATAAAAACAAAAAATTCAAGACATTTAATGCATGGGGAGAAATGGCAGCACCATCTACCATTACGGTTGCCTAAAACTCCCAAAATAAGATCATCTTTGCATTTTTATATAAATAAAAAATCCTTAACTTCTTCAACCTAAGCTCTTCCCTACAAAGACTTTTTCAGGCTGGATTTCATCAATAATTAGTGAATCTATTTGGGTGATCATAGAATCATAGACTAATAGAGCAGCCCAGGTTGGAAGGGACCTCAAAAGATCATCTGGTCCAACCTTTCATGAGAAATAGAGCCTAGATGAGATTATCTGGCATGCTGTCCAATTGCATTTTGAAAACCTCCATGTCCCTAGGGAGGTTGCTCCAGTGAATGATTGTTCTTAATGTAAAAAATTTCTTTCTCATAGCAAGATGAAACCTCTCCCAGTGCAACTTGGACCTATTGCCACTTGTCTTCTCCACGTGGCCTTTTGTGAGGAGAGAGCCTCCATCCTCTTGTAGCTGCCCTTTAAGTATGGCAATACTGTGATGAGGTGCCCCCGAGCCTTCTCTTCTCCAGAGAGAAAAGACCTTACTCCCTCAGTCTTTCCTCATGGGGCAGGTTCTCCAGCTCTTTCATCATCTTTGGGGCCCTCCTTTGGACCATTTCCAGTCTGTCCACGTATTTCTTGAATTATGGAGACCACAACTGGACACAGTACTCCAGGACTGGCATGACGATGTTGAGCAGAGTGAGATGATCATGTCTCTATCTCAGTTATTAATGCCCGGGTGGATGCAGACCAGGATCCGATTTGTCTCTGTGGCTGCAGGGGTGCCCTGCTGACTCATGTTCAGCTTGTTGTCCACCAGGACCTTCAAGTCCCCTTCAGCAAGGCTGCTCCCCAGTCATACCGATCCTAGGCTATGCTGGGCTGTTTGGTTATTTCATTCCAGGTGCAGGACTTTGCACTTGTCTTTGTTAAACTTCATATTGTTCTTGCTTGCTCACTCTTCCAGCCTGCCCAGGTCTCTCTGTAAGATGGCTCACCCTTCTGACGTGTTCGTCTCACCACCTGGTTTGGTGTCACCAGCAAACGTGGTGAGGGTGCTTTCAATCGCGTCATCCAGATCATTTATGAAGGTGTTGAACAGCATGGGGCCCAGTATCGATCCCTGGGGGACCCCGCTTGTGACAGGCTGATACTTTCCAAGAATGCAATTAACTGGGTAGGTTACAGAAAATTTACCACAACTGAGTAAACCAAAAGCATGTTCAGCTCCTTCATGGCAGTTGTTCCCATGAATACTCTGAGTTTATGGATAATGCAGGTTACCTTCTCTCACTTTGTCCCCGAGGCTCTGGGTAAAAAGTAAATAATGAAGATAAAATATTCAGCAGTTGCTCATTCAGGGAGCACCAGCTGAGGACTTTGTGAAAAAGTGGTTTGTGATCATGTAATTAATGACAGTAGCAAAATACATATTCATGAGCTAGATGGATTCTGGTATTTCCTAATTTTTGAGCGTTTGTCACTGTAATCTTAATATTTAAAACATTTCTTCTGAGTGTGTAGTGTGTCAATCAGGGTGGGCAACAGAAGCACGACTGACTCCCAAACCTGCTGCTTCTAAGAGGCTACCCTGGCTACTGGGCACCAAGTAACAGCCAAAAGTGCCTTTTTGTCTCTCCAGCAGGGAAGTCAGTCCATGGTGCCTACCCCTCCTGATGAAAAGCAAAGGGAAGAGGTTTGGGATTTTTGCCCATGATCCAATTCGCAGGAAGGTTTGGGTCTCTTTCCACTTGCATGCAAGTTATCTTACAGATATAGGTTACGTTAAGAATTCAGAAATTAGAATTGAAAAGGACTATCTAAAGCATTTCAAAAACAAATGTAGAATAGCTGTCGGCAGATTTATTTTAATTAATACACTGTATGGCTTTAAATATCCAATAAAGGTCATCTCAGGTCTTAATCACCCTCAGTCCCTTTATTGAGGCTTGCATATTCTCCCCGCAATGGTTGGTTCAGTTGTAGTAAAGGCAGAGACAAAGTACTAGAAACAGAAAACATGCAAATAAAATTCCTGCACGTCCTTCAGAAACTGTCTGTGCAGCCTGTAATTTCTAGGGCAAAGGTTTGATGTCTGATGTTTCAAGTGAAGTTTGAAACTGAAACAAACCCTGGCTCCTGTGGAGAAGAAAATGTGTCGAGGAAGTTTGTCCTTTTTAATCAGAGCACCTAAGAAAAAGTGTTAGATCTAAAATATATAGGTTTTGTCAGAACAGGCTTCTATAAAAACTCAAGCCAGAGAAATGTTTCTGTGGTTTTTTAGTTAGATTTACATTGGAAAATAAGTTTTTATAGAACTCTTTTTCAATGCTACCAACCTAGACAGAGCAGTAAAGGAACTATGAAGCCAAGATGGCTTAGATTTGACTAAATAAAAAATATGATAGATTAACTGAAGATAAGAGAAATGCAGAAACACAGTATATACCAAAATAATTATTTTTATAATATTCTTATAAAAATATTTTGTTATTAAATAGTTTTGTTACATTTTACTTAGAAACAGGGCCTGCCCTGTTATCTGTGATTGTTTGTTACAGCACTTTTGACATCTCCATCCCTCTGTAAGACTATAGAAAAGAAGTTCGGGAAAAATTTTCAGTAATTCCTAGAGGCAGGTCTCCAAACAGAGCACCCACCATCAAGTTGGTCCTCTCTCATTGGTTTGTTATGTTGAAATAAACATTGCAAGGGCTTTTTCAGTGGATTAAATGCTTTTAAGCAAGGACAATGTCAAGGTCATATCCTGTAATGTATATTAGAGCTTTCCCATACACACGTGCTCACGAGTACGCATGCATGAGTGTAAATACATATATAAAGTCTTCTGGGAAGACAGCATCTCATTAATGCTCTTAAATCCTAGAGACATGAGCACATGCCAGTGTTACAAATTTATCTGAAAGGAGAGAATTGACAGTATTGTACCAAACTCTACAAAGAAAAGGATTAAGATCAGGGGCAGTAGCTGTGGAAGTGAAGGTGAACCTTTCCATCGGATTCACTAAATATCAGCTATGGCTGGTCCTAAGACAATATTATGCATTGATTGTATCATTTGTAAAATTTTGGAACATGTATGACATCATATAGAAACATGTAAAATAAAAAAAGGATTCTTACCTGTGTATGAATATTTGGTCTAAGTCTTTGAGCTTCCTTGAACTCGTGGCTGCTGAGAGTTAGCAATTTTGTCAGCAGTTTCATTATTTGATGCCTAAACGTAGGCAATTACATTTGGTATTTGAGTTTTAAATGCCCTCTGAAAAGCAAGTGATTTATTTAAGTGCTTCACTGTGAACTTAGCCCAATTTCTGTTACTCATGCTGGAATATATTGGCTAGCATTCTTCAAAAGTTAGTCTCAGAACTAATAGGCATATGCAAACACATATTTTGATCTGCTCGGTTTTTGTGTTCTTGCTTCTTTTAATAGGTACTCAAACATCACATATAACCTTTTGTCCATCTCCTTCTCCACAGGGCTATATTTATAAATGGTTTCACCTTTAATATGGCCCTGCTTTCCTATTTTAGAGAACAGAAATGACTTATCAGCCCGGTAGCAGATCCTTATTTTGTCTGCCTCCCACAATCCATCAGGAGAGGGTTAAGAAAAGGACCAGTTATCTCATAGCAGTCAAATTCTTTGTACATCATTGAGTTTTACATTGAACATCTCTGTGTGCTGTCAGCTGCAGAGAAAGAAGATTACACTGTGTGTCTGCTACATGAATACCCTGTAAATACTGCTTCAGTGCAAAAGGCAGATTTCTAATCAGCAATGAAATAAACAGAAACTGCTAGTTATTTTAGCGTTCAAATAGTCGAATTTGGTTGCTTTAATGCACAACAGCAATTTACTTAATGTATTAACAGACATCTAATAGCACAAGAGCCAAAATATCCAAAGGTTATGAAAATATTTAACAAAAGCAGTCCTACATACTGGGCTGCTCACCAACATCTACAGTGCAAGCAATTCTTTTTAAACCTATAAATGATTTTGAATCACTGATTCCCAGGTTGGTGGGGAATAAGGATAGTAGGGATGAGGAGATGCAAGATTGTTTGGGGGTTTGTGTTTGGTTTTTTCCAAGATGGTCTTAAACACCATCTTTCCAGACAACACTGAATACAGTTGAAACAAAAATGTTTACCTATTTTGGTAGGAAACAACTGCATAAGGGGAAAAGTGAAGATATACTTCAGATTTGATATTTTTAAAACATCAGGCTGCACCTTTGTAAGCATACACATGTTGCAGGTCAGCTGTTATGGAAATGACAATGGGGAATGCAATCAGTAACCAGTCTTGAATATATCTTGTCACCTAAAGCATGTCTGTATACAGGAATACATAAGGCTCTAGTAAATTCCAGAGGAGAAAAAATCTGATTTAGAGCAGTGAAGGTTTCTTGTAGGATGCTCTTGTATCCTTTGAGAAATGACAGGGATCTTTATGAAGTGATGCAGCACTTGCAAAATCACAGCAAATGTGCAGATTGCTCATTCTGCTGCTGGTGGGGATCGTAATAGTATAGCCTGCATGGGGCTTTGTTTTCACAGTTAGACACAGAAACAAATCCAAACTTCATAATTAGGGCATAACCCAAATCCCAGGCTTTTAAAAACCTCTATTTAACTCTGCTGTTCAGGATGTTTCCCTAAGGACTCAATACTGCCCAATCGCTGAAATTTGAATGCTGGCCATAGGGGGCTTTTCCAAATAATGGCCCTGGTAGTGTCCATAGCACAACGAACAGCCTTGCTACTACAGTTTTACTGCTTCAGAGATTCCTACCTCTGGAAGCCCCTTTCTTGTGACACATGGAAATATTATTCTTTAAAAATTGGTGTAGACCCTTAATAAGGTGCTATAAAGACACTGTTTTAAACTTCACCGAGAAAATATCAGCTTCTATTCAAAATGATCAGTTTTTGCAAGTGATATGACATAGCAGAGAGACACAGCCATCATGATGGGTTTATGTCACTTCAGTTTAATACAAAGAAAATTCTGCACATCAGTAGCTATTCTTTGACAGCTTTTTGTTATTTCTTCCATTTTCATTTCAATATAGGGGGAGTCTTCAAACTTTTCAGATTTTCTGGTTATCTTCATTTCTTATGCAATACTGGGAGCATTAAAAAGGTCTGCTTACAAATGGGAATGCCGTCCTGCCTAATGAATGCGATGCTCTGTTGGGGCACAGGGATTTTCGTTCACTTCCCCGCTCTGTTACCGGCCTGCTCGTGACCACAGGTTAGCTGCACGGTGGCTGTGTCCTTGGTTCAAACAATAGGTCTAAGTCAGTGTCTTTAAATTAAATCGATGGAAAATGCAGCTTAATTACTGTGGTTTAATTTTTGATCCATGTTCTTTAAAAAATGCAAACTTGCAAATGCCAGAGGCTCTGAAAAAAATTGATATTTTTCTTAGGTATCCAGTTTCTCCTACGGTTGCCAATTTGAATTTTACGTGTACTTTAAAAATTGTACTTCTTCAAATCTCAGGCATGGCATTTTATTCCAGCCTAGCCTATAAGGAAAAAAAGGGCTTTGAACTCTTAACCAGGACATTTTAAGAAGGAAAGAGGGAAAAAAATCTTTCATTCTTGAAATCTGGCATCCTTTATTTTTTGTCTGAGCTTTGAATTACTGTTGGGTTTTTTTTTTATTTCTCTTTTAATGAAAGTGTTGTGAGGAAAAAAAAAAAAGAGAGAGAGTCCTTTCTAGTATGTGACATAAAAGAAATAATAAGTGAAACTGAAAATAGCTGGAAGAAATAAAAACTCTTTTGGTCTTAGCTTTCTCTTGCTTCAGTTTTCCATTAGTGTAACTCTCTAGCCTAGCCTGGGCAATGGCAGTCACATTAGAACTAGCTTTTCCTAAATGCATTTGTGAAAACACTTGTTTCTTCAACTAGTATAGAATTCAACTACACTATTTTCTTCTACACCTGTTCATTTGTTTTCTCCTAGACCTATTTGTTGGAGACTGATGTCCTAGATATGCTAATCAAACCTTCTCTCAGACACAGATATACACTGACTGGATCCAATAAAGGTCAGGGTTTACATATGAAAATAATTTATAATTTAGACACATTTACAATTATTTTTTATTTTCAGGGTAATAAAAACCATATATCTTAAATAATACATAACCTCTGATCATGCGACTGACTTTGCAATGTCCACTGGCTCCATGCTTGGACTCAGTTGCAGATCTGGAGCCTTGTTTTGTATTTTCAAAACAGTAAGCATCCCATTTCCCACAGTAGCATATAGGAACACTGGCTCCTCTGCTTTGGTCTGTTCAACCACAGATAAGCAAGTCATTCCAACTTTAAACTAATAAAAACTTGAATTGTTGCCAAAAGATGTGTTAAAAGTACAATAGCAAGTCTAAACATCAAAATACATCATTCATTCCCTCTGGAATGGATTCCTGATGCTCAAAGGCTTCATTTCAATCCCAAAGTAAATATGAGCAACTTTGAATAGCTGTGTACTATCTTTTGAAGGTTTGATTTTTTTTTTTAAAGAAAACTTTTCTTACTATGCTGTATCCTCAAATCTTATTAATCAATAAAGCCTTAAAGTGGCAAGTCAGTCACATCTTCCCGCTAGGGTAAATGATGGTTTAAACCCTTTCTAAAAATTGCTTCCTTTTTTCCTCCCTTCTCCATCATAACATTTGTTTTGTTACAGGCTGCAAATGTGCTTTTCTGACTGCACTTTGTCACCCACAGATTCCACTGCACAGTGGGTGGAGAGCTGGGGATTTGTGTTCTGTTTTCATGCAGAGCTGTGCATTAAAAAATGTGCTGCTGCTGTTGTATTGTGAGCAGAACATCTTACCAAAACAGATTAATGATAGTCTTTCCAATCTAAATAAAACTAAATAAACCAACTTGATTACTTTCTATACAGAAAACAAGAATACAAAGAGAAAAGGAAAAAAAAAGGCAAAAAGCTTAAATTTATGATGCTTCCTATGCATGTATACTTGGTTGTGGATCCGTTTCTAATAAACTAAAGTCTGGTCCTTTAATGAGGAGACAAGAGGCATCAACGGTACCCCTTGTTATTAGTTCAACTTTTCATTATGAGTAATTCTGACCTGTATAATGAAATCAGATTATGTGTGAAAAATGAAGCAATGCTATACTGAAATGCAGTGTGAAGGTCATGTGGATTTTGTAGCTGTGGGAGAGTAAGAGACAACTCATTTTTTAATAGACCAAGGAAAAATAATTCTGATTCTGAAATACAACTCAGGAGGGAGATAAAAGGAAGAAGAAAAGAGAGGTGTGGTTTGAACAGCCAAAAAGAGAAAAAGGAACTGGAAAATATGATTTCCTAAGACAACCCCTGACACTGAGCTTGATTCCAGTCACTAACTCTCTCCTTCCTCTGTTTTGTTTTGTGTACACAGGGAATTACAGTACTCATCAAGGGTCTGGGTCAGGCCCCTAGTGTTGTGAATGAAAACATATCCACTGACTGTAGTAGTAGCTCAACATTCAGTGTTTCCAGAGATTCATGCTTATTTATAAGCAGATTGCTCCTGGATTAATTTTTATTACTTAGAGGTGAAAAATGTCATACTGATGCTCAGGAAGTGGAATTATATGACAATATTGGCTCTGCATGTAAATGTCTAAATTCTGTGCAGCGCACTGTAAGTGAAACGTAGGCATTCTGAGAATGATTATGGCATTAATCAAATACCTTGAATGTGATTGGTATGGATTTAATACATTTAAAACACAGTTTTGTGAGTTTCCTTTTTCTTTCTTTTCCAACATTTGAATTTTGCAAAAGTGCAAGAAACATTGAAAACCTCTGATTTTAATGTTGTTGAATGTAGTTGAAAATAACAAAGCTAATAAAGAATAAAATATATTTCTAAATAATTATTTCAGCATGGAAATGGTTAAAATATGCAAGGGTTACCATGAATTATCTAGCTTGCTGTAGCAAATACTCACCCTCTGTGAAACTGATGCTTCTACTCAAAAAAAAACCAATCTAAATGCACTCCCAATAAAGACTGCAGATCTGTTTAAATTTAGAGAAAAGAATTATGTAATTCACAAATAATTCCAAAAAGATGGAACAAGCAAGATATGAACTGGAGACTCTGGGTCTGGGAACCTGCAACCTACAGACTGTGAGGAGCAAGGTTTCGGGTACAAATTTATGTCCTGAACCATCCTTTGTTTGTAAACCCCAGGAAAGGTCAATCCCCATTTTGGTCTTTGAAAGAGAAAAATAAGCCATATCACTCTGCCAGCCCAGGCTTTGCTTCGATTCACCCTCTCTGGTCACAGCTGTCTTCACTTTGGAAAGGTCTATAGGGCTGCCACTCTTCTTCCAAGTGTTACTCATTACAGGCATATGTTGGGGTATCACAGTCTCAGTGGGAGAATACAGCCTCCATGTCCATCCCACAGGAGGCTGAAGTTTCACCTATTTTCTATCTACGTCAGAAGAATATGACTCTTAAAAGGGGATGTAAATGCTGGTAAGGCATCAATGACTGGATTATTTTATTTTTGCTGCTGTTGATGTCTCAATTTACTTCATATTTTTCAAATTACTTTCTTAAATGCTTGCCTTGTGCTCTAACAAACTCATCTTTTTCTGTTCATTAGTGGTTTATTACCTTTTGCAGAAGCAGGTATGAGAGGAGAAGATGATTTCATATTTAGTGTTGTCTGTTGATAAAACAACGCTGATTTTTAGTGAAGAATTAGTGTTTGTCTCTCTAGTTTGCATATTTGTTTAAGCTTGTGAAGGACTTTGAGATCTTGTAGATGACAGGAAATATATAAAGTGAGTTTTATTATGCAGATAAGCAGAATAGATCCTAAAAATGCTTTCACACAATCCCACACAATTTCATGTGTTAATATGAAGAACTTGTAAATTGTCAGAACTAACAAAATAATTTGCTGAGCTGCCTCTTTAGGACAGCTATGTATTACTGAGATATTCATTTTTGCTCTATAAATACAAGTCTATGTAAAGAAACAGCTATGTCACTAGATATTGCTGCAGAAGTGACATTTCTCTATCGAAATTCTCAGTTTAAAAAGGTGTTCCAGTTTTTAATCTTAAATAAGATCAAAATAAAAAAACACAATAGAGAATGAGTACTACTGTTGATTGTGTTTCAGTCCCCAAATGAAACCAAAACACAGTTTACTAGGGAAAGATTAATATCATGGATTTGAGGGTATTGGGAGCTTTGCCAATTTTTTAATTAAAGTATGGGGAGTTGCACTCAGAGCTTCAGGAAACAGGGGGAGAAGAGGAGCATAGGCTGCTCCGTTTCATGCAGCTTACACTCCTCCATGGGGGAACGCTGGTTTCCAGCAAAGACTTCATTTATGCAAAAGCTTGCCTTTCCTTGACCTGAGCTTGTCAGTTTGGTCTGAAATGGAAGACTCTCTATCAGAATGTCTGATTAATTGTATATCATAATGTCTGATTCAGCTCTTGACTTTAGTTAGCTGTCGCTTATCTAAGTTTATCCAAAACTGAATAGCAACTTCTCGGGCAACTAATCCTTTATCATATTAGCTCAAAGTTGAAATACTGTTCTAAAGAAAGGATCTGAAGTTTGTCTCACTGTAGCAAAGATATAATTAACTAGCTTGTTTGTTTGCAGGCTATATGTGTTGTGTTTGTATGCTTTATTAAAAAGAGCCGAATTGCAAGCCAGAGGGCTTCCTCTTGGCTCTAATCTCTCCAAGGAAGAAGGCTATTTCCCTTTCTCCTGGCAGAACTGAGGACACCAAACCTCAGAAAGCCTTTGGGTGAAGCATGCAGGGGTGAGGGACTGCAAATAGGACAGTGCAAATAGGACTCTGCAAGGGCAGAGAAGGAGAGATGCTTGGGAAGAGCAGGAAGCCTGCCCACCGCAGGGGCAGTCGGCATATAGAGACTTTCCCATGTGTCCAGAGGTGAGCATCAGGGTAGGTTTGACCCAGTAAGGCCTTGAAAGTCACCTTTTCCAAAAATCTTAGTGTCACCATTGCTGGGTTTTCACTGCATAATGAGTAGTTATTGCATTCAGGTTTAATATTTTGTGCTGTCATAGAAATTAGTCTTGAAACATGAGAACCTTTTGGTATCTCTGCTCATCTCAGTGAAAAGGTGGTACCTTTCCTCACAAGGCTCTGGCTGCCCGGGTGTCTCATCACACTTACCTTCAGGGTGAAGTTGTAAGTCAAAGCTACCAGCTCAGAGGTGTAAAACTCTTCCTTTTGCAGCGAAAGGGTAAAAGCTAGCTCTGGGCAGCCTCATTCGCATACTGTCTTATTGACCTTACTTCTGGTTCCACATCCCATGTTGGGCTGGTTGTGCGAATGGTTACATTAGGGAGGGTCTAGCCTAGAAGGGCACAGGGATGTGACCGGGCTTTGAAGTCCTGCACTCTAGTTTAGGAACAACAGATACAGCAAGTTAGAGGTTAATGGCTTGTCTTTGAGAACCAGGTGGTCCACACTGGAGCTGACTCTGAACTTAACATTACACTAGGCTTTCTCAAGTGTGATGAAACGTATACATATTTAGCACTGGGATTATTTCTTTTACAAGTGCAGACTGAGAACCCCATGAAGACAGGTCCCATTTGTCCAGAAAGTAGATCAGATTTCTCCATTTTATTGATTCATACTGAACAGTGCAAGGCCTACAGTTACTGAGTCTAGGCAGAGCTTGGAAAGGCCGACCCATATTATCATTTCCATATCATTGGCTATCCTAATTGGCAAGGTTTGTATGGTCCACCTAATCCTGCATTTTTGAGATTACTTAACTTCAGGACCATAGCTCTATGAAAGCTTCTGGGACTGTAAATTGCTAATCTTGCGTGACATGCTAGAGTATAGTAGTTCTTTGTGAAGTCCTAATCCAGTGCTTCTTGTATGGTGATCATAATAGAACACTGCTGGAGGAGGAAGAGAGCTCTGGAGTGAAGGCTCTGTTTTACTGAATGCGGAATCCTTATCTCTCAGAATTCATCTACTTCCCAAAGTTGGAAACCAGCAAAATGTTTCTCCGAGTTTTTTATCAGGCATCAGTTGGTGTTTAAATGATTATAAGCATGTTATGAAAATTGATCTGTGCTCGACTTGCTTTATAGTTGGAACTAAATCATTATTGATTTTATATTTTTGTGTTAAATTATATATCACGGCTTTAAAGTGCCAAATG
Organism: Theristicus caerulescens; assembly: GCA_020745775.1. Classification (NCBI taxonomy): domain Eukaryota; kingdom Metazoa; phylum Chordata; class Aves; order Pelecaniformes; family Threskiornithidae; genus Theristicus; species Theristicus caerulescens. The sequence goes on along the minus strand of CM036558.1, from coordinate 10,758,571 downwards.
CAAATAGAACCCATTTTTAAAGTGGGTTGTTACACGTATTCTCCCAGAAGGTGGCAGCTGGGGAGCTCATACTACTACGTAGTACACTCAGACTACTACAGTGTGAAAACACTGTGTAGGGGAAATAAGATTATGACAGAGCAGAAAGGGGGAACTACACCTCCACACAACACCATTCACATCATTAGGCTTGAACTGGGAGTTGCATCAGAATGTTGTCCTGAACACTTTTAATGGTATGAACATCTTTTTCCACAGAAAAAAGATAAAATCAGAATTTTTAATTTATCTATTTTTTTTTATATTTATATATACACACATATAAAATAAATATACATGAAGGAAGCAAAAAGTCTCTGTAGAGGGAAGAGATGGGAAGCCAAGGCAAAGTAGAGCGGGGTAGGTCAAGGTGGCCGAAATCCAAAGAGGACACCAATGTGGCAGTTGGGTCTGGGTTGAGAGGCTCCAGTGTAAGGTTGTAGACCTTGTGTCAGAGGGCAGAAAGATGCCTGGTGATCCAAAATGATCAGAACAAACTGGGAAATAAATATGGGGAGAGCGGGGGTCTGTGATGGTGGTAGATGCAAATTCTTGCAGATTTTTAGAATGAGAGGGTTTTTTGGACTGACTCTTGAAACTAAAGGAAAGTTTGTTTGAAGTGATGATGGTAGGTGTGAGAAGGTGGGCAGCAGCTCCCAAAGCTGAAAAGCTGGGGCTCGCTGAGGTCAGAAAAAAGAATTTTGCAGCTGTTGAGACTGCAGGCAGCTTGGTGATTATTTAGCGGGGTAGTCTGGTTTTTTCTTCTTCTGTGCATATTTTAAGTCAGCCATGAGACACTTGCAGCTTTACGGGGATGGCTGTTCTTTCCTGGAGTAACACCTTATCGCGTTTTCTTAAGAATGCCTTTTAAAAAATTGAAAATGCAATATTTCATTGTTTGTGGGGAAAAAAATCCTTAGAATAAAGGGGTTTTTTAAATTAAAAATAAAAACATAAAGGTTGTTATTTCTAAAGGAGTGAGCTATGTATTTAGCAATTTAGGTTAAACTTTCTCTATGTTAGATCAGTTTCTTGAGCATTTAAAACTATCAACAATCGAAAGTGTACCTGTTTCAGAAATAATTATGAAAGGTCCAGCAGAACAGTCTGTGCTTTGCATCAAAATGAGAAAAATACATTTCAGTGGCCATTTCCAGCCCCTTAATGCATGTGTTAGCTGGAGATATGAAATACCAAGTTTTGACAGAAATTTTGTAGTTAAATAAAAATGTCATGCATTTTTATACACTGAAAGTCAAAAAATAGCCTTGCTTGTGATGAGCAGTTTTGGTGCTGCTGGAATATTACAGCGAGTTTTGAGAACAGTTTTTATAAACAAAGCTTTATTAAAGACCTGCTAAATCAGCAGCAATAGTTTCAAATTCTGGTTTCATTTGTGCTCCCTCTTTATTAAGAACAATTATAATTAACAGTTTCTGTGGGAGACTCTCAATTTTAGCTTTAAACCTTCACAGGAATCTCCAGAAGAGCACAACTGTTCTCTGCTCTGTGAAATTTAATTGGCTTTAACACGATTCCTGCTAATAAAATAGAAAAGTAATATATCAGTAGGTGTCCTCCCTTGTTGCTTTCTCCTATTACAGCAATCCCACATTGGACTCCGAGTGCAATTTGATTCGCAAGTAAATCAGGAACGGTTTCTTAAAGGGCGATTTGTAAGGCGCACCACTGCTGCAGAAAGTAGCTTTGATTAGTGAGTAGTTGACATCCTTCCCTGGAAAACCTCATGTTACAGGGAGCATTTTGCGGTACTTCAGGTGAAGAAATTAAAAGGCTATTGATCTCTTGTTCGTTAACAATCTTATTACACTTTTGCTAGACTGGCTGCCTAATACCCTGTCAAAATTCACACTTGGCTGCCTGTCATAGATCTGCATACATTCCAGCATCAGCCCTCTAGAATAATATGACATTTTTTACTTCCTGTCTCAAACTGTTGTGCAGTCTCGTCCTGTGGTATTTACACTAATCTAGAAGCAGTTGCATATCAGCACTTAGTGAGAGACTCCCTAGACACACTTGAGTTGTACAAATGTTAAGGCCCCACACTTACAATAAATATTCTAACACTCATACAGTATTAATAATACAAATTCATAATATTTATAATACATCCCAGGGGAGAGGAAGGGAGGTTCACTTGAGTGTATTACACATCATTTCAAAAAGATTTGGAAACAGCTGCTTTCTTTCCTAGCTCATGGCAGCTGATGGATGCTGCTGCTGTTGGAGACGGTGCTGTCTGACATCAGGTAATGTATGTGCTGCCGAGGAGCTACAGCATCCCTCGGGATACAGGGAGCCTCGTGGCACGGTCATTCAGTATGATTCGATACAAGTGCAAGTCATTAGCACTGTAAGAATAGCAGTTGTAGGAAAGCCAGTACACCCATTGCCAAATCTGATGATAATTTTGCTTCTAAAAGTTTGTTGGAAGAAAGTGGTTAGTGAGTCACACCTGGTGGAAAATACTGTGTTATTCTTATTTCCCCAAGGAAGACAAATTGCACTTCGATCAATGACAAATCAGAAACATCAGTCACTTTTGAGAACAAAATCTTTGTGACCAGATGCCATATTTTTATTCTGAGTTCTATTAGATGAACCCAAACCTCAGCTCTGCTGCCTTTATATTTTAAAAATGGTAAAGATACAGTAACCAGTGAAATGTCCCATCAGGCAGTTAGGATTAGGGTTTATGGAAAAGATCCTAAATGGAGTTAGGGCTTCAATCCTTTGAAAATCCTATCCTAAGCCTACATGAGGTTTCAGCTTCCAAAGGATGATATGATCATAAGCATTCAGAGCATCTGCTAGGTGATCCAGGAGAAGACAGTGGTCTGTGTAAGCACAAGTACGGAACAAATTCATGTGTTTTACCATTTCAAAATACCTGCACTTTTCAGTTTATAGGAAGGGTTCGTGTTCAGGATAGCAATATTCATTCTGGCTTTCTCTAACTTTTGACTAACCAATCTAATTAAAATTGCTTTATTAGGTTCAAAAAGTATTTTAAAATAAAAGGTGTTCTGCTAAGTACACTCAAATTAGCTGTATGCTAGTTCTTGTCCTTAGGGCAGGCCATAACTCAGGGATGTCTTATTAAGTCCACCTGCAAGTAGTTTTAGACCTTTTAGCTTTTTTATGTTGAGCACCTCATGTTCTTCCTATTCCCCACATTAGGCATTGCTGCATGCTTTCTAAGTAGGAAGAGTTGATGCTGCATTATTTTTAGCTGAACTAAGGGGGCCAGGTTAGGATTTTATTTGATAACAGTTAGGATGCAGCAGCTGAGTGACTTTGTCAAAGAGGTATTTTAAAATCCTCCAAAATGCAGTCTGTGATACTTAATTACTTGACAAAAAATTCTAAACTATAGGACACTCAGCAGAAGTAGCTGTAGCTCCCGGGCTATCAGTGAAATTGTAACCTAATTAATCTATCATTGTGTATAAACATCACAGGTAAGAACTAAATCAATACCTTCATAATACCTTGTGACTATGCTCACATGAGGTGCATCACAGAGTTCCAATGGCTCAGTCTTCTGTATTAAAATTGTAGTTGCAATTTGGTAGTTGCAATTTAACGTGTATAAAATATATTTCTATATAACTTGATTATGTGTAACTATTTGTCAGTAACCAGCAGCTAACTCTGAAGCAGAGTAGATCAATTTAGCTGTTGCTATTGGGGGGAGCTACATTTCTTTGGGAGCCACAATATGCAGCGATCTACCCAAAATATCAGTGAATGTGCAGCCTACCAACTGAATTGATTGAAGTTGAGCAGAGGGGTTGTCTGTTTGAGTTTGGTGCAAAGGCTCTTCAAAGTTCTGTTTGCCCTCCCTCCTAAAAGAGTATAAACATGTATAAATGTTTATAAAGTGTATATAAATCTTTTTAAAAGAGGATAAAGCATATAAATGTGGTCTTTTTCCATTTTGTGAGGGGGCAAGGGCTGATTCATTTATCCAGTTCAGGTTTTAGAGACACTTTGAACAGGGGGGAGGAAAAGGGGAAAATAATTTCCACTGGTGAAGTGGAAGATGTTGATGCTGCTTTTGCTGTTTTTACTATACTGCAGAGTGGGAATTACTTACATAGCTGGAAATAATCAAAACACCAGGATAACATTCCTCCTTCAAAATGCATTAAAAAGCCCCATTTCTGCTGTGTTTGAAGGACAGGTTGCAGAGAAAATGTCTGAGCATTCTTTTTACCCAGACCATCATGACACAGTGGTCCACCAGAGAGACTGGGAACCTCCCATGCAAATCCACTGCCCAAATCCCAGAAGCAGGAGTGCAGCAGATGCTATTCCTGCAAGCAACAACTTGGTTGTTCTATTTTTTTCTGTGCTGGTGAGGGATGCGAAGATAAAGGTGATAAGATCATTAAAAAAAAAAAATCCAAACTGAACAAGTTTAGAAAGATTATATTATTTGTAGCACCTACTGTATGCATATGTGTGTACGTGTGTCATCACAAGTCACCAAAAAGATTACTTAATCAGACAGTTGAAAAGGGAAAACCTGTACCTGGCTTTCATCGTAGTGATGGTCCTGGAAATGCCTTTATATCTCCTCAGATTTATCACTGGGAAAGTCCCCTTGCTCTCATTTTGTGCTAGTCTCAGGGCTCAGATCTTAATGCAGCCCTATAAAAACACAAACCTGTAATACATGCCTGATTTCAGCTGTAAAAGGCTTTTGTTCCTACAGTGGCCTCCCTTTGCTGAAAATCTGCTCTGCGTGAGCTTTCTCAGTGTGTAATTACTTGAGGATCTATAGGTAAGACTTTTCAGTACTTAAATAACTAGTATATGAAAACTCCATGGTGAGGCCTTTCATAAATCAGAGGAGGCTTTGGTGCAATTGATTTGATGATGCAGTTCACTCTAGGGGCTGTGGCTGGTGGAGTCTAATGAAGAATATTGAAAAGGTTACAGAACTTTCTCTTGCTTTATGCGCTTTTTGTCTTGAGGCTGATGCCTAAATGGTAGAAACAGTCAATTTATTAAAACCCACATCTTTCAGTTCTATTTAAAATACAAATCTCTTTAATTTTGTTTCAAAACATGCATTTGTCCACATTTTTTCTTTTGGCAGCGCAAAAATTATTATTTCCGGCTAACCATTACTGGTTTCTGTTTCTCAAACTAACTAATAGTTTTTATCATGCCCTTACTGCAAAAATATGCAAAAATCCAGTTTAGACCTGTGCTGTACTAAAGGTGTTCATGAAAGAACATACCCCTCAGAAATACTTTGGCTGCTGTTACTTATTGATAATGTTTTCCTTCCATCTTCCCTCCCTTGCAAGGAGTTATCATGGCTTGCCCAAGTTCTGCATTGCATTGTAAAGGCAACATTTAAGCTCTGCCAAGGATGCATTGCAGCAAAATGGCTAACAGTAAACAATTTTCATTATGGCATTTTAGCATTAAATTCTCCAAAGGCCTCTGTCATTTCTCTGTGAAGAGAGAACAAGCATAGCGTTATTCAAGATCAGACCAGTGTTTCCACAAAATATCAGTTGAACCCTTTCCATGGAGGACTCAGCAAGCCTGCAAGCAGCAAAGCTTTCCTCTATGCATGTGTTTCTGTTTTTTTTCTGTGTGTCAGTCTGTCTGGAATTATATGTTTGGAATTAAGTAAAATATATAGGGATGTTAACTTGGATTTCTTAATTTAGTCAAAAAGACTCATATTTCTTTCAGTCCATCCTTTGTTGTTTTTTGGGGTTTTTTTCAAGATAGCAGAAAAGACTAGGGCTGTCTTATTCTGATTTGGTTAAAGAAATCTTTAGATAGCAGTGTTAAGCTTATGGCACAAAGGCAAATGCCATTGCACTCATACTGCTTTTATATAGCAATCACGTTGTACCAGAAATAATAATCTCTTGGTAAGCTAATTTCAAAATGATGATAATGACATTGATCTCCTTTCTAAAGTGCTTTGAGATTTACTGATGAATGTCTCAATGCAAGAAATAGATATAAATTATCATCAAAAGCATTCATGTACAGAAATTCCAAAGAAAATTATCAGAAAATTTAGGTTCCAAAGTTTAGTACCGCTATGGAAATTCTCTGTTCTGCCATTACCATCAGTAAAGAGTGCAAATGAACATGAAAATATGCAAGGCCAACAAAGTAACCCTATGTGTGAGCCCCCCCCTGCTGCCTGTGACTGCCGTTACCTAGCAAGCCTGTTCCCAAGATTACTAGAGAGCTTATTTATGAGGTTCAAGGAGAAGCAAAGAAGTTGTGGGAGACAGTGGTTGGGATGAGGATTAAATTCACTCAAAAGAGATGTCAAACTGAGAAGGGATACTTTTGGGGTTTTTTTTCCACCCAAAACTCTAAAATACATTTCTAAGAAAGGAAACATTTGACAAACTTTATTAAAGCTAATAATATTGTTTGCTTTCAAAGGAGTAACTATTATTTTCAGAATTTAATCAAATGTAAAATAATATTCAAAATATATAGGGCCCTTTGCATTTATGCAACTTTAACAGAAAATTTTAATTTCACTGTCTTTAAAAATAATCTCTTCCTTTCTAAGATTTTAAATGCTATGTTTCCAATAGCAAAGCTTTGGTAATGAAAGAGCAAGTGTAAGGATTTATACTCTGCAGCCTTGCAGCTTCTTTGCTCATTTTCACCTGCTCAGCAGGAGAAGAGAGTGGGAGTGAGTGCTACAAGAACTATAGCACATTATACCTTTTGTGCAAAAGTATCGATATCTAGGCAAGGCAGTGAAGGATCAGGTCCCCTGGGAGGTATCCAGGAAAACAGACTGCACCAAAAGTTGTGCTCCTTCAGATGAAGTAGGAGGTGCGTTTCTCATTAAAATTATCTTTCAGACTAGATTTAAAATTTAGCGTCTATGGCTAGAAATGAGACCATGACACATTTTGCAGTTCTTGGATGTGCTGTTTTATAACTGATGCCAATATGAGCCACAGTACCAGTGTAAATTCTCTGTTTTGGTAATTCTGCAGAATTACTATTTGTTTATATTTTTGCTTTCCCAGTTTAATTCCCAATATACTCAGAATAAAAAATAATTTCTCATTTTGATCAAGACATGAAGGAGATTGGAAGGAATCCCATGTATAAGTACATCTGTGTGTCTGTCTATCTGTCCTCTGATTTGGTATGAATGAACTACTGTAGAAGAGCTACAAATGAATAGGCATATTTAGACAGGCAATGAAATGATAAACCACTTACTTTATCTGAACCATGGAAAGCCAATGGAAAGAGGAAAATACAGAGCTAGGTTGCCCACTACTGCAACTAATGGGCTGCAGCGTTAACAATGTAGGGATAGCAATGGCAGATTTGGGGTAGGAAGATGAAACTGGGAAGACCACAGGAACTGAAGCAAACAGCATTGCTGCATGCCAGCAGACTGAAGGTGCTGTCTTTCCTGGGAAGCCTGGCCTGAACTGCTGTGTCATTCCCTGAAGGCTGGAGACCTTACCTGGAGTTTAGAGACTTTGAGATTCACTGAGAGCTGTGGGAGAACAAGGTAAAGCTTGTTCAGGGATTAGCTTTAAAATAATAAAAAAATAGGTCACATAAGGTTACATTCTCAGAGGGACTATATAGAGATTCAAGGCAAAACATACGCTATTAAACTGTGACCATGATGACATTGTACCTACCTAAGATAACCCTGGAAATTTGGTTTTAAAGTAGACTTCACATTTTCTTTCAAAGAATTGTGTAGGTTTGCTCTAAATTGTTAAATAGTTGCTCTATATCAGTTTGAAAGCTGCTGAACTTCAACAGTGTATGAATGTGTGGAATACTTACATAGCCTTCAAGATGAAAAGGACATTATGGGTTTTATCTGAAAGTCAATGGTAATATTTGTCAAGACTTTTGTAGGCTTTGGCTTGGACTAAGCTGTTGTTTATAAGTAGTTAAAATAAGGAAATGAGTGCAGTTGCTTGGCAAAATCTAGCACTCCTGTATGACTTGGGAACCCCTTCATGGCTTAACTAACATAGGTACCAAAAATGAGGTCAAGGTTCTATAATGTCCTTCAGATGTATCCGCTGTTAGCTGAAAGCCTTGAAATTTTTATGCTGTGAAACTTGTGGCAATAAAGTGTCGAGCTGTCTTACATAAAACTTCTAGCAAATTGGGAATCCATCACAACTGCTTAAGAAAACTCTTTGAAGGCTACTGTTGACCTTGGATTTATAACTGTCATGTTTTTGACATTTCCTTTCTTATTTAAGGTGTATATTCACTTTGCACTGTCTTCATCACAAATACAAGCTGAGATTGATGAAACCCATCCATTAATTCCAGCTTTTTTTCATGACATGTCTTACACATCTCCTGTCCCATCTCCAGCCTGTGTTTTTCATATTAATAGTCTGAACTTGCATAAAAGCAGTTGACTTACAGAGATACAAGGGGAACTTGGTCTTTCTAGATAATATAGCTTAACCTCTTGATTTTTAAATGTGATTCCTTTCAGGGATGCAAAGTGATATTTCTGTTTACATGCTGAAAGTCATTGGAACGTGTGCTAAATTTAAGAGGGTGCCTAACCCCTTTGAAGGGCTGAGCTCAGGGTCCTCATTGCCTTGCCAGATTAAGTCTCCAGTAATCTGTGACTTGATTCCCATCCTGTTTTGCACCTAGATAATGGTATTGAGTTCAGAATTGTTATTCCGCTTCTAAACGTGTCTCAGGCATCTATCCTGAAGCCTTAGTAATTAGATAACTGAGCTGAAACAAGAGTCCTTTTGTTGTACCTGCCGCAGGATGCACTATAGTGTCTGCTCATAAGGAAGGTCTGGTTGATCCTGAATCTGGAAACAACACAAACAAGGGACACAATGCAAAGACCATAAAGAAAACAATATAGCAGTCAAAAAGGCAGGGTATCTTCCTTGTTTTAGCCAAATCCTGAAATAAAAAACATCATTTACTGACATCCTCTTAATCACACTGCAGAATCTGAAGGACATTTCTGGGATAGGTTTAGTAAAGGATTACGGTTACAGTTGCTCTAGTACATTCAATCTGCCATTTTTGCTTTCTGACCTGTCAATAAATACATTTTTGTAAAAGCTGATGGGAAGTAACCACTGTGCTGTTAGTGAGCTAGCCGTGCTAATAGTGGCACAACCTGCTAGGATGCTGGGCAAATAAAATGCCCGTTTTAGGAACATGTTCTTCACCTTTCTCTTAGGTGAAATAAGGAAATCCTGGCTGACCAGAGCACAAAGAAGGTAAGTGTAGGGAAATTGCTTTTATGTCACCTTGATTCACCTGTTTGATATTTTTCTGCAAAGAGTTAAACAAAGCCTTTAGAGGAGGGAAAGGGGAAATGGAACAAGGGAAATCAAGCACAGCCTGGAAGGGATCACTGGTGATAACAACAGGATTGCTATTAATTGGGGAAGCCCTCTAGCCTGGCTCTATCTAGCCTGGCAAATTGTAATCTTTCCAGTCTGAACCTATAATCGCATAAATGCTAAACCATGTAAATGTCTGAGTAACGGCATGAGGCTGGGGGCTTATGGAGCTGCCAGAAGTGGCCAGTCCTTAGCAAAAGAGCCCCTGAGAGCATGCTGCAGTTTTGCATCTTGCAGGTAGAAAACTGTATGGAGGGCTAGGTAAGGAGAAACATACATATACACCTTTATTGTATTTACCCCCTTGACATGCTGTACATGGTTGGTGAGTAAATACTGCTCTGTTCTCATAAATGTTTGGGGTTTTTTTCTTTTTACTCATTAAAGAGGTTTCCTCAGGCACGTTCCTATGGGCACTTAAGCTATATTTAATTTTAGGGAATCTCACAATAATTTTTAATTTTTTAGAGGAAAAATGGATATTGTCTTCCCTTTGCCTCAGTTGCTATGTAAACAAAACAAAAGATGTTTTACTCAGCAAAGGAGTGACTTTATAGATGCAATTAATTTTGTTTCTTAAAGTACATTTTCCAGAGGTACATCCTTCGGTAGTTTAAAAGGAAGGAAAGGAGATGGGTGGTGCAGTAAATGGAGAATTAAGAGGAAAGTGTATATCCATTAAGGACGTAATACCATAGTGCTAATCCTGCCATTGGATGTTTGTGCAGGACTCGGGATTTGTGCCAGTTCAGAACCACAGGATAACAGTCAAAAAGTATTGTGTTTTGTTGTGTTTGTAGACTGCACCTGAGAGATTTTTTTTTTCCCCCTCCCTCTAATTTGGACTCTTTATCTCGGGGCTGTTGGCTTTGGTGAGCCAGCCAAGCTCTGCCTGAGCTGAATGCTGGGTGTTGCATGTGTGCATAAGCACGCAGCAAAAGCTTAGTTATTGTCTATATTATCTCTGTGCACTGGGCTGTGATTTTTCATTTCGTAGCTCTGTCACAAATTGGTGTGCTTGAACTGGTGACACAAAGGAAAGGATTTGGACACATATTGGCATGGGTTTCATTAGCCACTGCGCTGCCCTGGCTTGAGCTGCTTTTACAGATAAATCCTGTATTCTTACCCTAGAAGTAAGCAACAGAATAATTCTTTAGGGGTGTATTTTGTGTAATCTCCATATGGGAACAGTCACATCTTATTTCATTTTACAACAGGCGCTTTGTTCTGCTAAATGCTTTCCTTCCAAGGGAGGTGGGAAAGAGGAAAATAGCTTTTCTTTGGTTTTTAACCTGTGCTACATGTCTATGTCAAGTTACAGAATCACTAAATAGATTTGCAACCCTCAAACCCTGCTTTGGTTTAGCTGCCGCTTCACTGGGCATTGTTTTGATGCCCTTCGGCTTCCATAATTTCAGTGAAAGAGAAGGGCTTCTCATACCTTGTAGGATTTTGGGAGATGGGCCAAATGAAAGGTTGTTTTCACGAAAGGAGGTTTTCCAGTGTGGGGCATGTCAGGGAAAATGAACATCTTGATAGAAGGAGAAGAAGATAGAAAAGACATCATGAAATCATTGAGCTGCCTGCCCAGAATCTGAAGTGCTTTGGATATTCGTCACATCTCTTCCCTCAGCTATTTTTATTCTCTCTGGTCATTATTTTTTTTTTTTTTAGCACAAAGGCCGTATTTACTGTGCTTGTGCGGATATTAACACACTTCCAGAGACAGCACAAACTGGGAGCTCTGAGACTGCATTTCTGTAGTCGCTCTTTGGCATCAAAGGCAGCGTGAGCCGTTCCTGCTCTTCTCCTCTTCAACTCCATCTGTTTATTCCATTTATCTCCAACTGTTTACTCCAGGGGTGGCTCCTCAGTTGTGCCATTGCCACTTTTTGCAGAGCTACAGATGAACTGGTTGACCTCAGCTGAATTAAAAATATGCTCACTCACTCCTTTTTTTTTTTTTTTTTTTTAATTCTTTAACAGAATTAGTTGAGAGTTGAGTTTCTGAATCTAGTTCACCACAAGGCCACACAGACAAATGGGTCAGCAGGACTGAGAACGAGGGCAGGAAGAAAGAACCACACTGGCTTGTTTTGCCTCCCAGAAATGTGGCCTGAAACTGTGGCCTGAAGCACAGTCAAGTGTCGGGACCAAGACAGTCATGAGCCTTGTGTCCAAGGCCTTTGCTTCCCTTATCAAGATGATTAGAGATAAATATGGGACCAAACTGTGCTTTCTGATCCATTCTTAAGACCTTCTCAGAACTATGGAGAAGGCAAAGGGGTATTTAAGGATGGAGCTTGGCTTATTGTTCGGTTTGGCTTTTAAACTGCCTTCTACCCTTCTGTCCAATGTATTCTAATTCCTCTTTATTTACATCCAGTACTTTGTGAGGCTGCCTTTATCATCTGATTGTTATCCCTTTCCCAGCCATGCAGGAACAAATTTTGGCTTTCTTTGCTGGCTCACCTTTTAACTTCTCTTGTTCCTGTGTTTTTTGTCTTTTTCACACTGAATGCTGATGAGGTACTATTTGGTCTGTCTTGAGCAGTCATTTTCTGGGTAATTTCTTTAAGCAGCAAACACTAATTCCTCCCACTCTTTAAAGTGCCATATGGGATCAGATTACCAGATTAAACATGAATCCATTTTTGGATGGCATTTCTGTCCCATGCTAATTCTATTAAAATTATTGACTATCTGGCCGAAAATACTGCCTTCTAAAGACTGACACGCAGCTATTTTCAGGCCAGAACAAGAAGGGCAAAGGACCATTTTCAAATGTTGTTTCTAGCATCTTTATCACAAACTTTGCACTTAGGCGAACACATTGCCAACTGGATTGCATTTGTTCATGTTAGCAGGCACTGCTACAAATGCAAAAATATGTTTTTAGCAGTTATCCTCCTAAGAAGCACTTCCAATCCCAGCTGACACATACAATAATTTTGAAAGATCTTGTGGGGGGCCTCAGCAAGAGAATGTGGCCCTAGAGATTATTGTCATCGTTCAGACAGTAAAGCTGCATGCATTTTAAGAGCAGATGATAGTTCACAGGCTGATATTTGATAGCCTTAACAGAGCTGGATGTTTGTTAAAAGAACTGGTATGAGGAACATGTTTAAAGGAATAACGCTGTTCTCCTGGGTGAATGTTTCTGATGCATTAATACATAGTGGGTGGACTGGGTTTGATAGTCAGGGAAGAGCAGCCTGGTAGTAACTGGGTACGTTGTGTTATTCTCTCTTGCCAGTTTTATGTTTATTTGGTGAGGCTGAGTAACGCATGGCTCAGTGGCATGGTTCCTGCTCTGGAAAGGAAGAATGTACTGTATTTAGTCTGTAGATGAAAGGCAGCTGCCTGATTTCCATACCCAACCCACTGGCTCTCCTCTCCCCTTCCCAATAGGCATCATGGTGCAGTGTATGGGAATTTCTTCACACTGGAGGCTTCTGGGGGATGAGGGACTACTCCATCAGCCAAAAATGGTATAAACGAGATTTAAAATCATTAGCATGGCTTCTGCCATTACGCTCTCAGCAGATATTGTAAACTTGCAGGATTTGATTCATCATTTACATTGGTGCAAAATTGGCCGTGACTGCCAAAAAACAATTGACTGTTCCTTCACAGCTGTTTTCTAATTACATTAGAATACTGCAGCGTCTAATGCAGCCGTTCAGCCATGGTGTGGACCTGCCTTCTCCCAGAGGGACCTTTCCAGAGCAGCAACACTTGCTTTGAGATGAAATCTATCGCAGGGGTGGCTTGTACACAGGTAGTGGTGACTCTTCAGTCGTGGCCAATCCATTTCTTTCCTGGGAAGCCATCCCACAGGACGGCTGACTGCAGAGAAATTGGAGTTTAGAAAAATAACACTGAAAACGTCAAGTCATCTCACGTCATGCTGGCACGCAGCCCAGAAGCTTGTAAAAATGCAACTTCATCAAACAAAAAGGAGTTACCGGAAAAGGAATGGAACAGAAAAGAAAATGCTTTCCTGGCTCTAACTTGTGACGTTCCTGTGTTTCGTATGCTACGTGCAGCTCTTGTTACCCTGTCGCCAGTGGGATGTGATGGAACTGGAAGAGCTGCAGAGAAGGTGACAGTCTGAGTGGAGGAATTGAGCAGTTTCTCTACAAGCAGAGACTGAAAGCACCAAATCTCTTCACTCTGGGGGAAAAAGGAGTCTCATGGTGCACATAATACTATGAGCAACAAAGATGTAAAAAAGAGTGTACAAAATTATAAATGATCCAGAGGATGCAGAGAGGAGATGATCATCCCCTGTTACCACAGAACAAGAAGTAGGGGCACCCTGAAATTGCCAGGCAGCAGAAAAGCCCTTTTTCTTCATAATGCAAAATAAATTGAGGGTTTCATTGCTACAAGATGTTTTGGATACCACATGTTTAAAGAGGTTTAAGAAATGATTAGACAAATTCAAGACAGAAAGATGCATCAAAGGTTATTAAATACAATGGTCTGGGTACAACTTCCAGTGCAGGAAAATGCAAATTCTTCGACTGACAGAAACTAGAAGATTACATTAGGGAAATATCATCTTACAGCTTTGGGCTAAATGAGGACGGATTAGTAAAAGGATCATTTTTCAGCTTTCTTCAGTTCTCTGGATATTTTACATGCTCTCTTTCCTGAGAATGAACCACTGAGACTCTAGCTTGGAAAATTGTGTTGTTATTATTATTTTAATACCTTTCCCAGCTTTCTGAAGGGAAGATGTTTCCTTCTGGTAGCCTTCCCTCCACCAACAAAAACTTGTTTTCCCTCTCCCCATCTTTATGGCTTCCCAGACAGCTGGTTTGAGTTTTCTTTCTATCACGCTCCCTTGGACTCTTTCTGTTAGGCTGAGTCTTCTCAGAAGACAACTTGAGGCATGAATAGGCATATCCTCGGGTAAGAGCTAAAAAGCAGTTAAACTGGCTCAAGTAGCAAACACCAAGGGAGACAACTCTAGAGTTGGTCATCTGTGAGGGAAGATTTACTTGTTCAGTAGCCCAGGTGCCTTTTCCCTAGGGCAAGGGAGAAATTGTACAGTGTGGTCTGGTTTTTTTGTTCTGTTTTGTTTTGGTTTTTTTCTTCCCAGGCAAAGACAGAATAAAAACATCTTAACCCACAGACTTTTTTGTCTGCGGGTAGTGTTTGGTTATGTCTTGAGTTTCTATTTAAGTAACAAAGAAGTTATCTTTTTATGGTTGAAAAGATAATGAAGAGGCAAAGTAAGTGTAAACCAAGAAGAGACTGTCTGAGTCAGAAGGTGGTCTAAAACAAGAGAGAATCAGACTGCCTTCATTGCAATGATGAGTTACTTGAGTCCAGTTAGGATGATGTTGCCCCTTTTACTGCTAAGGGAGACTTTAAAGGAGAGAGGTAGATTATATTAATATAATCTATTTTATACGTATTGTATAACATAAAGTACATAACACAACTGCCTGCTACGATCCACTGATGCTGTTTTAGCACAGCTGGGAAAGAGCAAAGCACAAAGATCCATACAAAAGTCATTCTCTGGCATCATTAAAGCTATTTTAAAACATATGTGTGTTGCATCTTTTGCTATTTACTGAATCATATGGAGGTCCTAACAGGGAGCCTAAAGATTGCTTGTGCATATTTCTTCTTTTTCTTGTCTGTAAATAACATATACAAGAAAAATCAGATCTCTTCTTATCTGAGGAACATGGTTAAGAAGCTTAACAATATTTTCAAAAAAAAAAAAACCACATTTGACAGAGCATGATTTAAAGAATTCTAGATATGCTTAATGATGTGATGGAAACAGTAACCTGACTTAGTTTTTCTAAAGGCTTTCCATATCCTCTGGGTTATGTTGACAAAGATGATTCATATACTCTACTAAAAATAATTTGAAATGGAAGGTGGGTGTTTGTTTTTCTTCCTGTCCTACAGAGATTATTGTAGAGGATGGCACAAGTAGATGTCATGCGAGAGAACTAAATACTAGGGGCAGGTAAAATGGCTTGATTTAGTCCATCATTTCTACTGAAGTGATTAATCTGTTTAGAATTAGCAATATTATTTTTTTTTCACCTTCCCATTTTATATATATATATATATATACACAAAAATACCTTGGAGCCTCTACTTAGAATGGTGCTTCAGTGCTTTCTTAATGGTTTCAGGAGAGACGGTTCCTGTTCTTCATCATCCCCATAGCTCGCTGGCTAAACATGGCCATCTGCTGAATTCGGGGGCCGCAGGCTGGCAGACTCACCAGTGCTTATGAGAAGTGGAAGTCTTATGCAAACCTAATTTTTGGAAATGCACAAATATGGACAGCTGCAGCTAGTGACAACCAAAAAAGTGCCTCTCTGTGAATACTGAATATTGCCACAGGGATGGGAGGAAGACTGCTGGCATCCTTTTAAAGAGTTGCTGGTTGGTGCAGAAGGGTTAAAAGGGAGAAGTACTATGCACAAGGGCTTTGGATAATACAAAACAATTTGCATCTGGGCGTGTCAGTGCTGCACTTCCAAGTCTGCAGAGGTTCTGTAAATCCACCTTGAGCTGTTATCGCTGCTAATGATGAAGATGTCCCCGTTTCTCTCTAGCAGTGGAAGGTCCTTTTGATGTTTCTCCTTCTCATTGACAAAAAGCAAAGCGAGGTCCTGACTGGAATTTTACCTGGTGAGGTAGAACTGGGTAACAGACACTTACGCCAGCTTTGACAGGATCCCAAGAGGACACACGATCCAGTGTGGTATAAATATCTAAACTGAAAGTTAAAAACAGTGTCACTTAGGCATATGGGCTAGTAAAATATGCTAGCCCTTTGAAGAAATAAAACTATAATTTCCAGAGAGAAAAAATGGGACAGATTGGCAAGATCAGGCATTTTTATGTCACTTTTAAATTTTTATATGTTTTTTTCAGACCAACGCTTTTTTATCCACTGTACATATGAATTACATCTGAATTTTCCAGCCCAGACATTTTACTTATTTAAAATGAGACCTGAACCTGACTGGTAAAATCATAATACAATTTTTGTTTATTTTTCTGTCCAAGAGAACTGTGAATGTCAGCAGGGTCATCCTACCTTTTGGAGAAATTATTCAGTGGAAACAGCAGGTGTACACCCAATATTTTTCTAAATTATTTAAACTATCAAACAAGAGAAAACCATAATTCAGATATGTTGTTGGTGCTGTGTTAGAGATAAATAGTAGATTTGTTTCACTTGTAATTTCATCAAGATAAAGGAAAAGTTATAAGGAGTCTTTGTTCTTTATTGTTACAGTGTATTATTATTTTTAGGGTTTCAAAGATATATCAGGTCTCTTGTAAGACAGGGAAAAAGCTGATCTCTTGCCCAGGTAACTCCATTTAGTACAATGCAGAAACTGGGAGTCACGGAGGACATTGACGTGGAGATACATGAGAAGGATATATCCAGATGACTATGACATTTTTAAACATCTTTGTTTTCTATTGTTTCTTGCAGATGAGATAGCATCATCCTTTAGAGAAAATTGTTATAAGAAGGAAAGTGTCTGGGAGTAGAAGTAGGATGTTGTGCAGATACTGTGGAAGGAACCTGTGAGAAAACACAGCGAGGGCAAAGAGGCTGCTTTCGGCAGCAAAGTAGGGAGGATGGGAGCAGTCACAAAGTGGTCAAAGGTCCACAATAGGAACAAGCACTGATGAAATTTATTTTGCTGTATTGTGATTCAGAGTCATCTCTTTCAGCAATAAAATTCTGGAAGGTAGGAGGAGGAAGGTGGTTCTCTGAACCTGTGAGATTATTCACTGAGACCCTCCTGTATTGATGAATTCTCCCCATTATCCTGCGCACACTTCATAATTTTACAGACAGCATAAGACATAGTAACAGCATGACCCCTGGGGTCTACTGAATAGCAACAAATAAAAGTTGAGACATTAAACCTCATACAGTACTGTAAGAAAACCAAAGCAGGAGATTAGAAAATCATCATTTTTAAGTAATGGTATTATCCTAAAAATGGAACCATGTTACAAAAAAATATAAGCATCGTTGTCATTTTTAAATCCGAGATTCAAAACATAGGTGGTAAGTCTGAGAAGCAGTTATTTACAGAATTCATGGTCTGATGAGTTTTAAGTGAACAATGAAGGTTTTGTCCCTACATATGTTCTTGTGCATTTAAGTAACAGCTAGAATTCCCGCTGACGCCCAGACATCTTATAGAGATACCTTTCAGGCCTCTTTGTTGAGTTTGGGTGGTATTACCCATTAAGCTGTTTTTCAGTAGCAGTGAATATGCTTATCTTCCAGGACTATTTCAATAGATATTTAGATTCCTGTTCACTACTAGGAATATTCAAATGTGCAAATCAATTGATCACGCATCATCATTTAAAGAGACTCCTGGTTTGGGGTACATCTGGCTTTTCACCCTCAAATGGCATGCCATCAAGGGCACTTGTTTTTAGAAGGTGCTTAGCACAACATATGAAAATCATATCAACATACGATACTACCTTTTGTAGTATCTCTTTCTTTTCTTTTTGAGCACACAGAAGTAATTATTCTGAAGAACAATTTTGAAGACTAGACTGAAAGATTATCCTTTGAATATTAAAGCAATTAAAACCCAAGAATATGCTTGCTTTTGTTTGCTGTAGTAAGTTTTCAGCTTACCAGTGGAACTGTATGAATATTGCATACTTCCATTTATGCTCGTGACTGCTAGAAGTATATATGGCTCTACAGAACAATGTTTGTTAGCAATATCGTATGCCTTTTCACTTTCTGTTAGAGAATGGATAATTTAGGTCTAACTTGAAAGAGCACTTGGCTCCAATGATTCTGATAATTGAAATGTATGAGAATTCTGTTTAAATACAAATCTAATCAGGATATCGCTGGTTGCCCAAGTGGAATTCAGAGCGTTCTAATACTTTGATCTATGAAGGTCTTTTCTAACAGGAAGGGGAATTAGTCTTGGTTGCTAAACAAACCAAGTTTGCTTTCTTTTATTTTCCTTTGCCTCTGACGTTTGTTTCTGTTTGAAGGTCTCTCCAATTTTATTCATTTTGGTTTTCTCTCTTTGTGTTCACTTCAAATGCCCTCTCTTCTGATGCTTCTGTGTGATTCCTCAGATCCCTTCTTTCTACAGCAGTGACCTGCTACTGCTGTCTCACTCCTGTCTTGCAAAAAACTCAGCAGCAACATTATTTTAGAATAATATATGGCAGTTGCTTTATTATAACTTAAAAATTGAGCCAGTTCAAACTGTTCAAGAAGTGCAGTCTCAGCAGCACTGGGTCTGGCCACTTGGTAATTGTCTGAGAAATTCCTTTTTTTTGGGGAGAGTACCAGAATGCCGGATCTACAGCTAGCCAAAACAGATGACCTCCAAATTCACAACATCCAGAAGGCAATCAGCTCGGATTTCTTGACAGCTTGTTCTTTGGTTTGCATTGCTTCTATGTGACTAATGTGTCCCTGCATTATATTTTAGAAGTCTTCGCTCATCATTGTGTTTCTTTTGTCACAGGGTTCATCACACCACACTTCGCTAAAATACCCTACATTTGTTAATGACATCTCTTACTTGATGCCTGTATCACTTCAGTGACAAAAAGGCTTTACACTTGTGCTAGCAATTCCCATTTATGGGAAGAGAAGGATGATTCAATGGCTGTGATACTTTCCATTATTCAGAATGACATAAAATTAGTTCCCTGCTCTACTGCAGCTTTTCAGTGTAACTTGCTCTTTTTGACCCAAATTTACAAGGCCTCAATTTTGCCAAAGTCCCCGTGTCTGCTACTTACACTTGACTGACAACTTCTTATCAACCTAGACCTTCTGATGGATATTCAATCGAAGGGGAGACCAAGTCAGAACTACAAATGAGAGGGGATATTTCCTTGCCTTCTATGTTGGGGTGCATCTATATGGACAACCCACTGCTATGTTAGACATAATCAGATTAGCTCAGAATGAGCTAATATAGGGGCTTAAGTGGAATTCAGGTCATTTGATTCTCATCTTATAGTTGTATGTACATTCTTTTTATTATTATTATTACAATAACGGTGTAAATAAGTGTCGTGGTTTAACCCCAGCCAGCAACTAAGCACCACGCAGCCGCTCGCTCACCCCCCCACCGGCGGGATGGGGGAGAGGATTGGAAGGGCAAAAGGGGAAAACTCGTGGGTTGAGATAAAAACAGTTTAATAACTAAAGTAAAATAAAAAATAGTAGTAATACAAAGCAAGCGGTACACTGTACAATTGCTCACCACCCGCCGACCGATGCCCAGCACATCCCCCAAGCAGTGACCGAACCCCTCCCCGGCCAACTCCCCTGCTTATATACTGAGCATGATGTCACATGGTATGGAATAGCCCCCGCCCAGTCTGAGTCAGCTGCCCCAGCTGTGCCCCTCCCAGCCTCCCGTGCCCCTGGCAGAGCATGGGAAGCTGAAAAGTCCTTGACCAGAGTGAGCACCACTTAGCAAGTACTTAGCAAGAACCAAAACATCAGTGTATCATCGACATTGTTCTCAACCTAAACCCAGAACACAGCCCCATACCGGCTACCAGGAAGAAAACCAACTCCATCCCAGCCAAAACCAGGACAGTAAGTCCTGTGCCACCTTCCTTCCTTCTCTTCCACCTGCTGTACTGATAGTATGTGGAGTTTTCCAGTGAACCTAATCAGGGAATTTAGCCTTATATGGAAATGTCAGGTTTTTTTACAGGGCTTCAGATCCTCCACGTAGCTATACCACATCAGTCTGGTGGCACCAGATTACTTTCTTGCCATATAGATAAATTCTAAGTTAGAAGATAAGGGAATTGTAACTCTTTCATACACAATCTGAATTTTGCAGTTACCTGCTCTACATATTTTTTTTCACTTTACACCAAGATTTCCCAGTTCCTCAGCCAACTAAGGGAGATGAATATTGAGGAGGTTTACTAATAAAGACAAGTGAGATCTTAAACCTAAATTTTTCTTCTTTTCCTTGTTATCACTTGTGCCTCATAGTTACGCGATATTACTGTCATTACAGGCAGACTTTTAGTTCAGTTTACCTGAGCTGTTGTGGACAGGGATTTTTTTTTTTTTTATGTAAGGTTTATGGCATAGTTTGACTAGCGCCTTTTTAAATGTCTGTGTCAACGGGGCCTTAATCACACTGAAATCTCTGGATCTCTTAAATTTACCAGGAGTTCTCCAAGGAAATCAGAATTGCAAAGGCTGGAGAAAGCCCCAGAGGCTTTCCAACTTAATTAGGAGTGAACTCCTTCCCCGTAAATGAAGTGGTTCTTTAAAATGACTTGGAGTCTCCACTGGCATCTTCTGACAGTGCTATGATGAAGTACAAAATATTATTAGAATTATGTTCCTCTCTTGTGACACACTCTCTATTGCATATATCTTATGGAAATAGCCATATTTTGTGAGTACCCATAGCATTATTTTTCTTGTACTGAGACAGAGTAAAAAAAAAAAAAAACAAAAAAAAACAAACAAAAAAAACCCCAGCAGGTAAAATATGTTTAAAAACACTGCAAAATAATAGATCTCTGTAGCATCATAGTCTGAACTTTTCTATTTTTAAATACGAC